>OZ010573.1:16652370-16774870 GCA_963932145.1 Acanthosepion lycidas
TAGGAAATCTCCCAAAAATATACATATATATATATATATATATATATATATATATATGTACGTATACTTATATATATATATATATATATATATATATATATATATATATATATATATATATATATATATATATATATATATATATATAATATACAAAAGGAATTTAAAATTACCTCGTGTTATGATCATTTCACCTTACGAATTAAGATTTACTGGTAAGGATTTTCAAACCGATCAAGATATAAGATAAAAGGGAGATTTTATTTTATCTCATTACTTTGATCGGTAAAAGATTTTCTCGTTACCTTTTCGGTTTGAAAATCCTTGCGAGTAACTATTTGAGCTCTCTTTGTGGATCAGTTTTAATATTTTATTTTATTTCGAGTCACTTGGATTATATACCATCGGATTATATATATATATATATATATATATATATATATATATATATATAGTTAAGAATCCGTTATAATACCTATATATATATATATATATATATATATATATATATATATATATATATGTAATAATCCATTATAATACCTATATATATATATATATATATATATATATATATATATATATATATATATATGCATGCACAAGATCGAATTAAACAAAATACAACACGTTGCATCAGGTTCATCAGATATCCAGTGCTATGATCAGTATTCCTAGTCTTTTGATTTCGAATGCTTGGATCAATATATATATACCCACCCTCAATCACGCCCATATATATATATATATATATATATATATATATATATATATATATATATATATATATATATATATATATATATATATAATTTTCATTGAAGACAAACGAAAGCTCCGTGTGTGAGTTTTATTTAATATCATTTGTTAATGGAATTTTTCTTCTGTTCTGACCAATTCCAGGAAGAATTTTAACCATAAATGCCCAGTGACTTCTGATCATTCAACTTTTATAATATACAGATATTGGTGTGTCAACCCACAAAATCGTCTGGGATAATGGCTTATGTTGATCAGTTCGAACAGAGGAAAAATTAAATAAAAAAGTATATCTTAAGCAAACCTGCACAAATGAATAACTACTAATGAAATACACGCAATGCACAGACACATATACATACGCATATATATATATATATATATATATATATATATATATATATATATATATATATATACACATACGCATATATATATATATTTATATACATATATATATATATATATACATATATATATACATATATATATATATATATATATATATATATATATATATATATATGTATGTAGATAACTAGACTCGTTTCGAAAAATCCTCGAATTCTTGATTTGCAAATAATCAAATCAATCTCCAGGGAAAAAAGGTTTTAAAAAAAGAAATAGCTACAAGCATGAACTACTGTCGAACAAATCGCACAGATGCAGGTCTGAAGCCCAAAGAAAAAAACCGATACGAGTAGACAACTAACTAACAAAAGAGCTCAATACAATCGTAGAGCAGACCGAGATACACCTAGTGAGCCAGACAAACCTACCTAGGTTTCACCTAAACGGATCGTGAGGGAAAGTATATATATATATATATATAACCTATCAAATACGTAAAATTATTAAAATGTAACGTAAAAATGTAATGTAATTTTAGTAATTTTGTGTACATATATATATATATATATATATATATATATATATATATATATATATATAATAAAACCTATCAAATAAGTAAAATTACTAAAATGTAATGCATTTTATGGCTTGCTGTATTTTTAGCTGTATTTTCAGTTGATAGTGACTTAGATGCGGCACAGTCATAATTGATTTAGCAAGACAAGCTTTCTAACCATTACACCACGCCGAGGTGCCCTTATGATTCTTCAAGCATAGCTTGGATGTGGCACAAGGCCGAAAGTAAGGAGCACCTAGTGAGTATCGAACTCACTACTCATCCGTAATTGTTCTAGCGAGACAAGCTTGCTAACTACTACACCACCTCGAGGCGCCCAAGTATTTTCAGTTGGTAGAGCAGAAATAGTAACTAGATTAATAAATATTGTAGCGACTTATCACTTGACCGGCTCCAAATTTTTTAGTACCACCGCTCATCTTTAATTGGACCTATTGATTCATCGTACCCTCTGAACAAGATGAGCTGTGCTGCGCGAAACTTTGAAGCAAGTCGATTTCACATTTATCAATTTATTGACTACATACATACATACATACATACATACATACATACATATATTTGTTGCAGCCATTGACGAACTTGGCAACACAGGAAAAATAAATGAATAAACTTATATTTGTGTCTGTGAAGATTGCCCCTCAAACTGCATGCTCCTTCTATTTCTATGCAGGAGCTTCGATTATTAACTTGTAGTGATTCACTTTAAAATTAAACAGAGACTATTATAAATCATGTAAAATATCTTTTGATAACTGATATTTCTCTTGGATTAAAAATAAGCAAAAAACGTGCATATAATTAAACACGTGTGTATGATTAGCACGGCATCTGTTAATAAATCTGTCAATCTTTCCTTAAACATTTCAAATCAACCATCATTTGAACGGAAACATCGAACTCTCTTTCGCTCTTTTAGTTGAATGTCTTCCTCTACATACAAATGTTTTAATTTATTTTCAGTGATAACTACAGCTGCTTTAAAACAAATTAGTTATTTTTTAGGACTCCCTGCATAGATATGTGTGTGCACATACAAATACGTACATATATATATATATATATATATATATATATATATATATATATATATATATATAAACATAAACATATGCACTCAAAAATATGTATATTTATCTGTACAATTAGAATGTGTTAGCAAAAATAACCAAATAAGACTTTTCAAAGGAATTTCACGGAGACAAATAAAAAATAAAGGGTAACCTGAAAGATTTTCCAACTGCAATACTACTGCCCACATGCATAGACTTTTGTTTTATTTTTTGGGGCTCCACTCGCCTCATGCAGCAGGGACTACTGCACTTCTACTGCCCATTATTGTTGGGCTCACTGCTGATACCTACTTTTGCAACTTCCCTCAGCGAAGAGCTCCTAACAAACAGAAGGAAAGGAAAAACATTGACACACACATTTTAATGTAACCCACACAAAATTTATTTGTTCCTATAATCATTTGTTTGTTGTCTTTTCTTGCACAGTTTTATTATTTTGATAGTTTGCAAGAGCGAATGTTTCAACAACTTGATTCTCTATCTGCTTGCATCTTGGTTAAAGATTTGAGCAACATATCAATGACTAAAAAATATTTTAATAAAAGTAAAGCTCTTTGTAATATTCTTACTTTATTACGAGTTTTCTACGATCTTATTATTGTTGCTTTTTTTATATATTAAACATTTTCGCTATTATTATTATATTACAACTCATACTGTGAAAAAAAAATGATGCCTAAATTTTTTTATTAATCATTTTATCCCAAGCAAGACGATAATGCTACTAAAACGTACATAGTTACAGAGAAAACTTTATTGATTTTTTAAGCATTTCGCCCCAAGCAAGGCAAGAGTGCCACTAGCATGCAACGGGTTACAAAGAGTGAGAGCAAGAGTAAAGAAGGGTGTTATAAGAAAGGATAGAGAGTAGTACGGGGATCAGGATCAAGGCTTCAGAAGATGGCGATGGACATTACATTTGAATATTTGATGATTATAGCTATCAGGGAAGCAAGTAAGAGGAAGGGAGTTCCACTGTCGGGAAGTGCGAGAGAAGAAGCTGTTGGGTAGAAGAGACGTTATATTTAACAGTTTCGACAGTGAAAAGGTGGAACCGAGATGCCGACCGAGTAGCACGCTTAAATGCATCCATTTGAGGTACCAGTGAAAGTAGCACATCAGTGTAGTTGCCATGAATATATTTGTGGAAAAGACAGCGAAACCACATCACGTCTGTGAGAAATTGACTGTAGACGAGATGCCATATTAAGACCTATCACATTTCATATCCGTGTCTGGATTTTGTCTAGGACCTCAAGATAAACAGCAGGATACCATATCATATATTGCAACAGTATGCAAAGACGAATGGTAGATTTGTAGATTTGAAGGATGGACTCAGGCGAGAAAAAACCTCGCGCGACACAGGGAACCAACTTTCCTTGCAGTAGATGAAGCTATAGATTCAATGTAGTTGTTCCACTTGAGGTCAGTGGAAAGTGTGAGGTCAAGAGAAGAAATTAGGAAAAAGGACAATAAAGAAACAGGATTCAGGAAGAGAGATGGCGACTAACGTCGAATTAAAATTTTTGAAGATTGTAGATGTCAGGAGATATGTTGTGGTGTAATAGATATCTGATCGGAATGAGAAATTGGAGAGCGGAGTTCGTATTCCAGTCGGGTTCGTTACATTTATTTACCCGCAAATATCCTTGGGAAAGGCATGAATCCATCTCTTCTCCTCCCAGCCATAGGTTCAATCGCAGTCATGAATCAAATGAGACATGATCGCCCAAGTGTGTGTCACGTATGACACTTAACTGATTGAGTTGTCAGGGAAGCAAGAAATCAAAATAAAGTTCTACGGGCGAAAAAATACGAGAAAGAAACTACAAGAATATAACTGGTATTTGGATCTTGTTAGTTTAAGTAAAAGTGATGAGACCTAATTGCCAATCTAGTTAAATTCATGCAATCGTGCAGTAAATGCCAAATATTTATTTATAAGGAAATGGTTGATATTACTATTACCTCAATGTCCACCATAAAATACGTTATTAATTATAAAATATAAAATCCGGTATTAATCATGGGTTTCTAAAGAAATCGGTATTTTTTTAATCATTTCACCCCCTGACAATGCCACTAGGACGAAGGAGTGAAAGAGAATGAGAAGACTTTAGAAGTGAAAAGACAATAAAAGAACAGCATTCATTAGGGCAGAAAATGGCGATTCAAGTTAATTTAATTTAACATTTTTGAAGATTTTATGTGGCAGATGAGCAAGAAATCGGAAGGGAGTTCCACAGGCGAGAAGTGCGATAAAAGAAACTATTACAATGGAAATGAATATTGTTCGTTCAATAGAATTAGTTGCCAGTCTAATAGTACGGTTAAATTCATGCGGTCGAGACATCAAGGAGAAAGGCTCATCAGAACAATCGCCATAAAAATATTTGTAGAAAAGACAGAGGGAAGCCACGTCACGTTGGTGAGAGAGTGACTGGAGTCGAGATGCCAGGAAAGGATCGATTACGTTACCGACCGTTCTTTGAATTTTGTCAAGAATCTCGAGATTAATCCTAAGAACAGCAGACCAGATATAGCGGCAGTATTCAATGCATGGACGAATGGCAGATTTATAGATTTGCAAGAAAGATTCTGACGAGAAGAATTTTCTGGCATGACAGATTCTGTGAGGAGAGTGTTCAGCATTCGCTGCCATATAGGGAGACTGGTATTGAACTAAATTTCCGAGCAGCAGACTTAGCAGTTGAGTCACTATAATCAATCTACTTCATGCCAGTGGAAAAGTGAGCCCAAGAAGGCCTGAAGTGTTGCTCTCCTGTAGTTTAGCATCAGACTGAATTGTGCAAATTAATTGAAACGACCGCTTTAGTTTCCTTTCTTTCACCATAGGGTCAGTTTTAGACTCACTGGAGTGACATCGTGTAATCGATTTTTATTTTTTCCTAAGATTAGGTCATTTACAGTGGTGTGCAGTAATATGGATCTATTTTCGGGGTGTACGATGAAATTTGTTCGGCCTTGAAAAATATTGCGTGACGCCCAGATACTATTGTCTCTCGTGTCGATTAGTTATCCAACGTCTATTTTCTGCGATGGACATTACTCAAAGGAAGCGTACGAAAATTGTAACGCTGCACGAACGCACTGGCATGCCTAACCAGTGAGCAAATCAAAGTACAATAGACTTGACCGAAAAATCTGATTTAAATCCAATTGAGAATCTGTGGTCAATCTGCAAGGAAGAACTTCGTGGAATGGACATACGAAGTACTAACATGTGCAATGTGTCATGTTTCATGGGGAAAAATACGAAAAAAAAATACATAATAACGAAATTAATTGTTTTATTTCAATTAATTTGCACAAAGGTGTCATTTGATGATTGGCTGGTGGTGGGAGGAGAGGTGGATTCATACTTTTCCCAAGAGTATTTGCGTGCAAGTAAATATAATGAACGCGACTAAAATTTGAACTCGGCTCTCCGATTTTCAATTCCGAGATGTTACTCTGTGCACCATCCGCACATCTAAGCTTGCAACATCTGGTATTTCCAGGTGGTCACCCATCTATAGGTAAAATATTAAGAAACAGAAAAAAAATCGTTAGAAACAAAGAAAGGAATACTTAACTGTTACGTAATATCAGTCGCCCTATATGGCAGTGAATGCTGGACAATCTCCTTACAGTTGAAGAAGAGATTTGAGTCAACAGAAACAAAGAAAAGAGTACTGATCTGTTATGTAATATCAATCGCCATATATGCCAGTGAATGCTGGACAATCTCCTCACAGTTGAAGAAGAGATCTGAGTCAACAGAAACAAAGAAAGGAGTACTGATCTGTTATGTAATATCAATCGCCATATATGGCAGTGAATGCTGGACAATCTCCTCACAGTTGAAGAAGAGATTTGAGTCAACAGAAACAAAGAAAAGAGTACTGATCTGTTATGTAATATCAATCGCCATATATGGCAGTGAATGCTGGACAATCTCCTCACAGATGGAGAAGTGAAGTAACACAAAGGTGATTCTACAGAAGGATGCTGAGGATACCATGGTCTGAATATGTGAGCAGCGATGACGTTTTAGAGAAAATGGAAACAAAAAGGACACTTACAATTAACACCAGAAAGAGACTGTTGAAATTTCTAGGGTACCTAATGAGGAAAGAGGGCTTGGAGAATTTGACACTTGTAGGCCAAATTGAAGGTAAGAGGGACAGAGTAAAACAGCGTGTAACCTAACTAACGAGCCTTGTAAATGGTTGGCCGAACAAGATTTAGGAGATATAACTAAAAGACAAAATTTAATAAGACCTACAAAGGACAGGAAATTGTGGAGAAAAAACGTCCAGATGAGACACGGCACGTGGAAGTAGAAGAATAATCTAGGATTTATATCTATATAAGTAATATGGCATATGTGTGATCAAACAACTCCAGTAAATAGCATGACTCTCTAACAAAGGTTTCTCCCTTCTCTATTTACTTCACAGCAGTATACGAATTCATTAATAGATACTTATTCTTACTCATCCATTAGAAATTGCTTTCCATGTCCCGACTGCACTGACTCTCTAAATCTGATTCAGTTATCCATTTGTTTTCTACGGCTTATCAATCATTTTGCTGATTATTTAAAGCCAGAAAATATTTTTAGACTGAAAGACATTTCTGGAGATAAAAATGATTTACTGATGTAAGAATAGGTGAATTCATACCTTCCTCAAAAGTATTTACGCGTAAGGAAATATAAAGAACCCGACTGGAATTAGAACTCGGCTCTCCGAATTCCATTTCCGTACCCTTATCCACTGCACCATCCGCACATCCAAGCTTACAGCTTCTGGTACTCCCAAGCGATCAACCATCTAGGTACTGACCAGGCTTGATGTTGCTTTGGCGATCGTACGAGAACTGCTTAGATCTGATACAGGAACTACTTTGGTTCACTAAGTCGTACATATATCGCAAAATTCAAAGCCTTATCAAGGAGAAAAGGCTTCAAATATGCCTTCCAAGACTAAGCTCTACGTATATACAAGCACAGATATGAAGAGATGGGCACTGACCATTTAAACAGCTATCACTTCCCAAACGACTATACTAATAGAAGACAGCTTTCTAGTTTTCCTTCCCGAGTATTGATGACTAGCAGTAGAGCCCGGCGTTGCCCGGGGATGTAACAGTAAGAGATAGATCAAGTATCGACCATCATAAAGACTGAAAAATAAAATTGACAAAGATTATTGTTTAAGGTTGACGGACACGCATGTCTCAATTAGTTCTTTTTTTGGGGGGGGGGGATTTTTTTTTTTTTTTTTTTACAAATTGGTCAAACCCAAACTCAAACAAAAACATTGTTTTCAATCGTTATGAGTCTATCGATTGAATAGAATTTTATTATAAACAATTGTCTTGAAAATGAAATTTTTAAAGCATTCTGAATGTAAAATTAAAGAAAAAAGTGTGCAAAACAATAAGAAACACTGCCTGCCAAAAAAAAAGTGAAGTTTTGTTGAAATCGGTTGAAAAATGTAGAAAATCCGATCCCATATATAAACGAACACTCACACACACACACAAATAAACAAACTGGGTTTTATAATGAGTATAACTCGATATGAGTTGTCCCCCTTTCATTCTGGCAACAGAATCGTGATTTATCGTGTTTTCAAATTTATTTCGTGTAAAATCAATTGTATTTTCCGGTTTTGGGCGCTGTCAGAACCACCACAAGATAATTTTACGTAGTCCTGTGAAGTTTTGTTGAAATCGGTTGAAAAATGTAGGAAATCCGATCCCATATATAAACGTACAGACACACACACACACACACAATATGCGTTTTATAATAAGATGAGAGTATGCTGGCGACATAAGTATTCATGGTTAGGATAAGAATGACCTTTAAACAAAACATCAATATTATCTCCAAAATGTTCTAAAATGGGACAAGATAAACGTTCTCAAAACAGAAACTATGATCTGCAATTGGAATGAAACCAGTGAGGACACATACCCATTAAACATCATAAAATTAATGGAATTAGTGAATATTAAACACTTCAAATACTTCGGAGTGTGGATCAGTTGTAACCAATTTAGTATAGGAGATAAGAAAACTGAACATAGAATAGCGTGTGCTAGGGGTAGCTTCTTCTTTTATTAATCAATTCACGCCAAACAAAGGGATGTTTTCACAATGATGCAAGAGGAGTGAAAGAGAATGAAAACTTTAGAAGACATCTAAAACTCAGTCCTAAACAAGGAACAAAAAATAAACCGCTACTCCTGTTCAAAACATCGGGGAGGAGTATGAACCAGACGATACTGCGAACTTTTCTACTTACTCCTATTGCGAAAGAAATAATTAGCGAATGAAATTTCAGAGTACAGGTGGAGACGTTAGAAGTATAAAGATGAAGTAGACTTTAGAAGGAACCGTAAACCCAATTCTAAACAATGACAAAGGGATAAATCTCTACTCGTGCTCAGAAGACCTGGGAGGAGTATGAACCGGGCGATATCCAAATAAAGTTAAAAATAAAATATTAAAAAACATCAATTTATTATTAGCCTAATCTCTTTATGATATATTCCGTCAGGTATGCTCGCTTTTTGGTGTCCAATAGTGCCTCTTGTTACCATAACAACGGAATATCGCATCATAAAGAAGGACTGCGTGACCGATAAAAATATAAAGTCACATTACGTTTTGTATAAAATATATGATTGTTAATTGCTTCCCACCTAGATATAAACAGACTGAGATAGATAGATAGATAGATAGATAGATAGATAGATAGATAGATAGATAGATAGATAGATAGATAGATATAAATAGACTGAGATAGATAGATAGATAGATAGATAGATATAAATAGACTGAGATAGATAGATAGATAGATAGATAGATAGATAGATAGATAGATAGATAGATAGATAGATATAAACAGACTGAGATAGATAGATAGATAGATAGATAGATAGATAGATAGATAGATAGATAGATAGATAGATAGATATAAACAGACTGAGATAGATAGATAGATAGATAGATAGATAGATAGATATAAACAGACTGAGATAGATAGATAGATAGATAGATAGATAGATAGATATAAACAGACTGAGATAGATAGATAGATAGATAGATAGATAGATAGATAGATAGATAGATAGATATAAACAGACTGAGATAGATAGATAGATAGATAGATAGATAGATAGATATAAACAGACTGAGATAGATAGATAGATAGATAGATAGATAGATAGATAGATAGATAGATATAAACAGACTGAGATAGATAGATAGATAGATAGATAGATAGATAGATAGATAGATAGATAGATATAAACAGACTGAGATAGATAGATAGATAGATAGATAGATAGATAGATAGATAGATAGATAGATAAATAGATAGATAGATAGATATAAATAGACTGAGATAGATAGATAGATAGATAGATAGATAGATAGATATAAACAGACTGAGATAGATAGATAGATAGATAGATAGATAGATAGATAGATAGATAGATAGATAGATAGATAGATAGATATAAACAGACTGAGATAGATAGATAGATAGATAGATAGATAGATAGATAGATAGATAGATAGATAGATAGATAGATAGATGCCCTTATATAATTTGATCCACCTTTTATTCTTGCAAATTCTAGTGTACGAGGTCAGCCCAGAAAGCATCCAAGCATTGAATATTAACGAGAAAAATAGTTTAAATAGTTTCTTTCAAACTATTCCTCTGGGGTTTCATACACTTGTCGCAGTGATCGTTCCACTTTTCAAAACTTTCGCCAGTGTGTCCTCTTTTGGGATCGCCATCAGGCTGCATCCTCACTATTCTTAATCTCCTCCATGCTTTCAATGTCGAATCTGGCATTTGGAAAAGCCAGAAGTCACTGTGAACCATATCTTGGTTGTAGCATAGGGACCAACAGACCTGTGTGACGCCCAAAACTGCACAAGACATGAAGAATGGACAAGCAGAACTGTCGCACAAGCTCCCTCATTGATATCTCGCTCCCGACTGCGTAACACCACTAGAGAGTTTAAGTTCATACACGCATAGTAATATCTGCTCTGATAGCTGCATCAAGGCATATCAAGACCGGGCAACCGATTATCGAAATATTCAAAACGAAAGGATAGTTTCATGTCTGACCGTATTTGAACGTTTTTGTTTTGTTTTGTTTTTTACCTTGGCCTCATATTGCAAATTCAACTTTTCTAGTCAATTCTTAAACAAAGAACCTAACTTTTCACAACACACAATCTTTTTCACTGTACAAAATCTGATGCCTAAATTTCATAATAGTTATTAAAATTCCAAAATTTCCAATTCGTTTTTATTTACATTATTTATAGAATCTTTACTGTGGCATATTAATTATGATGTCATACCTGATCCAGGTGGTATAGACTTTGGCACAGTGAAAACAGTACTGCAAACGGAACCTATATCTTTTTTTCTCTGATACTATTTATACTATTATTTATTCAGGACGTAGGCGATCATAGCTCTCCACAATATCCTGTCCATTGTAGCTAGCGTTTTTTTCTTATTTCTCCTAAACCTTGTTCAGCCATCCACTTACTCAAGCTCATGTTGTATGTTGTTTCCCTCTGTCCCTCTTGACTTCATTCTGTCCTGTGTGTACCACATTTTCCAAGCCCTCTTTCCTCATTATGTGCTCTAGAAATTTCAACTGTCTCTTCCTGATGTTAAGTATAAGTTTCCTTTTTGTTCCTATTTTCTCTAAAACTTCGTTGTTGCTCACATTTTTGGTCCATGGTATCCTCAGTATCCTTCTGTAGATTTCTGTTGCTTCAAATCTCCTCTTCATTTCTGAAGAGATTGTCCAGCATTCGGTGTTATATAGAAGGACAGATATCCCGTAATAATTCAGTATTGTTTTCTTTAGCTCGTTGTCAGCTTGGACAAGTCTTTCCTTCTTTTGCCATGTTTTTATGTATTTTTTTAAACTATATAACATCGTTTTATTAACAATATGATGGCTGAGGAGGGATTAATGTATAAAATGGATTTGTGTCTTTAACAAAACAAGAAAGGCTGATAGCGAGTTGAAATTTTGTCGTTGTAAGCAAAATGATCGGTGCAAAACAATGGCTCCATATTTAAAAAAAAAAGGTTCTGCGTTAAATCAGTTGACGCCCAAACGCTTACGCTAAAACTTCGCTCAAACGACTTCCTGTGATTGTCCATTTTTTTTAAAAAATGTCTGCTCATTATGTACTCTGAGAAATTTAACTCTCTACCTGATTCTAAGAGTTATTTTTGTTTCAATTTTCCTTAAAACGTCGTTGTTGCTCATATATTCAGTCCGTGGTATTCTCAATATCCTTCTGTAGAACCATATTTCGGTTGCTTCTTCTTCCGTGAGTCGATTGTCCAGAATTCTAAATATAATGTTATTCATCATGACGGTCGTCTTCGAGTATAGAATCCAAAGGTTAGCAGCGAATATTTCGAAGACAGTAGGAAAGCGTTGTTCAGTTTAGCAGTGGATATTTTGGTAAAAGGTAGCAGAGCATAGTTTGTCCTTCTGTTTCTCTTCGCCTGACAAGCTGGACTGGACATTCGGGTAGAGTGAACAAAATGGCCGCCTTTATACACTACAGATTGAATGTTCTACGTCTTCTGATTGGTTAACTTTCTATTGGTGGGCTATAAAGTGAATTAAGTCATTTGAGCTAACTCACTAGTTATATATATATATACACAAAAAACTGTAACATATAATACCCTTTTCTTTGTTTCTATTGAATTTTTCTTTTTTCTTTATACTTTGCTTGGCTTTTAAGAGGCATTTTTCGCTATCCCAATGCGCAAATGGATTTCAATGTCATCGTCTTTTGTACTTGTTTGATTTTAGTGTCCCCAATTCATAATTCGCACATTAGGCTGTTCCTTTTTCTAGAAACATTATATTCTGTCTTCTTACAGTTTTTTGTTTAATTTAGTCCTTTCTTCTAGCTTTCCTTTACTGTCTCCCGTGGGATTTCCTGTCATTTCCTTTTCGTGTTTGCTATCAACACTGTGTCATCTGCAAATCCTGATAGGACATCTGATCACCTCACTGAAACAGTTGAATAAATCCCGTGAAAAGGCACATATTTACAATAAATACTAAACGTCCTTGCCGTCTCTCTCAGTACGTTAGTGATTATGGCTCTTTTTGCTATCTCTCCTAATCCCTGTTCTGCTAACCATTCTCTGTCTCTCTTGCCTTCAATATGTCTTGTGAGTGTCCAATTTTCCAAGCCATCTCTCCTCATTATGTACTCTGAAAATTTCAACTGTCTTCCTAGTTTCAAGTATAAGCGACATTTTCTTTCTTTTTTCCTTAAAACGTCGTTGTTGCTCATACATTCAGTCCATGGTATTCTCAGTATCCTTCTGTAGAGCCATATTTCTGTTGCTTCTTCATCTGTGAGTCAATTGTCCAGCATTCTAAATATAGTACCCTTTCCTCTGTTTCTATTGCATTTTTCTTGTTTTTCTTAGTACTCCATTAAACTTTAGTAACTATGAAGAAAACATAGCGACCAACATCCGGATAGTGAGATAGCGTGATTTGGGATAAGATGTTTGCAATATAATATGGCAAATACCAAGCAAAAAATTTCAAATGAGTGCAAAGTTATTTTCAGGCATGTTTTTGTTGAATCGCAAATGAAATTAAGGGGATTAATATTTTTCCATAATGCTAAATTGTTTTTTCTTCTTTTGTACTGCGGAAAATTCTTCTCTCGAAAAACCGTTACAGTGAGGTGATCTTTTATATTTTTTAAGATGTATGTTCTAGGCAGTACAAAACGTTCTTGTCGCGTCTCTCAGGACGTTAGTGATTATGGCTCTCCAAAACTTCATGTCCTTTGTAACTCTTTAGTTTAGTTTTTTGCTATCTGTCCTAATCCCTGTTCTGCTAACCATTCTCTGTCTCTCTTGCCTTCAATATGTCTTGTGAGTGTCCAATTTTCCAAGCCATCTCTCCTCATTATGTACTCTGAAAATTTCATCTGTCTTCCTGATTCTAAGTATAAGTGACATTTTTGTTTCAACTTTCCCTAAAACGTCGTTGTTGCTCATATATTCAGTCCGTGGTATTCTGTAGAACCATATTTCTGTTGCTTCTTCATCTGTGAGTCGATTGTCCAGCATTCTAAATATAGTACCCTTTTCTTTTTTTCTAATTATTTTTTCTTGTTTCTTTATACTTTCCTTGGCTTTTGGGAGGCATTTTTCGCTATCCCAATGCACATTCAGATTTCAGTGTCATCGTCTTTCAAAACCCTTCCGAGATATTTTTGTAGTTGCTTGATTTTGGTGTCCCCAATTCATAATTCGCATTTTAGGCTGTTCCTTTTGCTTGTAATAGTATATTCTGTCTACTTACATTTTTTTGTTTAATTTAGTCCTTTCTTCTCGCTTTCCCTTACTACCTTCTGTGGGAGGTACTGTCGTTTCCTTTTTTATGTCTGCTATCAACACTGGGTCATCTGCAAATCCTGATCTTAGGGTCATCTCACTGTAACAGCTGAATAAATCCCGTGAAATGGCTGACCGCCATTCTATGTGTATATACTAAATTCATTTTCTATCCGTATGCAGGCGGTTTAGCTTCCAGTAGTTGTACTGGATTATTTTAATCTCCTTCACAAATATGTCAAGGTTACCTAGAAGTTCCAACAATTCTTTGTGACAGACTCAATCGATCGCTTTTGTATAATCTATAAAACATAGGCCGACCTCCTTTTGCATTTGTATTGCTCCTTCTGACATCATTCTAAGCATAAATATTACATTCCTTGTTACAGTGTTTTTCATGCACTGTTCTATTTCCTGTCTAATTATGCTATGCGCTCTGTCCATCAGAATCCGGATCATAAGTTTTGTTATGCGGCTCTTTAAGCTGATTGTCTGATAGCGTTCACATTTGTTTAAATCTGCTTTGGAGGAGGCGACAGTGCTATGAAAATGAATCTACTTAGGTCTTCCGGTATATCACCACTATCGTATATTTTGTTTATTATATCTGTAATTTCTGCTAATGCTAAAATCATCTAAAGCTGCCATCATCTCTATTACAATTCCGTCTGGTCCTGTTGCTTTGTTTCTGCTCAATTTGGCAAGTGCTGATTTCACTTAAGTGTTTAGTATCCCTATCATATTTTGCTTCATTGCAAGTTTTCCCCTTTCTCCGCTGTATTCGTTCCATCTTTGAATTATTTTTCTTTTTCTATTATCACACCCTGTTGATGAGCACATTTTTCCACTGTTGCTTCTTTCTTCATTTATACATGTCTGCCTTATTTTTATAGACATTTTTTTCTATTTCTACACATTTTCCTTGAGTTATTTCTATTTTACGTGCTGCATTTGTTTCTAATTTCTTTGTACAATGCACTTATATTCTGTATCATTTTTGTGATGTCAACGAAGATTCGTTGCCACTTTTGTAATGCTCGTTGTAGTAGAGACTTTGTAATCGCAGATAAAACTATAGTAACGCCGTTGAACAATACTGGTGTCAGACGCCTTCGAATATCGCTCGCACTATTAGTACTTGCTCGATAATACTCGCTCAAATAGTAATCCGTATAGTGATCTGAATAGAGAATAGTGGCCCGTATAGTAATCGAGGATAGAGGAATAGTATAGACTAGAAATAACGATCCGAATAGTAATAGAGGATAGACTAGAAATAGAGATCATTTAGACGCAAAGCTAATTCCTACTTATGCGTTTCCTCTCTGGTTACGTGGTCTACTTAATTCAATAATGTGATTGACTGTGTCTGCTCAGCGGTGATCTATGTTTAAACTAAACTCTCGGCAGCGACACTTTATTCCTATACAACAATCATACACTGAGATTGTTTGCTGTATCAGTGTCATCATGTCGAGAATGTCATCTGCCATCAATTCCTTTTTTCCACGTCTAGTTTTCTTTGCGATCATCTCTTTTGCTGATGCTACGAAAGCTTCCCTTAATCGTTAATATTTAACAGCGCCCCAGGAAGGATGTATGTGGAACAAGGCCGAGTTTACCGTGGGTTCTCCGATCCCGTAGGCTCGGCCAAAAATATTCAGGGTCTGTCTACCTCCCCGGACGAAACTTTGCCCTTCGGCAAAGCCTCGTCCGGGTTCTTCTCTGTTCAAGGCAGAGAGTTTGACAGTTGAACAGTCTATACCAGCGTTATATTTAACATCTTACCACGTGGGTCATATGTGGGTCGTAGGCCAAGTTTATTGTGGGTTCTCCGAGCCCGTAGGCTCGGCCAAAAATATTCCCTCAAGGCAGAGAGTTTGACAGTTGAACAGGCTAGAGCACCGTTCTCTTAATCGTTAACATACTGGAGGTGATTTTGCTAGCATAACAAAAAATTTAACCTGCCATTACAAGGGACTCAGATGAATGAGTGATAGCATTCTTGAATATTGTAGTTGTGTTGTCATATCCTGCTAGGGCAACAGAAAACGACTATGGCTGATATTAAGTAGTGAAGTGGAGGAACCTTGAAAAACAATGCAGTGGACAGGAAAGTAGTGAATGATGCAATGTGTTAAAGTTTAATGTGTCTCACTTAGAATTTCCATTCTCATTTGAATCTACTTCTTGCCACACAACTACGGGTTAATTAATATTAAGAGATCATTATTATCTCCCAAAATATTTTCTGGCTTTAAATAAGCAAACGGTTTATAAGCCATAAAAAAACATATCACTGAATCAATCCATTATCGTTCAATTTATTTTATCTCCTTTTAATGCTGTCTGTTTTCAGCTCCTTAAAATTTGGGTCATTCAAAAGTTTGTCAAATGGAAGTTTCGGTGGTGCTTTTAAATTAAAGTAAATTAAACTTAAATTTCCCCAGTAAGGTTACATTTATCACTTGAAAATTATGTGATGTCATTGTTTGCATTAGGTTACGTTTTGGAGCAGAAATGAATTATCGAGAAAGATCGTCGAATGTGTGTGTTTATAAACAGTAATTTGAACTTTGCTAAACCGCTAGCCCTCTGTGGTTGTATCGGTTAAGATTCCGTATGTGATACAGGTTCGATTCCTATCAGAGGACGCATATTTTCTACGAGATTTCTCGAATATTCACGTCGGTAAACGTAATTAATACTGTTTGCTTAAAAACAGAGCATTTAATCAAATAAGTTGTATCAATGACAATAACGTAAAAATAGAAAATATATTAAAATCTCTCTCTCTCTCTCTCTATATATATATATATATATATATATATATATATATATATATATAATGGACAAAGTCTGAAAATTATGTTTATAAAAATCTCTTAAAATAATTGTCGGGCTTTGTCCATTTCATAATGTGTAACGTCATTTGCTTACATTTGGATACGCTTTGAGCAGAGATGACTGTTCGAGAGAAAATCATGGGGAATTGTAGTTTAAAAGCAGTAAAATCGACTTTGATAACCGAAACGCTTCTCTGTGGCAAAATCGGTAAAGCACATCAAGCTAATTGACGGTTCCTTATTGGATACAGGTTCGATTTTTGTCGGAGGATGCATATTTTCTATGAAAATTTCTCCAAATGTAATGACAACGATAATAATATAAATTCTAACGTTCACAGCATTAATTCAAAAGAGGGTTCTATATGGATAGTAGAGCAGTAATTATTTATTATAAATTTTACAATCGGGCAATAAAACTTACTTAATCTCCATAGATTAAACAAACAGTTCAGTTCAAAATTCCATGAAGATTAACCTTGATCAACAGACACCTGAAGAAGACCAGAGAGCACAACAGCCGAAACATTGTGATATTAACAATAAAAATTAGGATACTAGTCCAAATGTAAATAATATAATGATTTCTACTCATGCCAAGAATTCAGACAGAAACATTTTTTCATCGGTAGTAATGGTAGCATAACGATGATATTGTTATCACAACATTACGACCGATCCATTCTCGAGCCTTCCTAAAAATAGAATCTCTTTTTTTTTTCAGAATCTGCTTTACATGGGATTTCTGTGAATGGTGTTGTGTGTGTGACTAACATTGCTTAGAATGAACTAAATATTAACTATAATTTTCTGATCGTCATCCGGTTTTCTGACAAATGGGATTCTTCTTACTAACTTTCCACATGAACAGGGTTGTAGAATGGATCGGCCGAAACGTTGTCGTAACAATATCAACAGTACAAAATAGAGTTCAGTCTTTGTTTTGTTTTTTTACTATTGTTCATCCAATACAAACACCAAGAGCCACTCAATGTAGATGGTTACTAAATCAGCTTTGCTGTTAGAGGATACAATATAGTATATACATGAAGAGGTTCAGATTCTAAATAAAACACATGGGAATAAACCTATACTCCTGTTCAAAAGGCCGAGGCAGTGTAAACTGGATTTGTTTTCTTTTCTTTTTTTCTTTTTTTTTTACTCATGTTCAAAGAGCGTTACTGAAGGAATTTGTTGTGTTAGCGGTAAGAGTAAGGGGTAGGAGGCGCAGTTTATGAGGAACTAAAGAATGTACACCCTTGTACAAATTAATTGAAACAACCGCTTTAGTTTCCTTTAAAATTATAACATTGTACAAACACACTGGGAAGCCTTACCAGTGAGCAAATCAAAGTACCATAGACTGGCCCGGAAACTTTCCTAGTTCAAATACAATCGAGAATTTGTGGTCAATCTACAAGGAACGACTTTGTGGAATGGACATACGAAGTACTGATATGTGCAGTGGGTCATGTTTTATTTGATAAATACGAAAAGAAAGTAAATAATAATGGAATTATTCGTTTTGTTTCAATTAATTTGCACTAGGGTGTAGGAGAAATCAGCGCGCCACCTACCTGGATAGCTAGTGTAAATGGATGGCTAAAGGTCAGTAAGACAAGCTAGTGGATGAGCACTTGCTGATGAGTCCCAAAATATAGAATAAAACGGTCGTCCAGCGCTGCATTCTGTTGAGGTTTCTTCTCGACTCGATGAATTACTTAATTACACACACACACACACACACACACACACACACATATATATATATATATATATAGGGTGCTATGGGTAAATTGTTGGTATGCTATATTTTTAATTTCGCGCGTTGTTTGTTTTTGATTTTACCAAGTGCAAAGGTAGGGTCAGTTAAGCACCACATGTGAGAAAAAGAGTATCATGACGCCAAATTTGCACTGCACTGCTTGGCATTCGCACCAGAAGCTCCAATATGAACATTTCATAGTGTTTTGGGTGTCAATCTGAGGAGATTGCAGAGAATTCTGAAAGATTTGGATGATATATACAGTCAATTTCTGTTTGGCGTGATCACTAGTGATGAGGACATTATGCCTCTATTCACAGGGCCACAGAATCAACACGGAGTCCTACATCAAATATCTTGAGGAGGTAGTGCTGCTTTGGGTCAGGAGAATCCAGTCATGGCTGTCAGAAAATTTCTGCGTCCATATCAATCTTTACATCTGGCCATCTAAATTCCCAGACTGCAACACCCTTCTTTATTATGTGTGGGGTGCAGTTGAGCGAGAAACCAGAAAACTCATTTATCACCAAAGATGAACTGGAGGCAAGGGTTATGGCAGCATTCATCAACTCAAACAAGAGTTGCAGGACATTCGTCTAGAAGTTATGGAGATTGTATTGAATATATTTACGCTTTAATATTGCAAGATATTTTCGTGTAACTTCCGTAAATATATCTGTTAAAATGAGATATCAGTGTTGTTTTCATTTTTGCCAAATTTGGATGACAATTCATCCATTTCTCCCTATATATATATATATATATATATATATATATATATATATATATATATATATGTATGCATCACTGACACATATAAATAGTCGTGGACAAATTCAACATTCGTGGCCTGACGATTGTGTCTAGCATGAAACAGCCTGTCGCCTTTGAGTGTTGACGTTCAATTATATATATATATATTATTTAGAAATAGTTTTGAAATAGTCGCTATTCTCCTGTAGAAAGCTGGGGATAGGATAGTTGAATTGATATCTTTCCTATTGTTATTTGTTAGAAAGTCAATGCAACAAAATCGACCTTAATTCGAACACGGCCTGTTGATTTCTCTTTCCGGATCGCTAAATACCCCACCCACACACACCATCATATCCAAACCAGAAATACATAAGAAGACAATGTTAGTTCATTGAGTTTATTCTGCTTTTACTTCGGAATCTGTTAAATGTCTGAGGTTCTGATATAAAGTATTTCTTGTTTTTATCATGTAGACTCGGTTATGAGATTTTGTTTTCTGTCACTGTTTAACCTTAGAACACTAACCATGGGTACCCATAGTACCCAGCGCAAATGTTCCTATTTTTAATTACAATTTTCAGTATCTGATTTTCTTAACTAAATAATGTTTTTCAGTTCCTATTAATCTTAACTCAAAGTCCAAAGTGCTGCATGTAAAATATTTCAAATAAAGATTTATATCTAATTTTTTTTTTTTTTTTTTTATATTTTCAAAATCGGGTATGATATACCCATGGTTAGTAGTGGTGTAACTTTAACTGATGGTTAGTGTTCTAGGGTTAATATACGGTCCGTAAACAATATATGCTTCAGCATTCCGACTAAAATGCGAAAGTAAGTTAATTTTCGCACACTCAGAACCGAAGAAATCGGTCGTCCTATTTTCTACTCACCTCGCGACCGACAACTACGGGTTATCGAGAAAATAGTGTGAAGCAATTCAAAACAAAGTCACCAACAGTCGTATTAGTGATAAAAGTTTTGTATTTTTTTTTTCTGGTGTAAATGTTCTGGACAAAATAGTATAAGTTGCTACATAACGTACCATGTTCTCTTGGCACAAGACAAAAATTTAATTTTTCTCTGACGCCTTCAAAAATGCCACAATTTGATGGCTGAAGAATATTATTAGCAAAATAAATTTTAATTTTTTTTTTAAATTTCTATAAACAAATGTACAAACAAATCTATAATATAATTTTCATATTCCCTTTTTAAATCGTTTCTGAGATGAAAAATATCTGTCAATAGCATTGATTTTCATTTTTATGCTTAAGAAACCTTTTTTGAATTCGTCATCTCTAAAAAATTATACGCCTTTTTCCAAAAATTAGGATATTTTAACGTAAATGACAGTTAGAGCCTCGTAACAGCTCTATATTTAAGGAAGTAATCTGGCTCCGAGTACACCATTTTGATATACCGAATGCCGCAATTATGGCCAAAAAGAAAGAATGTAACTTTAAGAAAGACCAAATTGTTATCATTAGAACCATAACAGCATTTCCGAAACGTCATGGTATATGGGGCTCTCTCCTTCGGTTCTCTTGAGTTACTATACAGTTGTCTAAGGAGGGAAAATAATCAATCCCCGAAAAGGCATGAAGCGATCAATATTAATTTATTCAAGAAAGGCTAATGTAGTATATATTGCCGATAGCGTCAAAGTGAAAAAAATGTGTCACAACACACAGTACATTGGTCGCAATTGTGCATGGGCTACGTAGCTGTAGACCAGTTAGAGTAGTTACACAACCAAATGTAGATCAGTGAAAGCGTTTTCAATTTAACGGTGCCTATCAGGATCAGAGATAGGTAAAAACTTCCTTAAGTATTTCATTTAGATATGTTGAATTCCACAAGAAGAAAAAAAATCATAAAGGCCAGATTGCTAATAATAATAATAATAACAATAATAAGAGTTACATTCTTCGTTTGCCTCTTATGTCATTGCTTATCACTCCGCATATGATTATGAAACAAATGCATGTCAAAAAGATTTTTTTCAAATAATAATAACAATAAACAACGTGACATAATTTCCCAAACAAGAACGTTAATTTCTTTCTAAAAATAAACAGTTATCTCCCTTTGGGTATGGACGGATAGTTGAGGAGTCTATCAATGAAAATATATACCCTTGGCCATTGACATCAGTCGAGGAACTCTTCCGCCCAATTACGCTGCACAGTGACAGTATAAAGGTTTCGTGCCCTCCTCCGAATATGCCTAAATCTACTACATCGTAATTTTTATAAGGTAGTATTCATATAAAATACAAACTTTATTGTATCCTAATTATGTACAATAATACAATATGGAATATAGATGAGAAATTCAACTAGAAAAATTGAAAATAAATACAATCTATCTAAATACAAATTAGAGAAACCCCATAATAGAACATTCTATCTTAAATAAATAAACAATGTAGCAATTTTTAACATCAACTTGAGATTTTTTCTTTCTTGTTGTATCATTTTAACACAATCAACATTATGGATAAAAAACTGTAAATTTTATATTCTGTTTTTCCAGACGTAACATGAAGAAAACAAATTCACGAATTTGAACAAAAAAAATTGACCACTGCATCCTTTAATAGTCAGTTGTGTTAAGTTTGTAACATATATAAATGTAGGTAGAAAAAAAAAAACATATGTTAATAAGATAAAAGGGTCACAAAGGAATACCCGGGGTCCCAATCAGCTCCCCACTCCCAGGCGAGATGTTCAGGGGTAATACGAATTGGCCCTGATGCTGTGTACATAACTATAAAGTTCCGTGTAGGCGATTGGACTAGACGGCAATTGACCCTACAAGAAAATTCATTCACCCTTTGACAATCAATTCCACACTCAGACTTGTCTGGGTGTGGAATTGACTGCAAGGCACCCATACAAACTAGTGCTATATGTACAAAACAGAATCTGGTATAGAGAATTAAAATAAAGAACTGGAACTTTGAGATTCAAAATTATTATCCAGTCAAAATATAGGATCTGATTATAATGTACAAAGAGAGAAAAAAAAAAGTCACTCAAGAGTTCTACGCATTAAAATTAAAATTGAAAAAGTTCAGATTCAAATAACTCGAAAAGATTAATAAATATGTCTGCCTTAAAAAAGCATACAGGTGACAGTTGTGCCAATCGATATTGGAGCACTAGAAACGACCACAAAAATACGAGCAAAAAGACGAAAGGAAATCCGAGAAAAACTCAAGAACATCCAGAAAAAGAAGCACCACTGAAAACAGAAATTAATGAAATGTCGGCATATTGAAGAGACTGGGAATAAAACTAACATTTTAGTTATTTTAAGCATGATAAATAATTAAAAAATAGATTCTATTCTTGATCGCAAACTAATTTTTTTTAAATTATTATTATTATTATTATTATTATTATTATTATTATTATTATTATTATTATTATTATTTCCTTTGATTTCTGTTGTATACACATTTCTTTCCGGGTCCCGCCCAGAGAGCTAAGGTTAGAAATGACATCATGACACTTTCCACTGTCAAAAAAAAAAAAAACCCTTCGTATAGTGTGGGCTGTACTAGTAGGAACAATTTTTTGTATTTCTTTGAGGCGTGGACTTCTAGGAATCCCTTCAATTAGTCTACTGCAATATTTTCCAACCAATCCTAGGGCTCCAACTACAAGAGGGATTGTTGATATTCCTATGCGCCACATTTTTGAAATTTCTATTTCAAGGTCCTTGTATTTTGACAGCTTTTAAATATATTCAAAGATACATTGCAGTCAGCAGGGACTACCATATCGATAAGGAGACACTATTTTTTGGTTTGTGGTCTTTAATAACAATATCTGGGCGGTTGGCTGTGATTATTCTGTCAGTGTGTATTGTGTAGTCCCATAGAATTGTAACAGGTCCTATCTCCGTAACCGGGTCGGGGTGGTGTTCATACCAATTTCTTTCAGTTTCCTTCCCGTAGAAGTTGCAGATTTTCCAGTGCAGATATTGGCCCACGCTGTTGTGCCGGGTTTTATACTCAGTGGGTGCCAATATCGTGCAACCTGATACAAGATGATCAATTTGTTTCTGGATATTTATCACAGAATCTGCATTTTAGGCTAACACAATATTTTAGTACGTGTGCTTGATAATTCCTAGTTAACAAGCATTGGTCCTGTACAGCAAGGTTAAATAAAACCTTCAGTTTCAGCTTTCAACCCTGCCCTGCGTAGCCACTGATGGGTACGGGTTTTGTCTACGTCAGCTTGTTTGATACGGGCAGAGTATTGGCTATGAAGCGGTTTATCTTGCCATCGCGTCTGTATCTGGTCGGTTGCATTCGTCTTTGCTGTCTTTTTTAAGTATTTTGCAGTTTCAGCCGTGCTGTACTTGCATCTCTACGCCCATTTGAAACTCAATTTTGAATTTGTTGGCTTCTTTTATTACGGAGTAAAGACGTTTACTACTTTCATGTTCCTTGACGCTTACCATCATCCAGTCTTCTGTAGTTTCCAAGTATCTTTGGGGGCCAATTGTTGTAGCTTTGTAGGACAGTTTTAGTTGAACTAACCCTCTGCCTCCTTCGGATCTGGGTACATACAGACGATCAACATCAGCTTTGGGATGATGCATGCGATAGCAAGTGAGATGCTTTCTCGTTTTGGCGTCCATTCGCTTAATTTCAGCTATGGTCCAGTTGAGGACATTAAAGCTGTATTGCACCACAGGGATAGCCAATGTGTTTATGGCTGATATTCTGTTTTTTTTTTAGTTTAGCTCAGTATTTAGTACCAGACGTACACGCTTGTAGTACTATTGTCTTATTTTTTTCTTCATTTGGGGATGTTATATACCATCTCCTTTGCTAATTCCTAGGTACTTATAAGCTTCATCATGCTCCAGTTCCCTAATCTTTGTGACAAAATCTAAATCTATTGAGGGTGTTTCTGTAATTCTACCTTTCTTGAATATTACTTTTGCACATTTATCTAATCCGAAGTTCATACCTATGTCGTCACTGAAGTATTTTACAATATTGAGGAGGCCTTTCAACTCATTGTCGTCTTTATTATTATTATTATTATTTCTTTGGATTTCTGTTGTGTACACATTTCCTTCCGGGTCCCAACCAGAGACCTAAGATCAGAAATGGCTTCATGATATCTTCCACTTATCTTTTTTTGTTGTTTTAAAAACCTTAAGATCACACACATTTTACATAGATAAAGCCCTTCGTAATGTGTGAACCTTACTTATGAGTACAATATTTTTTATTTATTATTATTATTATTATTATTATTATTATTATTATTATTAATGGTCGTCATTATTCCAGGACTCCAATAGATCTCAGGAATCTATTGAAGTTTTGTGTAATATGTGACTGGCTTAGGCTTGGGACGTTACAACCTACACTTGGTACTTCTTCAGATCTTGTAAATAATGAGTTGTTAATTGCAGCCTGCAAAAAAGAAATTTAGAAGAGGAAAAAAGAGGAAAAAATGGAGAGAAAAAAAATCATAGACAATTCTATGATGAGAAAGATGTTAATTTCCCTGATGTTCTGTATTTAAACGCATTAGAAAACTTCCAGAATAACTGTAAGCAAAGGCTGAAAATAAAAATTTACGAATTTATCATATAAGGCCCCACTCCATCCAGAATAAACGATTTCATAGAATAGAGGCAGCAGAGTAAGCAGCAGGCAGGCAAAAAGAACACTATATTTAAGACTGTTTCCCGAACACTGCACTATTAACCCCTACAAGTCAAAGAGCAATCGTTAACTAACTTCTACATCCATGTAACCCTTAATTTATACACTTATATTCATATCACAAACCACATTCAATAACACTCTGCCTCGAGTAGCTCTTGAGGATTGTATTGGGTAAAAATTAGTAAAAACAAAAGAAAGAAAGAAAGAAAGAAAGAAAGAAAGAAAGAAAGGAAGGAATGAAGGAAGGAAAAGAATTTGACACTACCTGTATCAGGGAATCCGATGAATGCAAGGGAAATAACTCAATGTCCTATTCAAGATTAAAATTAAAAGTGACCTCCCTTGCATAATGTACTGTCAAATTATTAAATCTATTGAATCAGAAGACGTATTGATAACTGAAAAATGTTCTCCCTCGAGGACACACACACACGCACGCACATCCACGCACACGAATTTGGACAGTAATCTGCAATTAAAGTTGGAATCTAAAAAATTGACGCACACAGGGAATTAAGAATAAAATATTTAATACTTTTTAGCGAATTTTACAATATTAGAGAACAAAGAAAAAATCAAGCAGTCGAAATATATGCAATAAATTATTGCATGCCTAGACTTATATGCATATTAACAAGTGTGTGCATATATTAGCTAACTTTAAAAAAAAGCGTTAACTATCTTTAAAATGCATTTTAAAAAATTAAAAATCTTATTCGAAGTTTTTATTTTAGTTTTAATTTTAGTCTAATAGATTGTATTTAATATTTCCAAGAAGCAAAATACTTTGGTGCATTTCAAACCAAATTAAAATTGACTGAAATCTTTTTTATTATTTTTATCAGTAAAATTTATAAATTCGTCCACATGACATTTGTCAAAAAAATATGATTCTCTTTATTACAAAATATTTATTTAATTAGCTGATTTAAAGATTAATTAATCTGAATTGAAATAAATATTACTTTTAACTTTAAATATAGTAAAAAAGCATATTTTAACATGGAGGAGATGTTTTGATGTGTTGAGTGATTTATTGACCTCCTAATGTTTGGTAAATTTAAATAGGTCACCTATTTAAATTTACATATTGAAAAATTAATTAAAATATTGAAAAATTAATTAACATATTGAAAAATTAATTAACGTAAGCTATCTAATATTTTATTGAATTTTAAGTACTTTGATTTTATAGCCTTACTTAGGAAGATGCCAATACATTCTAAATTTACAATCGTTACTTTCTGATAATGCCGTGTCTGGGCCTTGATATTTACAAAAATTGATACGTAAAATAAACACAAAATATATTCAAAATTCATTTTAAAATAGTAGGGATCGTTGAAGTGTAGTAAACTTCACCATTTATGACTAATAAATACAGTTTTTATTTAATAAAGATATCACTTGGCTGTTAAAATTTAATACAGAATTTTAAAAGATTTACAAATTTATAAATTATTCTAGAGTTTGTTTTTTTTTTTTTTACTTAAGACAGTAGTTTCTATAATATGTTTTATTCATAAAAGCAAATGAAATATTTTCTAAGTTTTATTGCATGTTTTATTTACGAATCGGGGCAGATTTTCTATTGCTGGGGGACCTGTTTGACCCCCAAAAATGATGATTTAAATTCTCCGAAGACTTATTCTTATGCAGTGCAACCTCGGTTCTCGAACGTCTCACATGTCGAACAAATAGGTTTTCGAAAATACCTCGGTTATCGAACAAAATTTCGGTTCCCGAACAACTTTAGCGAACCGAGTTAACCTGAACTGAATAATTTCTGAGTCGACTGCCGTGTTGTATATATTCATGTGTTGTACCGCGCTTTTCTTTTCCAACTTTATTGTATTGTTAATTTTCTTTCTTTTTTTTTTTTTTTTTCTCTACATTCTCTATTGGAAAAATGGTTTCGGTTTACGAATATTTCGGGTAACGAACGGCCTTCAGGAACGAATTAAATTCGTGAACAGAGGCTCCATTGTATCAAATATAGACATTAAGCATTACAAAAACAATTTCTCGAAAATTCATAAAATTAAAGGAATAAATATATTAAAAAAAAATCCCCATAACATTAGACCACCACAACCAGATTTAATTTTTGATACAAGGCAGAAAATTCCATACTTTCAAATGTTACAGCAGAAATGGAAACTCATAAGAACAGACCACTTTTTTTTTTCTCCATAATCTCTTAAGCAATTGTAATTTTCATTGGCAAGCAGTAGACACGATTTCTTGTTCTTATCTGACAGGAGTGGCACTCGGTGGGGGTCTGCTTTAAAGTTGGACCTATCGTGCGTTCAGAGATTCTTTTCTGTCTGCCCACATTGTAAAAAAATAGTTATTTGCCTTTCTATCAAGCTTGAAGTATTTTGGTCATCCTCCTCTGACCTCTTTCATCAAAAAGGATTTCCACGCATAGAATTGCCGCTTTGCTAGCTTCCCCACATTTTTTCCTAACCATTCTCTGCAAACTATAAATATGGTTGTGCGTTAAAATATTGAGAACCGCCTGCCCCAACGACCCTGCCGGGTTCAAAGTCACTAAATCTACTTTTCATTCCTCTAATAATGCATGAATATATTTATTTTGTAAAAAATACAAAATTGTGGCACAAGGCCGAAGGGGAAATAGGGAAAGGCTGGTCTTTCACTAGCTAACCACAATCATGACCCATTTACTCGTTACAATTAGACATTCACCACAAGAACTGATCCATCACCTCTCAATTTTGCACACACCACAATACCACATCTCCACAAGGGTCCTACAAAACACCCCATGAATTAAAAATTTGTAATGTTCGTATATATATATGTGTATATATATATAAAAATTTCATGAAACATGAAATGATGGGAAGGGGGTATGAACCCCAACAAGAAACTCAAAATGTCAAGCAAAGTCAAAACAAAAACAAAACAAAGTTAGTAAGACCCGTCCACCGCTCAAAATAATAAGAGTGGCCGCTGTATTCTATCGATAAATAGAATCAAGAAGCACACTCACTAATGGAATGGGGAGGGGAAAATAAATGACGGAATGGGAAAATCAAAGGCTGACTCAGCCGAGATGAAAAAAGGGGGACAAAAACAAACTGGGGAGTCCCTCTACTAATGCATGAATTGGAATTCAGCAAGTAGTCATGGCCATATTTAAATTCCTATCTCTTAAAATTGCCGCCACGTCATTGGTTGAATGAGAATTTGTATAATTGAGCATTTGTTGACTTCACGTACCTTTAAGTAACTAATATATATCGACCGATTCCCTTGTTACATTACTCACACACCCATCGATAACCTAAGACATTTCTAACTGCGTGTAAGCCCAAGAAAAGGATCGTTGTAGATCAGTTTTTTTAATATTTTATATTATTAGGATCCACCTGGATTATATACGAACGGATTTATTACCTGTACTATATATATATATATATATATATATATATATATATATATATATATATATATAGATAGATATATATAGATATATATATATATATATATATATATATATATATATATATATATATATATATATATATATATATATATATATATATAGAGAGAGAGAGAGAGAGCGAACGAACGAGCGATCGAAAGAACACCGTTATGTAAATAAATGAGAAAGTGAAAAAATTATTTGTAAGGCTATACGTCTCCGCACATCAGACGCCAAAAATGTTTTTAAAATTATGAAACATAAAAATTTGAAATCTTGCGTTTCCACATTTTTTAGCGTCTCCCCTCGGTGTAACAAGATACAGTATAACCCGGGTATAAGAGAGTTATCGGGACCGGAGAAGAAGTATCTTATATCCGGGTTTCTCTTATATCCGGGTTTGGTCTAATTTATATACATTAACACAGGCTCTAATTTGGGACCAGAGAAAATCTCTCTTATCTCCGGGTTTCTCTTATATCCGGGTTAACTTGTTTATTAGCGAAGTGTATTTTATATTTCTGATTTTTGGTGTTAGCGAATGGAACAGAAAAATTGAATGCTTTGTGTCTATATCTTTGAGATGAGGTATTATGCTTACTTACTTTATTTACATTACCATCATCTTCATTGCCATATTTACAACGTTTCGGCCGCTTCTTCAGGTGATTAGAATTTCAAACCTATTCCTTTATTTCGTTCACCGTTGTAGATTGTTCTAGTTCCATGTGCCATGCCTCTTCCTGATGTCTCAGTTATTTTCCTTTAACTCAACTCTTCAAGTTTTTGGTTCATCACTGCTGTAGCCAGGTATTGAACACACACTTTGGGTCTAGTCACTGGATCTAAGTAACGCCTTTATATACCGGGCGATGTATTCTTGAATATTTTGGTGAAGTGAAATTTTCCCAGAAAATTTGATTGAGAAAACATCTGTTGTTTAAAGGATTGCAGATTTACACATGTGACAACATTTGTGTTGTCTATGTTCGCCTAAAATCTAATCAGACATATAATTACGGTTGTTATTTTAAATGCAAATGGTGTTGACAGCTGAAAATATTTAAAGTCTGCATTAAAAAACAAACCAGAGGAAATTACATATTTTGACATCTTTTGTGATGAAAGGAGGGTGCGAACAAGCGTATGTAGATGGGTCCTTATACATACAGCATTTTCGAGAATGTCAGAGAAAGCAGCTGGGAGAATCAAAGAAGGAAAGACAGAGAAAACAGCTAGGAGAATCGGAGAGGGACAGACACAGAAAGCAACTCGGGGAATCGGGGAGGGAGAGACAAAGAAAGCAACTGGGAGAATCGGGGAGGGACAGGCACAGAAAGCAGCTGGGAGAATCGGGGAGGGACAGGCACAGAAAGCAACTTGGGGAATCGGGGAGGGACAGACAAAGAAAGCAGCTGGGAGAATCGGGGAGGGGCAGACAGAGAAAGCAGCTGGGAGAATCGGGGAGGGACAGGCACAGAAAGCAACTTGGGGAATCGGGAAGGGAGAGACAGAGAAAGCAGCTGGGAGAATCAGGGAGGGACAGAGAAAGCAGCTGGGAGAATCGGGGAGGGACAGGCACAGACAGCAGCTGGGAGAATCGAAGATGGAATGACAGAGAAAGCAGCTGGGAGAATGGGGGAGGGAGGGACAGACGCAGAAAGCAACTTGGGGAATCGGGGAGGGAGAGACAAAGAAAGCAGCTGAGAGTATCAGGGAGGGACAGAGAAAACAGCTGGGAGAATCAGGGAGGGACAGACACAGAAAGCAGCTTGGAGAATCGGGGAGGGAGAGACAGAGAAAGCAGCTGGGAGAATCGGGGAGGTTCAGAGAAAGCAGCTGGGAGAATCGGGGAGGGACAGGCACAGAAAGCAGCTGGGGGAATCGGGAAGGGAGAGACAGAGAAAGCAGCTGGGAGAATTTGGGCGGGACAGACACATAAAGCAACTTGGGGAATCGGGGAGGGAGTGACAAAGAAAGCAGCTGGGAGAATCGGGGAGGGACAGAGAAAGCAGCTGGGAGAATCGGGGAGGGACAGACACAGAAAGCAGCTGGGAGAATCGGGGAGGGACAGACACATAAAGCAACTTGGGGAATCGGGCATGGAGAGACAAAGAAAGAAGCTGGGAGAATCAGGGAGGGACAGAGAAAGCAGCTGGGAGAATCGGGGAGGGAGAGACAGAGAAAGCAGCTGGAAGAATCAGGCAGAGACTGAGAAAGCAGCTGGGAGTATCCGGGAGGGACAGGCACAGAAAGCAGCTGGGGAAATCGGGGAGGGAGAGACAGAGAAAGCAGCTGGGAGAATCGGTAAGGGACAGAGAAAGCAGCTGGGAGAATCGGGGAGGGAGAGACAGAGAAAGCATCTGGGAGAATCAGGGAGATCAGAGAAAGTAGCTGGGAGAATCGGGGAGGGACAGAGAAAGCAGCTGGTGTAATCGGGAAGGGAGAGACAGAGAAAGCAGCTAGGAGAATCGGGGAGGGACAGACACAGAAAGCAACTTGGTGAATCGGGGAGGGAGAGACAAAGAAAGCAGCTGGGAAAATCAGGGAGAGACAGAGAAAGCAGCTGGGAGAATCGGGGAGGGACAGGCACAGAAAGCAGCTGGGGGAATCAAAGACAGAAAGACAGAGAAAGCAGCTGGGAGAATCGGAGAGGAACAGACACAGAAAGCAACTTGGGGAATCGGGGAGGGATAGACAAAGAAAGCAGCTGGGAGAATCGGGGAGGGGCAGACAGAGAAAGCAACTTGGGGAATCGGGAAGGGAGAGACAGAGAAAGCAGCTGGGAGAATCAGGGAGGGACAGAGAAAGCAGCTGGGAGAATCGGGGAGGGACAGAGAAAGCAGCTGGGAGAATCGGGGAGGGACAGGCACAGACAGCAGCTGGGATAATCGAAGATGGAATGACAGAGAAAGCAGCTGGGAGAATGGGGGAGGGAGGGACAGACGCAGAAAGCAACTTGGGGAATCGGGGAGGGAGAGACAAAGAAAGCAGCTGAGAGTATCAGGGAGGGACAGAGAAAGAAGCTGGGAGAATCAGGGAGGGACAGACACAGAAAGCAGCTTGGAGAATCGGGGAGGGAGAGACAGAGAAAGCAGCTGGGAGAATCGGGGAGGTTCAGAGAAAGCAGCTGGGAGAATCGGGGAGGGAGAGACAGAGAAAGCAGCTGGGAGAATTTGGGAGGGACAGACACATAAAGCAACTTGGGGAATCGGGGAGGGAGAGACAAAGAAAGCAGCTGGGAGAATCGGGGAGGGACAGAGAAAGCAGCTGGGAGAATCGGGGAGGGACAGACACAGAAAGCAGCTGGGAGAATCGGGGAGGGACAGACACATAAAGCAACTTGGGGAATCGGGCATGGAGAGACAAAGAAAGAAGCTGGGAGAATCAGGGAGGGACAGAGAAAGCAGCTGGAAGAATCGGGGAGGGAGAGACAGAGAAAGCAGCTGGAAGAATCAGGGAGAGACTGAGAAAGCAGCTGGGAGTATCCGGGAGGGACAGGCACAGAAAGCAGCTGGGGAAATCGGGGAGGGAGAGACAGAGAAAGCAGCTGGGAGAATCGGTAAGGGACAGAGAAAGCAGCTGGGAGAATCGGGGAGGGAGAGACAGAGAAAGCATCTGGGAGAATCAGGGAGATCAGAGAAAGTAGCTGGGAGAATCGGGGAGGGACAGAGAAAGCAGCTGGTGTAATCGGGAAGGGAGAGACACAGAAAGCAACTTGGTGAATCGGGGAGGGAGAGACAAAGAAAGCAGCTGGGAAAATCAGGGAGAGACAGAGAAAGCAGCTGGGAGAATCGGGGAAGGACAGACACAGAAACCAGCTGGGAGAATCGGGGAGGGAGAGACAGAGAAAGCAGCTGGAAGAATCAGGGAGAGACAGAGAAAGGAGTAGGGAGAATCGCGGAGGGACAGGCACAGAAAGCACCTGGGGGAATCGGGGAGGGAGAGACAGATAAAGTAGCTGGGATAATCGGTGTGGGGCAGAGAAAGCAGCTGGGAGAATCGGGGATGGACAGAGAAAGCAGCTGGGAGAATCGGGGAGGGACAGAGAAAGCAGCTGGGAGAATCGGTGAGGAACAGAGAAAGCAGCTGGGGGAATCGAGGAGGGAGAGACAGAGAAAGCAGCTGGGAGTATCGGGGAGGGACAGAGAAAGCAACTGGTGTAATCGGGGAGGTACAGAGAATTCAGTTTGGAAAATCGAGGAGGTACAGACAGAGCAAGCAGCTGGGAAAATTGAGGAGAGACTGAGGGAGGAACCAGCTGGGAGAATCGAGGAGGGACAGACAGAGAATGCAGTTGGGAGAATTGACGATAGACACACAGTAAAAGCAGCGAGGAGAATCGGGAAGGGACAAACAGAGAAAGCAGATGGGAGAATCGAGGAGAGATAGACAGTGATCGCACCTGGGAAAATTGAGATGAGTCAAACAAATAAAGCAGCTGGGAGAATCGGGGAGGGACAGACAGAGAAAGCATCGAGGAGAATCGAAGAGAGACAGAGAGAGGAACGGAGGGACAGAGAGTGAAACCAGCGAGGACAATTGGGAAGGGATAGACACAGAAAGCAGTTGGGAGAATCGGCGTGGGACAGACACAGAAAGAAACTGGGGGAATCGGGGAGGTAGAGACAGAGAAAGCAGCTGGGGGAATCGGGGAGGGACGGGCACAGAAAGCAGCGTGGAGAATCGAGGAGGGACAGACAGAGAAAACAGCTGGGAGAATCGGGGAGGGACAAGCACAGAAAGCAGCTGGGAGAATCGGGGAGGGACAGACACAGAAAGCCGCTGGGAGAATTGAGGAGAGACAGAGAGTGGAACGTAGTGACAGAGAAAGCAGCTGGGAAAATCGAGGAGGGACACACAGAGAAAGCAGCTGGGGGAATCGGGAAGGGAGAGACAGAGAAAGCAGCTGGGAGAATTTGGGAGGGACAGACACATAAAGCAACTTGGGGAATCGGGGAGGGAGTGACAAAGAAAGCAGCTGGGAGAATCGGGGAGGGACAGAGAAAGCAGCTGGGAGAATCGGGGAGGGACAGACACAGAAAGCAGCTGGGAGAATCGGGGAGGGACAGACACATAAAGCAACTTGGGGAATCGGGCATGGAGAGACAAAGAAAGAAGCTGGGAGAATCAGGGAGGGACAGAGAAAGCAGCTGGAAGAATCGGGGAGGGAGAGACAGAGAAAGCAGCTGGAAGAATCAGGGAGAGACTGAGAAAGCAGCTGGGAGTATCCGGGAGGGACAGGCACAGAAAGCAGCTGGGGAAATCGGGGAGGGAGAGACAGAGAAAGCAGCTGGGAGAATCGGGGAGGGAGAGACAGAGAAAGCATCTGGGAGAATCAGGGAGATCAGAGAAAGTAGCTGGGAGAATCGGGGAGGGACAGAGAAAGCAGCTGGTGTAATCGGGAAGGGAGAGACACAGAAAGCAACTTGGTGAATCGGGGAGGGAGAGACAAAGAAAGCAGCTGGAAAAAAATCAGGGAGAGACAGAGAAAGCAGCTGGGAGAATCGGGGAAGGACAGACACAGAAACCAGCTGGGAGAATCGGGGAGGGAGAGACAGAGAAAGCAGCTGGAAGAATCAGGGAGAGACAGAGAAAGGAGTAGGGAGAATCGCGGAGGGACAGGCACAGAAAGCACCTGGGGGAATCGGGGAGGGAGAGACAGATAAAGTAGCTGGGATAATCGGTGTGGGGCACAGAAAGCAGCTGGGAGAATCGGGGATGGACAGAGAAAGCAGCTGGGAGAATCGGGGAGGGACAGAGAAAGCAGCTGGGAGAATCGGTGAGGAACAGAGAAAGCAGCTGGGGAATCGAGGAGGGAGAGACAGAGAAAGCAGCTGGGAGTATCGGGGAGGGACAGAGAAAGCAACTGGTGTAATCGGGGAGGTACAGAGAATTCAGTTTGGAAAATCGAGGAGGTACAGACAGAGCAAGCAGCTGGGAAAATTGAGGAGAGACTGAGGGAGGAACCAGCTGGGAGAATCGAGGAGGGACAGACAGAGAATGCAGTTGGGAGAATTGACGATAGACACACAGTAAAAGCAGCGAGGAGAATCGGGAAGGGACAAACAGAGAAAGCAGATGGGAGAATCGAGGAGAGATAGACAGTGATCGCACCTCGGAAAATTGAGATGAGTCAAACAAATAAAGCAGCTGGGAGAATCGGGGAGGGACAGACAGAGAAAGCATCGAGGAGAATCGAAGAGAGACAGAGAGAGGAACGGAGGGACAGAGAGTGAAACCAGCGAGGACAATTGGGAAGGGACAGACACAGAAAGCAGTTGGGAGAATCGGCGTGGGACAGACACAGAAAGAAACTGGGGGAATCGGGGAGGTAGAGACAGAGAAAGCAGCTGGGGGAATCGGGGAGGGACGGGCACAGAAAGCAGCGTGGAGAATCGAGGAGGGACAGACAGAGAAAGCAGCTGGGAGAATCGGGGAGGGACAAGCACAGAAAGCAGCTGGGAGAATCGGGGAGGGACAGACACAGAAAGCCGCTGGGAGAATTGAGGAGAGACAGAGAGTGGAACGTAGTGACAGAGAAAGCAGCTGGGAAAATCGAGGAGGGACACACAGAGAAAGCAGCTGGGGGAATCGGGAAGGGAGAGACAGAGAAAGCAGCTAGGGGAATCGGGGAGGGACGGGCACAGAAAGCAGCGTGGAGAATCGAGGAGGGACAGACAGAGAAAGCAGCTGGGAGAATCGGGGAGGGACAAGCACAGAAAGCAGCTGGGAGAATCGGGGAGGGACAGACACAGAAAGCCGCTGGGAGAATTGAGGAGAGACAGAGAGTAGAACGTAGTGACAGAGAAAGCAGCTGGGAAAATCGAGGAGGGACACACAGAGAAAGCAGCTGGGGGAATCGGGAAGGGAGAGACAGAGAAAGCAGCTGGGAGAATTTGGGAGGGACAGACACATAAAGCAACTTGGGGAATCGGGGAGGGAGTGACAAAGAAAGCAGCTGGGAGAATCGGGGAGGGACAGAGAAAGCAGCTGGGAGAATCGGGGAGGGACAGACACAGAAAGCAGCTGGGAGAATCGGGGAGGGACAGACACATAAAGCAACTTGGGGAATCGGGCATGGAGAGACAAAGAAAGAAGCTGGGAGAATCAGGGAGGGACAGAGAAAGCAGCTGGGAGAATCGGGGAGGGAGAGACAGAGAAAGCAGCTGGAAGAATCAGGGAGAGACTGAGAAAGCAGCTGGGAGTATCGGGGAGGGACAGGCACAGAAAGCAGCTGGGGAAATCGGGGAGGGAGAGACAGAGAAAGCAGCTGGGAGAATCGGTAAGGGACAGAGAAAGCAGCTGGGAGAATCGGGGAGGGAGAGACAGAGAAAGCATCTGGGAGAATCAGGGAGATCAGAAAAAGTAGCTGGGAGAATCGGGGAGGGACAGAGAAAGCAGCTGGTGTAATAGGGAAGGGAGAGACAGAGAAAGCAGCTAGGAGAATCGGGGAGGGACAGACACAGAAAGCAACTTGGTGAATCGGGGAGGGAGAGACAAAGAAAGCAGCTGGGAAAATCAGGGAGAGACAGAGAAAGCAGCTGGGAGAATCGGGGAAGGACAGACACAGAAACCAGCTGGGAGAATCGGGGAGGGAGAGACAGAGAAAGCAGCTGGAAGAATCAGGGAGAGACAGAGAAAGGAGTAGGGAGAATCGCGGAGGGACAGGCACAGAAAGCACCTGGGGGAATCGGGGAGGGAGAGACAGATAAAGTAGCTGGGATAATCGGTGTGGGGCAGAGAAAGCAGCTGGGAGAATCGGGGATGGACAGAGAAAGCAGCTGGGAGAATCGGGGATGGACAGAGAAAGCAGCTGGGAGAATCGGTGAGGAACAGAGAAAGGAGCTGGGGGAATCGAGGAGGGAGAGACAGAGAAAGCAGCTGGGAGTATCGGGGAGGGACAGAGAAAGCAACTGGTGTAATCGGGGAGGTACAGAGAATTCAGTTTGGAAAATCGAGGAGGTACAGACAGAGCAAGCAGCTGGGAAAATTGAGGAGAGACTGAGGGAGGAACCAGCTGGGAGAATCGAGGAGGGACAGACAGAGAATGCAGTTGGGAGAATTGACGATAGACACACAGTAAAAGCAGCGAGGAGAATCGGGAAGGGACAAACAGAGAAAGCAGATGGGAGAATCGAGGAGAGATAGACAGTGATCGCACCTGGGAAAATTGAGATGAGTCAAACAAATAAAGCAGCTGGGAGAATCGGGGAGGGACAGACAGAGAAAGCATCGAGGAGAATCGAAGAGAGACAGAGAGAGGAACGGAGGGACAGAGAGTGAAACCAGCGAGGACAATTGGGAAGGGACAGACACAGAAAGCAGTTGGGAGAATCGGCGTGGGACAGACACAGAAAGAAACTGGGGGAATCGGGGAGGTAGAGACAGAGAAAGCAGCTGGGGGAATCGGGGAGGGACGGGCACAGAAAGCAGCGTGGAGAATCGAGGAGGGACAGACAGAGAAAGCAGCTGGGAGAATCGGGGAGGGACAAGCACAGAAAGCAGCTGGGAGAATCGGGGAGGGACAGACACGGAAAGCCGCTTGGAGAATTGAGGAGAGACAGAGAGTGGAACGTAGTGACAGAGAAAGCAGCTGGGAAAATCGAGGAGGGACACACAGAGAAAGCAGCTGGGGGAATCGGGAAGGGAGAGACAGAGAAAGCAGCTGGGAGAATTTGGGAGGGACAGACACATAAAGCAACTTGGGGAATCGGGGAGGGAGAGACAAAGAAAGCAGCTGGGAGAATCGGGGAGGGACAGAGAAAGCAGCTGGGAGAATCGGGGAGGGACAGACACATAAAGCAACTTGGGGAATCGGGCATGGAGAGACAAAGAAAGAAGCTGGGAGAATCAGGGAGGGACAGAGAAAGCAGCTGGGAGAATCGGGGAGGGAGAGACAGAGAAAGCAGCTGGAAGAATCAGGGAGAGACTGAGAAAGCAGCTGGGAGTATCCGGGAGGGACAGGCACAGTAAGCAGCTGGGGAAATCGGGGAGGGAGAGACAGAGAAAGCAGCTGGGAGAATCGGTAAGGGACAGAGAAAGCAGCTGGGAGAATCGGGGAGGGAGAGACAGAGAAAGCATCTGGGAGAATCAGGGAGATCAGAGAAAGTAGCTGGGAGAATCGGGGAGGGACAGAGAAAGCAGCTGGTGTAATCGGGAAGGGAGAGACAGAGAAAGCAGCTAGGAGAATCGGGGAGGGACAGACACAGAAAGCAACTTGGTGAATCGGGGAGGGAGAGACAAAGAAAGCAGCTGGGAAAATCAGGGAGAGACAGAGAAAGCAGCTGGGAGAATCGGGGAAGGACAGACACAGAAACCAGCTGGGATAATCGGGGAGGGAGAGACAGAGAAAGCAGCTGGAAGAATCAGGGAGAGACAGAGAAAGGAGTAGGGAGAATCGCGGAGGGACAGGCACAGAAAGCACCTGGGGAAATCGGGGAGGGAGAGACAGATAAAGTAGCTGGGATAATCGGTGTGGGGCAGAGAAAGCAGCTGGGAGAATCGGGGATGGACAGAGAAAGCAGCTGGGAGAATCGGGGAGGGACAGAGAAAGCAGCTGGGAGAATCGGTGAGGAACAGAGAAAGCAGCTGGGGGAATCGAGGAGGGAGAGACAGAGAAAGCAGCTGGGAGTATCGGGGAGGGACAGAGAAAGCAACTGGTGTAATCGGGGAGGTACAGAGAATTCAGTTTGGAAAATCGAGGAGGTACAGACAGAGCAAGCAGCTGGGAAAATTGAGGAGAGACTGAGGGAGGAACCAGCTGGGAGAATCGAGGAGGGACAGACAGAGAATGCAGTTGGGAGAATTGACGATAGACACACAGTAAAAGCAGCGAGGAGAATCGGGAAGGGACAAACAGAGAAAGCAGATGGGAGAATCGAGGAGAGATAGACAGTGATCGCACCTGGGAAAATTGAGATGAGTCAAACAAATAAAGCAGCTGGGAGAATCGGGTAGGGACAGACAGAGAAAGCATCGAGGAGAATCGAAGAGAGACAGAGAGAGGAACGGAGGGACAGAGAGTGAAACCAGCGAGGACAATTGGGAAGGGACAGACACAGAAAGCAGTTGGGAGAATCGGCGTGGGACAGACACAGAAAGAAACTGGGGGAATCGGGGAGGTAGAGACAGAGAAAGCAGCTGGGGGAATCGGGGAGGGACGGGCACAGAAAGCAGCGTGGAGAATCGAGGAGGGACAGACAGAGAAAGCAGCTGGGAGAATCGGGGAGGGACAGACACGGAAAGCCGCTGGGAGAATTGAGGAGAGACAGAGAGTGGAACGTAGTGACAGAGAAAGCAGCTGGGAAAATCGAGGAGGGACACACAGAGAAAGCAGTTGGGAGAATTAGGGAGGGACAGACACAGAAAGCAGCTGGGATAATTGAGGAGAGACAGAGAGAGGGACCAGCTAGGAGAATCGAGGAGGGTCAGACAGAGAAAGCAGCTGGGAGAATTGTGGGGGGACAGACAGTGAAACCAGCGAGGAGAATTGGGGCCGGTCAGACACAGAAAGCGGCGAGGAGAATCGAAGAGAGTCAGAGAGAGGAACGGAGGAACAGACGGAGAAAGTAGCTGGGGGAATCGGGGAAGATCAGAGAAAGTATCTGGGAGATTTGAAGAGACAGACAGACAGAGAAAGGAGCTTGGAGGATCGGGCAGGGACACATTGAAAATAGACTGATCAACACACACGCATTTCACACCCGCCTGAAATTAAGTCGATGTTCAATTCTCTGATAAAAGTTTGAAAATACACAATTTGGTTGCAAGTCTCTATCCACTCCAGGGGTGTTTGTTTGGTTCAAAAATAATGTCGTTTTTTGACGTATTTTTTAACATTATTTTTGCACCAACCTATTATATCAAACTTTCCTAAATATATATATATATATATATATATATATATATATATATATATATATATATATCTTTATTTACTATTATTAAAATTTTCAAAAAAGATCAGACTTTTCTTTCTTCTCACAATAGGACAACTTTCTTTTCTTCAGCAGATTCGTCAAAGAAAATACCACGGTTTAGTGAATCAAGAGCAAGGGACCCACACCTTTTCTTGTCAGTAAGAAGCACAACACTTACCAGCAACTCTAGACGATCGACGACCTAACTGGCATCAACTCCTTGGTCAGATTAGAACTATATGTAACCAAGCAGACCCCACAGCCACCCCAAGGTGAAGATATCTACGAGAGATAGGGTCCAAAGTGTATGGCTGCACGTCCTTGAGGAATAACGAGTCTACTACATAATTAACGCGTTTACGTTTATATCTCCCTTTTCCCTCTACACTTCTATGATTTCATCAATAAGAATAATACTTTTAGTGGACAAGACGTGTGACATAGCAGCGTCCCACTTTTGTCATTACTTGATGACGAGAAACTGTCAGAGAAAATATGCGATCTCCGACAGGAATTGAACCTGTTTTCTATACGGAACCGCCATATAGCCTGACGTGTTTTTATCGATTTCGCCACAGAGTAGCATCAGTTAGCAAGGTCAATTTTACTGTTTTTAAATTACAATCGACCTTACTAACCGTACGCTCCTCTGTGGCGAAATCGGTAAAAGCACGTCAGGCTATATGACGGTTCCGTATAGGATACAGGTTCGGTTCCTGTCGGAGGATGCATATTTTATATGACAATTTCTCGGACATTCAGACCGGCAAATGTTATTAATACTGTTTATTATAAACAGAGTATTTACTTAAATATTTGTATCTATAAAAAAGAATGTGTAAACATAAAATGTTTTATATATATATATATTTATAAAGTCGAGTGACTTCTATCTTTTAGAGTTATCTATTGCTATTAATGTCGCATTTTAGGTTACTGGTGTCGTGTTCAATCTGTTCGGGTGCAAACAGGCTGCATTTTTCTGCATTCGAACGAAAGGTTGATGCCAATTGTTAGTGAAATATAGTTTGCTACCCACTGCACTAAGGAAAGCGTCTATTTTGCAACATAGAAATGGGTCATTGCGTGCACACACATCTGATCTGCGTGCGAGCACGCGTCTGCGTATGTTAGTTTGTGTGTGAACACTTGTGTGCATGTGTGTCTATGTGCACGCTTTTGTGTGTGTTTCCGTGTGTGAATGCTCGTGTGAGCATGCATGCCTATGTGCACGTCTTTATATATGTGTGTGTGTGTGCGTGTGTGTGTGAACGCTCGTGTGTTCGTGCGTGTCTATGTGCACGTCTTTGTGTGTGTGTGTGTATGTGAACGCTCGTTTGTTTATGTGTCCGCCTTTGTAATTGTGTGTGTGTATGCGCGCGCGCACGTTTACGTTATGTGTGTATGTGCGCACGTGGGTTTGAAGTCGGGAACAGTATGGCGGTATCACGCAAAATTCGTATAATGACACTGGGCGTTTTCCTTGAAAGTAAATTAAATCCTCGAGTCGGAGATTTCCGTCTTACAACGGACAAAAGTGCTGGGCAAGTTTAGTTTTATACTTCCTGTTTCTAAGGGTCTGGCGGATTAATGTAATTGGAGCTGCGGTCGCTTTCGGCAGCTGATAAAGATCGGTCAATTCAGAATGTACAATGTTTTGTACAATTTGTATAGTGTGCATTACACTTCAGCAACACAACATAAGTAATTTTTTAAAATTTCAGTTGCAAAGGCAAATTAAACCTCTGGTTGTCTTCTTAGAGAACAAGACAAATAGAGGGAGTGAAAGAGAAAAGGAAATTTCTCTGTCACTCCTTCTGCTTGTCTTCGTCTGTGGTCTGAACTGACCGATCTTTAATTCAATTTTGTTCATTCACTCTTTCACTTTTCTTATCAGGTCAGATGATCAATTTTCTATTGAGATGGCTACTGTATTAACGAGGACAGCTGTAAACGTACAACACACTCCCCGGCCGTCCAAAACTTCTAACACTGCGGCTGATCGATGAACATCGTTTCGATCTCAGATCTCCCTTATCCCACGTTGTGATTTAAGTTTGATCATAAGGAGGCCAAGACCAAATCGTCGCAGGTATCTTCGTGTCGAGCTGGTCCAAGCATCGCGAAGACGCACAGGAAAAAAATAACACTCGAATAAATTGTACAAAAAGTAAATACTGTTTTTATATCAGTCCTTCGTACAATAATTAGTTTATATCAGAGTTCGCATGCAATTATTAGGTTGGTGCAAAAATAATGACGTAATAATGTCGTTTTTTGACGTAACGTCAAAAAACGACATTATTACGTCATTATTTTTGCACCAACCTAATATCAGCTCAGTCCACATCTAAATCGTTAGACCTGGCAAAAACCTCGTTTGCTGTTGTTAGTAAAGTTTGGCACAAGGCTTCCGTCGGCAGATACTCACGTGGACCTCTCCTCTCTCTTCTGCCTCTGTCTCTGTCTCTTCTCCGATTAGTTTCTTACTAGCGAATTTGCTTTGCGCATTCGTATTTATTGACATAATTTTGAGGAATTCCCTTCTGCCATTCTACCATAGCATTACCTCTTGCTAAACCTTGTCTCGAATCACTTTCGATCAGGAGAATGAACTCCAAATTCGTTGTTTACGAAAAGTGAAATTTTCGCTTTACAGCTTGCATTTGTAGTTGCGTCTCAATCAACATTGCCCCCTAAGTGTGGGTCCCTTTTCCATTGTTCAAATTACTCGACATACAACACAAGTCGTTTATGTGTGAATTAAATCCTCAATTCTTCCCACTGGTTTTTGGTATTAATCCTTCTCGTTTCAATGTCTCTTAGCACTTAACACTTTCTTATGTTTAACAAAACTTTCTTCCGTTTTACCGCGGTAACAACTAGTAACACAGCCACAGATTATGCATTGTTTGACTCGGCAAGTGTTCTTCCAGTGGACTAACGTCCGTCAAAAAGCGAGATATTTAAAAAAATGCTGGTGATATAAATATGATGGAGAAGATGTCTCAATGATTGTCAAGATGGCCGCCTAGAATTGTTCAGAAATAGAGCAGAAATTGTTCCTCTTCTTAGCCAGAATACTATTGAAGGAAGGTTGAGAAAATTGTACAATAGAGGAATCGAAGTTATTGAGAACAAGAAGGTGGACAAAAAAGCTGCATTTTAAGAAGAAATGAAGAAGTTGCTTGATATCTGTGGCTGTTAGTGCCACCCCAACCCCGTATCCTATCAGGATGTGAAGTGCAAAGTTAAGAAGTGTAATAGGTATCACCTGGCCTGTAATCGTGATATAAAACTTCCCGAACGTCAGACGCAGTTCCTCCTTGACTAGCGAGACGATAGCAAGATGAATATTGCAGGGATTGACATGAAAGTGATGATGATGTGAGACAGAGTGACGCTAAGAGAGAAGGATGATGCGGACAGAACCAGCAGACATATTGATCAAAGAAATCGAGACCTAGTAGTTGCATATATTCCTTATGTTGAGGGTAATTCAGATAATTCAAGAGATATCCTTCCTGTCAATAATGATGTTGATTTTGTCCCCGATCCAAAAGCTCTGACAGACACCAGTTCAAAGAACAGGACAAGACTCCCTACAATGATTGCCACTTGCGACCGATTCTTGATTAGTGATTAAGCTGGAGTGGCATTGCTACTGCTGCCTTAACTGACTATGGCATTATCAAAAAGGATAACAAGAGTCAATTTATTGGACACATAAGCTACGAAATGCGAGATAAAAATACCGATTGAAGAGGCGAGAAAATCAAATTGCTAGTTTTGAAAATATGTCGTCACTGTATTTTGATGATAAGAAGATCGCCACTCGTTTAATGATAAAGAATGAGAAGACCAATAAATGGAATTTGAAGATGATGGTAAAAGATCATTATGCCATAATGGTTGAGCCTGTCAATGAATATCTCACACAGGTGATTCCCAAGACTGGACACAGAAAGCAGATTGCCAAAACTAGTCACGAGTTTCTGGTGAAGAAATGTCTAACGAGGAAGCAGGAAACGTTGGCCGTAATGAAATCGGAGAGGTACAATTTATAGGGTTTGATTACCAAACAAGGGGTGCGTAATATGCATGAGTAGAAGCATTTTCCCACACTTTCAGCATAATTTTAGGTGTGTGTATTATGGATGAAAGCGTATTATAAATGGAGAACTATGGTACTTGGTCATCATCTCCATTATTTCTTTTGTCAGATTCAAGGAAATAAGCTGCCTTTTCGCGCTGTTTTCTGTCAATGCTGGGAAACTAAATGATCCTGAGTATTGTTGTTGTTCCATGGAAAGTAAATCAAGAAGCTTTTGTCTGAGCTGCCATTTGTTACCTTCCAGTAAGTCTGTTTCACTGATTTCCCTGTCCTGGAGGAAGGCCTGTCCTGGGATCAGAAATACCTGTATAGGATTTGTAAAGGAGTTATTACAGGTGTTGTTGATGATGACTTGCCTGCCATCGAGCCAGGTCCTCCTTGCGCGTCAAGGCGGAATAATTTATTTGGTAGAATCCTCAGGCTGTATGTAGCAACATCAACACACAGACACGAGTTGAAAAGAATCTTCATTACAATTATAAAGTTCAGTGCTCCAATATGGTTTTGCATCAAGATTCACCCTGACGTAACATAGGGATCAAGGAACATATTCCGATCCCTGCTATATATGAAAAAAACCCTGAATAGTAAGTGTTATGAGGACCTACCTTCATGGACAAAATAGACTGGTTTTATGACTATATTATGCCTCGCAAGAGGACTGTAGACAGTTGACTACGTGTACGTCTTCTGTGTACGACTTCTGTCGAACTCTCTGCTTTGGCAGAGAGGAACCCGGACGAAGCTTTGCAAAGTTTAGTCCGGGGAGGTAGACAGGCCCTGAACCCGTCTAGGCGGGTTCAAAGTGTATATTTTTTGCTCGGAGAAACCCACGTTAAACTCGGCCTTGTGCCACATACATTCCTCGTGGGGGGAGTGTTAAATATTGTTGACGAGTTGACTACTGTACTTAGCCTTCAGACGGACGGGCAACACTTCTGTATTCGTTCTTTTTGTTAATATTACGTTTTCACTGAATTGCTGAGTTTGAGTTTTCTTTCTGACCTCTTCCATTCCACAACAGTAAGAAGACGATAGGGAAGAAGACTGTCCAGCGAAATGCATACTTCGTCCACACAGATGAACTTCTTCTTGGTATGCGTGCAGACGAGGACGTAATTCTTAGAGAAAAAGCTGTCTCAAGAATAAGAAAAATTAGAGAGGAGAATGAGAAGGAAGAAGGCACTGACGGATCTGATGAAGAGGAAGAAGATTTTACTGCTGCTGATGATCATGTGCTTAACAATATCGATGAGGAGCATGTCAGTTAAGATGGAGATGGGAATGAGGATGTATCTACTGTAGTCATCATGAGAAAATTGGTGATTCCCAAACTAAAGTGGCAATCAAAAAACTATCATTCCATGATTAACTGAATGAATGAACTCAATACTAATCCGCCTTACATTACATCTCTATCAGATCAACAGGTTAATGACATTCTTGAGACACCATTAGAAGTGACCAAGTGAACAAACAGGACTCAGGCGGTCGAAAGATGAATAAAAGCGAGAGATGAATATATTAGGCAAAGTTTTATTGTCTTCCTAGTTGCCCAAGTTCCACTCACAAAATATTTTACTGTTAACTATTATCAATATGATGGCCCTCTTAAATAATATTAAAATTAAATTACAATTTATTATTATCCTGGGAAGCAATAAATAACATCTATTTTTGGTGTACAGTAAAAATTGATAAAAAGTCGATTGGTTTGGTTTGTTTTGCTTTACGGGTTATCAACGTCAATGGGTTATTTAATGCAGACAATTTTTTTTTATTGCTGGTAATATTTTTTTTTCCAAGAATGAATTGACTGTATTAATTTTTTTCTTCAAAAATCTATTTCTGGGAATATTTTTCTTAAAAATCTATTGCTGCTAATATTTTTTACAAAAATATAAATATATAGCTGTTTGTATTGCTTGTAGTATATTTTGTTAAAATTATTGCTGGTAATAATAGTATTTTGTTAAATATATCTGTTGAAATGAGATGTCAGTGATAATGTCTAGAAAAATGATGCCCAAGTTCCACACACAAAAGATTTTACTATTAACTATTACTATTATCAATATGATGTCCCCCTTAAATAATATTAAAATTAAATTGATGTCGCCCATGTACAACTGATTATTATCCTGAGAAACAATAAATAATACCTATTTTTGGTGTGCCGTAAAAGTTGACAAAATTATATTCGATTGGTTTGGTTTGGTTTGTTTTACGCGTTATCAACCTCAATAGGTTATCTAATGCGGACAAATTTTTTTTGCTAGTAATATTTTTGTTCCAAAAATGTGTTTCTGGTAATCTTCAAAAATCTATTTGTGGGAATGTTTTTTCTTCAAAAATCTATTACTGGTAATATTTTTTCAAAAAATATATAGCTGGTAATGTTTTTTTGCCAAAATTTGTATTGATTGGATATTTTTTATTAAAATTATTGCTGGTAATAATTTTTTCCTTCAAACATTTATTGCTGGTAATAATTTTTTTACGAAGTATTTCTGGTAATAAAACCTATTTTTACACTTTCGTAGTATTTTGACCCCGGTATGGGGGTTAACTATTTGCCCATATCTGGGAACCTAACAGATGCTACCAGCCCGGGCCAGGGCGAACCAGAGAACACCAGCAATTAAGAGGTGGTTCCACGCTCCTCAAAACCTCCAGATCAAAGGCTTTGCTGTCGGATGTAATTTATCGTCTTACCCAGGATGGCAAAAAAGTCAATCACAATACTGCCGGGAAAGTGGACATAAAAATGGCTTGAAATATTTCACAGGTTTTTTTTTTTACAAACGATGCCTGAAAAGTGCAGCTTGCAATTCAAAAAATATTCCATTTCTCTGCTTCTTATTGCACTATAAAATTGATTAATAATTACTATAAGCACACACACACACACACACACATATATATATATATATATATATATAGTGTGAAGCCAAAATTTCTGTCAGTCAGTGGGATCCATTGAAAGATGTCAAAACTTTTAACTGAAAGACAGAGAAAAATTTAAAAAACAGTAAGGAGTATAAAGTGACAAGAAAAACGACGAAAAAGAGAAGTAACCGTGACATTCTATCCATACGCACATATTAGAAGGCGGTTGCATGCACACGCCGACGCACACTTAGACACGCACACACACAGGCACACGCACACAAGGAAAAAAAAGGAAAAACTTCAACCTTGCTCCAATGAAAAGTGCATATATAAAAATAAAAAAAAAGAGATGTATAAAAGTCAGTTGCTGATACCCCCTGACGAGTGGACGGAATGATTGCTGAAGTGTCCGTCTATGAACCTTTGAAATCGGGATGCTGAAGGTAACAGCACGAGATAACTTTATATTTGTATTCTTTCTTTCTCTCTCTCTCTCTCTCTCTCGCTCTCTTCATCTATATATGCATCTCTCTCTTTCTCTCTCTCTCTCTCTCTCTCTCTCTCTATATATATATATATATATATATATATATATGAGTGGGTTAAATGTTTACGAAAGATGCTAAGAACAGTCTTGATTGCGCCACTGACTCGTCGTCACTAGAATTAAGAACTTCCGCTCAATTAAATAGGCAAAATAATATCCTCTTCATATTGAAAACTTATTCATGTACGTCCTAATTATGTTTATTCATTTCATATATATATATACATATATATATATATATATATATATATATATATATATATATGGGGGAAGTGAAAATGATTGTAAATACATATCTTTAATTTAAAGGTTATTTTTTAAATGGTACTCATATTTGAGTAGATGCTCTGTTTATTTATTTATTAAACATGATTTATTCATTTACATCTACTGATGTGAATATTCGAGAAATCTTGTTCGAAAAATATGTTTGAACCTGCGTCCCCTCGGTGAAACCGTCATTGTGTCATAGACCAACACTTCCACATAGGACCTCCTGATGAAACAACGTCCGAATATCGCTTTTGAACACATATATTCCCGATTTTCGAAATATATATGTGTTAAAAAGCACTCCGCAAGATATTTGGAAATGGCATACTTTACTGCTTGGCATTCTCACCGGAAGCTTCATTACAAACAATTCAGGGCGTTTGGGTTTCAATCTGAGGACACTGCAGAGGATTCGGAAAGAGGTGGATGATATATCCAGTCAATGTCATGGTGTTTGGTGTGATCACGTTATGCTCCCATTCATCTTCCCACAGGGCTTCAGATTCAACACGGAGGCTTACATGAAGTGCTTAGAGGAGGTAGTGCTGCCCTAGGTCAAGTGGATGGCTGTTGCAAGACCTTATATCTGGCAATAGGACTCATGCCACACTATACCACACAAGCAAGAGAACCCAGTCATGGTCGTTAGACAATTTCTTCGACCACATCACCCCTTATAAGTGGTCACCTAACTCCCCAGATTGCAACCCCCTTGAATGTGTGGCGCGCAGTTGAGTGAGAGACCAACAAAACACCTTGTAACAGCAAAGATGAACTGAAGGCAAGGATTATGGGGGCACTCACCCATTATATATAAAGGTGATTCATTAAGAAGGATTACATATAAGGGTGATTCACGACGAATTATATATAAGCGTGTTTCATTAAGTCAAATTTTATATAAGGGTGATTCATTACGACGGATTTTATTAAAGGAAATTCATTAAGACGGATTATATATAAGGTGTGTCCTTAAAACAGATTTTATAAAAGAGTGATTAATTAAGACGGATTATATATAAGGTGTTTCATTAAAACAGATTATATATAAGGGTGATTCATTAAGACGGATTTTATATAAGGGTGATTCATTAAGACGGATTATATATTAGGTGTTTCATTAAAACGGATTATGTATAAGCGTGATTCATTAAGACGGATTTTATATAAGTGCGATTCATTAAAACGGATTATATATCAGGGTGTTTCAATAAGACGGATTTTATATAAGGGTGATTCATTAAAACTGATTATATATCAGGTTGTTTCAATAAGACAGATTTTATATGACTTTGATTCATTAAGACGGAATATATATAAGGGTCTTTCATTAACGCAGATTTTTATACGGGTGATTCATTAAGACGGATTATATAGAAGAATGTTTCATTAAGACGAATTTTATATAAGGTGTTTCATTAAGACGGATTTTATAAAAGGGTGATTCACATAGACGGATGTTATATAAGGGTGACTAATTAAGACGGATTATATATAAGGTGTTTCATTAAAAGATATTATATATAAGGGTGATTTATTAAGAGGTTTTTTATATAAGTGTGTTTCATTAAGACGAATTATATATGAGTGTTTCATTGTATATAAGGGAGATTCATTAAGACGAGTTATATATAAGGTTGATTCATTAATACGGATTATACATAAGGTGTTCCATTAAGACGTATTATATTTAAGGTGTTTCATTAAGGCGAATTATACATAAGTGTGCTTCATTAAGACGGATTATATATAAGGTGTTTCATTAAGACGGATTATATATAACGTGTTTCATTAAGACGGATTATATATAAGGGTGCTTTACAAGACGGATTAAATATAAGAGTAATTGATTAAGACGGAGTACATATAAGGGTGATTCATTAAGACTGATTTTATAAAAGGGTGATTCATTAAGACGCATTATATATAAGGATGTTTCATTAAGTCGAATTTTATATAATGGTGATTCATTAAAACGGATTAAATATAAGGGTGTTTAATTATGGCGGATTTTATATTAGGGTGATTCATTAAAACGGTGATATATTAGGTGTTTCATTAAAACGGAATTATGTATAACCGTGATTCATTAAGACGGATTTTATATAAGGGCGATTCATTAAAACGGATTATATATCAGGGTGTTTCAAAAAGACGGATTTTATATAAGGGTGATTCATTAAAACTGATTATATATGAGGTTGTTTCAATAAGACAGATTTTATATGACTTTGATTCATTAAGACGGAATATATATAAGGGTCTTTCATTAACGCAGATTTTTATACGGGTGATTCATTAAGACGGATTATATATAAGAATGTTTCATTAAGACGAATTTTATATAAGGTGTTTCATTAAGACGGATTTTATAAAAGGGTGATTCACATAGACGGATGTTATATAAGGGTGACTAATTAAGACGGATTATATATAAGGTGCTTCATTAAAAGATATTATATATAAGGGTGATTTATTAAGAGGTATTTTATATAAGGTGTTTCATTAAGACGAATTATATATAAGAGTGTTTCATTAAGACGGAGTATATATAAGGGTGTTTTATGAAGACGGATTAAATATAAGAGTAATTGATTAAGACGGAGTACATATAAGGGTGATTCATTAAGACTGATTTTATAAAAGTGTGATTCATTAAGACTGATTTTATAAAAGGGTGATTCATTAAGACGCATTATATATAAGGATGTTTCATTAAGTCGAATTTTATATAATGGTGAGTCATTAAAACGGATTAAATATAAGGGTGTTTAATTATGGTGGATTTTATATAAGGGTGATTCATTAAGACGGATTATATATTAGGTGTTTCATTAAAACGGATTATGTATAAGCGTGATTCATTAAGACGGATTTTATATAAGGGCGATTCATTAAAACGGATTATCATTTAGGGTGTTTCAATAAGACGGATTTTATATAACGGTGATTCATTAAAACTGATTATATATCAGGTTGTTTCAATAAGACAGATTTTATATGACTTTGATTCATTAAGACGGAATATATATAAGGGTCTTTCATTAACGCAGATTTTTATACGGGTGATTCATTAAGACGGATTATATAGAAGAATGTTTCATTAAGACGAATTTTATATAAGGTGTTTCATTAAGACGGATTTTATAAAAGGGTGATTCACATAGACGGATGTTATATAAGGGTGACTAATTAAGACGGATTATATATAAGGTGCTTCATTAAAAGATATTATATATAAGTGTGATTTATTAAGAGGTATTTTATATAAGTGTGTTTCATTAAGACGAATTATATATGAGAGTGTTTCATTGTATATAAGGGAGATTCATTAAGACGAGTTATATATAAGGTTGATTCATTAATACGGATTATACATAAGGTGTTCCATTAAGACGGATTATATATAAGGTGTTTCATTAAGGCGAATTATACATAAGTGTGCTTCATTAAGACGGATTATATATAAGGTGTTTCATTAAGACGGATTATATATAACGTGTTTCATTAAGACGGATTATATATAAGGGTGCTTTACAAGACGGATTAAATATAAGAGTAATTGATTAAGACGGAGTACATATAAGGGTGATTCATTAAGACTGATTTTATAAAAGGGTGATTCATTAAGACTGATTTTATAAAAGGGTGATTCATTAAGACGCATTATATATAAGGTGTTTCATTAAGGCGAATTATACATAAGTGTGCTTCAATAAGACGGTTATATATAAGGTGTTTCATTAAGACGGATTATATATAACGTGTTTCATTAAGACGGATTATATATAAGGGTGTTTTATGAAGACGGATTAAATATAAGAGTAATTGATTAAGACGGAGTACATATAAGGTAGATTCATTAAGACTGATTTTATAAAAGGGTGATTCATTAAGACGCAAGGATAAAAGTAAGGATATAAGTCGAATTTTATATAATGTTGAATCATTAAAACGGATTAAATATATGGGTGTTTAATTATGGCGGATTTTATATAAGGGTGATTCATTAAGACGGATTATATATTAGGTGTTTCATTAAAACGGATTATGTATAAGCGTGATTCATTAAGACGGATTTTATATAAGGGCGATTCATTAAAACGGATTATATATCAGGGTGTTTCAATAAGACGGATTTTATATAAGGTTGATTCATTAAGACTGTTTATATATAAGGTTGTTTCATTAAGGCGGATTTTTATAAGGGGGATTCATTAAGACGGTTTATATATAAGGTGTTTCATTAAAACGTATTATATATAAGTGATTTAGTAACACGTGTTTTATATAAGGGTGTTTCATTAAGACGAATTATATGTAAGAGTCTGTCATTAAGACGGAGTATATATAAGGGTTTTTCATTAAGACGTATTAGGTGTCTCATCAAGGGGGAATATATATCAGTGTGCTTCATTAAGAGGAATTATCTATAAGGGTGTTTAAGACGGATTATATATAAGTGTGTTTTATTAAGACGAATTATATATAAGGGTGATTCTTTGACACGGATTATATATAAGGGTGTTTCAGGAAGGCGGATTATATATAAGGGTGCTTCATTAGGACGAATTATATATAAGGGTGTTTCATTAAGACGGACTATATATAAGGGAGTTTTATTAAGACGGATTACATATAAGGGTGATTCATTAAGACGGATTACATATAAGGGTGATTCATTACGGCGAGTAATATATAACGTTGTTTCATTAAGACGGATTTTATAAAAGGGTGACTCATTAAGACAGATTTTATATAAGGGTGTTTCATTAAGACGGATTTTATAAAAGTTGATTCATTTAGACGGATTTTATATAGGGGTGTTTCATTAACACGTATTTCATATAAATGTGTTTCATTAAGAGGGATTATATATAAGTTGTTGCATTCAAACGGATTACATATAAGGGTGATTCATTAAGGTGGATTATATATAAGTTTGTTTTATTAAAACGGATTTTATATAAGGGTGATTCATTAAGACGGATTATATATAAGGGTGTTTCATTTTGTCAGATTTTATATAAGTCATTCATTAAGATGGATTATATATCAGGATGTTTCATTATTACGAATTTTATATAAGGTGTTTCATTAAGACTAATTTTATAAAAGGTTGATTCATTAAGACGAGTTATATATATGGGAGTTTCATTAATTCGGATTATATACAAGGTGTTCTATTAAGACGCATTATATATAATGTGTTTTATTATAACGCATTATACATAAGGGTATTTCATTAAGACGAATTATATATAAGGTTGTTTCATTAAGACGGATTATATATAAGGTTGTTTTATGAAGACGGATTATATATAACGATGATTCATTAAGACGGATTAAATATTAAGGTGATTCATTAAGACGCTTTACATATAAGTGATTTTATAAAAGGGTGATGCATTAAGACAGATTTCATATAAGGATGATTCATTAAGACGGATTATATATAAAGTTTTTCATTATCACGGATTTTATATAAGGGTGTTTCTTTAAGACGGATTATATATAAGGTGTTTTATTAAGTCGGATTTTCTATAAGGGTGATTCATTAAGACGGATTATATGTAAGGGTGTTTCATTAAGGTGGATTTTATATAAGGGTCATTCATTAAGACGGTTTATATATAAGGTTTATATATAAGGTTTATAAAGTTAAATTTTTTATAAGGTTGATTCATTAAGACGGATTTTACAGTGTTTTTCATTAGGCAGGAATTTATATAAGGGTGATTTATTAAGACTGATTATATATAAGGGGGTTTCATTAAGACGTATTTTATATAAGGCTGATTCATTAAGATGCATTATATATAAGGTGGTTCATTAAAACGGATTATTTATAACGCTGATTCATTAAGACAGATTATGTATTAGGTTGTTTTATTAAGACGGATTATATATAAGTGTGATTCTTTAAGACGGATTACATATAAGGGTGATTTATTAAGATCGATTATATATAAGGGTGATTCATTTAGACGAATTATATATAAGTATGTTTCATTAAGACCGATTATATAATGGGGTGATTCATTAACACGGATTATATATAAGGGAGAATCATTAAGACGAGTTATATATAAGGATGTTTCATTAATACGGATTATATATAAGGGAGATTCATTAAGACGAGTTATATATAAGGATGTTTCATTAATACGGATTATATATAAGGGCGATTCATTAAGACGAGTTATATATAAGGATGTTTCATTAATACGGATTATATATAAGGTGTTCCATTAAGACGCATTATATATAAGTTGTTTCATTAAGACAAATTATACATAAGGGATTTTCATTATAACGGATTATATATAAGGGTGATTCATTAAGACGAATTTTATATTAGGTGTTTCATTAAGACGGTTTATATATAATTTGATTCGTTAAGTCGGATTACATATAAGGGTGATTCATTAAGACGGATTATATATACGGGTGTTTCATTACGCCGGATTGTATATAAGGTGTTTTATTAAGACCTATTATATACAAGGATGCTTCATTGAGACGTATTATATATAAGGGTGTTTCATTAAGCCAGATTATATATAAGGGTGTTTCATTAAGACGGATTATGTATTATGTGTTTCATTATGACGAATTTATATAAAGCTGCTTCATTAAGACGAATTATATATAAGGGTGTTCATTAAGACGAATTATATATAAGGGTGTTTCATTAAGACGGATTGTATATAAGGTGTTTCATTAAGACGGATTTTATAAAATGTTGATTCATTAAGACTGATTTTATATAAGGGTGTTTCATTAAAACGTATCATATATAAGGTTTTTCATTAAAACGGATTATATATAAGGTGTTTCATTAAGACGGATTTTATAAAATGTTGATTCATTAAGACTGATTTTATATAAGGGTGTTTCATTAAAACGTATCATATATAAGGTTTTTCATTAAAACGGATTATATATAAGGTGTTTCATTAAGACGGATTTTATGTAAGATTCATTCATTGAGACGGATAATATATAAGAGTGTTTCATTAATTCGGAATTTATATAAGGGTGCTTCATTAAGACGGATTATATATAAGGATGTTTCATTAAGACGAATTTTATATAAGGTGTTTCATTAAAACGGATTTTATATAAAAGTGATTCTTTAAGGCGGATTATATATAAGGGTTTTTCATTAAGGCGGATTTTATATAAGTGTGATTCAGTAAGTCTGATTATATTTAAGGATGTTTCATTAAGACGAATTATATATAAAATATTTCATTAAGACAGATTTTATAAAAGGGTGATTCATTAAGACGGATTTTATGTAAGGGTGATTCATTAAGACGGATTATATATAAGGATGTTTCATTAAGACGAATTTTATATAAGGTGTTTCATTACGACGGATTTTATATGGTGTTTCATTATGACGGATTTTACAAAAGGGTGATTCATTAAGCCGGATTTCATATAAGGGTGATTCATTAAGACAGATTATGTATAAGGTTTTTTATTAAGACGGATTATATATAAGGGTGCTTTATTAAGAATGTTTATATATAAGTGTGATTCATTAAGACTGATTACATATATGGGTGACAGATTATGACGGATTATATATAACTGTGTTTCATTAAGACACATTTTATATAAGGCGTTTTATTAAGACGGATTATATATAAGGGTGTTTCATTAAGACGGATTATATATTAGGTGTTTCATTAAGACGGATTATATATAAGGCTGCGTCATTAAGACGAATGATATATAAGAGTATTTCATTAAGGCGGATTATATATAACTGTGTTTTATTAGGACGTATTATATATAAGTTTGATAGATTAAGTCGGATTACATATAAGTGTGATTCATTCAGACAGATTATATATAATGGTGTTTCATTAAGACGGATTGTATATAAGTTGTTTCATTTGTTGGATTTTATATAAGGTGTTTCAATAAGACAGATTTTATAAAATGGTGATTCATTAAAACGGATTTTATATAAGGGTGAGTCATTAAAACGGATTATATATAGGGATGTTTCATTAAGACGGATTATATATGAGGGTGTTTCATTAAAACGGATTTTATATAAGGGTGATTCATTAAGGTGTAATAATATATAAGGGTGTTTCATTAAGACGGATTTTATATAAGGGTGATTCATTACGTCGGATTATATATAAGGATGTTTCATTAAGACGAATTTTATATTAGGTGTTTCATTAAAACGGATTATATATAAGTTTGATTCATTAAGACGGATTTTATATAAGATTTATTCATCAAAACGGATTATATATAAGGGTGATTCATTAAGACGGATTTTATATAAGGGTGTTTCACTAAGACGGATTTTATATAATGGTGATTCATTAAGACGGATTATATATAATGGTGATTCATTAAGACGGATTATATGTAACGGTATTTCATTAAGACGGATTTTATATAAGTGTGATTCATTAATACGGATTATATAAGTGTGTATCATTAAGACGAATTACATATAACGGTGTTTCATTAAGACGAATTATATATAAGGGTGTTTCATTAAGACGGATTAAATATAAGACTGTTTCATAAAGACGGATCAAAGTCAGCAGTAAATAAATCAGTATTATTGGTGAAAAGTTATTCATTTCACTATTGGATCATGTTATTTACGCCATGGCGATTATGTGTCAAAAATTATGTTGCCCACATATCCGCCAAATCTGAAAGCAAAAGAAAAAATCATTAGACACTTAAACTTAATTTACATTTAACGTTATTTGAGCACCCTTTATTTACTGACAACGTAACCTGGGTATCTATTTTTCCGGGAGCAGAAAATAGCCTATTCTTGAGAAAAAAAATGTTATTATTATACGTTGGTGCTTTTAGTAATATGGTTGCTATTATGATAGATGCCGAATATAACCTTTTGTACTCACGTCCCTGAAAAAAGTGACAGATGACGACTATGCAAGAGCGAGAATGAATTTGCGTGTCATTGTTTTGAAGAGATACGCTTCAGTTGGGAGTTTGAACATTTTAAAGTATTGTTTGCTGTCTTTTTAAGATTTCCGCTGACGAGTGTAGCTTTGTATTTCGAAATACATCCGTTCATCCTTTCTTTTTTTTAACAGCGGATGTCCGAAACGAAAGTGATAGCAAAAGAAACATAAACACATGCAGAATAACAATGGTGACGTCATCGATGCTGAGGGGCTTGCAGTCAAGATGTTTCGTATCTCTGTTTCTGAGCAAGTGCCTCTATCCACCAACTCGCGCTAATTTCTGGGCGAAGATTTTGCTTAATGACGACGAAAACAATGCAGGAAAAACAAAGTCAGTTATGTTTAAATAACAAGAGAAAGAAAAGTAAAGAAGAGGGCAAAAATAATATTAAGCAAGCAAACAATGTACGCAAGGCAAAAGTATGCAAAGCAACATTAATATGGCAAAAAGTTAACAAAGATGGTGTTAACGCAGAAATGGGGATATAGACAAGCTATTGCAGCCTTCTGGCATCAAGAAGTAGTGTATCTTATTGGCTAAGAGGAAAATTCAAGCATGTATCTGTGAGTTTTATCTATAAATGGAGGGTTAGGTATTTCGCACTCATCGCAATATGGATTGGAACCAAAACTATCTATCTATCTATCTATCTCAATGTTCATATCTATCTATCTATCTATCTCAGTCTGTTTATATCTATCTATGTATCTCAGTCTGTTTATATCTATCTATCTATCTATCTATCTATCTATCCCAGTCTGTTTATATCTATCTATCTATCTATCTATCTATCTATCTATCCCAGTCTGTTTATATCTATCTATCTATCTATCTATCTATCCCAGTCTGTTTATATCTATCTATCTATCTATCTATCTATCTATCTATCTATCTATCTATCTATCCCAGTCTGTTTATATCTATCTATCTATCTATCTATCTATCTATCTATCTCAGTCTGTTTATATCTAGGTGGGAAGCAATTAACAATCATATCTATCTATCTCAATGCTCGTATCTATCTATCTATCTATCTATCTATCTGTCTATCTCAATGTTCATATCTCTCTATCTATGTATCTCAATCTGTTCATATCCATCCATATTCAGATGTATCTCTATCTGTTCATATATATCTATCTATCTATCTATTTCATTCCGTTCATTATCTATCTCAATCCGTTCATATCTATCGATTTCAATCAGTTAATCTCTATCTCAATCAGTTCATATCTATCTATCTATCTATCTATCTATCTATCTATGTCAGTCCGTTCATTATCTATCTCAATCTGTTCATATCTATCTCTCTATCTCAATCAGTTAATATCTATCTCAATCTGCTCATATCTATCTCTCTATCTCAATCAGTTAATATCTATCTCAATAAGTTCATATCTATCTATCTATCTATCTATCTTTCTATCTATCTATCTATGTCAGTCCGTTCATTATCTATCTCAATCTGTTCATATCTATCTCTCTATCTCAATCAGTTAATATATATATATATATATATATATATATATATATATATATATATATATATACTTCTTTTAAATGCATAATAGTCTTTCTCCTAGACTGGCTGCCACTCACGTGGACAGAGCACCAAATCTATTCTGCTATTTAATCAATAACTTGGTCGGAAAGTAGATGTATTCTTGCCTTCCCCAGGGGTATTGCTGATTACAACAGGCGAGACCGGATTTTGAACTCATCTCGCCGATCCCATTTTCCACGCTGATAGCAATTACCCTTATCCATACATCCCTTCTCATGCAAATCCTACGAGTCGAAAATTAATAACTGAAGATTTGACTTTTAAAGAAAGAACTTAAAAAGAAAGGGTAAACATTTGACATGGCTTCTTTTAATTTGTTCATTCAGATAAGTATTTTGGTGTCATCTACTTTATTTTGGAGATTAGTTTGTCAGAAGGGTAACAGGAAACGCCTCATATGAGAAGAAGGACTGTCGATGATGAGTGCCTTAGAAAAGAAAGTGTATAAGTAATTATCAATGTTGAAGAAAACTTTTCCGTTAGTTAGAAAGACAGAGAGACAGGATGCATCAGTATAATGGTCAAAAGAGACGAGCAAAACAAAAGAAGCTGAGAGGAAAACATAACAATTTAAAGAGGAAACCTTAAAACAGAAACACTTATGGCATTACTAAGAATAATCTATACACTTATCAAGTTTGATCGTATCTTTAACCGTTAAGCATTTCTATTTAAGATTTGAATGGCGTATCTGATCCTTGACCCTTTCCGATCCGAAATAAGTTAGGCTTTCTGACCGAGAAGCGTACATAATTATAGTAAGCAGGAACGACAAGAGAAAGTGTAATGAGAGGAGGAGAAAAAGTATAGGTTGAAAAGAAAGATGCAAGGAAAAAATGCTAGAAAGGAAAATGCTAGGTGAAAGGAAAAATAAATATATGTGCAAATAAATATATGTAGCTAAATGTTATAACACGTCAGATCAAATGACAGTTTCTGTATAGGAATACAAGTTCGAGTCGGAGAACGCATATTTTCGACGAAATTTCTCGAACATTCAAGCCGGTAAATGTAATTAATAGTGTTTAATTAGAAACAGCGTTTACTTAAATAAATTGCATCTATAAAGATAACGGAAAATATATTAAATAATTGTTGGATTTAATATATTTAATTATATATATATATATATATATATATATATATATATATATATATATATATATATAATTGACGAGGCAAGTACTTTCAGCAATTTCAAATTGTCATCTTCAGAGACGCAATTTTTCCATATACAGCCAAAGGTATTTACTACGTGAATACCATCCTGACTGAAAAGCATACATAATTATAGTAAGCAGAAACGACAAGAGAAAAGCTAATGAGAGGAGGAGAAAAAGTGTAGGAGAAAAAGAAAGATGTAAGAAAAAAAAGCTAGAAAGAAAACCAGATGAAAGGAAAAATAAATATATGTGCAAATAAATATATGATGACAACCTATAGGATTGATTGACTGATGATTTTATAGCTTATCAGCCCTTTGTGGTTTATTTAAGCTGAATCCTATTTGGAACTGGCGGATAAGCTTACACTATCCGTTGTTCCTAAGCGGTCCCCCATCTAAGTACTGGCCGTGATCAACCTTGCTTAATTTCGATGATTAAACGAGAACGGGTGTTTTCAATGTAATTTGACCATAGTCCTATCCTATAGGAATGAGTTGAAAATGATTTTACAAGAGAAATATATTGAAAATCATATAAAAAGGTATTGTCAGTGGTCAGGAATAAACACCAGTCTTACTGATAGAATAGTGTAATTATTTATATAAATGAATTTTCCTTCAAATAATGATGTTCTACTGGAAAGAACTGAAAAATTATTTTAGGGAAAAATAAATATATATAGCTAAATGGTATAGCACGTCAGATAAAATGACGGTTTCTGCATAGGAATACAGGTTCGATTCCTGTCGGAGAACGCATATTTTCGATGAAATTTCTCGAACATTCAAGCCGGTAAATTAATAATGTTTAATTAGAGACAGCGTTTACTTAAATAAATTGCATCTATAAAGATAACGAAAAATATATTAAATAATTGTTGGATTTAATATATATATATATATATATATATATATATATATATATATATATATATATATATATATATATATATACATTTGACGAGGCAACTATTTTCAACAATTTCAAATTGTCATCTTCAGGGACGCAATTTTTCCATATACAAAGTGGTATTTACTACCTGAATACAATCCTCACTCAGTGCTTTATTGTTAAGGTTTCGCTCCAGACGTAAATATCTGAGCGCCTGTTGTAGATTTATTGGAAATACGTTAATCTCGAATACAGTCGCTAATGCGGGCAAAAGAGCACGTTCTTTTGTTGTTAATTCCTTTGAACCAAATAATGACATCAGCGGTACCAGTTCATTGTAAAAGTCCAAGGCGTCGTTTAATTTGTTTGTTGACTCATCTCCGCCCACCCGCAAGTCAAGTTTAATTTTATCTGTTTATTTATTTATTTTTTTTTTCATGTTAGTCGGCCATTTTGTTTAATTGTCTGTGGACTTGGACTAATAAAAGCAGATCGCCTTCAGTGGTACGTACTAGCTACCTCGACCGAGTTCTAGTTAACTAGAAGAGTTGAGTTGGCGATCTTAGATTGTCCAAGTTTCCATTTTATAGTTTACTCGGATAATAGGCTCGTCCGGATTCGTATAAACTTAGTTAAGCCTAAAGTTAGGATAAATGGCTACTGGAAATTGAACATTATTTGGTGAACGAGATTTCTAGGACCAGTTGCTACTAATGCTACAACGGGAATTGATAAGGACTGTGATTTGGAATAAGTGATAAGGGATTTATTGAAATCTAAAGTTACTTCATTTGCTGCTGATTATAGTCGTCAATTCAGCCTAATTAGGTTAGCATCACAAACGGCCTCGAAGCAATGATTGATCGTGATAGTGGGGAAATAGCTTTAGCTGGGGCAGAACTTGCCCCCTTGCTTATCAAGAAGGATCAAGCTCTTGTAGTTCCGGCCAGGTTAAAAAGAAATGAGGCAACGAATATGGCCGCTGAACTGCGTGCACAGAAATTTTAGAAATGCATCCAATAAGGATATCACGTTAGTCACATTGCCGGATAAGCGGATGGTGACTACAAACTAGGACATATGCGAGACTTTTCGTGACTACTCTCAGGATCTGTTCACCAAAGAGCCCGGTATTAGCCCCGCTCAATTCGACTGATATTTGGCTGACTTTCCTCGCCATGAAGTCCGTCCTGGGTATCACGATAAACTACATCCATATCCTGGGTAAGACGATAAACACGTCCAGCAGCAAGGCCTCTGATCAGGAGGTTTTGAGGAGCATGGAACTACCTCTTAATTGCTGGTGTTCCTAGATCCACTTTGGCCCGGAGTGGTAGCACCTGTTAGGGTCCCAGCTATGGGCAAATAGTTAACCCCGAAACTGGGGTAAAAACACTATGAATGTGCAAAAATAGGTTTTAATACAAGAAATACTTTGTAAAAAAATATTACCAGCAATACATTTTTGAAGGATTTTTGACAAAACAAAATATTACCAGCAATAAAAAAATTAATTAACCCATTGAAGTTGATATGCCGTAAAACAAAACAAACAAACCAAACCCGCCTTGAAGTGACTGAAGCGGCTGACTGCTAGGGTCTCGTTACAAAATCAGAGATCTGGGAAGCGCTGAAACTTGTTGGCCGGGAGAAAACACCAGGATTAGATGGTCTTCTTAACGAACTGTATTTGATTCCCTTGCTGGAACTGATTTACAACTGAATGAAACAGGGGTCTATGTATCAACGCTTTACCAGGGATGTGATCAAGTTACTACGCAAAAACAAGAACGGTGGGGATGAGATAGTTAACTTTCGGCTTCTGACGATTTTAAATAAAAAATTGAAGATTTTAGCCAAGATCTTAGCCAGCCGTTTGTAGGCTGTCCTATCTAGTCTGATTTCTCTGAGAAGACTTGTGCTGTGAAGGGTAGGACTATTCAGGACAACCTTCATATGATACGCTTGATCATCGAGCAAGTCGACAGTGAAGCGGCACTGATCAGTTTAGATCAGTTCAAGACATTCGATAGGGTTGACCATCGTTTTCTGGAGGCTATTCTTTCGGCTGCTGGTTTCGGGCCGTACTTTCGCAATTGGGTCTGATTTTTGAACGCGTCCCCCGGTGCGCTCATGTAAATGAATCGGGTACGATCGGAGTCTTACGTGTTATCACGCTCCATTCGTCAAGGTTGTCCGCTTTCACCTTTGCTTTACGTTCTTGCGTTGAACCATTTCGTCCGCAAGTTAAAGACGAATCCAGTCCTACGCGGAATCTCCTTACCTGGTGCTACTTGGCCAGGTACACCGCCTATGCTTATGACGTTTCAGTTCTTGTGTTGAGCTGGGGGAGATTGATGAAATGGGAAAAGAAATCAGAAGGTATGAGACGGTGACAGGGGCCAAGATCAACTGCGATAAGGTACTCGGCGTCTCATTTGGTCCTGATCTCTTACTGGAAAAGGATTAGTCGGAAGTACGGGAGAAGGTTGAGGGTGCAGTTCGGATGTGGTCTCAGAGGAATCTTTCCTTAAAGGGGAAGGCGGAAGTATGTATTTCGTATATCTACCCAATTCTCTTTGAGAGACTCTCCTTCTTTCACTCCCGTATGCCATACTAATGTAATTATCTAGGCTTTTGTTGTCCTTCTAGTGGACAATCAAGGCTCCCAAGGTATGTCAAGAGATTTGTTATCTCCACCCATCTAAAGGCGGTCTGGATATGCCTAGCTTTGAGATTCGTCAATATACGCTTCGCATCGCATTCCTAGTTCGAATGTGTTCGCAAGCGGATGGGGATAGCGAATTCTGGAAGTGTGCACTCGTACGAGGAAGAGACCCACCGTTTACCCCGAGACGAGTTCTCCTATCGTGAATGCTGGTTAACTCTTAAGCTCCGCTTACGATCGACGGACGGCCTCTTCGACGTCAAGGCATTATATCAGGTGTTAATGAAGGGGTCTGTTCAAGCTGGTCTGATTAGAGAACTGGGTTTAGCAAAGCAGAAGGCTCACTCCATATGGCCTTGGGCGTCTCGGTTGAAATGTCTCACTAACGATGAGGAATCACTCACTTGGATAGTGATGTGAAAGGCCGTCTGGGTAGACAAAAAAACTTTCTTCAATGGCTTTGGGAAATTCTCCGAACTGCGCTCACTACGGTGAGTCGGTGGAGACCCCAAGTCACAACTTATTCCACTGCAAGGTCGTAGTTTGTTGAAGACATCATGGTTCGCATGCTGCGCGGAAAGTTCTTTGCTTTGAGACCAGTCCTGTTTGTAGCAATATGGTACTGTCGTTGACTAAGACTGGGCACTATGTGTGCTTGAGCTTACTATGTGCTATGCGAGTCGTGATGTGGACGACGTGACAAAAGAATACGATGTTTATCTCTTCCCAATTGATCTTTTTCTTTAAGCATCAGCTTAATGAAGATACTGACTTAGAGTTGCATTTTGATGCCGATTAAGCATCTCAATAATTGGAACTCTGTATTTAACATTGGCAACTCCGCCCAAAATAAGTTAGTTTAGGCTTGTTTTTTTCTTTTTCTTTTTTTTTTTTTCGCCAAGGGGATGTATGCTCATTGGCCCCTTTTATTTTTGTCCTCATTTTCTTTAGTTTAATTCCACCTCCCCTCCCCCTTTTCGTTTTTCGAGTGTGTTCTTTCGTATCTGTTGTCGTGTCTGAATAAGTGCGTACTTTGTGTGTGTGTGGTTGGTCGAATGATTGGTTTTTAAGTCATCCAAGTCCCACCTTAATTTCGTCCATCTAACTGATATTTCTGCTACAATTAACCCTAGAACACTAACCATGGGTATATAGTACCCAGCGCAAATTTTCCTATTTTTAATTACAATTTTCCGTACCTGATTTTCATACCTAAATAATATGTTTTTCAGTTCCTATTAATGTTAACTCAAAGTACAAAGTTTAAAGTGTCTACATGTAAAATATTTCAAATAATGATTTATATTTAATTTTTTTTTTTTTTTTGATATTTTCAAAATCGGGTATGATATACCAATGGTTAGTAGTGGTGTAACTTTAATTGATGGTTAGTGTTCTAGGGTTAAGGATTGTGGGAATTTTATTAATTACTAACACCATTTTTAGTTTCTTGTATATATAGCATTATGCTTATTGTAAATATTCATTGGAATGTTCATTTTCGATTCTTGTTATCCTCCCCACCGCCACAGACAATTGTACATATGGGGACTAGTTAGGACATCATAGAGACTTAGCGGTATTATGGTGGTTGTCGTAAGAATGGTAAGTAAGAATGGGGTATTTTGGCGCAAGGAATATCGTTTGTTTGGGTCAGTGATTATTATGACAAACGAAGTTTAAGACAGATGATGACGAGCCACTCGTGCCAAATTTGTTGTAATTTTACAAAAATAAATATTAGTCCGTCGAGTCAGTCGGAGAGAATTCTGATGACGTCATGTCGAGTAACCCAAGCAAAATATAACTGCTAGGAGTGAGTTATAACAGTTTTAAGTTCTCATATGTTTAGAAAACTGTTCGCGTATTTACTATTTATAAGGAAGTTTTATGTGCATAGTTTCTCTGTTTCGTGGGTCCTTCAGTTACTCCGATGTATATTTTTTCTTCGTTATTTGCTGATTTTACAGTAGCTTGGTATATTACATGTTTTTTTGGCATGCAATTGCCATATAATTCATTCTTTCTTGTTACAGGTGAGTTTGTTTTGTGCGTGAGGTTTTTTGGTTATAACTATAATCACAAACGTATTTTAGTGATCAAATTCATTTTAATCAGGTAAACGGAAGCAAGATCGTGGCTTTTCCAATGGCTACCCACTGACTTTATAGTGACTCCATCACGACTGCGCTTTGCTTTGATCATTTTCGGTTTGGTTTGGTTTGGTTTACGGCATATCAACCTCAATGGTTTATTTAATGTCGACAATATATTTACTGCTGGTAATATTTTCCCAAAAATGTATTGCTGGTAATATTTTTTCTTCAAAAATATATTGTTGGTATTACAATCTATTTTTACACTTTCATAATGTTTTGACCCCAGTTTGTGGGATTAACTATTCGCCCATTGTTGGGACCCTAACAGGTGCTACCACCGCGGGTCAGGGTGGGCCTGGGAACACCAGCAATTAAGAGGTGGTGATTTTGCTGTTGGACATAGTTTATCGCCTTACCCAGGACGCAGATGTAGTTTATCGTCTTACCCAAGACGTGGATGTAGTTTATCATCTTACTTATGACGCGGATGTAGTTTATCGCCTTACCCAGGACGCAGATGTAGTTTATTACCTTACCCAGGACGTGGATGTAGTTTATCGCCTTACCCAGGACGCGGATGTAGTTTATCACCTTACCCAGGACGTGGATGTAGTTTATCATCTTACTTAGGACACGGATGTAGTTTATCTTCTTACCCAGGACACGGATGTAGTTTATCACCTTACTTAGGACGTGGATATAGTTTATCGCCTTACCCAGGACGTGGGTGTAGTTTATCACCTTACTCAGGACGCGGATGTAGTTTATCACATTACTTAGGACGTGGATGTAGTTTATCGCCTTACCCAGGACACGGATGTAGTTTATAGTCTTACCCAGGACATAGATGTAGTTTATCGTCTTACACAAGACGCCTCAATTGGTGGGGGGAGGGGGATCTTAGAGGTGCAGTCGACGTATTCTGAAGCCCCAGCCAACAAGTCGAGATTTTCGGAGATGTCACGTTCTGAAATTTTCTGAAAGAAGACAAAATTTTTAAAATTAAACTCTTGACATTTTTCACCAAAGCCTTCTTTTAGCAAGTTTCAGAAAAGAATCTGGATGTTGTCGATTGTAAAACAACGAAAAGCAATTAGGAATAATTAGAAATAAATACAAGTGTTACTGACCGAACAGTAACATTGTTTGTATAAATGAAGTATCCAACACTTGATGACAACCTATAAGATTGATTGACTGATGATTTTATAGCTTATCAGCCCTTTGTGGTTTATTTAAGCTGAATCCTATTTGGAATTGGCGGATAAGCTTACACTATCCGTTGTTCCTAAGCGGTCCCCCATCTAAGTACTGGCCGTGATCAAAATTGCTTAATTTCGATGATTAAACGAGAACGGGTGTTTTCAATGTAATTTGATCATAGTCCTATCCTATATGATTTTACAAGAGAAATATATTGAAAATCAAATAAAAAGGTATTGTCAGTGGTCAGGAATAAACAGCAGCCTTACTGATAGAATAGAGTAATTACTTGTATAAATAAATTTTCCGGCCAATAATGATGGAAAAAACTGGAAATTATTTTTACAAGGGAAATGTATTAGAAACTAGAAAGTGATTGTGATGTTCAGAAATTAACGTTAACATTATTAAAAGATTAGAATTAATGATGGAACAAATTATGCAACCTGGAAATAATGATGTCTTCTAGGAATGAATTGAAACTGATTTTATAAAATAAATATATGAGAAATCAGGAGAAAAGTGATTGTTTGTCATAAAGAATTAGATACAAGCGTTACTGATAAAATAGACTTATTTGTACAAATTATTAGGTTGGTGCAAAAATAATGTCGTTTTCTCACAGAAAGTTGAACGTCAAAAAACGACATTATTTTTGCACCAACCTAATAAGTTCCATGCAGAAAATAATTTTCTAGGTAAATGAAATTGGAATTATTTTGCAAGAGAAATGTATTCGAAGGTCTCGAAATCAAGAATTAATTCGAGCGTCACTGACCGAAAACTTCACATATGTGTCTTGAACCATCTAACCCGAACATTTTTAATAACGTGCTACGTTCCCACCAGAGACACGATCAGTCATCGAGTAAGCAGTCTTTTGATTTTTGCGTTTTACTTGAAAGACATTTTTAGAAAACTTGAAGTTCTTGACTACATAAGTCTCATGAGTTCATAGTTCTAAGAAACCGGCTTTGTACGACTATAGTGCTTTGGGGGTTAGAACTTAAGGTTTTGAGTGGTTTCTTTTATTTGCTTAAAATGAATGAAGGCCATAATGACACAAATTGTAATAAAAAAATAATAATAATAATAATAATTATTATTATTATTATTATTATTATTAAAAAAACAGGAAAGACGTGTCTAAGTATGGGAATTGACGTCATATCCAAACAGAAGACGGAGGCGTGTCTGTCCAAAAGAATGAAACAAGAAAATCGTTTCCACTTGAAAACACCTAAGCTTTTATGCGTGTTTTCGTGTATGTATATCTGCATATGTGTATGCGTGTTCGTGCGTGCGTGCGTGCGTTTAAAAAGGCGGGAATATCCTCTTTCATTAAATATATCAGAGGAGAAGGCCAATTGCCACTGGACAGAAAAGAAAAATTAAAACTGAATTGGACAGCTCTCCCCCCTCTCTCTTTATCCCTCTTTCTCTCTCTCTCTCTCTTTCTCTCCTTCCTTCTCTCCCTCTCTCTCTCTCTCTCTCTCTCTCTCTCTCTCTCTCTCTTTCTCTCTCTCTAAACCAATAAAATAATAAATAACTTGTATTATTTAATAATAAAATAAAGTCAATTACATTTATGAGTTAGTGGTTATTTAGTCGTTTGATATGATATATATATATATATATATATATATATATATATATATATATATATATATATATATATATATATATATATATATGTGTGTGTGTGTGTAATGAAAATACAATTTTAAGGTATGCTATATTTATAAGTAAAAGTGCTTAATATCAGGGACAAAGCGTATGTAGATATAAAAATATATGATGCTGAGGTCAAGATCAAGCGGCAACAGACTGTTTCATTCTTCAATGGAATCTTCAGGCCTTGTGTGTTGTGTTTTCACTCGATGATTTATATATACTGACCAATGGTGCATTATGGGTAGTAAAGTCTATTGTATTATACTAACGGTTATTGGTTGTTTGGTAATTATTATATTTCTGGAGACTATTAAGTTGGAATAATTGCAGATCCGTATGCGTTTATATGTAGATATTTTAGTTTTGTTTGTTATTAGGTTGGTGCAAAAATAATGTCGTTTTCTCACATAAAGTTGAACGTCAAAAACGACATTATTTTTGCACCAACCTAATAACTTTTTACCCATTTATTTATTATTAATTACATAATTATTTGTTGTGGATTATTCTTATTTTATGTTTATTTATATTTTACTCTTATGCTTTTTACGTTTATGCGTGAATTCGTATTTTCTTTTTCTTTTGTTTTTGTTTTTTTGGTATTTACTTAATTTGTTCATTTATTTACTTGGATTTTTTTATTTATATGTTTTCTGGGTTGGCTATTTTATTTGCTTAGTTTAAAGTGTGGACTTTGTCTGAAGTATGTTACACTTTTTACGTTGTATATAGTGTATATATTTGCATTTTTCTTATTCGTTTTTAATTTTCGGTTTTTAAGTAACGTCGTAAAAATTTGTTTTCGTATCTGCGTTTTGAGATAAGTTCTGATCGTTTATTAAGTAATTTGTGTTGCTCTGAGAAGATGATTATAACTCCAGACAAAGTTTAAAGATTTGCGATTTATTTTTGTAGATTGATGCCATCTTCCCTACTTTTCATGATATTTTTGGTGTAATTTGATTTTTTGGTTTTAATTTATCATATATATTTTGAAAACGTTCTACTACTTGCGTATTTGCTATTTGTAAAGAATGTTGCGTGTGCGTACTTTCTCCATATCCAGGATCCCTCACTTACTCCTATGTATAATTTTCAGCTGATTTTACAGCGGCTTGGCTTGGTATATTATATTGTTTTGCAAGCAATTGCTATTTAAGAGACATTCGTTCTTCGCTATGCAGTTACAGGTGCATTTAGTTTGTTCGGGAGATTTGTGCTTTGTGATTATTTGTACCATGTTCTCGGTGCAACTGCAGCTGATTTTTACTGCGCTGCTGTTGACTATATTGAAAAGAGTGCTTGATAAAGGGGAAAAGTTTCTGTATGAGTTTAAGTAATATTTTTCTAACGTTTGTGTAGTAGGATTGGTTGGGCTAATACTAATTAGCATAACCATACCACTATGTAGGCAGAACTTGATATAGACTGGGGAACAGTGTCTCTTGTGACGACTACTACTTCTGTGTGGGTATCAACTTTATGACAAAATGGCGTCGCCGAACGGAAGTATGGTGGATTTGGAAAACCCTGAAGATGTTATTATCTGGTTAAAGTCCTTTGAGGCAATGGCCAGAATGAAGAAATTAGCGGATGACCAGAAGCAGACAAAAATCACGGATTTATTTATGGCCATCGCGGGGTGTAAAGCCATTAAGCAAGTATCCTTAATGAATTACCCGAAGGAGATTGAAAATTTAAACTTTAAAGACATTAAGGACATAATTTTAAAGAATATCCAACCAAAAAGAAGTTTGGTCATTGCCGAAATGACCAAATTTCTAGCGTTAAGACAAGAGCCTCGAGAACGTATTAGGAAATATCTCAGTAGACTAAGTGATACTAGTAGGTATTGTGACTTTAATGAACTTGAATGAAAAGGAATGACAACAGATGAGGAATTGATTCAGCTTCGACTGGTGGAAGGATTATACGATATTATGCAAAGACTTAAAACTCTGGAGAGGTTGCAATCCAAGAATATGAATTTGGAAGCGTGTATTGAATTTATACAGCAGGACGAGTTGATTGAAAAATATAATATAAAAAAAGAAGAAATGGAGGAAATATTCGCCATTAAGAAAAAAACAAAATCAAAATGCAAGTATTGCAGTTATGAACATGAGTCAAAAAGAGAAAAATGTCCCGCATGGGGAAAGATATGTGACAATTGTAGAAAAAAAAAAAGAATCATTTTAAAGCCGTGTGTAAATGGCAAAGCAACAATTTAAAAAATGTGGAAATAGTACAGGACGGAAGAAAAAAAAAATCAAACGGATGTTTTTTACGATAGAAAAGAAAAACAAAAGGAATCTGTTCAAGAGTATTAAAGATGAATGGTATAAATTTAAAGATGCAAATCGACACAGGAAGGGGAGGTAACTCTCGTTCCTAGAAATTTGGGGGGGGGAATTAAGGAGACTGAAGTTAAAAAGAAGCCCAGTAAGACTATTAGGTTGGTGCAAAAATAATGACGCAATAATGTCGTTTTTTGACGTTAAAAAATACCTCAAAAAACGACATTATTACGTCATTATTTTTGCACCAACCTAATATAACAATTTCGAAGGAATTTGTATCAAAACGTTAGGTTCTTTTCGAAGGACATTTGAAACAGCAAAAAGATTTGAAACAATCACCATCATAGTAGTGGATTGTATAAAACGTCATGGTCTAATAGGTCCTAATTTAGTGAGTGTTGATAGTACACAATTACAGAATGCTGTCAATGTTAGAAGTTTCGAAACAGGAACATTAAAAAATTATAAAGCAACCATTAGATAAAAAGAAATGTTACGCCGTCATATTTTCAAAGTCGTAGGTTTCCCATACTTATAAAACCGATGGTGATTGAGAAGCTGAACAGAATGGTAGAAGAAGGAATACTTCAACACGTTGAACCAGAAGGCAGTAAATTGGCATCCCCTATTTTCGTTGTAAGAAAGCCTAATGGTGATGTTAGCGTGTGTGGTGATGTGAAGGTAGGTGTGAATTACAAAATTTGTTCAGATTCATATCCTATTTCAAATGTAGAAAACATATTGCATTCCTTTGCAGGAATGAAATATTTTGCTAAAATCTATTTAAAGAATGCATACTACTAAATCCTAATAGACGACGAATTCAAAGAAGTTACGACAATAAACTCGTCTATAGGCTTATTGAGATGGACTCGCTTACCATTTGGAGTTGAGACAGCCAGTTCGATTTTTCAGAAAGCCATGGAAAATCTACTAGAAGGAAAAGTAAAAAATATAATAATATACTAGGATGATACTGGGCTGGGTGCCTGTACTGAAGAAGAATTAAAACAGAAAACGAAAATGGTAATGAGTATACTCAGAAATGCAGGAAGGACTTTAAACGAGGATAAATGTATATTCAAGTGCAAAAAATTGACGTTTTTGGGATATCAAACTTCAAAGGAGGGTACTTCATTGGACTCAAAGTTGATACAAAAAATATTGAATGTATCGTCTCCAAATAATAAGAAAGAGTTGGAACCATTTCTTGGATTAGCAAACTTTTACAGAAAGTTCTTATCAAAATATTCAGAAAGAATTGAGCCATTTTCTGAATTACTAAAAAAAATAAGGGGTTTCAGTGGACTAATATTCACCAAAAAGCCTTTGTTGAATTGAAGTTAGCATTATACAAGAAACAGGTTGTCAAAATTTTTACCCTAAAAAAGAAGTTATGTTAACAACAGATGCGAGTGGACAGTATGTATCAGCAATTTTGTCACGGGAAGTTAATGTCAGCCGAAAAGAATTATTCAATAATTATAATAATCAGTATTAATAACGTTTACCGGCCTGAATGTCCGAGAACTTTTCATAGAAAATATGCGTCCACCAACAGGAATCGAGCCTGTATGGAACCATCATATAGTTGGACGTGCCTTAACCGATTGGGCCACAGAGGATTGTTCGGTTGGCAAGGTCGAGTTTACTGCTTTTAAACTACAATCTTCCATGATTCTCTCACGTATATTTATATCTGATCAATGCGTATCGAAATGTAAACAAATGACGTCGTACATTATGAAATGGACAAAGTCCGACAATTATTTTAAGACATTATTTTAAAACAGAGCATTTACTTAAATATTTGTATCTATAAAAAAGAATGTATAAACATAAAAATGTCTTAAAATACTTTATTTTCTTATGATTTTAAAAGATCTTTAAAATGGCAGTCAAGCTGCAGGAAGCGCTGATAAACTTAGATACACTGTCTGTTTCAATCCCCCGATCATTTGAGGACCTCCTCACACCTTTTTACGTATGTTTGTGTTTTGTGTTTTTTTTTTGCGTGTGTGTGTGTGTGTGTATGTGTGTGTGTGTGTGTGTGCCTGTCCATTGACAATTACCCCAAGCCAAAAATGACGCCATGGCAAAAGTGCCTAGCATAATTACGTAGTTCTTAAATTGAAGAACGTAACTTCCGGCAAATAATGGCCGCTACTTCCACTTGTCAGACAACTTGAATAGTATACTTGCAACACAAGGAATAACACGAAGGAATATATGCGCATTTTTGTATAACTAGACATGATCTGAAATTAATAACATTATGTCTCTATTAATTTGTAAGAATGACACCTTTAAAATCATTTGGATATGTTATTATTTATGAAAAAGGAAGAGACGCAAAGAAATAAATTCTGTTCCTTTGAAACCGATGTTGAAAATCGTTCTCTGAGTAGTTCCTTATTCAAAAAATATCTACATTTTTTTATCTATTTTCTACTTATCGTTAGCTTTCAAAAACAAAAAAGGCGATATTAGTGAAGTGAAGCCAAAATTTCAAAAGAGAAATGTGTATTATTCTTTAAAATAAATATAATGCTAACAGTTTGTTGATTCTAACGACTTTCAAACGAAAACTGCTCTTTTTAGTAATCTTAGAAAACTATTTTTCCCTTGGCTGATGCTAATCCGCAAGAGAGTAACTTTTTTGCCTCTTGTCGGTCTCACGTTTTTCACTGTCATAAAGTGGAACAACTGAATTGAATCATTTGTCAGGTCTGCTTCTGGGAGAGTTGTTTTATTGTGTCTTGCTAGACAATTTTTCTCGCGAGAATCTGTTTTTCATATTCGTCTGTTTATTGAATATTGCTGCCACCTGTGGTATATTGCTTCACACCGACTCAACGATTGTTACCTGCGCCATTTTTTATAAATATTCCTATGGAAATGGTTTTAATGAACTTCCCTCTTTTGTACCTTGACTATACGAATTTAAGCGCAGTACCAGATTGGTAGTTAGGTCTCCTCATGTTACTGTTGAAAGTAAGACTAGAGACTAGCAGCTGATCTGTCTTCTGATCTAGCTGTAATAGCCCAATGGAGAAAAAATGGCTTTTCACTTTCTCCGACTCCAAAACCAAATTATTATCTTTTCATCGTCACTAAGTAGACCATTAATTATCTCCAGTAATGATGAACTGTTGCATTCTCGATGTTTTGAACGCCTATTAAGACTCAAGTTAATTTCAGATTGATATATACGAACTATTGCAAATGATGGTGGAGAAGAGGGTCGGCTGGAGCTGGAGCAGGAGCAGGAGCTGGAGCTCTCCAGTCTACTCTCTCCAACCTTAAAAGCATCTACGTGGCCTTGTGGGTGATAAAATATTTTTCACCCTACAACTCCTTTCCCACAGACGAAAAATCGGTAGCATGTCGCTACTGTATCGCTATTTCCATGGCAAATGTTCTGACGAGCTACATACCCTAATAATTTTGATCTAAGAGCTAAGACAAACCATGCCACGCACACAGGGTTGAAACATCCATTTATCCTTTGTATTATGTGTATATAAGGAAGTTACATTCGAACATCCTCTTCCCAAGAGCCGATGCTTTGTGGAACAAACTTCCGAGAGGATGCTTCCCTGATTACTGCAATCTTTAAATCTAGGATCACCTGTTATTTCTCCTATTTCTTACCTCCACGTCTTACGTCAATGCAAAAACATCATTCTGTAAGCCTCTATCTTGAGAGACACTTGGATCTTGTATTGCCTGAAAAAGAGTAAAAATTCCTCTGACTCATAATAAGTGTGACATTTTGTGTAAGAATTGTGTATAAAAATGTAACAACCATATATGGGACAGAGATAGTAAGCAATAATTTTTTCATGATATGAATAATATTATTGAATACCATATTCATAAATGATTTAGAATCCAGATAAATTAATTGAAATTATAGTGTATATATATATATATATATATATATATATATATATATATATATATATATATATATACACTATAATTCATGTAATTATATGTTGAACAGCACCAATAATCGAAAATAAAATAACTGATCCAACGTGCAACTTTCGGATAATAAGTGTGACATTACTGTAATTATTGAACAATATAAGTTCATGCCATATTCACGGAAAACCTACCAGTACAAAAGAATTCTCCTATTACTATATTTGCACAAAAACGCACAACCTTAAAATTTAAAATTCAAACCCAGCAACGATCGCAAGTTCCAAAATAATAACACATTTCTCATAGCATTTTTTCAGATTACATCTATATTTTCGTTGTCCTCTTATTACCGAGAAGTAAAAAACAAGAACAGATCTATTTCCATACCTGAGAATATCTGTAGGAACAGACGAAAGCTTGTAAAAACTAAAAAAGACCTTATGGAACTGGAATTTATAAACAGGGATCATATCATTCATATACAGGTTCGGGGTTAGTGTAACTTATTGAAATTGTTTGCGAAGATGTATTCTCGCCATTTAAATCATTAACCTCTATATTTGTTTTTGTATGAATGATTCATGTAATTATTTTATATATATATATATATATATATATATATATATATATATATATATATATATATATATATATATATATATATATTCCTATTTTGTCGTATATAGGAGTGCACTGCTTTAAATTCTTTTGAAATAATTTTTAATATATAAAAAGTACTACCACATATTTCGAAGAATCCCCCAGCATGAAACAGCGTTGTAAATGAATAAATAAAAGGACACGGTTGCAATTGAGGAAAATTATACTGAGAGATGCCCAATCCTGGGGAAGAGCTAACCGAGGCCGCGCCCTCTCATTGCAGCAGAAAGTGGAATCAGTATTATATTTTGTCCCTTGGCGGGGTGTACGCCCTCGTACTTGCTACATTAAACCGACCTTGTTTCATAACCTGACCTCGTTGGATGTTGAGTATTACTCCCGAGTAGTTTGTAACGCGTTTTTATTGATCATCTCTCAGTTGCGTCTCTGCCTATGCGCAGAGTGCACTCAGGAGCAGCTCCGTCAAAAGACAGTGTCGCAACTGAGGAAAATTATACTGAGCGGTGCCCAGCCCTGGGGAGCAGATACCCGAGGCCGCGTTCTCTCATTTTACCAGAGAGAGCAATCCTTGCTCCCACAGAGGCTAGCGCAACCGACGATTGCGGGAGCTCGAGCAATTTTTGTTCCTAGCCCGGGTATACGGACTCCCGCATTAAACCGACCTTGTGTCACAACCTCACCTCAGAAGTTTTCACAGCTCTAGCATCACTTCTTCATTGTCAGCCTATGAATGTTTAGCCTATTCTCGTATCTGGAAAGAAACAATGCAGTTATTTATAAGAGCTGAAATTAATGCATGCAAGGTTTCACAGCTCTAGCATCACTCCTTCATAGTCAGACTATAATCTTTTCAGCCCACCCTCGTAGTGGTTGATTTAAAACGAAAAGGGGAAGAAACAGAATTATATGACAAAATGTTAGAAGAAGTTGCTCGAAAACTGTTGTAGAGTAGCTAGCAACCCTTCAACACTCTACCAGATAGTCTGGCTCATAGCGTTAAATATTCTACGATTAATGACTTCAGCAGTTGATTAATAAGTTGATACTAAGCTAAAAAATATTCGGATTCATCTTACTTCGTTTGGTTATACAGCATTTGATCATCTTCTATTCCTTGTAAATTGTCTTGTTATTTATTTTGTAACTTATTCTGTGTTTTTTGTATGTATCCGTCAGCACCGGATAATGCTGCTGAATAAATATATTAAACACTCATTCTTCTCTGTGCATCATTCACCTCGATGATAAAACAGAAACCTATGCTCTTTTAACTTCAAAGAATGGGAAAAAAACATCAATAATACAAGCAACCATTCTGATAAGAACAAAACTATTAAAGCATCATTAACTTATTCTAATGTTATTTTATGTTTTGAAGAATAATTTTGATAAACAAGAACAGAATTTATTTATAACTCAACCTATTATATACTTTTTAATTCATGCTTATATTACTTTTTTTATTATTTAACATTTTTGTAAACGTTCTTAAGTTACGAAATATGGCGCTAAAATAAAGTTTAATATAAAAGCCAATAAAATAACAAATAGCTTTTGTTATTTGGTATAAAATAAAGTCTATAACAGTTATGAGTTAGTGGCTGTTGAGTCGTTTGTTATCATTATATATAAATAGAAGCATGCATGTACACACGCACACACGCATGCACACATGCATGCACACATGCATGCACACGCACACACACACACACGCATGCACACACGCACACAAACACACGCACAAACACACGCATGCACAAACGCACAAACACACACGTACATATATATATAATATGGTAAAAATATAGTTTTAACGTATTCCATGGGTAAAAGTGCTCATTATCAGTGATAGAGCGTATATAGAATTCATAACCATAAAAATAGCACATCTTAAAACTGTATTTCCAACATCTTTCTTCTGTCTGTCTGTCTGTCTGTCTCTCTCTCTCTATCTCTCTCTCTCTCTCTCTATATATATATATATAGAGAGAGAGAGAGACAGAGACAGAGACAGAGGGATATATATATATATATATATATATATATATATGTGTGTGTGTGTGTGTGTGTGTGTGTGTGTGTGTGTGTGTGTTGTTCTTACAACAACGACGATGACGAGAAGGCGTACGTTTCACTTGAATGATCATAGTTCAATCTCACATCATTTAAAAACACAAGAAATCCGACAAATACTTATCAAAAGCACTAAGATACAAAAAAAAAAAAAAAAATTTCAATATTAAAAGCATTAAGTATAAAAACAAACAACCCAACGTCAATAAAATGTTTATCCGTTTGATGAACGAGCATACAAAAAATATCTCATAAACAAAAACAATAACAAAAAAAATGAAACGACTGTAAGAATTGACGCGGAAAAGCCATACAGCAAAAAAAAAAAAGTAAAAAGGTCCAATCTTGATTATTCATAAAACATATATTGCAGGTAACTAAGAAGAAAGTTTATATACATTTGTTTTATCTTATTTGTCTGCAAGCATTTCATTGATCTAATTTATAGACATTCCCCAAATCTGTAGATAGTTCCGGTAAAAATACGTCTCATCCGAAATTCTGAAAATCGAAATGTTCCAAAAATCGAGCATATTTTTTTTTCATGTATGTCGGTCTTTAAGCCAAAGCCTGTGTTTGGCGCCAAACATGATTCAACGACACCCACGTCTTGAAATTGACTTCCTTTACGCTCGGCCAGGCCTTCGAAAGTACAGAGGAAATTATCATTTCGAGACGGTCTCGGTTCAACCCACGCCATACAGTTTTGTCTCAATGTGGCCTCTTAGTCAGACGTGCTTCTGCTAATCACAAATATATCCTTTATTTTTAGTGTTTTTTTCCTTACTTTTTTTATTAAAAAAAAAACGCTTTCAAGGCAGAGAAACGAAAGATACCAATCGTGTCTAAAAGTTATTTTAATTTTTTTTTAAATTAACTTAGAATAAATTTCAAATGTTGTGTTAGAATAAATTATATGTAATATAATAATAATAAATAATAATATATAATATAAATTGTTATAATAAATTTCAAGCAACGTCTTTCATAATTCTGCTGCCAATTGATTATATTAAAGTCTCTACGTTTGTTGATGTTTGCAACTTAATCTCTCGACGATAATGTTCTATGACTTGACACGCAAAGATCTTTTGAACACTTGAGTTTCATTTAAACAAAAACGTTTGATGTTTTTCCATTTTAAACTTAATCTTAGCAGGTTCTAATTTAATTTTCTTTAATCATTTTTACCCTATATAAGAGAATTGGGCCACCAAGTTACAAAAGGTTACTGAGTGTGAAAAAATAAGAAGACGAAGGATCGAAAACAATAGAAGACTAATCAAGAAGACAGTAGATATCGATTGGCATTGCATTTAAATTCTTGAACCTCAAATTTGGCCTGAAAGATGGAGCCAGAAGAGAATTCCACAAGTGAGAAGTGCGAGAAAATAAACTGTTAGCATAGAACTCGTAGATTGAGGAGACTTTGGATGTGCGGGTGGTGTAATGGATAATGTGGAAATCAAAGCACCAAGTTCCAATTCCAGTCGGGTCTTTTACATTTACTTACGCACAATTACACTTGGGATAGATATGAATCTACCTCTTTTCATTCTAGCTACGAGTTAGTAGGATTTTTGTCGGTAAATCATTATTAGCTCTCAAAAAAACTTTACAATCTAAAAATAGTTTCTGGCTTTAAATAACCTGCAAAATGTTGATAACCCATAAAACAAATCAATCACTCAATCCAGCATCATATTCCACTTGCTTAACACAGAGAAAAAAATTAAATTTTAAAAAATTAAAATTTATAAAAAGATAACACAGGAATTTATTGTTATTCTTAAAGCGTGGTTTAGATATGGTACGAGTCCGAAAACATGGGGTGCCCAGTGAGGATCGAACTCACTATTCAGTCGTAATTGATGTAACGTAGTGTTTCTCAGCTTTTTTAAGCAACGGTCCACCTAGTTATTTATTTAGGAGAAAGGTTCTGTTGTCCAAATCGACTTTAGAAAATGTTCATATGATTATGAACAAATATAATTATTCCTAAAAGAAGTCTTTAAAATGGTCCTAGAAATGCAGTTGTTTATGAGATCATAGATAATATATCGGAAAATTATGTTAAATGTTTTAAGGCAGTGTTCTTCAACCTTTTTAAACAACGGCACACGTGGGAGCAAATGAAAATATCACAGCACACTTAGTAACATTTTTAAAGGGTATACATTTAAATGTTATGAAATAAAACAATAGATTTTTAAAAAAATATACACACACAACTATGAACTTACTTTATTTCAATGTTCCTATTCGACTATTTGTTGAAACTTCCACAATATTAATTCATAATTCAATATAACTTTGAAAAAATTGTGAATTAAACAAAGAATGTCAAATACAATTATATGGAAAAGGTTATTATGCATTTATTCAAATAAAGGAAAATTTAAATTAAAAAAAATACTTTTAAAAAATGTTTTTAAAATAACATAAACGAAAAATACTGAAAAGAAATTTAATATTTATTTGTTTTTTCAAATACTAACATTGTTCAATTAATACTTGCACACACACACACAGATATATATATATATATATATATATATATATATATATATATATATATATATATATAAAGACATTTGTATGTTTATACATTCTTTTTTATAGATACAAATATTTAAGCAAATGCTCTGTTTATAATAAATTGTATTAACAACATTTACCGGCCTGAATGTCCGAGAAATTGTCATAGAGCATTTACTTAAATATTTGTATCTATAAAAAAAAAAGAATGTATAAACATAAAAATGTCTTAAAATAATTGTCGGATTTTGTCCATTTCACAATGTATATATATATATATATATATATATATATATATATATATATAATTAAAAAAAAACTCTTTAAAACTTCTCTCTGTTAAATTTTAACCCCCATCTTCACCTTTAGGCCTTCCTGTTCTTCTTTCTTCTATTACACCCTCTCTCTAGAGCTTTCATACATTTCCCTCTCACACTTGTTTCCCACTCCCACACATACACTCTCACTAAAATTTTGTTTTTTATACCCGGAGTTATATTTTCCGATTTCTTTTTGAATTTGTCGGTCTGCTGAATTGGATCGTGATTACGATTCCAATATAATAAATTATAACCATGGAATATTAGTGTTTGAGCCTTTTTTATTATATTCTTACTCTGTCTTGGACATTGAGTTCTACCTGGATTCTATCCTCTTGGAAATTTATATATATATATATATATATATATATATATATATACATATATATTGACCACTAATATTAGATAGATAGATAGATAGATAGATAGATAGATAGATAGATAGATAGTTAGTTAGTTAGTTAGTTAGTTAGTTAGTTTTAAAGTATTTTAAGCTATATATATAGGTTTAAGGTATGTGGTCGTTCGGTTTCTGACCATGTCCGAGGTTCGAGTCTCACCATGGTCGATTTGTCAGGAAGAAGACTTCCTGATGTTATTGGAGAGGATCAAGATCGATCCCAGCGTGCGACACCTTTGAAAAGTGCCTGAAAACCATACCACGGGTTACCCCAAGCCTTGTGAGTGAAATTGGGTAGACGGAACTCTTGAAGGCCGTCTATAGCTGTGCTAGCACGAACCCACATGTCATCGTGGCCTAGGGCTTGAGTGTGCTGGCCTTGTTCAAATTCCCAGAAACTGTAACTAAGGTCTGCTCAGCATAGTTGCAGTATAAATCACAGTGGGCTCTGTGGGTGCTGAGAAAACGCAAAAATGTGCCTGAGCCAGAGTCTGCAATAGGGATTGCAGTAGTAGATGGATATCCCCGGATACGAGTGGCCAGCTATTATGGGTATGCTATATCTATGGGATAAAGTGCTCAATATCATAGATAGAGCGTACATAAATATAAAAGTGAACATTGAAGTCAGCACTCAGAGGCGACAGGCTGTTTTATGCTCAACGCACTTATCAGGCCTGCAAACCATTAAACCAAATACAAATTAAGAATGGATTTATGAGAAGAATCTAAAAGTGAAAACTGTAGTTCGACCCAAGATAACCTTCAGAATTTCAACTAAAACAAAATTTATTTTACATACGTCAGTCAGTTATGTGTCATGCATGATACACGGTTTAGCGATCATGTATCTTTTGATACATAACTGATGAGGCAGATTTTTTCCCGCAGTAGGTTGCCATTTCTTTCTGCGATAGACCAGTTGTCATCCAAGGCTATAGAACCCGGTCTGTCTTGCTATTTACCCATATCTGGGGGAGAGAAGAAGGGGATTCATACCTTTCCCAAGAGTATTAGCACGTAAGTGAATATAATCGATTCGACTGGAATTCGAACTCGGCACTCCGATTTTACATACGAGTGAACCAATTTAAGTAGTGCCTTAGGCTTTTCCGGTCTTAACGTTTACCATTTGATATTAGTGTTTCAAGAACTTTTTCTTATATCTTACATATTTTTTTTTTTCTAACTGACTCTTCTGAAAGAATGCTTTTTTGGTTTTCAGCAAACTTATAGATATTATATAAAGCAATACTTAAATCCAGAGGCACACAGAAATAGCGAAAGATGGGCGTTTCGATGTAATGGTTAACAAGCTTGTCTTGTAAAAACAATTACGACTAAGTAGTGAGTTCGGTCCTCACCAGGTGCTCCGTTCTTACGTGTGCCACATTTTTGCTACGTTTAGTAAATAAATGGGTACTTCGACATAGTGTAATGGTTAGCAAGCTGGTCTCGTTTGATCAATTACTACTGAATGGCGACTTAGATCATCACTCAGTTATCCATATTTACGATCTTGTGCCACACCTAATCTACGCTTAGTAAATTATTAGAAATAGCGAAAGATGCCTTCCCGAAAGTAAGCAATGTATTGAGAGTTAGGAAAGAGTTCTGAATTCAGAAAATAAAATAATGAAAACATCAATGATCTAAGCAGTTTCAAATTTGACATTTGTAAATAGCAGATAAGTCAGGATAACTCTGTAAAAATTCAGGCATTGATTTTACACAGTATCGGCATTATGAAAAGGACCCCTTTACTAAATCGATATTTTTTAATTCTGAAAAATGTTGTTGGTAGGGAATGAAAGCTAATTTACAAAATTTATTCCCCACCCACAAAAACTTTCCTGATTTTTTACGAGTGGACCAGTTTACTTAAGTAGTGCTAATGCAATAAATGCTTTGCATAATCAGGCAGTATATCGTCCTGGGTATGACGATAAAATACATCCGGTAGCAAGGTCTCTGATCAGAAGGTTTTGAGAAGCGTGGAACCAACTCTTAATTACTGTTGTTTCCAGGCTCACTTAGACCCGAGGTGTTAGCACCTGTTAGGATCCTAGAAAATAGTTAACACTCAAACTGGGGTTAAAACACTATGAAAGTATAAAAGTAGATTTTTATATTAAACATACCAGCAATACATTTTTTATAAAAATTTATCACCAGCAATACATTTGACTCTCGACAAAAACCCTCTTTACAAAAATATGTCAATGAAATTTGATCTCCTACAAACTGATTTCTTACAAAGAATACATATTATATTCATACGAATCTATTGTAAAAATAACCTTGCCAGCATTAAATTGAGGTTGATATGCCGTAAGACAAAATATGCCAAACCAAAATGAAGACGTTTACAAATTCTTCAGCCTTCAAGATTTTGACTAAATCTAAATAAATTCAGGAAGCAACTAATGCTGACAGACCTTAGTAAAGTATCAATGCTTTCCGAAAAAACAATGATAAAAATCATTGACTATTTTAAAAATATAACATATACAATTTAAATAAAAAGTACTATGCTACGCTTAGTAATAGCGAAAGGTGCCTTCCCGAAATCAAGCAACGTATTGAGAGATAGGAAAGAGTTCTGAATTCAGAAAATAAAATAATGAAGATATCAATGATGGAAGCAGTTTCAAGCTATTCGTTTTAATTTGGAAATGTCTTGAGAGCAAAAAATTATGTAAGAAAACAATCCACTGAATTTGGTGTGAAATATGCAACTCTCAAGCTCTCCACGCTGACTGTTTTAGATATGGCGCCTTCATATAGCATTTTATACGCTCTGATCTGACCTTGAGATTAAAATCTGGGCATTGTTGAACCATACCAAATTGCTAATAAATATTTAAAATGACCCCAAATTGTACCAAATTGTGTTAAATAAACCTAAACCAGGCAATAAGAATTCAAATATTTTATCTTGAGAGAGTATGTTTGCAAGCAGATGCTTCAATTAATTTTTGACACAAACAAAAATATATTTTTGAATTCATTTTCTCATTAACGATAAAATCTGTCATATCTTTAACAATTGCAAATGACTTTTTTTTTCATCCTGACAGGGTCGTGTCTTTTGTTATCTTAACCAGGAGGTCAACAGAGACTTGTTAAGTCAACAGTAATAAGATATAGGCGTCATTCCGAATTAAGAAAATATTATGTCCTAAATTCGGAAAATGAACGTCAGTCCAACCAGACGCGTCATGTCTGTGTTATGTTCTTCATACAATCGTTCATCCATTACAAGGCCCAAGAGACACACAAGACCAGACCGCGTACGCCGAGTGACTCATTCTTATTCCCTTCATGGTTAGATGACAGTTTCTTTCACAGAACTCTTGTATTATGGAACGGACTCCCGAGAGGATGCTTCCCGACCACTACAATCTAAAACTTCTTCGAGGGTTAACTGTTATCAATCTTGCATAACTTTATAATATGCGCCTCTCGCTTACCCCTGTACGACATTAAAACAGCCTCATTTAATAACCCCCTGTCTTGAGTGGTGTTTCGAAACTTATATTAGTTGAATAATAGTTAAAATAGAGGAATCGAGACAATGAATTAAAGCATAACAGCTCGGATTGGGGAATCAGTGAGCCGAGCTCGAATTTCAGTTGAGTTCCATTGAATTACGTGCTAATACACTTGGGTAATATATGAATCTGTCTATATGGACATATAGCAGGACATTTTGGCAAATTCTATTATCAACAATGAGGGAGTTGCTCATCTCACCAAAAACAAGCTCTTCTGCGACAAATAGTATCGGTTTCATTCCGTCAAGTCCAATGCTGATGTATTAATAGTCATTACACGCAGAATCACGGAAGCGTTCAATGGTAGTTTCTTCAACGATGTAATTGCTTTAAATATCTCTAAGCCTTTGACAAGTTCGTATATGGACGTTTCTAAACTTTCCTGAGATACCATCTCTAGAAGCAACTGAGACATGTTCCCTTCTCTCACATAGGTGGGTGAAGGTCGTGATGAATGGCCAATATTCTGAAGATTAATGCAATTTCCCCAATGCTCTCTCAACGTTCGTACACTTTTCCTGCTTTTTGTTAACGATCTGCTGAATGACATTGTCGGGTCTTTAGTTAACATGTATGCAGATGATGCCACAATTTACGGAAGGATTTCTCAAAATGAAGATGTTTAGATTCTTATATCTGATTTCTTCCCTGATCTAACTCTAACAGCTCAAGCTAGCATGATTTCAGTACCACCAATCAGAGCCAGATTTTTTTTATAATCACGATAAATGGTTGCACTCGGAACAGAGATTGATGCTTTGAACATCTGTTGCGAATCAAGATTACTTCAGACGTCAAGTTGAACTCATCTATACGATCCATTACTAAAGATCCTGGAAAAATATCTCACTCATTCTACTCCTCTAGAAAGTGTCTGACACCCTTTCAAACAAAAATAAATGTAGCACTGATGCTATATTTGGATTCTACATGTTCCAATCTTGATAGAGTTCAAATGCATTTATGCGGTCTTGTAGAGGGGAAACTTATTTTTCTACATTGCAGCCCAGCCTCATTCGCATGGACACAACGTCACAAGCTTATCACACAACTATAGCTATTTCCATGGCAAATGTTCAGATGAGCTTCATTACTTATTTTTACCAGAAAAATGAAAGAAAAAATACATTTTTCATTCGTAACCATTTTTGCTCTCTTGTTGCTCAGAAATACAGCATGAGAGGATCTGTTTTATTTTGTTTTTTTTACATAATTTTTTATATATACACTGCATGATGAGAGAGTGGTTTGCCTGTGTCATCATTCAGTGGCAGCAAGCTGAAATCCAGGATTTTAACTATAGAAGGAGGTTTCAGTGGAAATTTTGCGACAAGTGACAAGAGAGTGGGATTAGATTGATTGAATTTAAGAGACTGATAATAGTTCTAATGAAGAAAATAGAAAGATGCTTTCAGTGAGAAGTCTTTAAAAAAAAAACGAAAAATTCAATGTTTTCAAAATTCTCAATATCATCATAATCTTCAAAATGGCATAAAATCTGTTTGAAATTAGATATCATACTGGAATTTTCAGGATCAATCCATCTTAACAAATGGTGAAAATTTGGATGAAATCTGAGGACCTTCAAGACGAACCCTTGTTGGGGTCTGGCTGGAATGATCCACGGGTTCAGATCTTTACAACTCGGGGCAATTAAGCTTTTTTCACGGAGTCGAATCACCTTCATTCCCTCCTTATTCCATCTATAAGGAGGAAATTCCACTGATACAGCCTTTTTTTCTCAAAAACTGCTATTTTATAGATTCCCATGTGTATGCTTCTCTGAGAATTAAAAACTTAAACTCTACAAGTCATGGGTAAATCGTTATCTGTCCTCCTTAACCTCGTAATCCTTTCCTTTCTAACCCCCTCTTATATTCATATCACATACCCGCCCCCCACTCAAGCTGGCCCTCATGCTTTTCATTAGGGGAACTTTAATAAAAATGATCAATTTGCACTACTATCTTTGATGACTACAGATATAAATTTTGGAAGTACATTATCGAGAACTTAGAGCTTCTAAATAGAAATTAAACTAAATTTTCCGAGGTGGTTAATTTCTTTAGCGACGCGACAAAGAAATTAACCAACTCAAACAATATTTTGAATGTTTCTATAGTCAACATTTTGATGAAATTCCCGTATGTGATTTAGAAATTACTTCATAGTTAAGAACTTATGACCTCTTGAAATTTGATTGATTCATTTTCTACGGCTTATCGACCCTTTTCAGGTTATTTAAAGCCAGAAAAATATCAAATTGTAAGAATTTTTTTTAGATAATGATTTATTGATACAAGTCTTACTAATTAACCCATAGCTACTGGGGAAAGAGACGGGTTCATGTTTTTTCCACGTAAAGTCACGATGAATGTTTGCACTCGGAACAGAACCTCATGCTTGAACGTATATTGCGACTCAAGATTACTTCAGACATCAAGTTGAACTCATCTATATGATCCATTACTAAAGATCCTGGAAAAATATCTGGCTCGTTCTACTCCTCTAGAAAATGTCTGACCAAACAAAAATAAATATAGTACTGATGTCATATCTGGAATCTACATTTTTCAGTCTTGATAGAGTTCAAATGCATGTACAGTTCTTCAAATATCCTTTTAATCTGCCCTATTCCTACGCGACCTTTCAAAAATATTCAGTTTTCTGCAATCCCTGCAACATTATAATGCAAAGCTATTTTGGTAGTAAAGGAACGTTCAGAATTTGTTTTCATATAAATTAATGGCATTTGCTACTCTGCTTTAAGCGATTTCAGCTTTCCAAACGTTTCATAGGAAGGTTTATTTCCGAATTACGGAGAAAACATACAATCTGCATTTAATAGTCTATATGAAGGAAAAAGGTATCTAAATATTTCACTGCTTTCAATCTTCTGATATAGTCCCGAGCAATCACCTTGAAACTTTCCTTGTAAAACAGTTACCTTAAAATTGAAAAATTGGGTATTTTGTCGGGGTTCTGCTGAATCTGTCTTCTTGATAACTCTACTTTTGATTGTGGGACAGGGTAATCCAAAGAAGAATCTTCAATGTTATAGGCTTTAACCTGTCATCTCGGCTTCAGTCATTTTCACAGTGATGTAGCATAGCTTCCCTGTGCCTATTCTATAAATATTTTCATGGCAATTGTTTTGTTCATCTTTCCTTTTTTGGTTCTTGGACTTCCTAAATTTAAACGTAGTAAACAGGTTCACCTATCGTCTGGTTTTGGCACCTCCCCTACTTTTCGAAAAGGAGTAGAGGTCTATCCATTGTTTCATTTTCAGTGCTGAGTTTCTGGCTCCGCTTAAAGTCTACTTCAAATTTATACTTCTAAAGTGTTTCAACGTGATATGACTGTAAAGCTCTTGAAATTTGTTCGAATTTTCACATGAGTCAGGAGCAGGATTTTCCAGATTTGGAACTGCGTGAAATTGCATTCTTCGATGATATCTAACTGATATTCAGTTTTCCTGTAGTGCGATACGAGGCATTTATGGCTTCATTTTAACCTTATTTACTGGAATTCCATCTATACAGACCCTTCATAATTGGAAAATAGCTACCTATATATGTGTTGTAACCTATGGAAGGTAACTAAATAGAATAATCAAAAGGAGATTAGTAATGAACGATAATGCTTAAGACAAGAACAACACATATAAGATTCGCCAGCGGCGCGTAGAAGTAGTAGTCAACTACTAGAAGTGAATCAAGTCAATTCCAGAATGAATCTTCAACAGCAGGGTATATACAGCCTCATCTAGGGATCCCCTCTGCCCGGAGGCAGAGAGTTTGACCAGCACAGCTGGAGACGAATCTCCAACTGCTGGATATCTACCAACCGCCCCACGATGTCAGATGTGGCACATGGCCAAATTTAATGTGGGTATCCGAGCCATTAGGCTCGGCCAAAAAAATTCTCCTTAGCCTCGTATAAAATGCGGGCGGGTAGCTGTTTCCCGAGAAGAGACTCTGCCCTTCGACATAGCCTCGTCTGGGGATCCTTTCTATCTGGAGGGAGAGAGCTTGACCAGCACAGCAGGAGACCAGCTGCAGAATATCTACAAACCGCCCCATATGTAGCACAAGGCCGAATTAAATGTGTGGTATCCGAGCCCGTAGGCTCGGCCAAAACTTCCCCGTAGATACCGTATTAAATGGGCTCAGGTAGCTGTTTCCGGGAACGATACTCTGCCTTTTGACATAACCTCGTCTTGGGATCCTCTCTGCCTCCGACAGAGAGTTTGACCAGCACAGCTGGAAACAAATCTCCAAATGGAGACCAACATATTGTATTTACTACTGTATTTGTGTGAATGGGGACATACCCATTATCGTCCGTAGGTATGCTACAACACTGTGAGATTTCATATCAATGACCAATCGTTATACATCCTCCTTATTCTCGTAAACTTCATTATTCACTACCACCTCTTTCTTTCATATCTTAACTCTAACCCTTCCTCATTCATCCTTTTAATAGTTATACTCTAACTTGATTGGCTATTGTGTCTCGTATTGGGAGAAGTTTAGTATAAAATAATGGACCCTGCATTTGGCAGAATAAATTTAAAAATATATAACAAGATAAATAAAAATATATATGTAAACATACAACGCAACCCTTACTCGAAGCTTTCCAATGGCCGACCTATGATCACCAACGCTGCATTCCGATTGTCAATCTTGCCGGTTTTCACCAAAAGCTAAAGAAGAATCCGCTGCCTGCTCACAATTAAGATGAATACGACAAATGCCACGTCATAAAAACGCGAACCCTGTTTGTTCGGGTCGGTAGGTAGGTGATACTTGGGTCAACATCTGCTATGACACCCTCGAACGTGAGATTCACGAAATGATGTTACATTATGTCTTAGTTCAATTCCCTGACTCCTCGGCATAACCGGACCGATCCATTGACTTTTGCGACACAAGTAAAAGAGTTGACCTACAAAGATGGTTTCGGTAGTTGAAGCTTTGAGATTCTGACTCACAGGGTAATCAAGCTTGAACTTTCCCCTTAAGGACACAGGGACTTGCAGGGGTGAATTTGTTAATCTACAACGCGATATACGCCCAAGCTTTTCACCGAACGACCGATGATTGCCCCATGTTGCATTCCGATTCTCGATTTTGTCGATGTGCACTGAAGATTAGGAAAGGGCCTGTTGCACGCTCACAAGGTAACAGGATAAAAGACAAACGTCACGTCGAGAAATAAGAACGCGAACCCTGCTTCCCATATTATATGCAGGTATTCTATTCACAACTTTGTTCGTCCCAGATACTTGAGGGAACATCTGCTATGTCAGCTCTTCCACCTACCAACTCCTCACCCATCTACTCATCCCGTCGTAGTGACTGGCAATATGAAATAGAGGCTTCCGTACCACGCGGCAGGTACGTCTGTCTCACGCCAAAGGCAGACTGGAATTCTCCTGGATCCCAAGTATGACTTAATATACATAATCACCTTAATGCACAACTCGGTAAGTATAGAAGAGTCTCTTTTTGAAAGAAAGCTATCTAACGGATTACTATACAAGTAAAGTAAAGAATAGCCTTTCTTCAAAAAATGTTAGTCCAACGGAATAGCAACCAAAAAATATATAGAATCGCGACTTTTGAAAATCGAAATACCAAACTGAGAATGTATAAAATCGCCTCTTTTGAAAGAAAAAAGGCGTCTAAAAGGATACCATTCAGGTAAATTATAGAATATCCTCTTTTGATGCGAAATGGTACATTAGGACCGTTAATGGGTGCTGAACATTGGTTGACAATTTCAATTACCAATGGATACAAAGAAAACCTGATGGATGTTGCGTTGTTGAAGGTTCGAATGCTTCATAAACAATATCATGTGGAGGTCTGAGATTAAGTGACCATAAATTTCAGCCATGTCTCAGAGAATTTGTCATGAGCATTTTGGTGAAAAACAGCCAGTCTGCTTAAAAATATTTGTTGGGACGACTGCATCGACTTCCTGACAAGTCTACAAATATTTTCTCAAATGCCATTAAACGTCATCTTGTGCTTGTCTTAAAATGACTGAAGAAAGTTAAGGGCGATTCTCTTATTGTTATGAAGAAAACGAAAAAGAAAAGAATTCTTCAGGGATTCACTAAGACTAACATAAAATCTGTATTCTAAAGACGAGAGTACATTGAATCCCTTTAATAGAAATCTTGAAGGAGGTTCTCTGCGTGGTTTTAAAAGCAAGACATCACTTCAGTATTTTGACGGACACAATTTGCCTTTTTATATAATCCATCGATTCGCTTACTATGAAGTTTGTAAAGTAAACAGGAAGAAACATAGACTTAAGAAGAAACATGGAATGGTTGATACGTGGATTGGAACATTGCGCAGCAAATTTAAGCAAAAATGTTGTTATTGAATATTCACATACCAAGATCGAACCCTGTCTTCCACAGGAATTATGAGAAGTTAACAATTGTTTCTATAACACTATACAATTCTCCCTTGTTACCAATAAAAATTATTTTATCTGTAAAGTTCAAGGTTAAAGAACCCATGGCCAAATGCCTATCTTAGGTGTTGACTAATTCTCCCGTGGGGCTTTCTTAAAGATATTATCGGATGAATGACGTCAAAGATGTCTTTTTGTTTTAAGGAACAAGACACCATGCTGATAATCCAATAAATGCTCTTCTTTCAACATTTACAGAGGCAGTTAGCTGAAACACTAGAAAAAGAATCTGTTATTTATGGAATCTCTTTAATCTTTGATTGAAAGAGTGTGTGGGTAGAGTAACGGTTATCGACATAAAAAGTGGAATCGGCGAGCCGAGTTCAATTTCCGGTCGAGTCTGTTGCGTTCACTTTCGCGCAAATACCCTTGGATAAAAGATGAGAAATCTGAAGCTGTAGATTAATAGCATGGCGGACTATGTGTTAATAGACTGGACTCTTTAGCTTTGAGTGGCGGTTGTTTTCCAAGAAAAACTACTTTGAATTAACAAACGGGAAGAAGGGGGGCACATTATTTTCTCCGGTCTACTGACGACTGATTATGCCTTTCCACATTCCACTTTCCAACGCATGGCGTTCGCACGTGGCTTCACCTTCACCTTTTTCTTTGGTTGTTCCAATTCAGCACAAGGCTGAACAACCAAAGAAAAAGGTGAAGGTGAAGCCACGTGCGAACGCCATGCGTTGGAAAGTGGAATGTGGAAAGGCATAATCAGTCGTCAGTAGACCGGAGAAAATAATGTGCCCCCCCCCCCCGCGGGAACGTCCGTTTTCCACGTTCTGCTACATCTTGGAGCAATGGAGAAGAAGAGGCTGAGGCAAGAAAATGTTTGCTTCTTTAACCAGCGCCGCATAATAGCATTTGACGAAGCCAAGTGGAGTAATTATATTTCCAGTTCCTTTACAGTTAGCGTCATGGGAAAATGTATTTCGTTTTCTTTTTTTTTTATATTGATTATTCATTATTATTATTATTATTATTATTATTATTATTCATCGATTTTGTTTCATTTTCCCACACAACTCCATTATTTTTCCAAGAGAGTTATGACAATTCACCGGTAAGAAAGTAAAGGATGGTCATGATTGCCAACATCCTGATGGACTACAGCATTTAAAAATCATGTGAACCATCTTTTACATTCATATTGTAATGGGAGAATATGTTATATCATTTTTATATATCCGAATAATGTGAGAAAAATTAATGACGAATTAGAAAAAAATCATTTTCGTGTGACGTGTTATTAGCTTTCGTTAATCAATTTGTTTAAATGAATTATCTTTTAAAGAACACATACTATGAAACAAATTTTCGTGTAAAACATTTTCTGCCATTAAGGCCATGATTTTGTATATGTAATCACTTGTGTTTATCGATACAGTTTGCTTGTTTGTTTTTTTTTCACTTGCTTTTTTAATTTCGTTGCTTTGTTTGCCTTACTTTTTAATTTGTTTGCCTTACTTTTTAATTCGTTTGCCTTTATTTCACATGCGATTCTCTAGCTTTTTCATCAAACAGAATCTTGTCCACCATACTGACAACATCTAGTTCTTGATAATGACTGGTACGATCGAAAATTATTTGAACAAAAACAGAACAAAACATGAAGATAGTTTATAATCAGAAAATTGGAGAAAAAAAAACTCAATAAAAGTTAAAAACAGGTCCTTTCGGTTGAATTTAATAAAATTTGTTTGGATTAAATATTTCCGCCTAAATATACGTCGTATATATATATATATATATATATATATATATATATATATATATATATATATATGACGTTGGGCTTCGATCTTGGCTTGAGGCATTCGGATGTCTAGTCGCACTGAGGAGCTGTGATACAGCGAAACAATACTGTCTGTGAATGACATAATTTAGCTCTTGAAAATAGATTTCAATTGAGCACTGTTAAGTGTTAAGCTAATTCTATAAACAGCCACCTACGCTAATGTAAATTTCTTCAGTAAAATGAATCGAGCATTTGGCTGATTGGCATTTGTTAACATTCGTAAAAACAATATGCTAGATTTAACTGTGTAACTCTTCCGAGTGAAGATAGCTCAGTGGTAGAAGCGCTGACTGACACCAAATCAGTTGGCTTCCTGGCTAAGTTGCACTGAGGAGCTGTGATACAGCGAAACAGTACTGTCTGCGAATGACATAATATATATATATATATATATATATATATATATATATATATATATCCTAATGAGCAGGTTACCACCTACCAAAGTTTCCCCAGATAGTATCATCTGAAGCAAGTTCATCCTGATAATCCAATGTGGTGAAACTTAGGTTGGTAGTACCTGGCTCATTAGGATTTATTTATTTTACCTTTGATCTACTAAGCGTATTGACCACTCCTCGTTTTAACTTAGTACTCGCTGGGTGTTTTTGTTTTCTTTATACCAGAAATTTAAGGTACTGGACGATTTCTTTCGCCCAGCTCGGAAGTTTCTGGTCCTTTCTGTGGGGAGATCAAATTTTTTTCCTCCGGATACCAGTTCGTTTGAAAATTGGGCTATCCAGGTTTTTTTTCACCTACCGAGTTTAAATTGATTTAGATTGTGTATATATTACATTATATATATATATATATATATATATATATATATATATATATATGTAGTGTGTGTGTTTATATGCATGTGTGTGTCTGTGTGTGTGTGATGGTACAGACGACTCTGTAGATGTATCGCTTTAATTGCCAGTGTCATTGCACGTAATTCAAACGTAGAAAACAAATTTCTCTTCCTTCAGACTGAAGAGCTCATTAACGCTAAAGCAATAAGATGTCACTTCCGGTCGCTTCACTGCACTCGCACGCACTAATTCCGGACATGGACACTCGCCGACTTGGTGTCGCCATTCAACTTCATTCGTTCATTTTATTCCTTTCCCAGTTATTCTAATTTTACCCAACACGTTTTTTTTTTTTTTTTTCTTAGGCCAGAGGGCACGCCTTAAAAAATAACAAGCACATTAGCGAGCAAATACACCGGCGTCTCAACTAACGCCGTTACAGCTAGCGTTGTTGTTTTATATTTACATTTCAAAACAACAATTTTAATTTTTGATGCTTAAGTTATGAGACTGTGTCTAGTTGGTACATTGAACAGGCTGAATCAAAGTCCTGACTCATTCAGGAAGCGGAAAGAAAACAACAAAATTTTATGGGGCAACACCTATATTTATTCTTCAAAATAACGTCTATCATTCTCGGTGATCTTCTGCCAGCAATCAGCCAGCATCCGAATATGTCCCAGATACCAGTCCGCTGGCTTTGAATAAAAAAATCTGCCAATAAGCTTCCTTCACTTCATCAAGTGTTGAATCGTTGGTCGCGGAAGGAGTGTACCATTGAGCGGAATAGGCCATAGTCACCCGGAGCAGCATCGGGACTGAATGGTGGATGTGGAAGATTCTCAACACTCTCAATCTGTTTGTTCTTCTCCTTAGTCATCCCGGCAGTGTGTGGTCTCGCATTGCCTTGCTGAAATAAGGCCCGACCTCGATTGACCAAAGCAAGATACTCTTTTAGTTTGTCGTATATGTAGTCAAATTGCTGATAATACAGTTTAGAGTTGAGGGCACTAGCGTGTGGAACAACTCGAGATACAGTACTCCTTAAAAATTCCACCAGACAGAGATCAAGATTTCTTGTTTTCTTTCGGCTTCTTAAGTGACTTTCTGGCCAAATTAGTATTTCTGGGTTTGCGTCATCTGTGTTATTAGCAATGAAAAGGTTTTTGAGTCATGACTTTATGGCCAACCTAGTATTTTTGAAGTGTAAGAATTAATGGAGATAAAACTATATTTTCTTTGAAGTCTTATCTAATTCATTCAACAGTTAAAGGGAAATAACTTCTGCTATATTATTACAACTCTGACTACATAAAAGCACATACTTGATTGCTTCTGCCAGCGATAAAGCCAGCAACCGTATTTGTCCCAGATTCCAGTTCACTGGCTTTGAATAATAAAAAAAAGAACTGTTAACAAACTTCCTTCACTTCATCAAAAGTGTTGAATCGCTGGTCGCGGAAGAAATGTGCCATTGAGAGGAAGAGACCATTGTCAGCCGGAACAGCATCGGGACTGCATGGTGAATGTGGAAGAATCCCAACACCGTCCATCTGTTTGAAATTCTCCTTAGTCATCCCAGCAGTGTGGCCTCGCATTGTCTTGCTGAAAATAAAGCCCGATCTTGATTGACCAAGCAGGATACTTCTTTAGTTTGTCGTACATGCAGTCTAATTGCTGATAATACAGTTTAACGTTGAGGGCACGACCGGTGTGGTACAAGCTCGAAATGCGGTACTCCTTAAAAATTCCACCAGACAGAGATCAAGATTTGATGTTTTCTTTCGGCTTCTTAAGTGACTTTCTGGCCAAATTAGTATTTCTGGGTTTGCGTCATCTGTGTTATTAACAATGAAAAGGTTTTTGCACTGTCGGAACCTTTTCACAGCTTGCCAAAGGGCATTTTTAAACCTATAAAGACGTTGTAGAAGCTTTGTTAGTTTTGTGAGTACTTTGCGCATAGAACTTGGCGATTGAATATATGTTCTTCGGTGCTTCTTTCATATCTCATATCCATCATCAGAAAGAGAAGATTGAAATCGTATGGCCTCATTATAAAAGCCAACAATCTTTCCCCTGCCATGCTACAAGGCACTAAATTAAGCAAAAGAAGAAGACAGAGGAAAAATGGTCTGAGAACGTCACTAAGTGGACTAGAAGATCTCCCACAGAGGCTGGGACACTGTCACGCAACCGTGACATTTGGGAGGATGCTGATGAAGCACTCAACTGTGCAATGAGCATACAATCACACCTGATCATGGGACGATGAGGATAATGATGAAGTTTTTCACTTTGAAAAACGTGAAGGGGACCCAAAGTTAATATTTAGGTAGAAACAGTTTAAATTGATCATGCAACCACAAAACATTCGGTAGAAAATTCAAAACAATCTCAAAACATTACTTACACATGGCCCAGTGGATAAAGACGTTGGTTAGATCCAGTGACTAGAACCAAATAGTTGTGAGTTTAATACCAAAACACAACAGTGGTGAACCAAAAAACATGGAGAGTTGAGTTAAAGGAAAATAACTGAGGCATCCGGAAGAGGCATGGAATGTGGAACTAGAACAATCTAGCTCGTTGGTCGAAATAAAGAATTCGGTCCGAAATTCCGATCACCTGAAGAAGGCCGGAGTGTACAATGGCCGAAACGTTATGAATATGGCAATGAAGATAAGGATAACAGTCCGAATAATGCAAATAATGCAAGGTTATGCTTTGATTTCCTCTGTTCCGGTTGGCCTTCAATCAAGGACACATGGTCCAGTAGATAAAGACGATGGTTAAATCCAGTGACTAGACTCAGAGAGTTGTGAGTTCAATACCAGGCCACAGTAATGGTGAACCAAAAATCCTGGGGAGTTGAGTCAAAGGGAAATAACTAAGACATCCGGAAGAGGCATGACGTGTGGAACTAGAACAATCTAGCCCGGTAGACGAAATAAAGCGTTCGGTTCGAAATTCCGATCACCTGAAGAAGACCGGAACTTACAACGCCCGAAACGTGAATATGGCAATGAAGATGAGGATAACAGTCCGAATGATGTAAATAAGGGAAGTAATCATACCTCATCTCAGAGATATAGACAAATCTCAAAACAATCTTTATCTTTAATAATTTCAACTCAAGCAAGGCGATAATGCTGCCAAGAGTCAAGGAGCTTACCGAGAGTGAAGGAGAATGGGAAGACTTTAGCGAATAGAAAGGACAATAAAAGAACAGGTTTCAGGAAGACAGAAGATGGCGATTGACGTTGCATATAAATTTTTGAAGATTGTAGTTGGCAGGGAATCAAGAAATCGAAAAGGAGTTTCACAGGCAAGAAGTGTAAGTGAAGAAACTACTAGAATAGAACATACGGTTTCATTTAGCTATTTCAACACTAAAACAGTGATACCTAAGTTGTAAATCCATTAGCACGCTTAAATTCATGCAGTCGAGGTACCAAGGAGAAAAGATCAAAAGTACAACTGCCATGAAAATATTTGTAGAAAAGACAAAGGGAAGTCATGGCACGTCGATGAGAAAGTGACTGAAGTTGAAATACCATATCAGGATCTATAACATTACAGATCATTCTTTGAATTTGGTGGATATATAGAAGAATGTGCGTTGTGATTTAATGGATATCAGCCCGGAGTGAGAACTCCGAGAACCAAGTTCGAGATCCAGTCCAGTTCGTTAGATTTACTTACTCCTAAATAACCTTGAGAAACGCATGAATCCATCTCTTCTCTCCAAGCTTGAGTTGAATAGCGGGACACACCGGGTTATTTAACCTTGGTTCGCAACCAGTCTACTATAGAAAGAAATGGCAACCTACAGCAAGAAAAATATGCCTCATCAATGATGTATCGAAAGATACATGATCGCCAAAGCCTGTATCACGTATGGCACTTCACTGAGTGATATAGAAGGAGAACCTGAATAAATACGGCAGTAATATTCAAAGAAGGGACGAATGGTATATTTATAAATGTGCAAAATGAATTCTGGTGTCTGGCTCGACACAACAAACCAACTTTCCTAGCAGTTGACTTCGCAGTTGATCCAATATAATCACTCCATGTATATCATGTCAGTGGAAAAACGTTAGCCTAAAAAGACGCAAAGTGTTGATGGCAGGCAGAAAAAGTTTGTCTGTAGTGCAAGCCGTTTTGTTTTGGAGGCGATAAAATTTAGAAGTCATTTCTTTGCCGCACTTAATCCATGATTGGAGGTCTTTTTCGAGAGTAGATGCCAGTTTTACTTTATCAAGGCTTGCTACTATGATAGGAGTAAACAATTATGTCATCAGCATAAATTCCTATTTGGGAGCTAATAACATCGGGATGGTAGTTGATGAAGATAAGACACAACATAGGTCCAAGGAGATGGCCCTGAGGAAGCCCCGCATTAATATAAAATGAACAAGAAGCCTGTCCCTTCAAGGTCTCTTCATTACACGATTTGTTTGGAACGAGTGGATTAGGCCAAATATCAGAGATATCGTGACCCTTAAGCTTGTGGAGAAGGCCAGCATGCCATACCCTGTCGAACGTCTTTGGGATATCTACATGCATAGCTCGAGCCTCGACGTTCTTATCTAAAGCTTGACAGACAAATCCAGGGACAGCAGTTAACACATCGACGACAGAGTTGGAGAAACGGAAGCCATATTGTTTATCCGAAAGGAGACCGTGTGAAATGAGATGAAACAAATTCGGTGTTGTTTAGAGCATCGAGCCCTTTGCCAAAACTAAAAAAAAGACATAAATGGATTTTATATACAGTAGAATCCCTCATATCCAGAATACCTCAAATCCAGAATCCCGCATATCCGGACATGATTTTGATGTGTATATTTGAACTATTTGGGTGATATGTAACTGATTTGAAATTTCTGTTTTTCAGGAAATTTACTTTGGATAATTGCTTGTAATGGCTTATATTGGTGCAAAAGATGGTGGGAAGGAGAGGAAAGGATGACAACGAGACACATTCTGCAACAAGATAGCGACTAGATGCGTGATTGTGATAAAACCCGGACTGAAATTGAAAAAGATATTGAAAAGGTTGTCTGTTTTATGGAAAGAAAGCCAGCATTCAGCTATGACGATTGCAATAACGCACGCAGAGTTAAAAAAGAGTCTTTCGTTTAAAAAAAATCCAACAAAAGCAAAACGAAATGTGGAAAAAGTTGAGAATGATATTAAAAGAGAAAGAATCATTATACAACGGCGAGAAAAGAGTATGACTTATTCTTCAACGAGCTAGTAAACTTGAGTTAGAAAATGAAAGTGAAAGTGAAAGTGACTTATACTATGTTTCTTTTAATGGCACTAATTTTGTTATGGGAATCATCAGTTTCTAGCGACGTTGTCTCGTTTATTGAACTGGGATCTTTTCTTGTGTTAGATAAAGACAAAAAATCTAAGTAAATAAACAAATTAAGTAAATAATAAATATATTAACAGACTACAAATATACATTTGTAGTTTGTTAATATATTTATTATTTACTATTTACACCTGCGTAAATATTAAGTCAGATCGGTTTGATAAGGACAAAATTGGCGGCTGATCTCATAAATGGCCTACAGTATGTTGTTGAATGGGGCAAGGAATGGCTTGTTAATTTTAAAGACTGCTCTTTTATTCGTTTTAGAGAATACTTTTGATCTTCCATCAGCATAATCGGTGCTAACCTCCAGAAGAGTGGCGCTTTCAGCCTTCTCGAGCTAAGGTTTTCCACTGACGTGAAGTGGGAAGATCATATTAAATCAATTGACAAGTCTACAACTAAGAAAATGGTTTCACTGTGTAATGGTTGACAATTTTTCCTGTCAGAATCTATCTTACATATTTGTAAGTCTACCATTCGTCGATGCTTTGAATATTATCACATCTGGTCTGATGCTTCTGCTATATATTTAGAGATTATTGATAAAATCAAAAAAGAGTCTACAATATTATTGGTCCTGACCTGGCATCTTGCCTTCAGTATCTCCCCCCACAACTCCGCCGGATAGTAGCTTCCCTCTGCCTTTTCTATAAATATTTTCATGGTAATTGTTCTGATTAACTTTCATGTATGGTAGCTAGACTTTATGAATTTAAACGCAGTACTAGATTGGCGGCTAGGTCTCGTCATTTGGGCGCGAAATGGCGCGATTTAACCGAAATTTCTATGCTAACATTTTCTCGATTGTAGAACTCTCTTCCGGCTTTTTGCTTTCCAGTCAACTTTGATATTTAAATGCAATGCCTATCGTTATCGTCTGTCTTCTTAATTCCTGTTCTTTTATTGATTTGTCTCCATAATAGTGTTTTCCCATATTATCTAACACTCAGTAACCTGCATCTTAGTGGCTTTATTGCCTTGTTTCGGGTGAAATGATTGAAAAGAAATTAAAATTAGAGGCGATACCTGGGTCAACTAAGTACTAAAAACTAACCCCAGAGGGGAATCGAGAGTTTGTCAGTACGCCATCCTGCGTTTGAAGAAAGAGAGAGCGGGGAGAGTTGATGATTGTGTCCTTTCCTTTTATATTGATTTCTACAACGCCACCGATCGGACCTTAAGAGAAATGCCCTGTGAGACGTTGTTGAGCAATTTAACGTTGAATTCTACACGCGTTATACAGTGAGGATCGGAGCATCAATAATGTTTCATATATAATATTTATTATGTTCTTAAATCGCCTCGTCAGATCGAGACTTTCATAGGGATGTCATGCGTGGTGGCATATACATTCAGAAATATCTAAACTGTCAGTTGTATACCTCTTTCTCAAATCAATTATTAAAAAAGACTTTGAGTAGCTTGGTTTGTTTTGTTTTATGGTATATCAACTTCAAATGGTTATTTAATACCAACAGTCTGGGTAGTAGATATTTTTAATAATTTTTTTTATTATAAAACCTTTATTTTATTGTTATTTTCTCCTGTTTCATATTTTTTTGTAGAGGCCGACCACTTTTAGAAATTATAGTATATCACCCGCATTTACCTTCTTGAGCAGCTCAAACATGCTATCAGTATTGTAAAATTGCCGTCTTGAGATAGCTAATTCTGGACACTCTGTCAAAATATATTTAATGGATAATACTGTTTTCAATTTTTCAAGAACGTATTGTTGGTAATTTTTTTTCTTCAAAAATTTATTGCTGATAATTGTTTACAAAGTATTTCTGGTATTAAAGCCTATTTTTAAACTTTCATAGTGTTTTCACCCCAGTGTCGGGGTTAAATATTTGGCCATAGCTAGGACCCTAACAAGTGCTACCACCCCGGATCATGGTAGACCTGGGAACACCAGCAATTAAGAACTGGTTCCACGCTTCTCAAAACCCCAGAGGCCTTGCTACTGGACGTAGTTTATTTTCTTACCCAGCACGCGGATGTAGTTTATCGTCATACCTAGGACGCCCCATTGAGGTGGGTCTTACCCCTCTGCAGAAGTGCAGTCGGCGTATTCTACAGCCCCAGCCGACAGTACGGAATATGCTTAATGGATAATACTGTGTTACATGTTTGGCACACCGGTTGAAATTCTTTAATTAGTAGGAAATAATGTGTCATTTTCATATGGCCAATGCGCAAGCGGGCCGTTACAACCTTCTCTTTTCGAGACTTTCTGAAAGATGTATTACATCCTCCCAGCTTGGGCTTTGAGCGAGTGAAGCCAGTAATTCTTAGCAAAGACAATTCTTCTTCGAATCTCGTGGACTGGCGCTACAGAATCCCAAACAAAGGGCTTTGCCAAATAGCAGAGACCACATCACTTGCGAACTATCAACAACATCAACAACTAAAATGAATCGCGCATATAACTCAAAGAGAAAACAACGACATAATCATAGTGTTGACATTTCGCATTACATCGAACAAAGGGTTACGTAGGATACCTCCATTAGTACTAGAAAGAGCAATAACATTTACTGGACTATTTCAAGACCTAGAATAATAATAATAATAATAATAATAATAATAATAATAATAATAATAATAATAATAATATTAGGTTGGTGCAAAAATAATGTCGGTTTATGGCGTTAAAAATACGTCAAAAAACGACATTATTTTTGCACCAACCTAATAATAATAATAATAATAATAATAATAATAATAATAATCTACAAGGAACAGCTTAATATACATGAAATCCTACCAAAAAAAAAAAAAAAAAGAACGAAGCGAATACCATGTACGCCAAACGAGTAAAACAAAATTCAAAACAACTTGGTCAAATGAAATTATTAGGTTGGTGCAAAAATAATGACGTAATAATGTCGTTTTTTGACGTATTTTTTAACGTCAAAAAACGACATTGTTACGTCATTATTTTTGCACCAACCTAATATAAAAAAACTGGGAGGACAAGGCGTTGCATGGCAAATACCTAAAAAGAACAAAAAAAAAAAAAAGCAGATGTGAACCAACAGAAAAACACATGAGGTGGCTGAGGAGCACCCGGGTTGAAAGCTGAGACAGAAGCCCTAATTATTGCAGCTCAACCAGATCCTGATAGCATGACGAAAAAGACGCCAAACAACGAAAACAAATCTATCGTCTAAATGTTTATGTTATTATTAAGAGGAAAGATCAAAGTATTTTGGAGGTATTTTTTTACATTTTTTAATCGTTCCTAGCAGGTCCAAAATTTTCGTAAAAAATCTTGTTTTTTTAGTCAGAAAAATTAACAGATAATCATGTCAACCATTTTTTCTATTTTATAAAAAAATGAAAATCTCAGTTTGAAATTCTTTTAAAAATCAATTATAATTTTTTTTAAATTACTTTAATAAAATCAGAAATTATAATCTTTATTTAGAATATTTTGAAGCAAGCATTACTTAGTTTCTGCGCCGAAAAGATGTAGTTTGAAAATAAAACAAACCAGGTCAAAACATTTCGCGTTACTTGACATGTGACGAATGACAATTTTATCGATTTAAGTGAACAAATTATTTACCTCGTCATTTTTAAGGAAAACTTTCAGCGCTCTATTTTTTAAAATTTTGAACTTAGCTTTCACCTTTACGTTTATGATGTTTTACGGAAAATATATTATAAATTAAAATAAGACTGTTGAGAGTGAGATTAAATTTCATAAAAAAAGTATCTAATTAATTTATAGGTACCTTTCTTATGAAATTTTATCAGAAGTGTATATAAAATACTATAATTTTAAGTACATTTATTACATTTTATTGTGTTATTTGTATTTCCATTCATTTTATTATTAATTTTGATATTTCATTTATGGAAAAATGTCATAACTGAGATTAATAATTAATACTTGAATAAATTGAATGAAGAAACAATGTCATCATTGGGTTTGAATTCTAGAATTGAAACAGAAACTAATAAGGAGCGAAGTATGAATCACAAAACACTGTAAATATTCATTGAAACAAACAAAAAAGGAATACATAAAAATTTATCGTGGTATTTTGATAAATAAATGGATGATGACAAAAAAAAATCAGTGCTTGGTGGGGGGAATGTTTTATTTGCTATTTCTTATTTATAAGTAAAAAATATGTAAATGAAATGAATTAAAATCTTAATGAAGACAATTATCAAATTCAAAAAATATATTGAAAAAAGTAGCTATATAAAAAATTAAAAACAAATCAAATGGTATTTATTTAATTTCAGTCTGAAAATGAAGCCTGTTAATGGAAAAATTGAAATAAGATGGCCCACTGAAAATTGTAAAAGAACTTCACAAAATTGAAATTGCAATGAAATATGTAAATGAAATAAATGGTGCATATAAAAATGTAGTAATGTTGCTGCTGAAGATGGCTTAGGAACGCTAATTCAAAATGCTCAACATGTGTTTCGCACGAAGAATTTGCAATAATGAAATGGACGTTCAGCGGAGAACGCTTACACTCAAGCCACGTGGCGTTTTATTGCTTGTGACTTTCCGTACTTTTTAATTACAGCCATTTTAACGAATTTTTATGAAGACAAAATTACATTTCTTAATTACTGCGGGTTTTCTGATTGGATGAAGCGATACAATTTACAAAACGCTAAAAAATGATCTATCTCATGAGGACATTTACGAAAGTGAATGCGGCTTTCAACTAATTTTACAATATTTTGACAAGTTAAATGTAAAAACCTAAAATAATAACAAATAATTGTTTTAAAAATTCATTTTTCATCAAAAAAAATTTTTGCTTTCAGAAAATATTGTCCATATTCATAAAACAACTAAAAGCAAATAAAATCATTTGAAATTAAATAATATTTTTGTTTTATTGAGTTTTGTATGTTACAATTCAGGGCTGATTTTTAGGTAGCGGGGTCCAATTAATAAAAAAACATGATTTGCTTCCTCAAAGCCTTGTGCTTTTAATTAATATAATCACTAAACTAAATGCGATTGAATTTCTAGGGGGGGGGGGTAATAAATATTAAAAAGATATTTCTGATACGATTTTAATAAATAAAAAACATATTTATAATAATTTCCATCATCTGTGAATAGTTTCTGAAAGTATCCTTCCCACCGACAATTATTTTATTTTTGCAAGATTTTCAAAATTAATGTCTGCCATACAAAAAAAAAAAACAAAACAAAAAAACCCGAGTTAAAAATTGTTTATGTTATTTTACGAGTTCCGGTGATACAAAGAGAAACAAGTTTTTTTTTTTAATCAAAATTTAGGATGGCCTAAAAAGAAGGAAAAAAAATTTAAAATAATTAAAAAAAAAAAAAACTTTGGTCTTTCCTCTTAATAATAACATAAACATTTAGACGCTAAAATTTTGTTTTCATCAAGTTTGGCGTCTTTTTCATCATGCTATGCTCTTTTTTCTTAGCGATCTCATGGAGGTACCTATATTATCATGAAAGACAAGGAATTTAGGAAGTGTATGCTTACTGACATAGTACTATCATCTGAAAGAAACATTTGCTTGAAAATTATCGAGAAATTGTCCAAATAAAAGGAGATCGAGATTAACAGTAGGCGGGGAATGAAGAAAAGAAAAGGAAAAGGAATGGACAATTTTATAGTGTCCCAGGTGACATCAACATACAAGTTGCCAAGATCGCCCTACTAGGAAAATGCCATATGGTAAGAAAAGTGCTATCAATTAAATGACAATTCTCCTATAGGGTGTAAATACCATTGTTTGAACCCGGCTCTACAGGATACAAAACAGGAAACATAAAATACACAATAATAATAATTCGACAAAACAAACAATAAATAAATGGTGTAGAGAAGAGTATATTGAAGTAATGATAGCCTTCTAAACCGCTACAATCCGACAACGACAACAACAACCAAAGCCGCCTATAATATCTGTCGAGAAAAACACCCTTCAGTCATCGATGCCAACAAACTAGCCATTGTCAGGCGTGATATCACCAGGAAAAAAATACCTGACATAGAACTCGATGAATCCGAGAAAACATAAAAAATAGATTAAGCGTTAACATCGAGTGGTTAAATGCCAACAATCCAGAGGAGATACTTACAGAGGAACAAATAGAAACCAGTTGTAATAATCCCTCTGAGGTACACAAGCTAATAGAGGAATGACGTATATGGGAGAGAAACAGAGATGACCAAAAACATCCGCTATAAATGGGCGAATGTAAAGGAAATGTTTTTCGAGGAAAGGCCGACAATTCCAAAAGTGAGAAAGAACGTCAAGTGAAGGAAACCATCAACCTTACTAAACAAGCAATTAGAAAAATAAAGGACGAAATGGAAAGACCGATGAACCTGACAGAAATTAATCATCTTATATACGCGCCCTCAGCATCGATCGCATACACAATAGGTGAACAACGTAAACGAAAAAGATGACAATTGTTCCGATTAGCTTTTCTCTTTAATACCACGACTTTATGACTTTAAGCGTCGTACTAGATTGGCGGATAGGTTTCATCATTTTAATGTTGAAATTGCTATATATAATCGTGAGTTCTAAGTAGTTTCTTTCGCAGTTCACGCCTGTGGAAATCTCATCTAGGTTCTTGCTTTCCTGTCAACTACGATCTTTAAAAATTTAAATATAATGCCAATTATCATCTTCTGTCATCTTGAATCCTTTTCTTTTCTTTTCTTTTCATCGTTCTGTCTCCTTGACGTTTTCTCAGTTTCTATCATCTTCACTAATAATCTTTCTTTTTTTTTTAAGCGTTTCACCCCAAAGAAGGCGGGAAGCCACTAGCACGCAAGGGCTTACAGAGTTGGAGCTAGAGCAAAGAGGAGTGATAGAGGAAAGGATGAAAAGAAGGATAGGGGATAGATCAAGGCATATGGAGACGTCGATTGACATTATATTTGAATAGTTGGAGATTATAGATATCAGGGAAACAGGAAAAGGCTAGGGAGTTCCACAGGCGAGAAGTGCGAGACATGAAGCTATTGGAGTAGAAGAAACGGCTAAATTTAACAGTTTCGACAGTGAAAGTGCGTGATTGTGATGCCAGCCTAGTAGAACGTTTAAATTGATGAAGTTTGGGAACCAGTGAAAGCAGCTCCTCTGAACAGTTACCAAGAAAGTATTTGTAAAAAAATGACAGAGGGAGGCGACAGCACGTCTGTGAGAGAGCGTCTGCAGACGAGATTACAGATCAAGGCCAATCACGTTGCATATCCCTCTCTGGATTTTATCAAGGACCTTGAGACAAACAGAAGGGGCTCCAGACCATATATGGTAGCAATACTCTATACAAGGGCGAATGTAGATTTGAAGGATCGACTCCGGCGAGAAAAATTTCCAAATCTTAGTAGAAAGAACTCTTTCTTTACTTTCTGAAGCATTTTCTGAACCACGTCTGTTGTGCAAAGAGAATATCTGTCCTCAACCTACTTGACGACCACATTTCTCACCTTAACAATGAAAGGGGAAACGGGGATCAGGCTCTTTCCCCTTCCATGTTTCTAAGTTTCAACCATTTCACAGTGACCCAGTAAAAATAAAAAGATCTCTATTTCAAGATCACACGAATTAGAAATAATCCTGATTGTCTACAATCACTTACTCAGAGACGTTCTGTCTTTTCTACAAGCATTTTCACGGCAACTGTTCTGATGAGCTACTTTTACTGGTTCCCAAACTGCATAAATTTAAGCGTGCTACTAGTTTGGCATCTCGATCCCACCCTTCTACTGTCAAAACGGTTAAATGTAGCCGCCGCTTCTACTCCAACAGCTTCTTATCTTGCACTTCCCGGCAATGGAACTCCCTTCCTGTTACTTGCTTTCCTGATAGCTATAATCTTCAAATAATCAAATGTAATGTCACTCAACATCTTCTGATGCCTTGATCTTGATCCCCGTCCTTCTCTTTATCCTTTCCTCAAACCCCTTCTTTACTCTTGCTCTCGCTCTCTGTAACTCCTTGCGTGCTTCTTATATAACCTTCCTGAGTTAATGAAAGACAGTTGAATCCAGACTGTTGTTCCTGTAAATTTAATTTTAAAATATCGAGAATTTACTGCGCTGTTTATCCATCCATTTTGACAAAGCAACAAGCAACTTACTCAACCAACTAAGAGATATGATCACATGGTGATATGCCAAACCTCAGTAACATTGAAACAGATGAAGGAATGGTTGACATGATATGTAGATAATTTTATATCTACATATGATATATGATAATTTTAGTGAACGCAATTTCAAGTCTTCCGGTACTTGTCTGCAATTTGGTCCGAAAATCGTGACAGTGGTGAATTGTCTTTAAATTTTAATGACGGAAAAACGCGCGAAAAACTGGCGATACAGTTGCGACAGTAGAGCAATCGAAAGTGCTAGATTACTTTACATAAACTGAGTTTCACGTGAAGATAGTTGGCTGACCTATTTCGTTTTCGTTTTGTTTTCTTTTTTTTTCTTTTCTTTTTTTACCCCAAACAAGGCAAGAAAGCAATTAGCACGGTAGAGGTTATTGGGTGTAGGACAATATGAGCAAAAATTACTAATAAGGAGGAAGGACAATAAAAGAATAAGAAGACAGAAGACAGAAGGTAACGATAGATACAGAAAACACACAGGGGATCTACGTTCCGACAGTGGGAAAAGGACTGAAGCTGAGATGCCAGGTCAGGACAAATATCAATGCAGATACTTTAGATTTTATCAAGATTTTATCAAGAATCTCTAAATATATAGGAGGAGCAACAGACCATATGTGACAGTAATATTCAAGGCAAGGATGAATGGTAGACTTATAAATACGTAAGATAGATTTTGGCAAGAAAAATTGTCTAAGACAAAACTATGAACCAACTTTCTCAGCGATTGATACATGTCAGCTCTCTCTCTTTCCCTCCGACCTCTCTCCTCTCTCTCCTTCTCTCTCGCTTTTCCCCCGTCTAATCTATCTCTGTCTCTCTTTCCCTCCGCTTCCCTCTCTCTTTTTTCTCCGCTTTCTTTCTCTCTCTCTTTCCTTCCGCATTCTCTCTTTCTCTTTCCCTCCGACTTTCTCTCTATTTCCATCCATACTCTCTCCTCCTCCTCCTCCTCTCTCTCTCTCTCTCTCTCTGTTGCCCTCCGCCTTCCCTGTCTCTCCCTCTGCCTTCCCTCTCTTTCCCTCCGCTTTCTCTCTATTTATCCCTCTGCACTCTTTCTCTGTCTTACCCTCCGCCTTCTCTCTCTTTCTTTCTCTCCGCCTTCTCTCTCACTCTTTCCCTTCGCCCTCTTTCTCGCGCTTTCCCTCCGCTCTCTCTCCTTCTCTCTCTCTCTTTCAGTCCGCCCCTCTCTCTCTCTCTCTCTCTCTGTATTTCTATCTCTTTCGCTGAAATAAAGCTAAAGAAAATTGCCTGTCGTTGATTCGGCCTGGTGATGCAGCGTTGGGCTCCCCACTAAGGAATTGCAGATAGACCACCACAATCCAACAACATGTAACAAATGATATCTGCTTTGAACAGGAAAGTTAGCATACCCGATAAACGCCCCGTTTTTTTGTTTTGTTTTTTTATATATATATATACAATCCTTGTCTAATAACAATTTGGACTTACTAAAACAGAAAAAAACAAAAACAGATATCTTGGTGTTGAAGTGCTTGAAACATTGTTGAACAAAAGGCTTTTCTATTCACTATGGGAGGACCGTTACTTCATAAGATCAGAAATGCCAAAAATGAGTCGCAAACGGTCGCACCAACTACAATATTTGCTATTATTATTATTATTATTAATCTATGCGATTAACAATTTCTTTAATAAGCTTTTATTCTGTTTTTTCTTTGTAATACTATTAACCAGAATTACGAGCTTTAACAGGGAGTTGGTGAAATATCTTGGTGAACAAGATTATAATCTGCAAATCTGTTGTATCTCGTGGTTTCGAGAGAAGAGAACGAAATAAATAAGGGAGACAAACTCGGGGGTAACTAATGAAATAGAAGATTTACTACGCGAAGGCGCACCTAATGCTAACTCGGTATTTACCCAGGCTCACCCACAGAGAGGGATATGGCACAAGGCCGGTTTAACGTAGGTTTTTCCCATTCCGTAGTCCCGGACAAAATTTCCCCGTAGACCCTGCTATTACGGGGTCTGGTTTGGCGGAGAGTTCAACAAGCACTAAGATCTTAGCGCACGGCTAAGCCCTAATGCTAATTCTCCCCAACTCCGCTTAACTCCACTTATTTGCATAAATAAACGATTCCATTCATTTATGTCCAATATGACAAAACCATTACTGAAAATGTTTACTTCCTCCTGCATTCAGGGTCGGATTATGACATTTTGGGACCCCTAGGTTAATGAAATTATGTCCCTCCCCGACCTCTTCGGCGGAGCCACCGTTTAATTCGCCCGCACCTGTCTTAATTTTTTTATTTATTATATATTTTAGCAACATTTACATAGACTGAAGTAAACTTATTGCAAATTCTTTAGATACGGAAGAATAAAAATATTCTTTAAGAAATACCATTATTTTGCTATTAACCAAATTAGCACATCTCAACACAAACGTCGAATTTTTATAATCATCATTTTAACAATAAAAAGATCAAAATAAATATGAGATTGTTATATGAAACTATTTAGAAGTTATAACATCTAGAAAATTTAAATCATTGTTTTATAAAAGCTTGACGGGCCCTAGCCTTCAGGCTATAGTAGGCGAAATTATAATCTGGCCCTGTCTGCAACTTATTGAAAAACTGTGTAGTGACATCAGAAACGATAATTTTTTCAAGCTTCTTGTGGAAGGAGATAAAACTTACACTGATTTGAAAGAGTACACAGTAAAATTTACAACACAGAAATTGTAGGGATGATTTGAAATGATTTGTGTAATACCATGGCACTGATTACATTGCAATATAATCATCATATTATTATGTCTGCGAGTTGAAATTTCTTCTACGGAAAGTGATAGATATTACTGTGCTGTAAGGTCAAGGAAGCAGTGTTTAGTCTAAGCACTACGCCTACCGCCATTCGAGAGCTGAAGAGATTTTTCTTGAGTAAGATTTGCCTTTCACCCAAAGCACCATACCAAGCCTCTTCAATTGTTCTCACTGACACCCGTGAAAAGAATGCAATCGGAACGGAGGGGAAAAAAAGCCAGTAAATTAATAAAATAATCTACAGACAAGTTAAAAAAGACTTAATTGAAAAAGAAAACGAAGAAAGGAATCAATAAAGAAAGAAAAAAAGAAAACACTAATAACATTGTTGATCTATCGATGAAGAAAGTTTTTGTTTTGCGTAAGAACCTGATTCTAATTCCAGTCCTCTAGAGAATTGGATAGGGATGATCTTTGAGAATATTATTAAGGGATGTTTTTGTCAAAGGTAAACATATGACGAATCTGCAGAGGATACAAACGGCATTTATCTCCCTTTAGTCGAGATGAAAGCACGAGGGTCACGTGACAGCCGTTTCGTGACGTCTCTTCATAATGTGACGAAAGTGGCTAGTCAAGTCAGCTTACAGGAGTCAAACCGTGCAGTTGCTTTTTTTAGCCAACTCTCCTCGGTTTGAACTGAGGCTAAATCTGCCTCCACCAGCCACATGGTGTAGCTTATAAGTCCATGGCGCCGTTTTCTTTTGGGGATATATCTTCACCAGATATAGAAAAAAACTATTTCCGGCACGCAGTCTTCAGTTTAGGAGAAACCCAGGACTCGCCGTTACATGTTTGCGGAATATGTCTTCGCTCGCGAAAATAACAGATAAATCCAGCCTTCCGTTATCTGGAATCCTAAATATGTCTTCTCCAGAAACACTGAAGAATCTCCAGCAGCTACAATTTGCGTTGAGAATTATTACACGTAAGACTCACTTTTTCGATCACTTTTCAATCCGCTTGTTGTGTAGATATGTGTTATATTTTCTATACCTGGAAAAAGTGTAAATATGTATATATCATTTCGTGTACGACTTAGCAGCATAAAACACTCTCTGAGCGCAAAGCATGTTTGTCATTTCCTTTTCCTTTCAGCTATTTTGCCCTGTTCGTGAAATAAGATGCTGATTATGAGGATATAGGAAAGATAACGGTTTACCTTAGACTTGAAGAGGTTAAGATTGTAGCGATCAGGAAAGCATCCTCTCGGGATTATGAATGAGGTTGTTATATAAACGTAAGAGAAGGTGGTAAGAAGTGCTGGTTATGTAGATATATAGGAAAGATAACGGTTGACCCTAAACTTGAAGAGGTCAAGACTGTAACGATCAGGGAAGCATCCTCTCGAGAGTATAAATGAGGTTGTCATATGAACGTAAGAGGAGGAGGTAAGAAGTACTGATTATGAGGATATATAGGAAAGATAACGGTTGACCCTAAACTTGAAGAGGTCAAGATTGTAGCGATCAGGGAAGCATCCTCTCGGGAGTATGAATGAGGTTGTCATATGAACGTAAGAGGAGGAGGTAAGAAGTACTGATTATGAGGATATATAGGAAAGATAACGGTTGACCCTAAACTTGAAGAGGTCAAGATTGTAGCGATCAGGGAAGCATCCTCTCGGGAGTATGAATGAGGTTGTCATATGAACGTAAGAGGAGGTAAAAAGTACTGATTATGAGGATATATAGGAAAGATAACGGTTGACCCTAAACTTGAAGAGGTCAAGATTGTAGCGATCAGGGAAGCATCCTCTCGGGAGTATGAATGAGGTTATTACTAAGGAGAGTGAACAATAAAAGAACAGGATTCAGGAAGACATAAAACGATGAACGTTGCCTACACTTTTGAAGATCGCAGTTAACAGCTAAGCAATAAGCGATCAGTTTGTGGAAAGAAACTGTTACCTTAACTGTAACTTACGGCTACATCTAGGAATTTCAGCGGTAAAATAATGAGAGCTCACAACTAGTCTAGTTTTCTTCTTTATGTGACGTGTTCCCTAAGGACGTAGGCGATTATGGTTCTCCACAATTTCCTGTACTTTGTAGCCCTTAATAAATTAAATAATAATTTTTTTTTTTTTTTAATTATTTCTCCTAAACCCTGATCCGCCATTTCAAACCCATTAAATATGTTAAACATTGTTTCCTCTGTCTCTCTTACCCTCAATCTGTCCTGCGAATATCAGATTTTCCAATCCTTCCTTCCTCATTGTGCCCTAGAAATTTCAACCTCTTCCTGATTCTAAGTATAAGTTACCTTTTTATTTCCATTTTCTCTAAAACTTCGTCTTTGCTCACACGATCGGTCCATAGTATCCTAAGCATCCTTCTGTAGAACCACACTTCTGTTGCTTCAAGTCTCCATCTTTGAGGAGACTGTACTAAGAAGCCATATGCAAACGAATGTGAATTCCATCTGACAATCAGCCTAATGAGCTATATAACAAAACCTATCCGATTTCTGATGAATTTAGCGCGCAACAGAATCAGACCAGAAATAGGACAAGAATAGTGCGGGTTCGTCAAAGACACTGGAACAAGGAACGCGATATTTATGTTCAGAATGTTATCAAAATGAGCAATACAAATGCAGGATGTGTACTTATGTTTCATAGATTACGCAAAAGCGTTCAATAAAGTATACCACAAAGATTTCTTAGAACAATTCAGCAAACTTGACATATTTGGGGAGGATTAAACAAGAACCTATGCTACTCGCCTGCAGACGGGTAGCCAATGAGTTCAGCAGATATACAAAAAAATAGAAAGGGGCTTAAGATAAGCATGTGTCTTCTTACTGGATATTCAGCCTATACAGCGAGGCAATTCTGAGAGAGTTAATTGACAGCTTAGCAATATACGAGCAGTTTGAAGGAAGAAACTGTTAGCATAGAACTTACGGTTACACCTAGCAATTTCAACGGTAAAATGATTAGATTTATGTGCCAATCTATTATTCATAGTACCAAAGAGGAAAGTATATCAGCACAATTTCCAGGAGAATATTTATAGAAATGCCATAGAGAAGCTACATTACGTCGGTGGGAAAGACACTGAAGACGAGATGATTGATAAAATTAGAGATACTTTAGATTTTGCCAAGTATCTCTAGATACATAGCAGATATGGCAGGAATACACAATGAATAGACGAATGGTAGACATATAAATGCGTAAAATAAATTCTGGCAAGAAAAACTGTCTAGAACGAAAAAAATTTTCTAGCAGTAGAGTTAACAATTGATTCAATATAGCAACATCTGATATTTTATTGATATTTATCTGTGGGGAAAATTGTGAAAATGGCCTATCTCGGAAACGCCCGCGAATCTCTGCGTCGTGCAAACTCCGATTACTCAACGGTAGCAAAAGAAAATGGTGGCGCCCATGTTTTATGCCGGGCGGTCTCGGACAGTTAACGCGAAATCTCGTTGTCTCGTCATTCGCATGCAAATTATAGTCGGTCCTCGGCTGTATAAAGCAGGCGGGTTTTTGTTTCTGAGGCCTGAGTTTTTGCTCGTGAGAAGGTTGGACGTGTGACACTATTTTGTCGGTTACCCTCCTCGCGTTTCCCATCTGCTACTATCAGTTGAGTCGTTGATTTATCACCACATTATCAAAACAGGAAAAAATAAAAAAAAGAAGATTGTGTTGTGTCAATCATTAAAGCAGACGGATAGAGATTGAGTTCAGCAGATATACAAAAACAGAAAGGGGCTTAAGACAAGCATGTGTCTTCTCAGCGGACTTATTCAGTCTATACAGCGAGGCAACCCTGAGAGAATTAGAGTTACTACCACGATTCATTATTGGCGGTTACAATCTTAACAATATAAGATACTGAGATGACAGTGTTGATAGCAGACACGAGAAGAAAACTACAAAAACTCCTACAGAAGGTAGCTGAAGGAAAGCAAGTAGAAAGGACTAAACATCAACTGCAAAAAGACAGAATGCATGGTTGTTAGAAAAGGGATGAACCCCAAACGCAAATCACAAATCGGAGATACCAAAATCATATAAGTACAAAAATTTAGATTTGTAGGAAGTGTTCTGACAAGAGGCATTGGGATAGCCAAAGATATATACCAAAAGCTAAGCTAATTTAGTACTGCATTTAAATTATCTAGTAATTTCAACCAGAAAATTGTGAGACCTAACTGCCAATCTAGTACTGCACTTAAATTCGCGAAGTCGAGTTACCAAAGAGCATAGCTCATCAGAACAATTGCCATGAAAATATTTCTAGAAAAGGCACAGGGAAGATAAGTTACGTTCGTTAAGGAAGCGATAAAAGCCGAGATACCAGATCAGGGCCCATAATTTTACAGATTCTTCTGTGGATTTTGTGAAGTAAAGGAAAGCGAAAAGAAAAGACTAAATTAAACAAAAACTGAAAGAAGCCAGATTATAATGTTTCTAGAAAAAGGAACAGCCTAAGGTGCGAACTATGAATTAGAGACACTAAAATCAAACAAGTACAAAAATGTTTTAAAAGACGATAACATTGAAATCGATTTGCGCATTGGGATAGCGAAAGATGCCTCCCAAAAGCTAAGCAAGGCATCAAGAAAAAAAAAAATTCAAAGAAACAAAGAAAAAGGTGCTATATTTAGAATACTAGACAATCGACTCACAGATGAAGAAGCAACCGAAATATGGTTCTACAGAAGGATACTGAGAATACCATGGACTGAATGTATGAGCAACAACGACGTTTTAGGGAAAATTGAAACAAAAATGTCACTTATACTTAGAATCACAAAGAGACAGTTGAAAATTCTAGGATACTTAATGAGAAAAGAATCCTTGGAGAATTTAACACTTACAGGACATATTGAAGCCAACAATACAAGCTAGAAAGATTAGGAAGTGATGAAGAGCTGTAATCATTTAAATCCTGAAAAGACACGTCACTTGAAAGAAGACGATGAATATAGACAAATATTAATACCACTACTGATTCTTGTGTATGGCGGAAGAAATATTCTTTTTTTCCTCTATTAATTACTAATGGTGGTGACAGTCGCATCGCTAGAGTAGGAACGATGAGGCCGGTTCACCCCGGGCGATATTATTATGGCGGCGGCACTTTTGGGCCTGCTGTATAAACCTGTATAGAATGTATTGAAATAATTGTTCTTTTAATATCAGTACACTGCTCACAGTGGAAGGCCCTTTTCGATTTCGAGTAACTTCAACTGTGGCATATCTATTGAAGCGATTGTTATTTTGGCCGAACAATAAATATTATCCAGTGATGCATTCTGGGTGGTTTTGTCATTGTTGACAGTGTCAAAACTGTGAACGGACAAACAGGGTGCGTCTTTTAATGCATCAGCACCGTTGTATGTAGGAGATACATCTTGGTTGTTATCGTATAAATTTCAATTATTTTCCCTGAAAGTTCGTTTAAGCATGCGTGTTGCTTTATTCTTGTTTTTATGAGCCTGTTAATAGTTGATATATATATATATATATATATATATATATATATATATATATATATATATATATATATATATATATATATAAATATGATTCCATCGCTACATAAGACTTCTCATGTTTCAAAACAAGAGCCGAAAATTTCAATATAATTATTTGTATTAAAGTACCAAGCTCTGTCCCGTCTTCAAGGGAAATTTTTTTGGGAATCAAAAATTTCCCTTGAAGATGGAACAGAGCTTGGTACTTTAATTCAATTTAATTCAAATAATTATATTGAAGTTTTCGGCTCTTGTTGTGAAACATGAGAATTCTTATGTAGCGTTGGAATCATATTTTTAAATAAATAATTATATTTATGCTCTACTTTTGTATCGAGAACTATTTTAAAAAAATATTAACAAAAATACTAAAGAACTTTGGATTATTTACCTAACAAGTTCTTTCCTATTTTCGATATATTTTTACACACACACACACACACACACACACACACATACATACATACATATATATATATATATATATATATATATATATATATATATATATATATATATATATATTAACTATTCAAGTTCTTCCAAAGTCTTGGTTTGTTAGAGTAGACTTTCTCCTTTAACCAACCCCAAAGAAAAAGTCACAGTTAAATCAGGACTCCTGGCTGGCCTCGCATACATAAAATAGGGAGTTACTTTTCAATCGACCAGTATATATATATATATATATATATATATATATATATATATATGAGGGAGTCACTGTGCATTGTATTGTATTTTTGTGGTGGGCAGGAGGTAGGTGGAGGGAGCGTTAAACTCAAGGGCTGTCCCTAGCAACACACACTCTGCCTCGGAGTACCAGAAAGACGCGAACTCACTATTCAAGTGTTGTCAACTAGACTACCTCGTTAACCATCACTTAACTCCAAAGAGATCTTTTTTTTTATTATTAAGCTTAGCTTCGCTAAAAGTCCACACGTTCTCAGTATTGTTAACCAGACTAGCTCGTTAACCATTACCCCACCTCAGTAATCCCTTTTACTTACTAATCTTACTTTTGGCACAAGGCACAAGGTATTGAGCACCATGAAAAAAACCGAACTCACCCCTCGGTATTTTCAACCAGACTAGCCATTATCTCATTACGAGGGGACCCTTATTTATTGTTTGCTTTGCTACAAGGCCGCATTTATGGGTCACCCAGTGAGAACCGAACTCGCCACTCAGTAGTAATGGTCAAACAGACTAGCTCATTAACCATTACCCCAGTTTCCTGTCTTAGTTACTTTGTTCTTGACTGGTATATTAAGATATTTTGCTTTCGTCATTTTACTCTCAATATCTTAATGAAAATTCTATTTTCTCCCCTTCCTATTTCTCATTCTTTGATTTCGCCTCCTCTCTGCCCCCCTTGCTTTTCCTTCCACTTCACATCTTTTGATTTCAAGACCTTTGCCCACTGCCGCTCCTACTACTCATCACTTGATCTCCCCACCTTATTTATTCCTCGTTTTCGACTCTGCCTTCTCCTTTGCCACTTACTCCCACTAATCCATTACTGTGTTTTTCACTACTTCTCTTACTACCCTCTTTATTTCTCAACCCTAACTCCTCTCCCCTCTTCCTCTCCTCCTCCTACCTTCATTACATTCTTTTCTCTTTGTCTGCATCTCGTCTCTCTTCTATTATAATCACTCCCTATTTTTTCCTTTTTCATCATTGTCCCTTAACACCGACGCTTTACCTTCACCCTCTCTCCTTTTTTTTTTCACTTCTAATTTATTCGTTTCCTCCCCCCACTGAACAAGTAGTTTATCTTACATCTGTCACTGTCCCTACTTTTTCTTTCTTTCTTTCATTAAAATCTTCTCTTCTTTTTACAGTAAATCTAATCCCTCCCTTTAACTCTAAAGAGCTCTTCTCATATTTCCTTCTTTTATTTTCTCCCCTTCTTTTTCTTCCTCTCTCTTCTCTCTCTTTCTCTTTCTCTCTCTGCCAAACCCCGCCACCACTACTTTCCTGACGGTCTTCCGTTTGTTCTCTCTTCAAAAGTCTCCTCTTCAACTTCTCTATCACTTTTTATCTCCTCCAACTTACTCAGTCCATTATCTCCCACTTCTTCCCAACATTAAGGGGGATGAAAAACAAGAGAACAGCACAGGGTGTGGATTGGTGATTGTTTTTGCCTGTCTCTAGTCCTTGCAATCAGACAAGTTTCAGAGAGCAACTTGATCAGACCAACGCTGGACACTCGTGCCAGGCTCTTTCAAGTTCTCAAGGGATTTCGCCTGCAAATTTTGACTTTTCTATTTGGCTTTCTTTTTTCTTAATCATTTCAAGAAGACGTCATTAATTCTTTTGTACAATAAGTGGGGGAAAATCCTTCTCCAGCAAAATCAATCGTCCCTACTAAACGCTCATTTTTGGACATTTCTTCTTTGTTTGAAAGTGAGATAAAAATACGTACATTACACAATGGCATCAAAAGGGACCTTATGGATTTGTACACTGTCAATTATGGGTAAGTGTTTTGTTTTATTTTTTATTTATTGTTTTCTTTGTCATTCAATATACTGCTTTTGCTAAACTGAGACCGACTTAAAAAATAATAACTCAATATTACACTACTTTTAAATGTATTATGTTTTCTGGATTGAACACTAAAGACTCGTAAGCGGGTCAGCACTAATTTCTTCTTTATGTGCCATATCTCTTCAGGACATAGGTGATCATGGCCCTCCACAACTTCCTGTCGTTTATAGCTCATAATAAATTTTACCTTTCTATTATTTCACCTAAACCCTGTTCGTCCATCCATTTACCCAAGCTCACTAAATATATTATACGTTGTTTTCCTCTGTTTTTCTTGCCTTCAACTTATCCTGTGAGTAACAGATTTTCCAAGCCTTCTTTCTTCATTATGTGCCCTAGAAGTTTCAACTGTCTCTTCCTGCTGTTAAGTATAAGTTTCCTTTTTGTTTCCATTTTCTCTAAAACTTCGTCGTTTCTTTCATGTTCGGTCTATATTATCATCAGCATCCTACTGTAGAACCAAATTTCTGTAGCTTCAAGTCTCTTCTTTCTCTTTGGGGAGATTTTCCAGCACTCACTGCTATACAGAAGGGCAGATATCACGTAACAGTTTAGTACACTTACCTTTGTTTCTCGAGAAAGAGCTAGTGTTCAAAATGATTAACATTGCGTCTTATACACCAAAAAGCACTATATGTAAGTTTTATGTATGTCTCAATTCTAGTATGCTTGCAGTATCTAAGTGCGCTGCAAGCCAACCAGAGAGTGATAGACTCTGCATCTTCGTTAAAACATCTCTCAAGGAGACTGTCCTAGGTCTGACAATAAAATACATCTGGCAGCAAGACATCTGCTTGAAAGGTTTTGAGGAACATGGAACCACCTCTTAATTTCTGGTGTTCCCAGGTTCATCCAGACCTGGGGTTGTAGCGCCTTTTAAGGTCCCAGCTATGGGAAAATAAAAAAAAAACAAACTAAGGTGAAAACCCTAGGAAAGTATAAAAATACATTTTTATAGTAAAAATCTCCAGCAATAGATTTTAATTATATAAAAAAAAAACACCAATGCTCCCAAGAAAATTAGATTTCGGCATTAAATGACCCATAAGGTGTTGATATGCCGTTAAACAAATTAAACGAAACCAAACTTTCAAGAAGGAAAAAAAAAAGTTTATAACGATGTAGATAAGTTCTTTTTTGACAAATGTATCACCCAGTCCTTCTATATGACAGTTAATGCTGGACAATCTCATCACAGATGAAGAAAAGACTTGAAGCAACAGAAATTTGGTTTTACAGAAGGATGCTGAGAATATCATGAGCCGAACATGGGCCCAACGACGAAATTTTAGAGAAAATGGAAACAAAAAGGAAACTTATACTTAACATCATGAAGAGACAGTTGATATTTCTAGGGAACATAATGAGGAAAGAGGGCTTAGAAAATTTGATACGCTCAGGACACACTGAAGGCAAGAGGGACAAAGAAAAACGACATGTAACTTACCAAGCAATCTTGAGTTGATGGATGACAGAACAGGGTTTAGTAGAAATAGCAAAATGACAAAAAATTTTAACAGCTAAAAAGGACAAGAAATTATAAAGGACCATGATCGACAACGTCCTGAAAGGTCACGGCAATAAAAGAAGAAGAAGATTTGAACATCGAAAAGTGGGACTGGCCCTGTTCAAAAGTTTTCTTTCTTAAAGAAAGCTTCAAGCACATTATATTGTCGCTTGATTATCTGTTAACACCCTGGTTTTAAATCAAGGGATGGCATTAATCAAATTAGAGTCGTAGCCATCATGTATGTATGTATGTATGTATGTATGTATGTATGTATGTATGTATGTATGTATGTATGTATGTATGTACGTACGGACGGGCACGTGGTCGAGTGGTTAGAACGTTCGCATTCTGACCATGAGACCCGGGTTCAAATCTCACCATGGGCGGTTTGTCTGGAAGTCTCCTTCCTAATGTTATCGGACTGGATGGGTCGATCTCGGCGTGCGGCACCTTTGAAAAATGCCTGAAAGAAAACATGTAAGCTTTGGGGAACCGTCGATAGTTGTGCTAGCACGAAGTAACAAGTCATCGTGGCCGAAATAACACGTTCTTCTCATATACTGTAACTAAAGTTGCAGTATAAAGGTGAACTATGTGGCCTGAGCCGGCATTGGCTAGCCGCCGTAGTAAACGGGTATCCTCAAATGGCCAGTTATGCATGTATGTATGGATGCATTGAAAATAATTACAAGATAAACAGATAAGTGGAGATAAGTGTGAGTAGTAAACGTATAAAGAATTTTTTTCGGGATATTAATTTCATTATAAATAGTTGTTAGCAAAAAGGAAAAATAATTTTATGCTTAAAATGAATTGCATGGCAAAATTGGTCGTCAATTATAGATCATTTTTCTTGCACGTTTATAAATCTACCATTCACCCGAGCATTGAATATTGCTGCCATATCTGGTCTGGTGCTCCTAATATATATCTCGAGATTCTTGATAAAATCTAAAGAAAGGTTTGCAATGTAATCGATCCTGTCCTAGCAACTCGGCTCCAGTTACTTTCTCACCGAACTAACGTAGCTTCCCTCTGTCTTTTCTACAAATATTTTCATGGCAACCGTTCTGAGGAGCTTTCTTCCTTGATGCCTCGACTGTATGAATTCGAGCGTTCTACTAGATTGGCAATTAGGTCTCACCGTTTTACAAGTGAACTAGCTCGGTGCAACCGTATGTTCTATTCTAACAGTTTCTTTTCTCGCCTGTGGAACTCCCTTCCGATTTCTTGCTTCCCGGTCAAGTACAATCTTTAAAACGTCTGCCTTTCTGAATCCTGTTCTTTTATTGTTCTTTCTCTTCCCTAAAGTCTTCTCATTGTCTTTCACTCCAAGCAGCCCCTTTGCATCCTATTTTATACTGCGACTATGCTGAGTTATTTATAGTGTTATCTAGCGTGATCAACATATTGAACAAGGCCAGCACGCTCATGCCCTCGGACACGATGATTTGTGACTTTGTTCTAGCACAGCTATCGACGTCCCCCAATTTTACTCACAAGGCTTGAGACAACCCGTGGTATGGTTTTCAGGCACTTTCCAAAGGTGCCGCACTCTGGGATCGACCCCTGCAGTCCGATAACATCAGGAAGTCTCCTTCCTAACAAATCAACCATGGTGAGATTCGAACCCGGGTCTCATGGCCAGAATTCGAACGTACCTATATTGTGCAGGAAATTAATATGTAGCACGTATAAGTCATAGATATTCGCAAATATTTAAAAACGAATAATTCTGTGTAGAGCCATGACAGTTTTAATCCTGGAGATTAGTTTAGCTGATTATGGGTAATTGAATGACAAAATAAAAAAAAACAACTTTGTACTGTGTTTCGTCTCCAGAAGGAACTTCTTCAGACTAGGAAGCAAACGCATTAGGTAGGAGTTTGTTTGTTTTTGTTTTTTTGTTTTTTTTTTTTGGGGGGGGGGGGTTCTCAATTTCGCATCATTAGTTTTATATACAGATTTTTATATTCTATTTTCCGATTTTGTTTCTGTAGTCATTATAAACTTTAATCGTCACTGCTTCTTCTACGTGTTGTATCTCTTTGGGAAGATAGTGATGATGTATCTCCACATTTTTCTGTCCTTTGTAGCTCTCAGTAAAGATTGTCTTTTTGCTATCTCTCCTAATTCCTGTTCTGCCAACCATTTTACACAAGCTTGTTAGGTAGTTTCATCTGTCACTCTTGCCTTCAGTCAGTCAAATTCTCCAAACCCTCTTTCCTCATTATGTGCTCTAAGGATTTCATCTTTCTGTTCGTGATGTTACGAGATGTCTCTTGCGCTACATATAAGTGTCCTTTTATTTCCATTTTCTCTAAAACTTGGTCGTTGGCCACGTATTCAGTCCATTGCATTCTCAGTTTCCTTCTGAAGAACCGCATTTCTGTTAAATCGAATCTCTTCGTCTGCGAGGAGATTGTCCAGCATTCACTGCCATATAGGAGCACTGATAGTTTAGTACTCTTTTCTTTGTTTTCAATTAGATTTTCCTGTTTCTTAATATTTTGCTTAACTTTTGAATGGCATCTTTCGCTATCCCAATTTGTAATTTACATGTTTCGTTTGTAGATACCCATACGTTCTGTCTTTATGTTTGGTCTATGCAGTCAGTTTTTTTTTTTTTTTTTTTGCAATTGTTGCTTAGTCTTTTCTTCTCACTTTCCTTTATTACATTGTCTAGGAATTTCTGCAGCTTTTTTACCCAAATTAAGTTCGGAATTCTTTCATTTTACTTTGATTAGAAATTCTTAAATATATACATATATATATGTATATATATATATATATGTACATATTTAAGAATATATATATATATATATATATATATATATATATGATTAAATAATATATATGTATATATGATTAAATAATATATATATATATATATATATATATATATATATATATATATATATGCGTTTAGGCAGCAAATTCTCTTTTAGGCATATCCGATTAAATAGATTACAAACATTATACCTGCTTATTTTTAGCATAATCTGTTCATATTCACGGATATTTTTCCATTTTTTGTGTAACTTGACCACGACATTCCAACCTAAAAGAAAAAATCCATATAATTCTTATAAATTCTAATGAACGCTAAAGGAAAACTGTCAGCCATTTGCATTTAAACGCAAAAAAAAAAATCAGTAATGAATAGCTACACATAATTTGTGGCTTACTGATGATGATCTAAGAAAGAGATGGAAAGTACTTGTAAAATAAAAGTGATTAAAACTGTTACAGTGCATTTCTTGCAACATTTGATTGTAAAACACGGAAAAATATCCGTGAATATGAACGGATTATGCTAAAAATAAGCAGACATAATGTTTGTAATTTATTTTATCAGACATACCAAAAAGAGAATTTGCTACATATATATATATATATATATATATATATATATATATATATATATATATATATAGTATTATACATTCCCAAGTAACTGCCGTAACCTGAGAATTGATACTAGGTCTAATGAGGAGGAGGAGGAGGTTTATGAGCCTAACATGAACACCGTATGTGAGCTTCTGATTAAGAAAGAACGAACGCTTAAAACTTCCACTAACTGAGTGTAGGCATTAGGTGAAAGGGTCCAAAATAAGACTATTGCACTGTTCGTTGGTGCAAGACATTTATTATCTCAGGAATTAAGGCTGTAGTTTTATATAGTTATTAGCATATCTGATTGCCAGGTAGTTGTGAGTTCAATCGCTGGGAAGATTTGTACGAAAACGTTATATACTCTGGTTCAGTAGAAGAAACGGACAAGAGACAAAAAGCTGAATAGATTAATGAAAATTAGTTGATACGAGATATACTATAAGCATGGAATGAGAACAATCTACTATTTGGATTGAATAAAGTGCTTGGTTTCAAATTCCAAAGTTACCGTGTACGACCTGTGGGCATGCTGTGGGTATAATAGCCAAGATATGCATGTTTTTTTAATAAAATGCATATAATAACAGTTTCACATCTAACAAAAATTCCGACATTGATTTTGAAGA
>OZ010573.1:16779870-16887370 GCA_963932145.1 Acanthosepion lycidas
GATAGATAGATAGATAGATAAGGTACTGAGATAGATAGATAGATAGATAGATAGATAGATAGATAGATAGATAAGGTACTGAGATAGATAGATAGATAGATAGATAGATAGATAGATAGATAGATAAGGTACTGATATAGATAGATAGATAGATAGATAGATAGATAGATAAGGTACTGATATAGATAGATAGATAGATAGATAAGGTACTGATATAGATAGATAGATAGATAGATAGATAGATAGATAGATAAGGTACTGATATAGATAGATAGATAGATAGATAGATAGATAGATAAGGTACTGATATAGATAGATAGATAGATAGATAAGGTACTGATATAGATAGATAGATAGATAGATAGATAAGGTACTGATATAGATAGATAGATAGATAGATAAGGTACTGATATAGATAGATAGATAGATAGATAGATAAGGTACTGATATAGATAGATAGATAGATAGATAGATAAGGTACTGAGATAGATAGATAGATAGATAGATAGATAGATAGATAGATAAGGTACTGATATAGATAGATAGATAGATAGATAGATAGATAAGGTACTGATATAGATAGATAGATAGATAGATAGATAAGGTACTGAGATAGATAGATAGATAGATAGATAAGGTACTGATATAGATAGATAGATAGATATATAGATAGATAGATAGATAAGGTACTGATATAGATAGATAGATAAGGTACTGATATAGATAGATAGATAGATAGATAAGGTACTGATATAGATAGATAGATAGATAGATAGATAGATAAGGTACTGATATAGATAGATAGATAAGGTACTGATATAGATAGATAGATAAGGTACTGATATAGATAGATAGATAGATAGATAAATAGATAGATAGATAAGGTACTGATATAGATAGATAGATAGATAGATAAGGTACTGATATAGATAGATAGATAGATAGATAGATAGATAAGGTACTATTATAGATAGATAGATAGATAGATAGATAGATAAGGTACTGAGATAGATAGATAGATAGATAGATAGATAAGGTACTGAGATAGATAGATAGATAGATAGATAGATAGATAGATAGATAAGGTACTGATATAGATAGATAGATAGATAGATAGATAAGGTACTGATATAGATAGATAGATAGATAGATAAGGTACTGATATAGATAGATAGATAGATAGATAAGGTACTGATATAGATAGATAGATAGATAGATAGATAGATAAGGTACTGATATAGATAGATAGATAGATAGATAGATAGATAAGGTACTGATATAGATAGATAGATAGATAGATAGATAGATAAGGTACTGATATAGATAGATAGATAGATATATAGATAGATAGATAGATAGATAAGGTACTGATATAGATAGATAGATAGATAGATAGATAGATAAGGTACTGAGATAGATAGATAGATAGATAGATAGATAGATAGATAGATAGATAAGGTACTGAGATAGATAGATAGATAGATAGATAAGTTACTGAGATAGATAGATAGATAGATAGATAGATAAGTTACTGAGATAGATAGATAGATTGATAGATAGATAAGGTACTGATATAGATAGATAGATAGATAGATAGATAGATAGATAGATATATAGATAGTCTTCTGCACGCAATTTAAACTTTTAAACATTTTATTCAATATTGGATAACAATAGATGCAAACATGACAAGTGGATTACGGGTGGATTAAGTGTATGATGGAGAATATGAGGGAATGCCTCACTGTTATCTTGAAGTCTCTTTTTTTCTGTCATCTATGATCAAGGGGCATAACTTGGTTCCCATCAAAGGAGCTAGTTAACTCCCTTGTTATTACATCCGTCCTACCCCATCGCCCTTGAAGCGTGATGCTTGTAGGTGTCGATTTCTGTTTCCCGTTACCGTAATCTTTGACAAGTACAATCTGGTACTGTTCCATGATGCCGGTTGAACTGTTTTGCCATTACTCTGTTTCTTTTATAAGAACGGTCTGGAGCTGGGCGAATGGCTTCCCATTAGAGGTGGGGGCGTATTTTAGTGTTCATCAGGGCTTCTGCAGGTAAATTATCATTTGCTGTGTTTGAATTTGGGGTTGCTCTATAGTTACTTAAGAATATTTCGATGATTTCTGGTGTAGTTGCTTCCCTTTTAATTCTAAGAATGCTCTCTTAAAGATGTCTACAAAACGTTCAACTTGTTTATTTGATTGTGAATGGAAAGGTGTGATGTGCTGAAACCCGTTCTGTCGACATAAATCTGAGAATTCTGTTGAGCTAAATGCACTGCCTTTATCGGAGACTGAGATCTCTACGATTCCAAATCTGCTAAACACTTGTAGCTTTGTTATGGCTTCTCCAGATTGGAAACACTTCTGGTTATTTGCTATACGCATCAAACAGGATGAAGCAGTGTTGTCCTTTGATTGGTCCAGCAAAATCAATATGAAGTCGTGACCATGGAGATTCTGAAATTAGCCATGAACACAATGTGGTTTTCCGGGAGTGGAGGCTTTAGTACCTATTGACATTTTGAGAGATTTTGCCCGAATTCCTCTAACTGCATGTTCATATTTGGCCAGTAGAAATAACTGTGTGCTAAAGCTTTCATTCGGTTTATTCCTTGATGTTCGTAAAGAAATTTTTTCATAACTCTGTTTTGTAGTTCCAGTGGTACGATGACACGTTCGCCGAACACAATGGTACCATTAACTTCATACCAGGAAGATCTACGTTCGAAGAATGGTTGGAGCTGTCTGTCAGAACATATTATTGGCCAGTTAGTTTCTGTAGCAATGGATCTGAGGAAGTAGCTTCCCGGATCATTTCTGGTGTGCTTGTTTTTGAAAAAGAAATCACAAATCAACTCACCAGTCAGTAGGATCGTTCCAATATGATTTATGCTTGTCAAGGCGGGTTTTTGCAATGATTTCCACGTTGAATGTTATATAAATGTGATATAAGATGATGTTTCCAAGTAGAATCTTACAGGACAGTTGTTAATGTAAATGTATTCCCTGCGAGATTCGAGAGTTACCTTAAACGTTGCAAAAATTGAATTCGCGTTAGACCTCCGACTAAAAGCGGCTATGTCTGTCTCTTGAATTTGAGACATTCTTTTTTGTTATTATACTTTTGTCTCTCCGGGGTCTTCAAAATTTGTCCTTGTGTCCACGGCACGAGTAATATTGCAATATATGTTGCATTTTTGTAATGGACATTAAGATGCGTAATGCCATTTGGTTGTTTTTCATTTGTCGTTGGAGATTTTCTTTCCGCTCGATAATTGTTGATAACAGAAGGATGAACAGACTGTTGCAACAAAAGCACGTCCTGCTTGAGGTTTTGATCAAACATTGATATTTGATCTTCCGTGTTTTTACCGTTAAGTCTTTGTCTTGTTCGAGTTTAGACAACAACCGTGTCTGAATATTGGCATCTTTTGTGGATTGTAACCCAGCACTTAATAAGGAACTCACGGTTAACCATGCCAGCGAACGTAATATGGTCATCCACATTCCGCTTATTCAACTTCAGACAGTTATATCTAACATTAAACAAGGGAAGTGACTCCCCGAATATGTTAATTGTTTAATGGTCTCCGCAAAACTAAAATCTTTACCCTGTTTGGGCAATATAAAATTGGTGAAACACTCCTGTTCCCAGTATTAAGATTCCTCATCGATAGACCGGACTTCCAAGCATTAACCTTACTAGGGAATTCGTGTTGGAAAGTGTCCTTCCAACGTTTGAACCATGCGTCTAACGTGTTTCCCGATGTTAGGTCGAAGTGGAAATCCAAAATTGTAGTTGCTGTTTGGTCGGCTGTGGAATCTAAGACATTCACAGTCACATTTTTTTATGCCATGGCTAATTATATTTTGAAGTGTTTTGTGAGAGAATTCGCCAATTGTATCAGTACTCTCTGAAGATATATTCTGCTGTTGACATATCTTTCAGGACTTCTGCAAGAGAGGGCCATATTGATTCTTTGAGGTAAAAATCCGTTGCTTATTACTGCACGTCGTTGAGCTCTTGTGAAAATCCTCGTCGACAGTGTTTTATCCGTGGGTGTGCTTATTTTCTTATCAAATAAGAACGAACGCGCAATTCGAAAGTTTATACATTTTATTCACTATTGAGTAAAAATACATGTTAATATAACCAGCGGATTCAGTTAGTCAATTTCCACACGTGATACACGCTTTTGATACATGACTGACAAGCAGAAGAGTTTTTTTTTCCCGCAGTAGGTTGCCATTTCTTTCTGCAGTAGAGTGATTACCAACCAAGGCTAAAGAATCCAGTCTGTCCTGCTATTTAATTCATAGTTGGGAGAGAAAGATGGATTCATACCTTTTTCAAGGGTATTTGTGCGTGAGCGAATATAACGAACTCGACTATTGTGTCCGATAGCGTGTAACACCTATCCTGACCCCACTGAATCGATGTACTCTACAAGACCGACCGTTGGTCCTGCCCTGGTCCAGTCTTACAGGTTCAATCAAAGTCTTCGGTTCACGATCTCAATTCGATTCCACTTTCCAACTACGTTGTGATTTTTTTATCCTGGAGAGCAAATAACAAATCGTAGATCCCAGAAGATTCAGCTGGTCAACCTGCAAGTTCGTTGGAGCGAAAATCGGGCCAAGTAGAAAAAAAAATCAAATATGAACAAGTCGATTTGAGTCCAAAGAAAAATTTATATATATGGATATAAGGAAGAAATTGGTGCCAAAAGAATAGTGCTTCTTTTACAAGAAAGTGGTGTACATGAAATAAAGTCCAGAAAAAAAAAACAAATATTGCAAATAATTCTGAAACGAGAGAAATAGTTGTGGGGTTCACCCTTTTGTTCTTAGTAGTTGCCGTAATTATTTCACTATCAGGATATGAGGGTTTACTGGCAGTATTGCGCTAATATTGCAGATAACTTGAGTTCACTTCCTCCCTTATTACAGCAGCAAGCGGATGCTTTTACTTTCATTGCTTCTCTCTCTCTCTCTCTCTCTCTCTCTCTTTCTTTTTCTCTCTCTTTCTCTCTCTCTCTCTCTGGTCGACTGCTTGTCAACTCACTTCACCCAGCTCCAATCGACTTCAACTGTTTAGGCACAAATACGCGCTTAAATAAACGCGTTGCTACCGACAAAAACCCGGAGTGTTGGTAAACTTAGAATACAACCTGATTGCTGACTTCTCCCCCCTTCATGATTAAATGAACAGTCTCTTCTTCTCATTGGTATTGCACAGTTCATATAAAAACTATTGTCTTGACATTTTATATTAATAATTCTGACGAAGCACAGATTCTCTGGGCACAAACTCTACCACAGATTATTTTTTTCATCTATTAACAAAATTCTATATTACTATAATTATTATTTCAAGGGTGACCATTGCTCTCTGTCACAAGAGAACATGAGGGAATACCATCTTTAAATCTCTTTTCTTCTCTCTTCTAGAGAGTTCTGAACAAGGGGATAGATGTAACCGTATCTCATATAGTTTCTTTTCTCACATTTCCCGCCTATGGAACTTCCTTCCGATTTCTTGCTTCCCGGTCAACTACAATCTTCAAAAGCTTAAACGCAATGCTAATTGTCATCTTCTGTTTTTTTGTAACCTGTTCTTTTATTATTCTTTCTACTCACTAAAGTTTTCTCATTCTCTTTCACTCGCAGTAAACCCTTGCATCTTAGTGACATTATTGCCTTGCTTGGGGTGAAATGATAAAAACTCTTTCTCTTTCTTTGTAGATTTGTATTGTTTGGGATTAGAATATCAATTAAAAGGTGTCACTTTCTTTAGTTATCATAAACTATGATGTCTGATTAGCATTTAAATCTCTTTAGAACCATTCACAATTCTTATTTTTACGTTGTTTTATATTTCGCAATATTTGTTGCAGTTTTTTCAAAGCAGTAAATTATAAACCAGAAACTAAATTAATGGAGGATTTCTTCAGAATTAGAGCAGTTCACAATAGTATAATTTTTAGTCCTTTTTCATCCATTATTTTCAGATTTGCTTAAAAGAGTCCTTAAATGTCGCCTTGATGGTTCTAGAACTCCAATATCAACTTCGATCTCGAGAACTAATTTTATGAATAGAACATAAGCATTGTGGCTAAAAACACCGCCATATTTATTATTACAAATCTTCCAGTTTTTTCGTCAGATTCTCTTTGACGCTGTATTGTTCAAAATCTCGTAATACACTGAAATCTCGTAGTACTTTGAAATCTTGTAATACCCTGAAATAGGTTTCAATATTAAATGCTTTCTCGTTAGTCGCTGTTTCTACTTGTAGTAGATTTTGGACTAACGTGACTAATTTTCCACCATATATTACAATCTCGAGCAAGCTTATTTAGTGTCTACCACTTATTAGTTACTAACCACAGTGTTATGTCATATCTCTACCTTTGTTTTGGTTATCCTGTATTTCTTTCTCTAGACATCATAATATTAGGTTGGTGCAAAAATAATTTTCTCACATATGTTACTATGTGAGAAAACGACATTATTTTTGCACCAAACTAATATATAAAATTTAGCGAACCCTGTACTAGATTTCTTAATCGATTCAAGAATTTGATACGGATGGTATCCTAGTGTGTGTGGGGGGGGGGGTTCAAAAAATTTCCAGAAATAGTTTAATTGCTTTTCCTTCATCCTCAATGAAATGTATATTCATCTTCTAATTGACTGAGGCATTTTAACAATTTTTCGTTTTCACCTTTTAGTGAGTCATTTCCACGATCTGACAAGTTTTCTTTTCCTTGTTTACAATTAATAAATATAGTTTTTGCTGCTATCATTTGATTAAACGTTTGAATCTAACCCATTTTGCACAATTTCCAGTGTACTAACGTTCCTACCCTGTCATGTCTTTTTTTCATATTGCTATTGAATTAGCATCATGCAAGTGATTAAGACGTGTTTTATTACTTTCTTCATAAAAATGACATTTGCTACATTTTTTGATCTAGTCTATTTTTCGATTGCCTGCAGTCATGTGATATAGAAATTTGAAGGCGAGCTAAAGAGGCCTTCCAGAAATAAATCAGATAATTAAACATAGGAAAATCTCGTTAGAAACAAAAGGTGCTGAATAGTAATGTAATATCTAATCTCTTATATGACAGTGAACTGCATATTTTCTATTGAATCCCATTCCAATGTCAATTGTTTGTTTTTCTTTGCTGGTGTTTTTTCTGTCTTGAGTCCTTCTCAAATTATTTCGTACTTTGTGAGTTCCATCACAGTCAAATGAACACAAGTTCTCACTGTTAATTCATCTTTCTCTTTATGGGGTTTACAGTTTACAGTGCACTTCCTGGTCCATCAATTCTGGACTCAATTTAAGTCACCCTGAGCCTAAGCCGTCCTGGATATGACGATAAACTTACATCCACGTCCTGGATAAGACGATAAACTACATCCGACAGCAAGGCCTATGATCAGGGGGTTTTGAGGAGCGTGGAACCACCTCTTAATTGCTGGTGTTCCCAGGTCCACCCTGATCCAGGGTGGTAGCATCTGTTAGGGTCCCAGCTACGGGCAAATAGTTAACCCCCAAAAGGGGGCAAAACACTATGAAAGTATAAATACAGGTTTTAATAGCAGCAATACTTTTTTTGAAAAATTATTACCACCAATACAATTTTGAAAAAAATATTTGCAACAATACACTTTTGAAAAAAAATATTACCAGCAATAAAAATCTTACTTACCTTCTTCATTTGAGTATGTTGTATACCATCTCCTTCGCTAATTCCTAGGTACTTATAGGCTTCATCTTGTTCCAGTACCCTAGTCTTTGTAACAAAGTCTAAATTTATTGAGGGAGCTTCTGTAACTCTCCCTTTCTTGAATGTTACTTTTGCACATTTATCTAATCTGAAATCCATACCTGCCGTCATTGAAATACTTTACAGTATTGAGGAAACCCTTCAACTCATTGTCGTCTTTGGTAAAGGGTTTGAGATCATCCATGTATAGTAGGTGATTGAATACTTTTTTGTTTAATTTTTAACCATAGCTGCTGTTGATTAGTACATGCGTGAGGGGGTGGTTAAATAATCCATTGAGGATGGTATGCTGTAAAACAAACCAAACCAAAACCAAAACCAAACTTGAGCCCAAGTAATACTGTCGATTCTTGTCAGAACTCCATTTCTTTAACTAAAACTGAAGTGCTCACTTCGACATGCACAGCTCATATGACAAAACAACTGACAAACTTCCAGAATGGCGTCCCAAAACTTCCGACTTACTGACCAATCTGGAAAAGTTTATATAAACCCAATGCCGATTCCACCTACAGGACATACCGACCAGGCAGACATTACTGACAGACCCCACAATCACGACAAGCGAGCATGTTCAGACGACCAGCAGCGACACCAAGGCGATTCCATCAACGGGGATAACTTCGGTCAACAACGAAATCAGCAGCAGCAGAGATTAACTCACTCGATTACATATGGCTGTTTTCTCCACACGCCTATCTCGACTACTACATTGTGTTATACCCCAAACAAACTACCAGTTCCTCCGCGACAAATATAGTGATTTTCCAAGCATAGCTCATATGTGGCACAAGGCCGAAAGTATGGGGCACCCTGTGAAGATCGAACTCACTACTCAGTCATAATTGTGCTAGCAAGACAAGCTTGCTAACTATTACACCATCTCGAGGTGCCCAAAATAGATGAACATATGTAGTTATGGTTATTTTCTGAGTGTAGCTTCGATGTGGCACAAGGCCGAATATATAGAGCATCTAGTGAGGATCGAACTCACGTTTCAGTCGTAACTGATCTAGCGAGATATGCTTGCTAACCATTACACCACGCCGAGGTGCCCTAAATAGTGATTTTCTAAGCGTAGCTTAGATGTGGCACAAGGCCGAAAGTATGAAGCACCCAGTGAGAATCGAACTCACTACTCAGTCTTAACTGTTTTAGCGAGACTAGCTTGCTAACCATTACACCACGCCGAGTTGCCCACCACGACAAATATATAATAGCAATGGAACGAGCAAGCAATCGAACCTTGTAAATCACGGGAAATAAAATCTCTCTTCCTTAAATTAACCACGATTATTTCCATCAGTTGTTTTGTCACTTCCACTATTGTTTTTCTTATTAAAGATAAAGCCATCGTTACAATATATACTACATCATTAATAACGGTCGATACGAGCGCGTTGTGTATTTTAACAGAACGTTGAAAATTTCAGTTGCAGTTGTAAAAAGAAATCGAAATATCCTGTCCGATGGCAAAAGCTTCTGGGACGCCAGGGGTAGCAGTACCGCCTTAGCCACCGAAACTGTGTTACATCTCTTGGTTGGCGGCTGACGAGGACAGGGTGTCGCACGTGCTTTCACACGTTATATATAGAGAATTGTATCAAGTGTTTTTATATATTCGTATTCTGTACTGAAAGGAAGAAAAATGTTCGCTCTTAAGAGGATTAAATAGATTCATCTATCGTCCGGATCACACTCTTTCTTGGTCTTTTGAGGAGGAGTAGAGGTGTATCCTTTGCTGTTTATAGTCCCTTTTAAAGTCTGCTTCGACTCTATACATCTAAAGTCTCCGTCTAAACTCTGAAATTTTATTTATTGTTTATTTACATTTTTTTCTCAATGGGGAGTAATTAGGTTCACCTACCGTCCAATTCACCCTGGTCTTTTGAACAGGAGTAGAGGTTTATCCCTTGTTTTCTGTTTAGGATTGGGTTTCTGGTTCCTTCTAAAGTCTTTTCCATCTCTTTCTCTTCCAGTAGTTTCTTGTGTCGTGGAGGCATTATCACCTTGCTTTGGGTGAATTGATTTTTTTTTCTTTTTAAAGATGGTTAGGCTCTGTCAAGCTATCTTGCCCAAGAGACACCACTTCTACTGCGGCTACAGTACACATGTTGGGTCACAGGATTCGCGATCGAAAGACTTGAAATATACCATCCTTTCGTCTGAGTAGTGTATATATATATATATATATATATATATATATATATATATATATATAGATAGATAGATAGATAGATAGAAGCCTGTTTCATTAAATAATATAGACAAGTTTTGTCTATTTTATGTAAATTCTTTTCATATCGTCTGATAAGCTTAGCAGCATTATCATTAAAAGAAGAAAGAAAATTCATCCACAAAACAGATTTTTTACAGTGAACTAAAGAATATAAAACAAACACTTATTAATAATAGCTTTCCAAACTATATAGTTGATGAACAAATAAGATGCTTTCTTAGAAATCTCAATACTAAGCAAATAGTACATAATACTACTCCTACTAATCTCAAACATATTAGGTTGGTGCAACAATAATGTCGTTTTCTCACATATGTTACTATGTGAGAAAACGACATTATTTTTGCACCAACCTAATATTAATCTCCTATATCGTAATCAAATGGATACTAATTATAAACAAGATGAAATTCTTAAATGCCTATAATTGGTAACAGAAGTCACTGCTTTATACCAACGGCTTCCCATACTTGTTGTCACTCTCGCGTGGTAATGTGTGACGTCATGAGCGGCGGCGTGATTTTCGTTTCCAGCGTCTCATATACACGAGTTTGTCATTGCTTGGAAATCTTCCATGTAAATGAAAACAGACTATCATTATTGTTTTGTCCGTGTGTAGTTTAATATACTGTAATGTAATTGTCATCCTTGATAATGGCTTATGTAAGCTTAGATAGGATTAAAAAATATGTATCAATATTGTGGTTTTCTTTCTTCGTTTAATGATAATGTTAAGCTTATCAGACGATATGAAAAAAATTCACATAAAATAAATAGATAAAACTTGTCTACATTATTTAATGAAACATGCATCAATGAAAAATGCTTCCTAAATACACACAATATATATATATATATATATATATATATATATATATATATATATATATATATATATATATATATATATATATATATATATATATATATATATTGTGTCTCTCGGGCTGAGGTATGGGTTTGTAAACAGTGACTATTATAGCTATATAGCGAGACTCTTCGCAAGCCGAATTGAGTCACTGTCGGTCACTGGGCGTGTTTCCTAAAATAAAATATGCCAAAAATCCACCTTCATCCCAACCCTGCCCCGACAGCTTAGTGGTAGAATATCCGCCTGATACCAATTCAGTCGGGTTTCGATCCTAGCTAGAGGCAGCCGGATGTCTAGCCTGGTGGGATAAGTTAAAATCCAAGAACGTTTGCTGCTGATTATAGTCGTCGGCTCAATCTAGATAGATTAGCGGCGCAAACGGCTTTAGAGCGGAAAGTTGATCGGGCGGTCAAATCCCGTGATAGTGGGGACGTAGCTTTAGCTAAGGCAGAGTTGGTCTCCTTGCTTATCAAGAAGGATCAAGCTCTGGTAGTTAGGGCTAGGTTAAAAAGAATGTCCTCTGAGGCGACGAATATGGCCGCTGAATTTGCGTGCAGATAATTAAAGATTTTGGCTAAGATCCTGGCTTACCGTTTGCAGGTTGTCCTGTCTCGTCTGATTGGCTCAGAACAGACTTGTGCTGTGAAGGACAGGACTATTCAGGACAACATTCATATGGTGCGCCTGATCATCGAGCAAGTCGACAGTAAAGTCGCGCTGATCAATTCAGGCCTTCAATAGAGTTGACCATCGCTTTCTGGGGGCTGTTCTCTCGGCGGCCGGTTTCGGGCCGTACTTTCGCACCTGGATCCGACATCTGTATGCGACTCCCGGTGCGCTGGCGGAGGTGAATGGGGTACGATCGAAGCCTTTCGTATTGTCTCGCTCCATTCGTCAAGGTTGTCTGCTTTCGCCTTTGCTTTACGTTCTTGCGTTGGAACCTTTCCTTCGCAAGTTAAAGGCGAATCCGGTCCTACGTGGAATTGCCCTGCCCGGTGCTACCACATCGGCTAGGTATTCTGCCTATGCTGACGACGTTTCGGCTCTTGTGTCGAGCAGAGCTGAGATTGACGAAGTCAGCAAAGAAATCAGTTGTTATGAGATGGTGACAGGGGCCAAGATCAACCGCGATAAGTCTGTTGGCTTGCGGTTGGGTGCGTGGAAGGGAGTTTCTCTTCCCGGACCTTTCCACTGGACGGATGGACCGGTCAAGATTCTCGGCGTCTGGTTCGGTCCTGATGTCCAGTTGGAAATGAATTGGTCGGAGGTGCGAGGGAAGGCCGAGAACGCAATTAATTTGTGGTCTTGGAGGAATCTTTCCTTAAAGAGGAGGGCGGAAGTATGTGTTTCACACATCTACCTGATTCTCCTTTACCGACTCTCTGTGCTTCCACTTCCGTATGACACTTTACTGGCGTTAGTGAAGCTCTTTTTCTCCTTCTTGTGGGGAGGCAAGGCTGCCAGAGTCACTCGGGAGATCTGTTGCCTTCATCGATCTGAAGGAGGTCTGGACATGCCAAGCATTGACATTCGTCAATATATGCTTCGCATCAGCTTTCTAGATCGAATGTGTCGCGATTTGGATGAGGAGGGCGCCTTCTGGAAGGAAGACGCCCGTAAGGAATTCCCATCCCTGAGAAGTGTGCACTCGTGCGAGGAGGAGGCCCGCCGTTTACCCCGAGCCGAGTGCTCCTTCTATCGTGAATGTCGTATTGCTCTGAAGCGCCTCTTACGTCCAGGCGTTGTCTCGTAGGGCATTATATCAAGTTTTAGTGAGTGGGGCCGTGCATGATGATCTGATTGACGATCTCGGTCTGACGAAGCAGGAGGCTCGCTCAATATGGCCTTTGGCGCCCGGGTTGAAATGCCTCAATAACGATGAGGCATCACTCAACCTGGCTGGTGATTCGTGGGGCCCTCTGGGTCGCCAAGAGACTCTGCTCAGCTGGCTTGGAGAAATCTCCAAACTGCCGACGCTGTGGTGGGGAGGTCGAGACCTTGGGTCACGCCTTCTTTCATTGCAGCCAGGTAGTGCCGTTGCGCAAGTTTGTTGAAGGCCTCATAGTCCGCATGCTGCAGGGAAAGTTCTTTGTCCTTGAGGCCGCTTCCGTTTGTAGCAATGTGGCACCGCCGCTGACGAAGACTGAACATATGTGTTCCACTGCTTGCTAGGCGTTATGAGAGTCGTGATTTGGACGACACGTCAGAAGGGATTCTATGGAGGCGAGAAGTTCACCTCTTCCCAACTGATCTTGTACTTTAAGCATCAACTTAAAGTCAAGATTAAGACGGAAAGGCGGCGGCTCACTTCATCAGAATTCAGCAAAAGGTGGGTGAATCTTGCGCGCTTGTGTCGTGTGAAAGGGGCTGACCTTTGATGCCGGTTAGGCATCAGGATATTGCTCTTCCTGGGTTGAACTTGTGCAACCCATCCCGAAACTAGGCTAGCTTAGGCCCCTTTTTGATGCTTTAGTTTCCTTTTTCAAATTAACTTAGCTAGGGTATGTATGCTCATTGACCCCTTTTATTTCTGTCCCTATTTTTCCTTAAGTTTAATTCCCCATCCCCTGCTTCGTTAGGTGGTCAGTGATGTTGGTTCGCTGGTGGATGCGGGGTGCCTTTCGTTTCGCGTGAGTGGTATTTTTCGTATTTATTGTTGTGTCTGAATGAGTGCATGTCAGTGTGAGGGCTTGAGATGAATGAATGTTTTATACTATTATAGTCCCGCATTGATTTCAGCCATGGAACCGATGTTTCTGCCACATTTAGTCATTGTGGGGGGATATTACTAATCTTATTTTTCTTTAGTTTCTTGTAAATAGTTTTTTTTTCATTGGGGCTAGTTTTTAGAATTGTTATTTTATTCCTCTCCCCCCACAGATGTTGTTGTGTTGGTGTAAGGAATATTGTTCGTACGATTGGGTCAGTGTTTGCGGCTAGCTAAGTTATAGTTAAGACAGAAGAAGACCGTCTTTTCCCCAATCCCCTTTTCGGCCTTGTGCCACATTTCTGTAGAAAACAGAAAAAATATCGCTTTCCTCTTTGGTACCTCAACTTTACGAATTTAATCACAGTACTGAATTGGCAGCTAGGACTCACCATTTTACATTTTTAAAATTAATTGATGCAACCGTAAGTTCTATGCTGACAGTTTCTTCTCTCGCACTCCACGCTTATGGAACTTTCTTCTGGCTTCTTGCATCCCACTGAACATTGATCTTCAAAAAATTAGATGCAATGTCAATCGTTATCTTCCGTCTTCTTGATTCTTCTTCTTTTGTTGCCCTCTCTCCTTAATATTTTTTCTCGGATACTTTCACACGCAGTAAACCCCGTGAGATTTAGTGGCTTTATCGCCTTGCTTGGGGTGAAATAAATAAGAAAATATGGATAATGGTCTTTGATGAAAAATTGCTCATGAAATGATCCTGAAATTTATGAAGCCCATTGTTTTGTGTCACATTATACCATAACAGTGAGGTATCGAGTGAAAATCGATAACGCTTCAGGTCATTTTACGACGTAAGCGATCATGGCTCTCCACAAATTCCATTATCTGAGAATTGGCATGCCATCTTGGAGAAAACAGTTTAAGAGAAGAAAAAAAAAATTAGGTTGGTGCAAAATAATGACGTAATAATGTCGTTTTTTGACGTATTTTTAACGTCAAAAAACGACATTATTACGTCATTATTTTTGCACCTACCCAATTTTTTCTTCTTCTCTTAAATTGGTTGCCACCCAATGCTAGAGAGTCTGTACGTTTTAAACTCAATAAGGAAAGAAAATATTCGTACGCTGAGTTTACTGAGATATTCTGTTCTCAGATTATATTTTCCTTCAACGGGCTGCCTTACATGACTAAATGTCAATTGTTCTGGGATTTACCCAAAAACTGGTGTGGAAGGAATTAATGAGAAGTGAAAATAGTTTTAGAACAAAACTGGAACTCGATTCGCCAATTCTGTTTACCATGGCAATAACCATTACGCTTCTCTACACCTCGTTTTAAGTCATTCAAAAACAATATTAAGTCTTTTCTTTCTTTTCTCTCTTTGACAGGCATTTTTCTAATATACACCGGTTCTGAAGCCACTGATCCTGGTAAGCAATAAATTTCACATATTTTTCATATAATTTCATCAAGTTGAACTGACTAAGAATTAAAATTGAAACCTAAAAAATGAATAATTATAAAAAAAAATTATTAAAGTATAGTTTAATGAATCATTAGTCCCTCAGAAAAGTAATTGTTTAATTCTTATGAGTTCCTTGATATTCTATAACATTCATCGCTATGAACATCAGCTGTTATTTTTCCAATGATATTTGCTGGGATATTGTTTTCCTCTGTCATGTACAGCTCTTTTAACGATAGGTGGCAACATTTCTATGGGATTAATATCCAAAGAGCTTGCATTATTGCAATGTCTTCTTTTCGATTACCAGTAAAGCGCCCCCACTTTAATAGTGGTTTCACGGGTTAATGGAAAAACATCCAATTCATGTAGAGAGACACGTTTTCTTTAAGAAAACTTCCGAAGATCTACGCCAGTAGATGTTAATTTAATTGTTTAAAAGCAGAGTAATGCCTACTCAAACAAGTTTATTCGCTAAATATAGGTTTATAGTAATAAGAATTATATACATACATATATATATATATATATATATATATATATATATTAGAGTGTGCAGCTTATATTTTATATATAAAGAAAGAATTTATACAAAGAATTAAATTACAATGTTAATGTGGTTAATGGTGAAATCACTTCGCTAACAGAACTGAATGAGACATTAACTTACTATCAATTCCTTGAATTATAGGATACTTATATTCGAGTTATTAGTTAGATGGAAGTACTTTCGACAATTTGAAATTGGCATCTTCATATATATATATATATATATATATATATATATATATAGCCTGATAAATTTGTAGTGTTGAAACATAATTGTAATAGTGTAGCGATTTTTAACAAGTTTTTATTTTAATATCGTAAAATAAATAATATTATACATGTATTAAAAAGTTAAATTTCTTACAAATCGAGTGACTTCACTTGTAAGAAATTTAACTTTCAGAACGATTTTAGCGGTCACGCACTGACGCAATGTCACTCGCTCTATTTGTAAGAAATTTAACTTTCAAATAACACAACAATTCGTCTTTGACAATAATGAATACTACAATATTTATTTTGTAATAAAAAATACTCTGATGATGATATGGATATGTCGAAAGTACTTGGAAATGAAAGAGATATGTATCAATCCGGCAATTTTCTCTCGTCCTTCAATAATGACGCCAAAAAGCTTATACGTGAGTATGAAGGATCTTATCGAAAATAAGTAGACGAAACATGTCTTAATGAAAAAATGCCGCCGAAACATACACACACATATATATATATATATATATATATATTCTATATATATATATATATATATATATATATTGAAAATGATAGCTGAGAATGATAGTTCATGGAATAACCAGTCACCCCAATGAATGATTACATCATAGGTAGTAAGTACCTATAAAGTCAACTGTCTTCGGGAAGAGTGAGAGAGAGAATAGTGGTCACTCCTATTCTTCGGCCTGAACCCACTTATGCCGGTTCTAATCGAAAATTTTTGGCCGAGCCTACGGACTTGGAGAACCCACAGTAAACTCGGCCTTGTGCCACATACATCCCTCGTGGGGTGCTGTTAAATATTAAGAGTGAGAGAGAGAAGATGTAAGCACATCTGAAATTCCAATTAGTGGCACTAACTACTAGGTTGACCTGTGTGTATAACTTTACCGTATTTCATATTGTAATGGTTGTGTACAATAAACCTTTCTTCGCCTGGTGTTAAGTATTTATTCCCTTAGCACGGAATATAACAATATATATATATATCATGCTACCCACTCCAGTTATGTATGAACATTTTATTATGAGTAGCCATTGGTATTAACGGAAACTTTAACACTTTAATAATAATGTTAAAGAATCCTCACTTATTCAAATTTCAGTCACACTGTTACAAAACCAAAACATTATTCTAAAGACTAAATAATTTCGTCAAATCGAGACTTCCATATAAATATGCATGGCGTCAAACACATTAATAAAAATTTAGACAGTTTCGATAACAACCAATCTCTCAGATCAATTGTTAAAATGGCCACCAATGAACGAAGCCTTTAGGTCTTAGCAAGGATCATCATTCTTTTTACCTCGTTAACAGGCGCGATAGAATCACATACAAAGAACTTTACCAAATAACAGGAACCACATTGTTTGAAGACTTCCAGTCATGTTCTTAAATAGTCTTGTCATATTGAGATTTTCTTATGGATGCCATTAATGACACTAAACTCGTTCAGATATGTCTAAACTGTCAACTGTATACAAACGTTTCTTTTATCAATGGTTAAAAATGGCTTCGAAAGAATGAAGCCCGTAGGTTTTAGCGAGAAAAAAACTTGCTCGGATCTCTTAAACTGGCGAAAAAAGAATAACAGACAAAATGCTTTCTTAAATAACAGATACAACATCATTGGAGGACTTCCAACAGCGGCAACAACTAAAATGTATAGCACATGTAACTCGAAGGACATTATTCTAAAGACTAAATATTTTCGTCAAATCGAAACTTCCATATCAATATACATGGCACCATACAGGTTAATAAAAATTTAGACAGTTTCGATAACAACCAATCTCTCAGATCAATTGTTAAAATGGCCACCAATGAACGAAGCCTTTAGGTCTTAGCGAGGATCATCATTCTTTTTACCTCGTTAACAGGCGCGATAGAATCACATACAAAGAACTTTACCAAATAACAGGAACCTCATCGTTTGAAGACTTCCAGTCATGTTCTTGAATAGTCTTGTCATATGGAGATTTTCTTATGGATGCCATGCATGGCCCTAAACACGTTCAGATATGTCTAAACTGTCAACTGTATACAAATGATGTTAATACTTGAAGACTATCATTCATTAGCTCGCATAGACTGGCGCTACATAATCTCAAAGAAAGCACTTTACCGAATATTTTCGTCAAATCGAGACTTCCATATAATTATGCATGGCGTCAAACACATTAATAAAAGTTTAGACAGTTTTTATATCAACCACTCTAAGATCAACTGTTAAAATGGCTTCGATCGAATGAAGCCTGTACGTCTTAGCGATGATCGTCATTATTTGTACCTCGTTAACAGGCGCGATAGAATCACATACAAAGAACTTTACCAAGTAACAGAAACCTCATCGTTTGTTCTTAAATAGTCTTGTCATTTTCTTATGGATGCCATGAATGCCACTAAACTCGTTCAGATATGTCTAAACTGCCAACTATATACAACAGATTTCTTTTATCAACGCTTAAAAATGGCTTCAAACGAATGAAGCCTGTAGGTCCAAACTTGCTCGGATCTCTTTAAGTGTCGAAAAAAGAATAACAGACAAAATCTTTTATTAAATAACACAAACAACATCACTTGAGGACTTCCAACAGCGGCAACAACTAAAATGTATAGCACATGTAACCCGAAGAAAGGATAATGGCATAAGATATTGGAATTCCACACTAATCAAACGAAAGGTTAGAGAAGAATTATCCATCAATAGTGGAAAGATCTATAACAATTAGTGGAAACCTATTAACTGAAAAATTGTTTAAAGAGAAAGATTTTATGAATTTCATCTGAAAGTAACACTTGTTGCTCGGTCAATGAATGCCGAATCTTTCCTTATGTTACTATTACTATTTTTAGGTTACAAATTTCTTCAATTTTTTTCCTTGGTTTCAAACAAGAAAATATCTGTAACGTGTTACATTGATCGGTAAAATTCACAGTAAGAGATCGGAATAAAGAATCAGCTTTTAGTAGGATTCAAATTCCCATCACATAATGTTATCTTACATGAACATCACTCCTTTACTGATTCGGCTAGTGAGGCCAACGGTTCGGCAGGTTCCAACAAATTTCCAAGATATGCCTTGCTGCTTTCCTCTGATTTCACGCTGCTTTAATGAACGACTGATATTCGATTTGAAAGGCGACAAAAAAAAACAATAAAAAACACTAGTAAAGAAATAATAACGAAATTACTTCGTGTAAAAATCAAGATAAATTCAGATTAAAACTTGATAAAAATATCTTCCATCTGCAGTGAGGTGCAAATTACATACAATACACGTGTCAATTACAATACACGTGTCATCTGCATGTACGTGCTGAGTGCAAACACCACCAAAAAAGGTCACTTGTTTGCCGTACCTATGAATAACTTTTTTACTCTCATGCAAACCAAACCAAGGCAAATCAGACTGGCTACCTATTTGACTCTCGTGCAAACCAAACCTTTATCTACCTTTTTGACTCTCGCGCAAACCAAACCTATGTCTACCTTTTTGAATTTCATGCAAACCAAACCTATGTCTACCTTTTTGAATTTCTTGCAAATCAAACCTATGTCTACCTTTTCAAATCTCGTGCAAACCAAACCAAACCAAACCAAACCTATGTCTAATTTTCTGACTCTCGTACAAACCGATCCTATGTCTACCTTTTTGACTCTCATGCAAGACAAACCTATGTCTACCTTTTAGACTCTTATACAAACCAAACCTATGTCTACTTTTTTGACTCTCGTGCAAACCAAACCTTTATCTTCCTTTTTGACTCTCGCGCAAAACAAACCTATGTCTATCTTTTTGAATTTCTTGCAAACCAAACCTATGTCTACCTTTTTGACTCTCATGCAAGACAAACCTATGTCTACCTTTTAGACTCTTATACAAATCAAAGCTATGTCTACCTTTCGACTCTCGCCGAAACCAAACCTATGTCTACCTTTTTGACTGTCGTGCAAACCAAACCGATGTCTATGTTTTTGACTATGGTGCAAACCAAACCTATAATTACTTTAATGATTCTCATAGAAATCAAACTTATGTTTGCTTTTTGACTCTCGTACCAACCAAACCTATATGACTCTACAAACCTTTGTCTACCTTTATGACTCTGGAGCAAACCAAACTAATGTCTACGTTTTTAACTCTCGTGTAAACCGTGCCTGTGTATTCTCATCTATTAATTATAAAAACGACAGTATATCGAAAATTAAATAACCTGGAAAAGGTTGATATCCCGTAAACCAAACCAAATCAAACCAGTGAACATACGCAACCCTTGTAATTATGCAAAAACTCTCTTTCATTAGAGTTCAAATGTCTCGTTACATAAATTTTGTCTTTCTATAAAATCACTACACATGGCACACGGGATGATGTCACTAAATGGATCATAGAGAATTGGCAACATGTGTCGTCATTCGATAAGTTGTCAGTTTTTTTATGTGGATGGTAAAGTTCAGATGTGACGAAAACACATAAGGTCATGGATTCTATATATCAACAAGCCACTGTGCGGACTACTGGCAGTGTTTCTATAATGGTGAGTAAAGGGATGGTGTTTACATGAGTTGGGTCTGCGAGTGTGACTAAATAAGTCACAGAGTGATCATCGCAACGTTGCACAGTTGCTTAACAATTTGCACCCATACATTGACTTTCGTACATATATATATATATATATATATATATATATATATATATATATATATATATATGTGTGTGTATGTGTGTGTGTGTGAGTGTGTGTGTGTGTGTGTATAGAAAAAGGGCACCTCGGGGCGGTGTAATGGTTAGCAAGCTTTTCTCGCTAGAACAATTACGACTGAGTAGTGAGTTCGATTTTCACTGGGTTCCCCATAATTTCGGCCTTGTGCCACAGCTAAGCTACGCTTGGAAAATCACTATTTAGGGCACCTTGGCGTGGTGTAATGGTTAGCAAGCTTGTCTCGCTAGATCAGTTACGACTGAAAAGTGAGTTCGATCCTCACTAGGTACCCCATACTTTCGGCCTTGTGCCACATCTAAGCTACGTTTAGAAAATAACTAATGGGCACCTCGACGTGGTGTAATGGTTAGAAAGCTTGTCTTGCTGGATCGGTTACGACTGAGTAGTGGGTTCGATCCCCACTGGGTGCTCCATACTTTCGGCCTCGTGTCACATCTAAGCCGGGCTTAGAAAATCACTATATATATATATATAAAATCACTATATATATATATATATATATATATATATATATATATATATATATATATATATATATATATATATATATATATACCGACAGTCTGTTTCATTCTTAAACGCAATCTTCAAACCACGTGCGTTGTTTCGCCTCGACTATTTATATGTATGCTGGTCAATGATGCAGTATGGGATGTCTATTGTATTATTCCAACGATTAATTTGGAGTGCTAAAATGTATTAAAGATCAAACTTAGGAAATTTTTTACATATATACATGAATAAAGACGAATGAAAAACTATTCTTACTAACGCGTTTCGTCCTCTGATAAACTTTATCAAGGCAAATATAGGGATTTTATTTTGCAACAACTATTTACAAACAAAAGTCAAAATATTCGTTTTTCAAAATTTTTAAATTTAGTAGACTAAATAATTAATAATTATCACGTTAACTGAAAAGTTAAGATAAATTATGGAGGATTCTAAGTGACATAATTTAATTTGAGCCAGTATAAAACTGGGAATAAACCACTGCATGCGGATAAGTAAACGAGTTCGTCACGTACGCAAACATGTTTTTAAAGTTTTAAGAGTTTTCTCACTGGATTTATTTAACCCATACTGTGAGACGATTCTGAAAGAAATAAAAGTCCTAACAAGTTTTAGGTGGATATAATCTTAAGAACATAAGATATGAAGACGACAATGTGCTGAGAGTGGACACATGAAGAATACGACTAAACTCTTATAAAAGGTAACAAAGGAAAGCAAGAAGAAAGGACTAATAAAAACAAAATATCTATGAGAAGACAGAATCAATCAGTAACAGAAAGAAAATCGAATCAAGCAGAAGCAGAAGCAGAAGTTTAATTACCTGGTTTAGTGTAGTAGCAGACGACGGAAATCTTAAGGCGCATTGGAATATTAAGACATAGAAATAATTCATTAGAATCACAGACAGAAGTGTTGAACTGCTGTGTGCTATGTATTTCTCTGGATGGCTGTGGATGATGGTCAGTTTATTTATAAACGAAAAAGAAACTTCAAGTGATATAGATGTGATTCTGACGGATACTGAGAATACCACAGACAAAACATTTGAGCAATAAGGAAGTTCTAAAGAAAACGGGAGTTAGAAGTACACTTATACTTAAAATAAAAAAGAGAGAGTTAAAACTTCATGCACACAATTTGAGGAAAGACGGCTTGAAAATACTCACAGTGTGTATTGAAGGAAGTAGGGGAGAAGAAAATAGCGAGAAACATATGTAATCTTCTTCTCTGTGCCGTGTGTCTTCAGGGTGTTGACGACCATGGCTCTCCGCAATTTCCTGCCTTTTGTAGCTCTTAATAAATTTTCTCTTTTTGTTATCTCTCTTAAACTGTTTTCTGCCATCCGTTTGCCCTTTTTCACTAGTTATGCTAGGCTTTGTTTTCCTTTGTCCCTCTTGCCTTCAATCTGTCCTGTAAGTATCAAATTTTCCAAGCCCTCAGTATTTTTTTTCATGGACAACTTCGAAGGTTCATTTTATAAAAATGAATCTTTCTGATTTTTAATTTCGAAGAATCTGACAGATATCGTTTAAAAAATATCAATGGTGATGTGTTCTTTGCCACTTTCAGCCTCCCAATTGCGCAGGATTTCTTGAAACGATATCTTTCTTTACTAACAGATGGATTAATCACGGGCCTCGTCGCTCACTCGCGAATATCTCTGTAATTCTTAAGCCAATAACAGTGACACCGAACTTCAAACGCGTATTGTTTATTGCTATAGCGCGTAGCAAGTATCGACATGTTCACGACTTTTTTTTTTTTTTTGCAGTAGTGGATGGGATGAAAATGATTTATCAGAAAGACGTGTTAATATCAGTAGAATCGATTATATAAATATGAGCAGACAAATGCTTTGTGATTTTTAGAGACGACGACAGGCGAAATGAAGACTGTCTGCTATAGTGAACGTTTTCTTTCCCTTTTTGAAGCGGGAATAACCCCCTTTCAAATATAACCACCATTACCTACGTTAATGTCAGCATATTATGATTTTACTCGTTTAGTGAAAGAAAGAAAGAAATGAAATATAAAGAAGGCGATAATATTCTCCTATGTTTATGTCTGCTTCCGAGAAATGGAAAGTGTCGTTAACTGTTAATCTTTTCGTATGTACGCTCTCAAATAATCCCTTGCATTATTATGCAATATCGTTTTTTTTTTTAATTTTTAAGCTCAAATAGTTAATTATGGAACCTCTTATTCAACTGTGATGAGATTGTACACCTACTAGGAGGATTGATATTACGTAACAGTTCAGTACTATTTCCTTTGTTTACGAATTGCAGAGGGAAAACAAGAGAGTGTGTTCAAGAGTTATACGTTGCTTAGAGCTATAAATAGACAGGAAGTCGTGGAAAACCACATTCGTCCACATTCTGAAGAGAAATTGCACAAATAAATAACAAATAAATGGGGTCGATGCAAACTGCAAGCAAGGAACGATTTTATAAAGAGACTGTAGAAACTAAACGCAACAGTCAGTATTTTTTTTTCATGGCCAACTTCCGAACTATTTGAGTTTCATTTTGTAAAATTGAATCTTTCTGATTTTCGCTTACGAGAAATGCAACTGAGATCGTTTAAAACTTTTCTATGATGATGTGTTCTTTGTCACTTTCAGTCACCCAATTGCGCAGGATTTCTTGAAACGTTCTCTTTAATATCACGGTTATTTTCTAGTCGTGGAACTCATAAGGAACTTTTGGGGTTTAATTAAAAGACTTAAAAGATAGCGAAGATTATTTTTCCATATTTAATATTGAAGCATATAGAAATACGCTAATATTCTTGCTAAATTCCTTTTTTATATACTTGTAGCGCCTTGTAAGAATTATAGGGAAATCCGTGACAACAAACGAAGCATCTTGACGGGTCCTGGAAATAAATGTGATAGAAATCTTACACCTGATTGGTACAGATTCTATATTGATGACGAATCAGCCATAATACCTACAGAGTGCGTCAAGGTGAGCATCTTACATAACACTACACTTATCTCTTTCTTTCTCACTCACATACCCTATAGAATCCTGGTCACGGCACCATTTTATAGAAATTGTATTAATTTATGACGGAGATGACCGACTTAGAATATATTTCTCACTTTGTCACGCATACACACTTTTATTATTAAATATGAAATAAATTATAATATAATTTTTTATTAACGAAAATAGTGCTAATTTAACAATTTTGATTAACTGATAAATATTCATTGCATGATCTTTATATTATCCGTGAATTTGGTTAAGCTGGTTAACTATAATTTTTACAAGAAATGGATATGCAAGAAAAGCCTTTAACATGAGGTTTTATCTAAAGTTAGATATGGACACCAGATTTCGCTAGCAGCTTCTCGAACCGCCCAGAAATCACGCCAACTGATTTCACCAGGAACTCTTGTGGTATGGAAGACGTAACTTCTTGTATTCGCCCTTCTTGTTCTTCCAAAGTCTTGGTTTGGTATAGTAGACTTGCTCCTTTAACCAAACCCGAAGAAAAATGTCAAAGGGTGTTAAGTCGGGACTCCTGGCTGGCTACTCATATATAAAACAGGGAATTACTTTTCAATCTCCATGTACATTTAGATGTCAATTCCAGAATGATTTTTATGAGCAACAACATGTGCTTCTCAATATATAGCGAGTGGGGCATGAAAAAAATGACCCATTATTTAAACATAAATTGAAACATACCCATGCATAATGCTTCCTAAAATTATTTCCTTATTATGTACACTTTAATTAAATATGGCTGTACATTGAAAAATGGCTAATATAAAGAATTGTGAGGTGATATTTTTTAAACAAATCACCCCAAGCAAGGCGTAAGTGGCACTAGCACGCAAGGGGTTACAGAGAGTAAGAGTAAAGAGGAGTGTTGAGAAAAGGATAAAACGAAGGACAGGGGTCAAGGTCAAGTAATCAGAAGATGTCGATTGACATTACATTTGAATATTTGAAGATGCCAACTTAGTAGCACGCTTAAATTCATGCAGTTTGGCAACCAATGAAAGTAGCTCTTCGGAGTAGTTGCCATGAAATTACTTGCAGAAAAGACAGAGGGGAGCCACAGCACGTCTATGAGATAGTGACTGCAGACGGGATGCCAGATCAGGACCAACCATGTTGCATATCCGTCTCTGGATTTTGTCGAGCAACAGCGGGGTCACCAAACCATATATGGCAACAGTATTCAATGCAAGGACGAATGGTTGATTTGTAGATTTGAAGGATGGACTCAGGCGAGAAAATTTTCTAATGCGACACAGCGAACCAAACTTACCTTGCGGTAGATGAAGGTATTCATTCAATGTAGTTGTTCCACTTCAGGTCAGTGGATAGCTTGAGACCAAGCAGATTCAGAGAGACGCTCTCGTGGAGTTGGGCATCAGCCATCCTGATGGGAGTCAGGAAGGGTTCTCTCTGGTGGGTAAATAAGAGCAGATTCGCTTTAGAGGCATTAAAGTTTACATTTCTTGTCCCAGTCAACCACAGATTGGAGGTCCTTTCGAGGCCTAGGGCCAGGTTAGTTTTGTCAGCGATGCCGAATTTACTATTAAGGCAGGAGTAAATAGTAGTGTCGTAGGGTAGATGCCAACTTGGGAATTGATGGTAACAGGAAGGTCGTTGATGAAAATCAGAAACAGTGTAGGACCCAGGATAGAGCTTTGGGGAACACCAGCGTTAGTGTGAAACGAACTAGAGAAGAACCCGTTTAGGGCGATCTTCATTTCAAGCTTTGACAGGAATGGTTTTATTAAGTGAAGCTTACGAAGAAGGCCAGCGTACCAGACCCTGCCAAACGCTTTAGAGATATCTAAAGCTATGGCTCGAGCTTCTCCGTTATTATCAAGTGCTTGGTATATAAAATCAGTCATGGTCGTGATCACGTCAGCGGTTGACCGGGTAAAGCAGAAACCTATTGCTTGCCTGAAAGCAGATCATGGAATTTTAGTTGCTCAACCACTTCGGCGTTGATTAAAGGCTCGAAGACTTTGCCGAAGAGTAGTAGGAGAATGATAAGACGGTAGTTAGATGGTTCAGAAGGGTCATCAGTGTTCTTAAAAACAGAGGCAACAGATGAGGACTTCCAACAGGCTGGAAAGCATGAGTCAGTGAGGCAATTGTTATATAGCTTGGAGAGAACTGGTAGTTGGACGTTTGCAAAAAAAAAAAAAAAATGATTTTTGATGCGTGAGAAAAGTTTCAAGAGGAGCAAACAAGCTGACCAAATCCAATTCCAGGAAGAAACCGTTCAGTTCTTACCAGGCGTGTCACCGAAGCCGTCAAGAAGAAGGTGGAGAGACATCCACGAAGAAGCAGTGGGAAAATGGCAAACGGGCTGGATATTTCGGGGCAGGTAGCTAAGGAGAATTGTAAAAGAACCTTTTGGGCTAAAACTATTGCAACTATTTTTATGTCTATGTTAATGATCTCATGTCACCATAGAAAAAGAAATCATTTTATGAATTTTTTTACCAGAGCTCATATTGCAATTTTGTTGTTATAATTGCTTTTCTCTAATGCCCCGGTTCTCATATTGTATTCATTTCTATAATTGGCCGGCTTAGAAAAATTTTGTGGCCTAGCATATGTGGTTGTATCCAGTGACTTGACCCAAAGAGTTGTGAGTTGTGGCTACTGCAATGGTGAACAATAACTTGGAGAGTTGAGTTAAAGGGAGATAACTTTTGTTTCTTGTTTACAGAAACAGAACGTGTCCAAACTGTCACATTGAAAATGGCTGATATAAATAATTGTGAGGTGATAAAACAGCTGAATGTTTGCAGAAAAACTGTTTTTAATGTGTGGGAAATTTTTTTAAGAGGAGCAAACAAGCTGCCCAAATAAAATTCCAGAAAGAAACCGTTCAGCTCGTAGCAGGGGTGTCATTGAAGCTGTTAAGAATAGGGTGGAAATAAATTCACGAAACAGCACGAAGAAGATGGCAAAAGAGCTGTATATTTCAAACAGGTCGCTAAGGGGGTGGGGGGGTTGCGAAAGAGGATTTAAAGTCTAAAAAACACACAAGATTCAACGATCATGACTGCTCTTAAATGCCTTCAAGCAAAAACTACTTGGCAAAGATGGAAAATGTTAGAGAACATGCCGTAGACGAAGTCTTCGATTACGTTGATGAAACATTTTTCAGTGTGGAGGCTCTGGTCATCTATCAAACTATAGGATTTACGCCACTCATCAAGAAACATCTCAGAAAGAGTCAGAAAAGATTTCAAGCGACAGAAACTAATTGGCATCATGGTTTGGACTACTGTTGCTTTTAATTGTTCGAAATCGCCTTGGTGTTCATTTTAGGAGAAGTGAAAGTGACTAAGAGTTTACGAGTAAATATCGGGGAGTAATTTGTTGCCTTGGTTGTTAGGTGCATTTCAAAGATGCGGACTTCACTCAAGACGGAGCCCCAGCTTGCACGACCAATTTGATGCAGAACTAATGCAAGAGACATTTCCGTGTTTTTTTGACAAGTTAATTGGATCTCCTTCAAGTTCTGGCATTAATCCTATGGAATTTTGACCCATATTGGAGAGCGATCTTTTTGCATCTCATACTCAAGTGTGCCAAACCTGCAAGAAGATCTTATCACGTTGTATAATAAAAGTTCACAATCCAATTCTCCATATACACGCACACAGTCTCCTCGCAAAAACTTCCATTATTTAGCACATGGATACATGCATTTATGACACAAGGCCGAAGGTTTAAGTGGGGAAAGGTTAGTCGGCATTGTCTATCTTATTCCTAACTAAACTAACTCTCTTCCTGCGTCCTGGGTAAGACGATAAACTACGTCCAGTAGCAAGTGGGGTGGGGTGGGGTGAGAATGGGAATAGAGAGAGCGGACGACGATCCCGATCTTCGAATGCTAGAGGGGTGCCGACAAATTATTGAGATCATCGAGTTGATAACTTTACCTAATTCAACTTTACCTGTTATCCCAAATTCCAAAACACTATTAAAGAGAGAGAGGAAAACACTATTAAAAAGAGAGAGAGGAAAACGCTATTAAAAAGAGATAGGAAAACACTATTAAAGAGAGAGAGGAAAACGCTATTAAAAAGAGATAGGAAAACACTATTAAAGAGAGAGAGGAAAACGCTATTAAAAAGAGATAGGAAAACACTATTAAAGAGAGAGAGGAAAACGCTATTAAAAAGAGAAAGAGGAAAACGCTATTAAAAAGAGAGAGAAAAACACTATTAAAGAGAAAGAGGAAAACGCAATTAAACGAGAGAGGAAAACACTATTAAAAAGAGAGAGGGGAAAACGCTATTAAAAAGAGATAGGAAAACACTATTAAAGAGAGGGAGGAAAGTACTATTTAAAAGAGAAAGGCAAACACTATTAAAGAGAGAGAGAACAGTTAAGAAAAAGGAACATGAATGAAGACAGAAAATAACGATTGACATTGCATTTAAATTTTTGAAGATCGAAGTTGATTGGAAAGCAAGAAGCCTGTCATTATTACTGTTAGAAAAATAATAGATAATATATTTAATTTAATATTTAAAAAAAAATACATTTACTAATACTAGAGAGAAATTCTAAAGAACTGTTATTTGTAAGTAGCGTCTCATGATACTAGTCATAAAGGCTGACCGTAAATCATCTTGTCATTTTTAATAGATATTTTTTTTTCTGGTGATCTCTATGTGTTCCCGTAGTACCCATGTCGAAATGTTTACGTATGAAGGATCTTTTGAAGAGCACCCTTTCAGTACAATGCCAAATCTAGTCTGTTAGATTCCGCCAGAGAACCACATTCAGCATCTTGCTACCGATATCTTCACTGTAACACTGGCAAGCCGGCGTTTTTGTGTGCTATGCTTTACCAAAGGACAATCCGCGATTTGGTGGTTGTGGTTTTAAATTCAGAATTGTACTTCTCTGGTTATCAACAACGGCTAGAGAGCTCAGTCTTCACTGCTATTTAATAAATAGCTAGTGGGGGAAAATTGATTCATACCTTTCCCAAGATGATTTGTGCATAATTGACTGCAATGAACTCGACTAGAATTCGAACTCCGCTTTCCATTGTCTTATTCCGAGTTACCATCCACTACACCATCCGCACATTTCCACTGCAATTTGATCTTATTTTGATGAATCTGGTTTTTGGGCATAAAAATGTCCATCTACCTCACATCTACAGACAACCTAGTAGAGTTTTCCTCATAGACTACAATGATTTTTTTTTCAGCCTGGACTTTGTGGTGCAATCATTGGGATGTACGTCAATTTAAATGGAGCATCGATGCCTGCAGAAGGTGAGATGATATCTGCTGAGGCCTGCGGGTCCTATTCGATCCTGGATCACTGGTCTTGCTGTGCCCTCCAACAGGATATCCATATTCGACATTGCCCCGGCAATTTCTACATTTACAAGCTCAAACCGACTGACAGGTGCCCCGTTTCCTATTGTACTGCGAAAAGTAAGTAATCGAATTTTATTTTCCCGGTAATAATATTGCAAAGTAATTGGTAACTTGGTCTGGATTTATGCTTTGTATGCCTGGTCTAGTTGACAAACTAGTTTAACAAACTAGTTTAACAAACGTGTTCATAAAGCAAAAATGATGTGCTAAAACGACGATTTTTTCTCATGACATTTACTATTACTGTATAATCTCTCAGCAATTTTTTATAAAAGCTTTTTTTTTCATTTCACACTAAGCGAGTCAAGTCACTAAGACACAAGGGGTTACTGAGTGTGAGAGAGGAAAGCACTATTAAAAAGAGAGAGAAAACACTATTAAAGAGAGAAAGAGGAAAACTATTAAAAAGAGATAGGAAAACACTATTAAAAAGAAAGAAATTAGAAATCCTAAAGAACTGTTATTTGTAAGTGGCGTCTCATGATACTAGTCATAAAGGCTGACCGTAAATCATCTTGCCATTTTTAACAGGTAATATTTTTTTAAAATCTTTTAACGGTTGACATTGCATTTAAATTTTTGAAGATCGAATTTGATTGGAAAGCAAGAAGCCTGTCATTATTATTATGTTATAAAAATAATAATAATAATAATAATAGTCGGTTAGTTATGTGCCATGCGTGACACACGATTAGGCGATCATGTATCTTTCGATACATGACTGACGAGGCAGATTTTTTCCCGCCGCAATAGGTTGCCATTTCTTTCTGCGGTAGATTAGTTGCCATCCAAAGCTACAGAACCCGCTCGTAGCTGGGTGGGGGGAATCCTACCTTTCCCAAGAATATTACTTTCGGCCTTGTGCCACATCTAAGCTATGCTTAGAAAATCAACATTAGTAGTTTTAGTTGGTCCAGTTTATTTTAAAAGTGGACCCCAAAATTTTCAAGTTACAAAATTCAAAATTAAGTAGCGTTTGGTTTTCAAATATCATCCAATCTAGTAATCATAAGCACAGGCCTGATTTCTCAAGTAATATGGATTTAAAAACTGGGGGATTACTTAGATGTAAAATAATTCTGATCCTCCATTTCATGACCGCTTGTTTGATGATCTACAAGCAGGATTACCAGTTTGAGCTACCAAGTATCGAATTAAGCAAGGTTTAAAAGCCCAGAGACTTTAAAATTTTGAACTACCCAGCTGTTCAGTTATAGCCTAAGGTAGCCAAACTTATTTGAAAAGTAATTCAAAATTTAGTAGCGATGGTTTTTAAAAAATAATCATTTTTTTTTTTGAATAGAGATTCGTTTGAAATCTACTAGTGCGAAAAGTGAGGGATCAGTGCATTACTTAATTGTAAAACAAAATTGATCTTTTGCTTAATAACAGTTCCTTTTTAATGAAATATTGAAGATCTACAAGTAAGATCGTTAGATTGAACTACGAAATAACGAATTCAGCTACAGTTAGTACCACTAAATTTACTACAGTCTAGCACTACTAAATTTAGAAATGACTTAATTCTCACTAGTAGTCAAAGTTGGCTCACCTTATTTTTAAAAGCAGTTATGAAAGATCGAATTTCAAAACGTAATAGCATTGGGGTTTCAACATTGGTCCAGTCGTGCAAACCTTGCCTTCACAAGCCCCATCAATAAGGTGGATAGAAAGAATAGTAAATATTTTGTTTAATTTTGAAACATTTACTATTATAGTGGGTTATTTGTGGCGTTCGATTTGGACCTTGTTAAGATTAGCTCACTATAATAGATGTATGAATGAGTAAATAAAATACGATAAACTACATCTTAAGAACAAGTAAACCTGGGGTAGAACAATAATAATTTATAAACATTAATAAGTAGTTTTGTAATGTACAAAAACAGTAGTAATGTTCATTAATGGTACAAGGTTTGTATTTAAGTAAGATTAAATAAAATGTTTGTTTATTTGTTACATTTCAATGAATACAAGAGTTTGTAAAGTACTATTTAAAGTGTTTTTGAGAGGTGCTAGTTTAATTTGGTAATATGTCCTGTGAATAAGAAAAAAGAGGTAGAATGTGTGAGAGAAATAAAGGAGAAAGATGTGAGGAGTGATTGTGGTTGTTGAAGCCGAGATGCCTTTGATTTATCCGCTCACAGCTGTAACTGTTTGTCTCTCTATGTCTTCTCTGTGTGTCTCCTGTTGGAATCTCTCTTATTTTTTTTCTTTTAGACAGGGGTCTATTTATATTGTAAGCGAAGTTGAAAGAGGTTCCGATTAAGTTGTTGACTATTTCATGCGCGCTCATTTCTTATTGGTCAGCATATATTAATTTGGGCTCGTATTTAATAAACTTCAACCGGAGGTTATGCGTGGAGCCTATTGCGCAAAGGCTGAAATATGTCATCATGTCTTCAGCTATGACAGAGGTAACTTCCTGTTTCTGCTCTTAGTGTCACTATACTATATCTAAAACATTACTTCTTTTCAGATTCAACCAACATGGATTCCAAAGTAACTGTTCGCAATGGATACCATATTGCTCATGTAGATACGACAGTGGCTGAGATAACGACCCAGCAAACTGAAACAACAGAGAGTCCAAATTACACTACAGGTCAGTACCAAGATAAAACGATGATTGGCATTTTCATGACATCATATAGGGTTCGAACTAATGCTTGGCGGCTACAGTTGTTGTTACGTAGTGCACCGTCCCGAATGTGCCACTGTGTTATTTTCCATGGTTGTTTTCAATCAAATGCAGCAAAGTTGGAATCTTTCTGTTTCCTACTAAAACTCAAGTCGGCCATCTTTTCAACACGAGGAAGGTTTTCTTGTAGCTATAAATAGCACAGTGCATATAATCTGTATTGGCTACTTTTTGAGAGAAATTTGGAATTTTGCCGATTACTTGTCAACGGTGCAGAGGGTGAAAATGTTTGTCGATATACGAGACGCGTTAATATTATGTCGTATTTAATAATAACCTTGCCAGATATTCATTTTCGATGCGCGTTTCGTTTATCTTATCGTTCAAATCTCTTCTAATATTCTACAGTATGATTTGAGCGTCCGAATGAAGTTGAAAAGGATTAATGAGTTTTCACAAAGTTGTAAGTAATAACATAACTTACATATGAATTTCAGTTGATTTTTATTGCAACTTCACACATCGTAATTCTTTGATAATCAATGAAGAGCGCGGAGGAAAATTATTGGGATGAATCAAAAATATTTCCCTTTACAATAAGCTTTTTGAATTTGGCACTCACAATGAACTGTACGGTCACAGTTGTCATAGAAGGAAAGGCCTGCACTGGGCTGGCAATGGTTGCGGCTGATACTGATAATAATGGCAATTGTTATTATTTTGAAGCCTATCCAATGATCAACGTATATTTTTAATCAATTCGTCGCAGGCAAGGCGGGAATGCTATTAGTATGCAGAGGATTATAGTGTCTGGGAGTGAGAGTAAAGACCGGGCTTAGTGGGGTTTGAGGAAAGGACATAAGATGAACGAGATTCAAGAAGAAATTAAGATGGCGATTGGCGTTGCATTTAAATTTTTGAAGATTGTAATTTTCAGGGAAGCAAGTAAACGAAACCGAATTCCATGGGCGGGAAGTGCGAGAAAAGAAACTGTTGGAGTAGAAATGGTGGTTACATTTAACTGTAAAATGGTGGGAGTTAGATGTCTATCTTAAATTCATGTAGTGGGGGACATGGGGAAAAAAAAGCTCGTCAGAGCAGTTGCCATGAAAATATTTGTCGAAAAGACAGAGGGAAGCCACGTCACGTCGATGAGGATCGATTACATTGCAGATCCTTCTTTGGGTTTTGTCATGAACCTCGAGATGAATAGCAGGAACAACCAGACCAGATATGGTAACAGAATTCAATGCACGGACGACAATAATGATCCCTACTCTTCATAAAGATTTCAAGTGCTGCTCACTCGTAATCTCATCTGCTTTAAATGTTAAAGCATCTTAATCAACAACTGATACTGTAGTTATTTGTGTATAATACGTACATTTTTCTAGATTTATAATCCTAAACGTTAGGAGTGCGTATTATACGTGAGAATTAAATAATAAAATTTTCTGGCCATGTGCATCGCTATATTCAGAATGAGGAGAGATGGTCGAGTAATCGATAGCAGATTGAGGAATCGGAATGCTGCTCAAATTCCAGTCGAATCCATTACATTCACTTACTTCACTTAATAACCTTGGGGAAGGTATGAATCCACTTCTCCCCCCCCCCAGCTATGAGTAAATAGCAGGAGAGACCAGGTTCTATAGCCTTAGATAGCAACTGGTCTACCGCAGAAAGAAATGGCAAACTACTGCTGGAAAAAATCTACCTCGTCAGTCGTGTATCAAAAGATACATGATCGTCTAAGCGTATATCACGCATGGCACATAAATGGCTGACTGACGTGCTAATACCCTTGGGAAAGGCATGAACCCTCTATGAAAGTGTAAAAATGAGTTTTAATACCAGTAATACATCTGACTCTGTTATAATTTCGAGTGGGGCCTTCTGTAGCATGTCCGTCATGCGTAGCCCTCTTCATCCGCTGGTTCAACCGTTGAGATCTGTTGTAATCATCATCCTTTTGTGCAACCGTTGGGATATTTGGGGCTGGTTGCGCTTAGTCTGGGTTCTCGTCTTCGACCTTGCCGCTAAGAGTGGCTCTACCAGGAGTTTAGAACTCCCGACGTCATTACTCTCAGAGACATTAGACCACGCAAGCCTCTCCACCACGACAAGGAGTGACCGCCAGAGGTCATAATAATTTATTTGCATAGATATTAACCCATTAATGCTCACCATAAAAAAATAAAATTTTGGTAGGAATTATAGGTTTCTAAAAAATCCGGTTTTATAGATTTACGCCTATAACTCGTCGAACCAAAAATGTGACTGTTTCATTAATGTATAAGGCATATTTTATTCTGCTTTACTGCTGTCCGTGTTAAAAAGTGGTGCCATGTCAGTTTCATCTACACCCTTGTGCAAATTAATTGCAACAAAACGAATAATTCCGTTATTATTGACTTTCGCATTTTACCAATGAAACATGACTCAGTGCACATGTTAGTACTTTGTATGTCCATTCCACGAAGTCTTTCCTTGCACATTGACCACAGATTCTCATTTGGATCTAAATCAGGAGAGTTTCCGGTCAAGTCTATAGTACTTTGATTTGTTCACTGGTAAGCCTTGCCAGTGTGTTTGTGCAGTGTTACAATTTTCGTATGCTTCCTTGGAGTGACGTCCATCGCGGACAATGATAGTAGGACAACTAATCGACAGTCGAGACAATAGTGTCTGGGCGTGATGACAATCTGATGCAATCACGGATGACCCTGTATTTTTGATGGCCAAACAAATTTCATTACACACCCCGAAAATAGATTCATATTACTGCACACTACTGCAAATGACCTAATCTGAGAAAAAATAGAAATCGATTACTATTTGTCACTCCAGTGGGTCTAAAACTGACCGTATGGTGAAATGAAGAAAACTAAAGCGGTTGTTTCAATTATTTTGCATAAAGGTGTATGCTGTAAGCGCAGGTGATATCTTCAATGTCGCCTTCGTTTTCAGTAAGCTGTCTTTGAAATCTGTGATATAATTTATGGGCTATGTTTTAGTTATGAGTTAGGCGACGACATATTAGTAAAGATCTGCTTGACGAGTTCGCTAGCCATTACTCCTCATGCAGGATCATTATAAGAATTGTCATCATGACGGAGCCCGTGATGATAGATTTTTCGGAAGAATTTATCAGAAATAAAAGAGGTGCCTGAGACTGCTGTAAACCAATAATCTCGTTAGCCATTTTCAAGCAGACAAGTTATGTGGAACCCATTTTCCCCGCTTTTTAAAATTGCAATCTGCAATCACCTGGGTAACATTGAATTATTTGCAAAGACCTCTGAACATTGCAGCAAAATTTATTAAACCTATGGCTTCTGGCATCTTCAGACCAATTCCATTTGCTTATTTCTTTTTTACACTGAATATTTCGCTAACAACATTCTTCGACTGGTAGTCCACTGGAACTAAACAGAGAGAAAAGTCGAGATAGAAGGTGTATATGTTCTTACTAATGTAGTAGTCAACCTGAAAATTACTTGGACAAGAAAAGAAAATGATAGGGGATAAAGGAGTTGGGCGTTTTTAATCAACAAATTTTTATACAAAGTTTACAACAATGTCTTTAATTCGTGATTTATAAATGAATGTGCATATGATACCATATGTGCGGTTAATAGAGTTTTATATAAGATAATGGTGTTTTTACTGCTGTTCACTCAATACAAGGCCAAAGAGCCACTCAAGCTAGAGAGTTAATGAATGAGGTTAGTGAAAGTAGATAATCGCTGACCCAAGATCCGAAGAAGTTAAGACTGTAGTAATCGTGGAAGCATCTTCTTGGGAGTCCCTTCCGCAAAATAGCGACTCTTGGAAAGAAACAGTTTTAAAGGGACTTCCTCCTTACCAATGGAATACGAAGAGAATAGTCGACTCTGTGCATGTGGCATGACGGGTCTTCGCTGTAAAGATCTGAACTGGTGAAACTAAGGAGTGTAGCTCTTCTGAACATTTGCTATGGAAATAGCGATAGAGTAGTTAGAGGTTTGCAATGTCTGTAGGGAAAAGGCTGTTGGATGGAAACTAATTTATCACTCACAAAGCTACGTAGACGCTTTTGAACACTGTCAAGGTTGGAAAGTGAGGACTGGGATGCTCCAACCCAGAGATGGCAGCAATATCCCATTTTTCGGGGGTTTGCTTTGGTTCTTGACAAGATAGATTATAGCATAAGGAGACAAATACCTTCTTGGAGCAGTACAAGAAACCAAACATTTTTCGGACTCTTTAGCGATGGATCGTATACACGGTCGGTGCATACTACATCTGAACTCCCTGATCAGGGTGGGGATAAGCCTGATTGGGGTCCCCAGGTAGTACTTTGCTATGCTATCTTATCAACATTTGCATTTTTTTCTACCTACATTTATATATATTACATATTAAACTCAACACGATTGACTATTTAAGATGAAAATTCTTGCAGAATTTGACGTCATTCTGGGGTCTTTTTTTATGCAAATCTGTGAATTTGTTTTGCTCATGCTAAGTCTCGAAAAACAAACTATAATAAAATTCACTATTTTCTATCCATAATGTTGAATGTTAAAATTATTAAACTTTTTAAAAAGAAGAATAACACGTAGATGTTAAAAATTACCTCAAAACATTGTTGTTTTATTTAAGATGGGATGATCTATTATGACATGTTTCTAATTAGTCTTTAGATACATTGTATTTATTCGCAATTTTTCTAGTTGAATTACTCACCTATATTGCATATGATCCATTATTGTACATAATTAGGTTACAATAAAATGTGTATTTTATATTGTATATGAATACGAAGTAACAAAAATTGAGATGTAGTAGAGTAGGACCCTCGTATCATAGATTCGGGTGTGGGGTGTTATCATAGATTCGGAGGGGTACACGAGACCCTTACACCAACCCTAATAGTATATATGTTCTACTTGAGGTCTGGTGAAAAATTTAGTCTAAATAGTGCTTCAAAGAAAGAAGCTTGATTCGGAGAACAAATGATGAGAGGAGATAATTCAGGGTTGGCTCGTTGATGATGAAATATTACTAGCGTTGGTTTGGGAGGAGGCATTGAATGTTACTTGATAATCCTTCCCTCTATTGAATTGTTAGAGAAGAGATGAGAGGGTATGAAAAAGTGTCACATATTTTGTAATTCAACCTCTTTACATTCAGATTCTATTTAATACATGCGATGCCTTTGTGAAAAACTTTTCATTTTACTGGCTTCTCCCGACAGGAATGAATTTGAATGGAACTCAGACAATGGAAGATCAAACACAGATGAACACAGAAATGACATCAACAAAAGAAATTGTAACTTTTCCAATATTAGACGATGAGAAGAAACTGATAAACGCTATTTCTTCCCTTGGTTCTGGTGACCAAATAAGTAAGTAGTTTCATTGTTTATTTTTATCAGTATTAACGTGATAGATCTGAACAGCCATAGATAGATAGATAGATAGATAGATAGACTCCAGTTACATTTTCAACTTCTTTTGCCTATATTTTCACCGTGTGTGGTATATAAAATAGCTTATGTTACACATATATATGTGTGTGTGTGTCTGTGTGTGTGTGCGCGTGCGTGTTAACAATTTTAATTCAAGCAAGGCGAAAATGTCACTAACACTTATATATGTGTGTGTGTGTGTGTTAAAAATTTCAATCCAAGCGAAAATTCCACTTATATATGTGTGTTTATATATATATATATATATATATATATATATATATATATATATATATATATGTGTGTGTGTGTGTGTGTTAACAAATCCAATCCCAGCAAGGCAAAAATGCCACTAAGACGCAAGGGGCTACTGGGAGTTAAAGAGAAATAGAAATCCAGTCCTAAACAGGAAACCAGGTATAAAACTCTACTCCTGTTTAAAAGACGGGAAGGGAGTCTTAAAATCGAGAAGTGCAGTTACAAATGAGCTCATCTCATTGGCTGCCATTAAACGAAGGTGAACAAGCCAATATTGTGGCTAACTCGCTCGTACATTGATTTTCGTTTGGTTTGGTTTGTTTAACGGCATGTCAACACCTCAAAAAGTATTTCTGGAAATAATTTCCCCAAAATTGTATTGCTGGTAATAATGTATTGCTGGTAATATTAGGTTGGTGCAAAAATAATGTCGTTTTTGACGTATTTTTTAACATTATTTTTGCACCAACCTAATAATTTATTTTTCAAAAATACATTGCTGGCAATATTTTTACAAAAATGTATTACAACCTATTTTTACACGTTTTGACCCCAGTTTGGGTGTTAACTATTTGCCCATGGCTGGAACCCTAACAGGAGCTACCACCCCAGGTCAAGGTGAACTTGGGAACACCAGCAATTAAGAGGTGGTTCCACGCTCCTCAAAACCTACTGATCAGAGGTGTTGTTGGATACAGTTTAACATCTTGCCCAGGACGTCGCTCGTACATTGAATTCGATCGCCATTGGGAGTCACATTCCTATACCTTTATTCTTACAGATTAACAGCGGTAGCTATTTCGATGGTCTTGCTAATTGGTCATTTCGGGTTAATATTCTTTGATATTCTCTTTGAAGATGAGCAAAGTTAGTTCAGTGCAAGGAAGAGTTTCAAACGTTCTGCATATATGATCCCGTATGAATCAAGTCTAAGGAAAACATGTTTTCATTTACAGATCAGGACACATCGCAAGTCTCCTACGAGTTGAGCACTTTGAATGTCCTGGGGAAACAGAATGCAAGTACCGTCCAGTCGATTATCTCAGCTACCACAAAAACATCTGTCCCAATAATAAATAAGACTACTTTGGATAGACTGGACCTCAAGGTAAGTCCTCACCTCCTCACAATATAATGTTCTTAATAATATATTCCTCAGAATATTTTTTGTTTTCATATGTATATACAGTGAGGGAAACAAATATTCGTACACATACAAATTTTTAATATTCTAATGAATAAACATACTTTTCATATAATTAACTGTACACAGATGCATAATAAGTAAATATGCATAGAAAATAGGATTTATTTCTGTTAAATCAAACTTTTTTTCTGTTTTCTATGCGTGTTTAGTCTATATATATATATATATATATATATATATATATATATATATATATATATATATATATATATATATATATATATATGTATGTATATATATATATATATATTATTAAATACAACAGACAAGGTAGGTTTAATTAACGTTTTACTAAGTTTTTCAAAAATCCTTGCTTTTTTCCGTTTGTAGAGATAAGAAAATACAGCCATTTTTCATAATTTTCATTATCCCAAGAGTGTTTTGTCTCTGGTGTCTTGAAAATGGCTATGGAAATGACCGAAATCACTAGGAAGAAGGAAAATTATGGAAAATGTTTGTATTCCCTTACTCTAACTAAACGAAAAAAAAAACGTAACGAAACCGAAAAAAAATTTTAAAGTAAATCAAAACTTCCTTGTCTGCCGAATTTAATGAAAGTTGTTTGAAAGAGAGGTTGCTGCCCAGATAAACATTAACATCAATATATTTCTGTAGTTCACTGCTACCAGCAAGCAGAAATATTTCTTCTCCTGATGATGACCATTTCGGCTGAAACTAGTCGAGGAATCTAAATGAAATAATAATAAAAAAACGAAATAATATTAATTTACAACCCAATGTGTCTGAAGATTTTAATTTCTTAATATTATTTTATTGTTCAATATATATATATATATATATATATATATATATATATATATATATATATATATATATATATATATATATAAAGATGTTAATATATACAAGTATAGGATTGATGTATACGGAATAAATTCATAAATTTCATATATATTAGCATCATATATATATATATATATATATATATATATATATATATATATATATATATAGAAATATAGTCTTAAGGTGTGCTATATTTATGGAATAAAGTGCTCAATATCAGAGATAGAGCGTGTGTAAATATAAAAGTGAACATAGAATTCAACACTTAGAGGCGACAGTCTGTTTCATGCTATATGCAATCGTCAGGCCACATATGCTGTTATTTTTCTCGGCTATTTATATATATACGGGTTAGTGGTGCATTGTGGGTATTCTGTTATGGCGGTTATTTCACCGGAAGTCGTTTGTTTATCTATTTAGGTCAAATTATATTGCTTGTTTTTATTTTTTTGTTTCTTATTTTATTTATTTATTTATTTATTTATTAACGTAGTAAAAATTTGTTTATATCACTTATTTAACAGTTTTGTTTTGGTTTGGGAATTTAATTAAAGCTATTTGTTCAGTTTTGGGGTTGATTGTTGTAGTTCATTCTAAGTATTATTTTGGCGGGAACATTTTTTAATTGATTATCTTTATTTGGGATTGGTTTGTTTATTTATTTACTTGGATGAATTTAGGTTAATTTATTTTACTTGTATATTTTTCGGTTTTCGATTTTTAAGTAACATAGTATTTATTTATGTTTTATTTCTATTTTTTTTATTGTTATTTTGTTTATTAGTATATTTATTTGTTTTTATTTTATTTTTTCCGTTTTTAATTTTTTAGGTTACGTAGTAAAAATTTATTTTCATGTCTGCATTTTGAGATGAGCTCGGATCTTTTGTTTAATAATTTATTTTGGTCGGGGAAAGTAATGATAGCTATGTTTTCCTCCGGGCAAAGTTTGCAAGTTTTTGATTGGTTATTGTAGGCTGATGATTTTTTCCTTATCTTCCAAGATATTTTTGGTGTGATGTTCGTTTTGTTTTTAATTTCCCAGATATACTTAGAAAGCATTGTACTGTTTGCATATTTACTATTTGTGAAAGATGTTTTGTGTGTATAATTTCTTTGTTTCCAGGGTCCTTCAGTTACTCCTATGTATACTTTTTCTTCATTATCTGGTGATTTTATCGTGGCTTGATATATTACGTTGTTTTGTAGACAATTTCCGTTTAAGGGACATTCGTTCTTTATTCTGCAGTTGCACGTGGGTTTAATTTGTTCGTGTGGTTTGTTGATAATTTTCCTATTGTGCTTTTTTATTATTTGTGCCATGCTCTAGGTGCAGCTGTAGCTGATTTTTTCTGTGTTTTTGTTGAATATCTTATGTAAGGTGCTTGATTCTGGGAAGTGTTTGTGTAAGAGTTTGAAGAATATTTTTATATGGGTAATCTTACTTACTTAAAGTTTAGGTTTAATTATGGAATAATATTTGATGGTAATATTAAAGATATTGCTTTCTTCTTATATATATCACATACATATTCATGCAAATTTATATATATATATATATATATATATATATGTGTGTGTGTGTGTGTGTGTGTGTGTGTGTATAGATAGATAGATAGATATATAAATATATATAAATATATATATATGTGTGTGTGTGTGTGTGTATGTGCGTGCGTGCGCGCGCAAGTATGCAAAAAAATAGGAAGGAACACGTCAGGTGAATAATCCGGAGTTCCTTAGTATTTTTGTTTTTTATTTTTAAGAAGACAGTGCTCCATACATAAGTAGAGTTCATATTATAATATTTTTAAAAAAATATGATTCCTTCGCTACGTAAGAGTTCTCATGTTTCGAAAACGAGAGCCGAAACCATCAATATAATTATTAAAATTAAGTTGAATCAGGGTGTTGGGTCCCGTTTCATCTTCAAGCGAAAATTTAGGTTCCTAAATTTTCGGCTCTCGTTTTTGAAACATGAGAACTCTTATGTAGCGAAGGAATCATATTTTTAAAAAAATATTATAATATATATATATATATATATATATATATATATATATATATATATATATATATATATGTCATCAGCCTAGATTGATAGTGATGAATTCAGGCTTACCTAAGCTTTGACCGAATCTAGTTTAATGCGAGTTTATAAACCAAAATGGTAGAATTTGGGTTCAGTAGATATTGAGGACTACATTACAATTTTTAGGACTCACTTCCGCTCCTATGTGAATTTGACATTTTATATTGAGTATGTTTAAAAGAGACCACTGCGAACTTTTGAAAAACTATACAGTAACTACAGTTGAAAACTGGTTTCTAGGTGGAAACTTTCGCAAATATCTAATAACATGCTCACTCCAATGCAAGGTTCAAGAGCTACTGTAATGAATAATGCCGGGTTGACGCTTAACAAGTCCGCCATGTTTTTAGTTGTTTTCTTAGTTCTCGTTTTTTATCAGTCTTTTAATCTCACTCTGTATAGAGTTCGATTACACTACAGTTACTTATCGAAGTGTGTGTGTGATATGAATGTAAGAGGTGAAAAGAAGTGAAGATTATTAGGATATGGAGAATAGCTATAACTACGGATCCCAGACTTGGAAAGTTTAAGATTGTGATACAGTGCGGAAGCTTCACTTGTCTTGATTACTGCGCAATTCGCGAAGTTTAAAATGAATGCGCGATTCCAAATATAGTAGTAAAAATGAAAAAAAAAAATAGAATGTAAATTACGTTCCTGATAGGATAAAAAAACAAAGTTTTCATTTTTCCAACGATTTTTTTTTTTTAAATTAATTATTTAATAAAGCATCACTTCTACAAAGAAGTAATACTTTTAATTCGAAAAATGCACTTTATGCCAATGAAAAAAGTATTTATTTAAAGCTTCATTTAAATAAAAAAACTCAATTTGAAATAACTTTCGCGAAAACTGCGTAGCAATCAAGACTAGCAAGAAGATACGAAAAGCAGTAAAAAGGCCAAAGCACGCTTCCGCTCATCACTGATCGAGGCAAACGTACGTAAACAACGCCAGTAATGGCGGTCGGACAACGCGAAAGAGATCGAACTGACATTGTCGATAAATCCTAAACAGTAATCGAGTGCAAACTTTTGATGTCATTTTCGACATAATCAGGCATTTTCACATCATAATGGAACATTTTCATTACCGGGCGACTTTTGGTGTTTATACGCAAATTAACCGAAATTTCTAGGGTACATAATGGGGAAAGAGGGCTTAGAGAATTTGGTATGTACAGAGCATATCAAAGTGTATATGTGTGTGCCTTTCTGTCACGTGACCCCTTCTCACGCACAATCCAGATATTACTAAAATGAAAATTCGAGTAAAAATAATAATTTTATTCGAAACCTGAATTTTACAAATGGTTTCATTTATTTATTTTTTTTTTTTTTCAATTTTCTTTTATTTTCCAGCCGGCCGAGTTGACGTTCCTTCTCTATGGACAAAATACGGAAGAAGTTCTGGTAAGTATTTTTCACCGATTATCATTCAGTGCTAATGTCAACATGGAACATTTTAAAGAGCTTTTCATGTTTGTGATCGCCATTAAGTATACCGGCATTCACATTTCTTAAAAGAAAAATATAGTTATTTACATTAATTTAAGTCGATTGGTATAAATACATCAGTACAAATCTTCAATAAAGTGAAGATTATTAGGATATGGAGAATAGCTATAACTACGGATCCTAGACTTGGAAAGTTTAAGATTGGGATACAGTGCGGAAGCTTCACTTGTCTTGATCACTGCGCAATTCGCGAAGTTTAAAATGAATGCGCGATTCCAAATATAGTAGTAAAAATGAAAAAAAATAAATAAATAGAATATAAATTACGTTCCTGAAAGGATAAAAAAATAAAATTTTCTTTTTTCCAACGATGTTTTTTTTAAAAATTAATTATTTAATAAAGCATCACTTCTACAAAGAAGTAATACTTACATTGTTCGGATGTATATATTCTGCAATTGTTCTAATGAGCTTTCCTCTTTAGTACACAGAATTTATGTATTTAAACCCAACACTAAATTGGCAATAATGTTTCATCATTTTAACGTTGAAATTACTAGATGCAACCGTAAGTCCTATGCTAATAGTTTCTTCTCTCGCACTTCTCACTTGTTGAACTCTCTTTTTGCTTTCCAATTAACTTTGATCTTCAAAAAGTTGAATTCAATGTCAATTGTTATTTTCTGTATTTTTTACTTCCAGTTCTTTTATTGTTTTCTCTGTTTGATAATGTTTTTCTTTTTCTCATATTCTCGCGCACTTAGTAACTTCTTGCATCTTAGTGGCTTTATTGCCTTGCTTGGGGTGAAATGAATAAAAAAAATGTATAGCAAAAAATAGTTTTTTACGACTAACAAACGTATAAAGCTCATTGCACAACATGACCTATTTATAGCCGTCGATGTGCTAATAAAAAAAATCCCAGAATGCATCTGTCGGATTTGTCAATAAATTTGTAGAGGAGAGTTTTTTTATCAGTCCAAAGAGACTGTTACTCCTTGAATCGAATGAATGAGTTAAAAAATATATTTTATCGCAAAAGTGTAGTGGAAATAATGGAAAAGAAAAACAAATTGTTAACCCCAATATCGATTGATTAATATCAATTTTATTGTAAAATGATTGACTTCTATAATAAAGTCTAACAGTGTGTAGCGCTCTTTTCAGTATTAACAATAATATACCGTGACTCCCGCCTATCCGCGTTTAAGCATTCGCGGCTTCACATATTCGCGGATTTTTCTTTAGAACATATGTACTTGTTATTCGCGGAAACCCCGAATATTCGCATGTTTTTCTGAAGAACATATGTACAAATTATTTGCTGAGAACTCGCTTATTTTTTCGATAGAACATATTTAAAATATTCTTGTATTATTTTCCTCCTGTTATTTAAGTGACTTAAAATATATAAGAGTCAATTTTTTTTCTAATTTTTATGATAAAAATTGGCAGAATTGTACATCATTGCAAAAACAGGCGTAGTTCTTGGGCTTTGTTCTCTGTTAGGGGCTGCAGTTGGGGTCTTAAAAGTGGCTTATGCTAATTCATCACAGTTCGGTTTTTAGAAAATGTTTTAAACTTCATATTTTATGCCTTGTTACACATATTTTATAAAGTATTTTCAGTGGTTGTATCGATCTATGCGGAATTAAAAACGGTTATTGTCCGTATGAAAGAAACTTTACGCTAAGTGTATAGTCACCAATATTATTTTTTCACAAATGTTTTTAAAAGTGTCTGAAATGTTTCTGAAGTGTTTAGGATGAAATTTTAAAGCACATTGCGTTTTAGCAACCAAATCAGGTACTTATAAGCACTTTTAGGGTGGGTAGCACTTTTAGGGCGTGGGGTAGCACTGTTTTTTTTACTTATAAGCACTTTTAGGGGTGGGGTAGCACTTTTAGAATACTGTGGACTCACTGAATTATGAATATGAATAGAGCGAGAGAGAGAGAGAGAGAGAGAGACGCGATTTCGTTTTATGTGTTTCATTCTTGATTTCAGGCAAGTTTCCGTGCCAATTTCACAGCTGCAATGCAAAAGGCAAACAGAAACATCCATAACATCACTGTGAAGAAAATTTATCCCATTAACAATTCAATCAAAATATTATTTTGGGCATACGACAAAGACGGTAATTACAATATTATTATTTGAATATTATTATCTTTGGTTTGGTTTATTTTGTTTTACGCTATATCAACCTCATTGGGTTATTTAATGCCGACGACATCTTTTATTGCTGGTAATATTTTTTTTCAAAAATGTATTGCTGGTAATATTTTTTCCCTTCAAAAATCTATTGCTGTTAATTTTTTTTTTTTTCATCAAAAATCTATTGCTGCTAATATGTTTTCAAAAAAAACATATAGCTGGTAAATTTTTCTTTTTTTTTTTGAAAAATGTATTGCTGGTAACAATATATTTCTGGTAATAATTTTTTACAAAAAAGTATTTCCGGTATTAAAACCTATTTTTACACATTCATAGTGTTTTAACCCCACTTTAGCGGTTAACTATTTGCCCATAGCTGGGACCCCCTAACAGGTGCTACCACCTCGGGCTAGAGTGGATCTGGGAACACCAGCAATTGAGAGGTGGTTCCTTGCTCCTCAAAACCTCCTGATCAGAAGCCTTGCTATCGGATGTAGTTTATCGTCTTACCCAGGACGCGGATGTAGTTTATTGTCATACCCAGGACACGGATGTAGTTTATCATCTTACCCAGGATGCCGATGTAGTTTATCGTCTTGTCCAGGACGCGGATGTAGTTATCTCATACCCAGGAAGGAATATTATAAGGATATCAAACAACAGACACTTTAAATATATATATATAAAAGGATACACAAAATATAGAAAAAAGGGGGAATTAGAGGAAGGATAAGAAAAATAAAAGAGAAAAGGCGGGAGTAGAGGAAGGATAAGAAAAATAATAGAGAAAAGGCGGGTGTAGAGGAAGTATGAGAAAATAACAGAGAAAAGGCGGGAGTAGAGGAAGTATGAGAAAAATAATAAAGAAAAGGCGGGTGTAGAGGAAGGATAAGAAAAATGATAGAGAAAAGGCGGGAGTAGAGGAAGGAAGTTGATTGAGAAGCGTGTGGCCGTGTGTTATCGTGCAGCAAACTTGGGCTATCCTTATTCACAAGTTTACTATGTTTCTTTTTTAATTTTTCGTGCATACACTCAATTTCTCCATATTACGAGGTCGTTGTTAATGTTTTCCCTTGAGGAATGAATAATGGATAGCCCCTTTGAAAGACAACCATACAGTAACCATTAAACTTTTAGGATCAGTGAAGGTTTAGGGTACTGTTTTGATGATTCACTTGCATCTAACCACTGAAGTACTCTCTTACTATTGTCAAGCAGTATCCATTTCTCATCGCATGTAATGATTCGATGCAAAAATGGTTCTGTTTCCCATTTTGTACTTATACACTATGATTACTCGGCATTGTAATAATTTTCATTGGTCTTATGAGTAACAATATATTGAAAGAAAAATTATCTGGGAAGAAAAAGAGTCAAGAATAAGTCAAGACTTTTTTTATATACTAAAGTGTTTACTTCGTTAGACGACCGGATCAACAACCAACCCCCAAAAAATGCGACATTTCACGTGTAACAATAAAATATATTTTCTTCTTCTGTAGGAAATCTCATTCCAGGCTTCCGAGTGGAGGAGAAGATGGAAATGAGGGAAAAGGTGGAACAAGCGGTAAGTAAAAAGGGAAAATATTTAAATAAAAAGCAAAAGCATTGATTATATATTTTCTGTCTGATGGCGGATTTTGTTTAGTGGCATATCAAAACCTCTATGTGTTATTTAATGCTGAAAGCTAAATGTTTTGAACACAATGTTATGGCTTAAACTAAGTATATTTTGGATTTATTACTTTTTCTCAGTTTGTAAGCCGTTCCCTTTTCTTATTGAAATATATATTATATAAATTTTCACATAGGCTCGTTAAACTTTGCCTTGGCCTTTTCTTCAGGCCGGAGCCAATCCATTTTTCTATTGGTCAAACTAAATTTTCACATAGGCTCATTAAACTTTGCCTTAGCCTTTTCTTCAGCCCGGAGACAATCCCTTTTTCTATTGGTCAAACTTAATTTTCACATAGACTCATTAAACTTTGCCTTGCCCTTTTCTTCAGCCCGGAGCCAATCACTTTTTCTATTGGTCAAAATAAATTTTCACACGAGCTCTCGAATTTGAAAACAGTGGAGAAATGAGAGTTATTTTTATTTAGTATTCACCACGCGTTTATTCACACACACACACACACACACACACAAACAAAATCAAAATTATTTTTAAAATGCTGCGGGTCAATGAATTGCAGTAATGTTTTTCATTTATCATTATTAAATATAGTTTTTACTTGGTAACAATATCATCTAAAACCTACAAATATTAATTTTCAAAACTTATCATAATTAAAACTTAAAAATAAATGGAAAAATTCTTGTAAAAATTCATTATTCATTGAAAAAAATTCAATATATGTCTCATTCATAAAAAAACAATTAAAATCTTTTATAATTAAATAATATCTTAGTTTTATTGCATTATTTTATTTTACAATTCAGAGCTGATTTTCTGTTATTGGAAGCCCTGTTTGCCAAAAGTTTTTAAAAGTGACGAATTAAATTCTCCTTATCACTAATATAAATATTAAACGATAGAAAAATGAATTTCTCGATATTTCAAAAATGAAATAAGTTGGGGGTAACAGATGTAAAAAAAAAAATTACTAAGATTTAAAAAAATAAAAATAAACATTTCTAAAATAATTTTATTCTTTTGTGAATGTCTTGACAATTTCATTAAAATCTGATATCTGATTCTTGCAAGAATTTCCTAAAAGTGTGCTTTACACCGCAAAAAGACGTTCACATTTCCTAAAAGTGTGCTTTTCACCTCAAAAAGACGTTCACATTTCCTAAAAGTGTGCTTTTCACCGCAAATTCATAGCCACCCGTTGACGCAAGAAAAAAAAAATTTTAACCAAAGGTTTCAAATAGGATTAAAAATATAATTTAGTAATCCAAAAATCCTTTGGTCTTTTCTCTTACTAATAACATAAAGATTTTGACGATAAAACTTTGTTTTTAAGTTTGGGGCATTTTTTCATCATGCAGGCGCATTTTTTAGCGGATCTTTGGGGGTTAATACCTACCCAGATACCGTAGACCGCTAGAACTTGTATTTAACCTAATTCTATAATATTTTAATATTAAAATAATTATGAGAGTTTTATCGGCGATGTTTAGGTATTTATTTAGTAAATCCAGATGCTTCTATTAACTCCATAATATTGAAAGATTAAATATAGATAGTGAGAAAATCTTATATGTAATTCAATGTAATAATTTAACAGTCGAGTAAAGGTTAGCTAAAAATACTGTGATAGAAAGCAAAACATGAGGACTGCCTACATTGAATACGTAAGACAAATGCAACGATAATAACAAAGGACATTGTCGGAGTTAGCTCCTCTTTAATTCCCAAATTGTCATTAGGGTCATTCTCCCTATACTATAAATACTGGGTGACCTCTCGCCTCGTTCTCTTTTTTATTTCTTCATTTCAGCGATTACAATGTAAACTTTCTTAGAAGATCCGCGTCCTCCCATTTGTGGGAGACGCCATGAACATTATACACACATACACGAACGTACGAACATTCACCAAAATACGAACATTCACCAAAGAACAGACACAAACGTTCACATACATACAAATATTATTGTCTATGTCCACTGTAAAATTATTTTGTTTAATACATATATTTGTTTATATATATATATATATATATATATATATATATATATATATATATTTTAAATCAGTTAATATATATATATATATATATTTTAAATCAGTTAATATATATATATATATATATATATATATAAATATATATAAATATATATTAACTGATTTAAAATGTTTTTTCGCTACACAGTTCTATAAGAACACCGGATTATATAGCTTACTCTTCTTTATATATATATATATATATATATATATATATATATATATATATATATATATATATATATATCAGTCTTATTTATCTTCTTTATCTTCAATTGGACTTAATTCAAGTCCGGCCATTTTCTTGTAGTTAGACCTTTTAATATTCTACCAGGAGTTATACACGTGTTTCTAATACTGCAATACGCTAACCCACACAGTGTTCTACACCAGTATCGCCGATTAAATTACTGCTATAGTGTGTTCGATCCGCATGGGTAACTTGTATTTTTGCCAAATTAACTTACGTGTCGTTGATATAATGACAAAAGTACACAGGTGTATGCTTTAAGAAAGCTTTATTCTACGGTTTATTTATTATTGTGAAGTACACAATAATTGTGACACATGGCCGAAGAAGGAGTGAAGAGAGGCTGGTCTTCGCTAACTATCCTAGTCCTAGTTAATCACGATCACGATTAAACACACATACACGTACGTACGAACATTCACCAAAGAACAGACACAAACGTTCACACACACACACATATTATTGTCTATGTCCATTGCAAAATTGATTTGTTTAATACATATATTTGTTATATATATATATATATATATATATATATATATATATATATATATATATATATATTATAAATTAACTGATTTAAAATGTTTTTTCGCTACACAGTTCTATAAGAACACCGGATTATATAGCTTACTGTTCTTATATATATATATATATATATATATATATATATATATATATATATATTATAAATTGATATCTGTAAGAACACCGGATATATATATATATATCGGTCTTGTTTGTTTGTCTTCTTTACCTTCAGTTGGATTTAACTTGAGTCCGACAATTTTCTTGTTGTTGGACCTTTTAATATTCTATCAGAAGTTACACACGTGTTTCTAATACAATAACACATAAACAAACACATGAGGTCCTCTACACATTAATCTGAGGTTACGTTTATAGTGATCGGGTGAGCGTGGAACATACAGTTTACAAATCCTGAGATATACTCAACGTGTAGCAGGCACCAACGACTCTAACACACACACACACACACACACATACACACACACACACACACACACATATATATATAGTTAAACCTGGAGAGCCAGACAAATCTACCTAGGCATTCCCTGACGACCCACTTAGGTGAAACCTTGGTAGGTTTGTCTGGCTCTCTAGGTTTAACTAGGTCTGCTCTACTCATTGTATTGAGCACTTTATTTAGTTATTTTGGGTACTCGCATCGGTTTTTTTTCTTTGGGCCTTGGACTCGTATGCTGGACGATTATTTTCGGTTAGCGTACATCTTCTTGGTTCTTTCTTTTTTATATAGCTTTTTCCCCCTTTGGTGATGGCTTGTTTATTTGCAAATCAAGACAACGAAGGTTTTCCGAGCGAGTATAGTTTCTTATACTTATAAGATTTCTATTAATAATTATATATATATATATATATATATATATATATATATATATATCGGTCTTGTTTGTTTGTCTTCTTTATTTTCAGTTGGACTTAATTCAAGTCCAGCCATTTTCTTGTAGTTGGACCTTTTAATATTCTACCAGGAGTTATACACGTGCTTCTAATGCAACAACACGTAAATATGCCCCCGGTCCTCAACAACATCATTTTACGTAAAATGTTTTCCCGGTTTTCTATTTGCCAGCTTGGTCTTCGGTCGCATCCACAGAGACAAGACATCTTCCAAGAGTACCTGGCACTGTTCATCATCCTTATTATCATTGGCTTCTTGTGTCTCATCATTTTGTTGTCCAGTTGCATGTATCTCTACTGTCGACGACACTCGGGACATTGGGATCGTGCACTTGCTGAACAGGTATGTGTCGTTTTTATTTATTCCTTTTTTCTACCATTTCTTCATTCCTCGATACTATTTTGTAAGAAACTTCTTTTTTTATTTAACTTTAAGGGCAAGAAGTTATCAGATAATAGCAGATACTGACCCCCTGTAAAAGACTGAAAAGAGATGGAACTTTTCTTTTATAGTTATTATTAACCAAACAGTAGTTAAATGGGATCGTCAGTCTACGCTCTAAGTAACTGTCTGGAAAAGCAACTTAATTTGAGAAGAAATAAACACTGGTCGAAAATCAATAATAATGGAATTGAGAATGCTTCAACTAATAACATAGTAAAAATACTACTATTATTACTATCACTACTACTACTGCTACTATTACAAATAATAATACTAGCATAAATAAAGCAACGAAAATTTAAAAAATTGTAACAATTTTTATATCTACCGTGAAACATTAGGTAAGACGAGTTGTGACACAAGGTCAGTTTTTAAGGTGAGAACCCGAGCGCGTACACCCGGGCTAGGAACAAAAATTGTCCACAGCTGTCGGTAGCGCTGGCCTCGATGCAAGCACCGATCCCTCCCTCTGGTGTAATGAGAGGGCGCGGCCTCGGGCAGCTGTTCCCCAGGGCTGGGCACCTCTCAGTATAATTTTCCTATGTAAGTGGAAAAGCAACTTAATTTGGTCGAAAATCAATAATAATTGAGAATGCTTCAACTAATAACATAGTAAAAATACTACTACTATTACTATCACTACTACTACTACTACTACTCCTACTACTACTACTGCTACTATTACAAATAATAATGCTAGCATAAATAAAGCAACGAGAATTAAGATGAAACTCATACTGGCCAAAATGCGGTAATTCGGCGTGGAGTAATGGTTAATAAACTTGTCTCGGTAGGTCAATTACGTCTGAATAGTGAGTTCGATCCTCACTGGGTTCCCCAAAACTTTCGGCCTTTTGACACATCTAAGGTACTCTTATAAAATCATTTTGAGGAATTCGACATGGAGTAATGTTTAGCAAATTTGTGTCGCTAGATCAATTACGACTGAATAGTGAGTTTGATCCTCGCTGAGTTCTCCATACATTCTGCCTTGTGCCACATCTTTGAGTCCTAACCACCACTTTACCTGTGGTATAGAAAATGCTGTAATGCCCAGCCACCGGTTGAACAGTGGTAGAGAAAAATGACTTAATGCCCAGCCACCGACTGACACCGGTTGGTAAACACTTGTAACTATTTTTATATCTACCGTGAAACATTAGGTATTTACTCTATCCTCCCACTAAGACGAGTTGTAATACAAGGTCAGTTTTTAAGGTGGCGACCCGAGCGCGTACACCCGGGCTAGGAACAAAAATTTCCCGCAGCCGTCGGTTGCGCTGACCTTGGTGCGAGCACCAATCCCTTTCTCTGGAGTAATGAGAGGGCGCGGCCTCGGGTAGCTGTTCCCCAGGGCTGGGCACCTCTCAGTGTAATTTTCCTCGGTTGCGACCCTCTACCTTGACGGAGCCGCCCCTGAGTGCACTCAGACCGAACACAGAGGGTGTTACAAACTATTTGAGAGAGTAATTTTAACACTAAAATCGTAAAACATTATATACCAATTATTTGCGAAATTTGACTCAGGAGCTCAGGCTGAAAGGTTAAAATTGCTCAAGAACACAGGTCTCAAAGGGTTAATAAATAAACAGAACGTCTACTTAAATATGAGTATCCACTAAAAATAACGTCTAAGTAATAACAATAATAATACTGTAAACGAAGCGACAAGAATTAAGATGGAAGAAATACTAGTAAAAATGAATAATGGTTGACAATATTTCAACTATTAAAACATTCATAACACTATTACTATTGTTAATAATAACAGGATATGTAAAAGCGTTAACATCAAATATGGTACTGGGTGTGAGGGGAAAGATAATAAAAAAAGAAGTTTATATATTAAGTCTTGAATTTTGTATATGTGAAGTTTTCAAAGAGCTCATATGTCTCTGAAATCTTTCTCTCTAGTTACATCTGGATTTTGCAAGCATTTCAATTTCGGGAAATAAATGTAAATTTTCACTTAAGAAATAATTCTTAACAAAACAATTTTTAAAACACGTTTTAAATAAATGACCGGATCTAAAATAAATTTTAGAAAATTTTTTGACTAATGCTTTTTCAAAATCATTTTTCCTTTTGAATCTCTTTTGCTATGATTTAGAAGAGATTTTCAAGCATTTTCAAAAATATATTTTCTAAAACTAATAAAGATTATTTAAAGTAGTGATTCTCAACGGTGGTCCACATAGCATTCCTAGTGGTCTACAGAGAATTCGTAGCCATAACAAAATTGTAGCCATTTCCCAAAAATGTTTCTAAATTATTCATACTTTAAAGAATTAAAAACATATATTATACTTTTGTTTAATTACACACATATCCATTCTATTTGAAAATGTCGAAATTACATAGGTATTATGCAGTGCTATATTTATTTTATTTTTTATCATATGTATATATATATATATATATATATATATATTATTGTTATATATACTATATATTTCTTTCCCTACCACATGGATGAGGGAATCTGGATTTTCGGCTGTTGTGGATGTTTTCAGTACAGAAAGAAATACATTAGATTTCAACAGCAGAGGAACTATGTTTTTTATCATATATATATATATATATATATATATATATATATATATATATATATATATCATCCTCCTTGGGTTTACCCATACGGATTACCCAGTTTTTCATAAACTATATATAATAATAATGGACTCTCCCGTCTGTTTCGACGTATGAGGATCTGTCAGCTTATTGATTCAGTTATGAAAGTTTATGTGATAATCTTAAGTGGCATTTAAGACCCGCTAGTGATTTACAAAGGAGGCCATATATGGACCAAGTGTGAGGATTGTGAGATGCGATCACTGTTAGATTGGTTGACCTTTTAGATCTTGCTCTTGATAAGAACGAATCAAGGTAAACCACCAGAAAACCCACCCAAGTGATTTGATTAAAGTGGTGAAGGCTTGTGCAGAACCATCCACACTTTTCAGAACTATTGATACACAGTTGGTGCAAATAAATGGCACAGACGAAGCAGACAATATACCTCAGACTTTTCGTGTAAGAGTTTTCCATCTCCTAGACCAATCGTGTTCTATAACACTAAAGAGCTTGGTTAGCCCTGGTAGACACTATTTGCCCATAGTTGGGACCCTAACAGGTGCTACCACCCCGGGTCAGGGCGGACATGGGAACAACAGCAATTAAAAGGTGCTTCCACGCTCCTTAAATCCTCCAATCTCCCGATGAGAAGACTTGCTGCCGGATGTAGTTTACCGTCATGCCCTGGACAATGACTATATATATATATATATATATATATATATATATATATATATATATATATATATATATATAATCTTTTATATTTTATATATTTATAATTATATATATATTTATATATATTTATATTTATAAGATATTGAAGAAAATTGGCATCCCAGACAACATGATAAAAGTTATAATATCTTTTCATGAGGGTATGAAAGCATCAGTCGTTTCGAATGGGGACTCTTCGGAACAGTTCAATGTAACCAATGGCACCAAGCAAGGATGTGTTATGTTGAAACACGCATTTTAAGATGTTGTTACTGGAGTAAAATTTCAGTTCCGTACAAGTGGTGGAATATTCAATCACCAGCGCTTCAAAGCAAAAACGCTCCTTCGTAGAACAATCATCAGGGATTTGCTATTTGCAGATGCTGCTGCACTGGTTGCAACCTCCCTCAAGGAAGCTCAACTTCTTGCTGATCGGTTTTCTGCTGCATGTAAAGCCTTTGGCCTAACCATCAGCATAAAGAAAACCGAAGTCATACATCAAGCCCCGACCTACACCAAAGCAGGTGCACAGTCTGAAACAAAATCAGCCAGCCCACAATTTTCCATTAACCCCTATCCGAGTCGATGGAAGCAATTTGAAATATGTGAAAAACTTCACATATCTTGGTAGCGTGGTGAATTCAAGTGCATCACTCGATAATGAAATAGTGAATAGAATCTCTCGTGCTAGTAGTGCGTTTGGAAAACTGAGTACCCGATTATGGAAAGACCGAGGAATAATCCTGAAAACAAAGATAGCAGTATATAAAGCCGTCATACTTACCACACTACTGTATGCATCAGAGTCATGGACACCCTATCGTAACCAAATTGAGCAACTTGACGTCTTCCACAAGAGATGTCTTCGTACTATTTGTGGTTTTACTCTTAAAGACCGGGTATCTAATGCAGACTTGTTTACATTTTGTGGCATCAGTGGAATAGAAAGTTTTCTGATCCAATCATAACTTCGTTGGGCAGGTCATGTTGTTCGCATGGACGATAGTAGGATACCAAAGCAGCTCATGTACAGTCAGCTTGATGGTGGTAGCCGAAATGTTGGACGACCTTGGCTTCGCTACAAAGACAAATTGAAAGCTAAACTTGCAGCTGTCCAGATCGATAGCAGAAATTTTGAGCTCAATGCTAATGATGGAGATGCTTGGAAGAGTATGTGTCACCAGCGAATCAAACATTTCTCCACGGCTGGTATTCACAAATTAAAGGAAACTAGTCTTAGAACAAAAGCAAATGCAAATATAGCAGGGACGCTTTCTCTCAACCCTCACGCCTGCATCCACTGTGGCCTTGTGTGCAGGTCTCTAGCTGGACTCAAATGCCATCTTCGCCTGAGCGTGTGCAGGCACAAAGAACCATAAACAGGGATATTTGTCAGGACCTCATACGTCGAAATTGACGGGAGAATCCATCACATATATATATATATATATATATATATATATATATATATATATATATATATATATATATATATATATAGATATATATATATAGCTTCAAGAATTTTTAGATTTTGTTTATTATTTTCATGTTTAAGTATATGAGACGCTGGAAACGAAAATCGTACCACAGCTCATGACGTCACACATTATCACGCGAGAGTGAAAACGAGAAATATTAAGTATGGGAAGCGGGGTAATGTGTGACGTCATGAGCTGCGGTACGATTTTCGTTTCCAGCGTCTCATATACTTAAACATGAAAACAATAAACAAAATTCTTGTAGCTATATACACAAAACAGTTGAAACCTACCCTGAACAATATATATATATATATATATATATATATATATATATATATATATATATATATAAATGTTATATATACTATATATAATATAAATTTTTTATTCATATAAAAAATTATTCCTATGTTAATAGATCATTTTCATTGAGTATTTTAGTGTGGAAATTAAACAGTAGGAGTGGTCCATTTGAACTTTTCGAAGAAAAAAATGGTCCATGGTCTGAAGAAGTTTGAGAAGCACTGATTTAAAGAACTAACATAAAATATTTTGAAATATTCTAAAATATTGTTAGTCCTTCGAAATATTTATAACTGAGCGGTTCACGATAATGTATGCACATGATTAAAAAATTACTCGTACACGATGACAGATAGCAGACACAGAAAGACACAAAAAGGAAACTCGAACCCCTACAGAAGATATTGAAGGAAAGCAGGAAGAAAGGACCAAACATCAATTGCAAGAAGTTATAATGTATGATTGTCAGAAAAAAGGACGGACCAACATGTAAATTACAAATTGGAAGTACAAAAATCAAACGAGAACAACGAGGAAGTGTTTTAAAAGTGAACACGGAAATGCGAAGGTACATTGGGATAGCAAACGATGCCTTCCAAAACCTAAGCAAAGAAACAGACAAAATTCGTTAGAAACAAATAAAACAGTACTGAACTGTTATATAATATCGGTCCACATAATATAGCAGTGAATGATGAACAATCTCATCACAGATGAAGAAGAGATTTGAAACAACAGAAACGTTGCTCTACAGAAGGATGCTGAGAATACAATGGATTCGACATGTGAACAACGACGAAGTTTTTAAAAAAATGGAAATATAAACGACACTTATACTTAACATCAGAAAAAGACAAATGATATTTCTAGGACACATAATGAGGAAAGAGGGCTTGGAAAATTCGATACTGACAGGACATACTGGAAGCAAGAGAGATAGAGGAAAACTGTGCATAACCTACGTAACGAGCTTGTGTAAATGGATAGCAAAATAGGGTTTAGGAGAGTTAACAAAAAGACAATATTTACTAAGAAGTACAAAGGTCAGGAAATTGTGGCGGTCCGTGATCACCAACGTCCTGAAAGGACACGACACAGAAAAAGAGAATTGACCTTACGTCTGAACGTTAACACTAATTTTATGTATGAGAGATTTAGTCATATTTTCTCGTTCTTATTTTTAACATATGTTCCATATATATATATATATATATAAATATAGTCTTAAGGTGTGCTATATTTATGGAATAAAGTGCTTAATATCAGAGATAGAGCGTGTGTAAATATAAAAGTGAACATAGAAGTCAACACTTAGAGGCGACAGTCTGTTTCATGCTATATGCAATCGTCAGGCCACAAGTGTTGACTTCTATGTTCACTTTTATATATATATATATATTAAGATATGTTTCGTTGTATAGTTTAGACATGTTCTGTCTACTTATTATCGATAAGATCCTTTAATACTCGTAGATAAGTGTTTTGATGTCATTATTGAAGCAAAATAGAAAATCGCCTGGTTTATATATATTTCTTTTATTACCAAGTACTTTCGACATATCCGTGTCATGATAAGGGTATTGTTTATAATAAAATAAATATTATAGTATTCATTATCATCAGAGACAAATTGTTGTGTTTTCTGAAAGTTAAATTTCTCACAAATGCAGTGACGAACGCTACGTCAGTACGGGACCCCTAAAACCGTTCCTCATTCCATTTGTAAGAAATTTAACTTGAATTTTAATTTTAACGATGGTTTTAGGATCTTATCGAAAACAAGTAACATAATATATCTAAACTATACGACGAAGCATGGCTTAATATATATATATATAGTTTATGCAAAACTAGGTAATCCGTATGGGTAGACCCAAGGAGAATGATATCCGGAGAGCTCAATATAAATTCAGAGCAAATATTTGAATAAAAACAGACCACTTTAAGGTTCCATGTAATAAATTATTTCATCACAGCCCTTTTAAAAGGCTTTGGATCATCAGACTTTACTTCCAAAGGTTGAAATGAAAAATGAAAAGAAATTCACATATAATGATCATGATTTATTTTATTGTATCTTCGTCCTTTTATATCGGTTTTCTTCTTAACCCCCTTACCCATCCATATCTAGAGATAACATACGTTAAGTTAAACGATGTCTGCCCCACACCAAATGGGGTTAGGGATAAAGAATTGAAATGTTACATCTAACTCACTCATGTCTTCTCTCCCCCCTCACTTCCTCACTTCGTTAATTTACATATGCTTAATACGGCCCGTCAAAAATGTGTAAATTTCTTTTCATTTTTCATTTCAACATTTGGAAGTAAAGTCTGATGATCCAGAGCACTTTAAAAGGGCTGTGGTGAAATAATTTATTACATGGAACCTTAAAGTGGTCTGTTTTTATTCAAACATATATATATATATATATATATATATATATATATATATATATATATATATATATATATATGTAGCCTGTGATTTTGAGAAAGGTTATTAGAATCACTTGTACTGACACAAAATGAGTTCAGTGTCAAAACAACTGACGGCTTACGACTATATCGCGTTGAAACACCGGTTCTCATCCAATTACTGAAGTTAAACCGGGTCAGTGATCATTCTGGAATATCAGTTGCTCTCAGCTCAGATATGCAGCTGGTGTAATGGATAACGACTCTGAATAAGAAATTGGAGAGCCGAGTTTAAATTCCAGGTGGCTTCTTTATATTAGTTTAAGTGCAAATACCCTTTGAAAAAGCATAAATACACCTCTTTTCCCAGCTATAGGTTAAATAGTAAGACATGTGTCAGCATATTATTGCTATTCCCCCCCAAAAAAATTCATACAATCCAAAAATATTTTTCGGTTTTAAATAACCTTAAAAAGGTTGATAAACTGTAAGAAACAAATCAATCCATCGAACAACTCACGCAAGAATATGTATATACATTGTGTGGGACATTCTGTACATTTTACTCTGAGAAAAAGCATATGTAAATAAATTCTTGGTGGTTGTTTCAATATTACTTCATGATCTTCCACCTTCTCTCCTTATGTGTCGACATTTAATATCTTTATGTTGCCCATTGCTATCCGAACCTGAAACTGTAACCAGGCCGCCAGTTACATTTTCTGGGGTGTTAACAGCTAGTCAACTTGCTTTTTAATCTTAAACCAAAGCAAAACTATCTTCCTTAAAAATGATTACACTGGGCAATAAAAAAAACTTTTTTTTAAATTGTCTATATTTTTCCAAATGATTTAGGCCAATTTTTCACCGCTGAATCCAAAAATGACATCTGTTTCTCTCAATCATGTCATGTTTTTGTGCTATGTTGAGTTTTTAAAAATCTGATCTTATGAGTAAATCGATTACATTTGTGTGACATTATCGATTGAATTTTGTTAATATTTCTCGCAGAAAATAAGTTTTTAAGAGAAAAAATTGTTTTCTAACATAACTTATTAATGTTACAAACCTCGATTACAATAAATTGAATAGTATACGTTGATAAATGTAAGTACATGTAAATTGCATGTTACGTCTTCATTGTTCAAAATTCAGGGCTTGAAATTTCGTTTATTCGAACTCTTACAATGATCAGCGGCAGGTGTGTCTCTCTTCAAAGTTTAACAGTAATCAGCCATCATGACTGCATCCCAGCGTCCCTGATACCTGGTCTCCATCTCTTTCATGTCCCGATGGAATCTCTCCCCGTGTTCGTCCTCATTGATCCCAAATTCTCAGGAAACTGATCATATGTGAGAATATATCATGCATTTTGATGCTTATGTTGCATCTGGGGTTTCTGAAAGCAGTCAGCATATGGATGACAAGTTCTGCATAGTTCCTGGCCTTGTTGTTGCCAAGAAAGTTCTTTATGATCAGAACAAAAGCCTTCCACACTTCCAATTCCACTCTGTACATTGAGTTTTCAAACTCTGGATATCTGATGAGCTGACAGATTTGATGACCATCAATGATGGCAGCTTTCAACTTCTCCATTGTCAATCTTGGAAAAGCCTGGCACAAGTAAGTGAAGCAGCCACTATCCTTGTCCAGAGATTTGGTGAACTGCTTGATCAAGCTGAGCTTTATGTGCAGCGGTGAGAAAAGTATCCTGTCTCTGTCCACCAGAGGTTTATTGATGACGTTTGTTGCCCTGCAAGTCATCAATTCCCCACCCCCAAACGGGCCTGTCCTTTTCCATGTAATGCTGAGCAATGTCCCTACTATCCCACATGCACAGAAAGAATGAGTACTTGGTGAACCCGGACTGGTGTCCCAACAAAATGTCACCATCTTAAGGTCAACGGAAATAAATCACTCATGCTGATAATAATTAATTTTCTCCAGCACATTCTTCACTGCCTCGTAATTCACCTTCATTGTAATCGAGTGAACCCGAGGGTTACAGATACAAACTGGTTGCCATTGTGCAGCAAAACACTTTACAGTGATCGTTTGCTGCTGTCAATGAAAAGTCTCCAATCTTTGGGTTCGTACTGTGTCACTCCAATTTTGTACATATGATGCGCAATATCTGTACAGTACACCAAGTTCTTCTCTTCAGAGAAGAAAAAAAAATGGACATATTCTTGATGCCTGTCGTGGTAAAAGGTGAGGCGAGTATTGCCTGAGGGGAGTTTTTTTCTCCTTCAAATTAGATGCGAACAGTTTGGCAGAGAACATTTTGAAATCTGGAAATAGATCCTTTAGTTCTTTTGTGGTGAAGTATGTGGAGCATTATAGTCAAAAACCAATTCTTCTTCATTTTCTTGAACACTCGAGAATTCTTCTTCAATAATATCAGGAAGTTCTCCAAAGACACGTAGTGGAATTTCATCACAATGAGGACGACGTGCTGATTGAAGATCAGGATTCTTGAGTCTGCTTTGTATTTTTTTTTCTCTTGATCCCAGTCATATCAATAGCACAGAAGTAGAAGTTAGTGCTATGATTTGTTGGCTCCCTCCAAACCATGGGAATTAGCAAACTTCAGACAACTCTTCTTGCACTTGATCCACCGACGCAGATACGCGGTACATGTTTGACATACCACATGTGCCGCCCAAGCTTTATGCTGGTCATCAAGTTTAATACCAAAAATAAAGAAAGTAAGCAAACTATATGAAATTGTGACTAGATTCCTGTTAGAGACAATGGTGTCTTCACTGAAGATATAGCGGGCTTATTTTTATAAGATTTGGTGGAAGCCATTCATTCACCTGTAAAATACTAATTAGATATAAAATGGATTTGAAACATCATTGTCAAAAACCAATTCTTTTTCTTCTTGAACACTTGAGAAATCTTTCTCACTAATATCAGGAAGTTCTCCAAAGACAAGTATTGGAATTTTATCGCAAAGACGACATGCTGATTGAAGATCAGGATACTTGAGGCGGCTCCGGTTCTTTCTCTTGATCCCAATCTCATCAATAGCACAGAAGTAGCAGTCAGTGATATAGTTTGTTGGCTCCCTCCAAGCCATGGAATTCTAAATTTCGCACAACTCTTCTTGCCCTTGGTCCACCAATGCAGATACTCGGTATATGTCTTACATACCATGTATGGAACCCAAGCTTGATCCTGGTCACCAAGAGTCATTTCTTGATAGTGTGTGTGGAAGTGAATGAGTTCTTGAATATTAGCAGTTAGAGTGACATGACTCTTAGTGGAATCTGAGAGATTCTGTTGTTGAGGCCAAACATTGTGATTTTTATATTGTTATTCCTGAGAAATTGGCTCCTGAGTTATATAACTTTAGTTATTCCTAATTGGTCCTAAAAAGTGACGTGGTATGTTACTACATCTGTGCAATATGGTAGACCTAAATTATAATGACTAATAAAGCAACCTTTCATATTTATATTCTATGGTTTTGTATTGTACATTATAATTGGTGTGTTTTGAGATGTAAAATATTTCTTGCGTGTTATTGGTTTATAAATATTTTGGAGGTGTGTTTTAATATTTACGAAGCTATATTTAGCTGAAAATACTTCTGATTGGTTAAAATTAATAAGTTTATAATTAACAAAATAATTAGTTTTATTGTGTGAAATATGGTTGCATATTTAGATATTATAATGGACATGACAACAGAAAGTAAAACTCAAAAAGGTAACCTGATTGAGCAAAACTAATGTGATTTTTGGATTCAGCACAACAAAATTTTCCTAAATCAGCTAAAAATATTTAGACAATATATTTGGTGTTGACCGGTGTTATCAGAGTATGTCATACTAACCTGGTCCCATAATAATTGCTACATTTATTGTATGAAATACATATATAGACTTTTGCACTTGGACTTGGGGTCGTGGTTAGTAAGCTTGTCTCCCTAGATCAATTACAACTGAATAGTGAGTTCGATCCTCACTGGGTTCCCCACACTTTCGGCCTTGCGCCATAATTAAGCCACACTTAGAAAATCGCCATATACAGAAGTTGATACATGGAAATGGTGTAATGGTTAGCAAGCTTGTCTCCCGAGATCAATTACGACTGAGTTAGATTATAACAAGGTGCTACATACTTTTGGCCTTGTGCCACATCTACACTACACTTAATAAATCTCTATATATGCAAAACTAATAACGATTTTATTTCTCAATCAAAATAATTATGTGCAAATTCAAAAATAAAACCATTACTAATTTGAAAATACTTTATTCAAAACTAACGAAATGTGAAATGTTTGAAAATCCTCTTTTTATATTTGTATATAATTTTTGACAAAAAAAATATTGGAAATATTTTTTCATTTTTTTAAAGAAGAAAAAAAAAGGATTTTCAGACAGCATTTCATTTTCTCTTTCTTTCTTTCTCTCTTTTTGTGTTACCATTTCAGATGGGTTTATTTGATGTGCCTTTACTTTCCTTTTCCAATCTTCAGTACCACGTGACTGTTGTGCCAAGACGTGAAGCCCGCATTTCAGAAAACCTTTATTCAGACGAGACCATTATGAGCGATGAGATGTTGGAAAAGTCGCACAGCAGCCTGGGAAGCCATTACCTCGGTGTCGGCAATCTTCATGATCTCAGCTACCCGAACAGTCTGTCTGGAATCAAAGCAATGAATAACAAGAACACCTTCAACACATATCCTAATACTTATGGGTCCTTGCCAAAAGATGGAATCGAGGGATTGGTGGTGCCTATCGACCAACTAAAACCGGAAAAGGATGCGTTGATCATTGAAGACACTGTCTTGTGAAGAAGAAAAAAATACGGCTTTTAATTTAGCCGTTTCAAAGGACAAAAAGAAATAAAAGATTGAAAATAAGTGCTAAGATTTTTTTCGCTTCCGGAATATCCCATCATGCACTCGGAAAACCAGACAGTTGGGGAAAATCTCTAAACAATTCATAAAAAAATGGTTTTATTGTTATGTTTTTTTTTTTTTTCTTTTTTTTTAATAGAGGGAAAAAAACTTATTTGGTTACAGAAAAGAGACATTCCATGTATTTTATTAAAAAATAGCAGAAAAATATCGGTAACAAAAAGAATTGAACAAGGAATCATGACATCACAAACAACTTCTGCATACACATTACTAAACAAACACACGCAAAAACAAAAAAATGTACGTTACACACACAGACACACACATACATATATATATATATATATATATATATATATATATATATATACGGACCGCACCAGAAAAAGGAAAAACTTGTATAGATATTGTAATACTAAATTCAGACATCACGAGATTAATACGAGTAACATTTGGATTCTACAACCACAAGAGATGCTCAAAATGGCGGCCTTTAGCTTCCAGGCATTTATTAGTCCGGCGAACTACTGCTTGAGTAACGTTGGCCAAAGTGTCCAGTGGGATTGTTGCACATACATTTTCAAATTCTTGTCTAAGGGCGGCCAGTGTAATGCCATCTGTTGAAAAAATATTGCTGTACAATGTGCTACTGTGTTACCGCAATTAGATAAAACTATGAAAGACAAGTTTTTCCTTTCCTGAAATGTGTAAATATTTTTTGGTGGAGTCTGTATATATGTAGACAAACACACACACACACACACACACTCGTGTATGTATATATATATATATATATATATATATATATATATATATAAAAGTGAACATAGAAGTCAACACTTAGACGCAACAGTCTGTTCCATGCTGGACGCAATCGTCAGGCCACGAAGATTGCGTCTAGCATGAAACCGACTGTCGCGTCTAAGTGTTGACTTCTATGTTCACTTTTATATTTACACACGATCTATCTTTGATAATGAGCACTTTATCCCATAAATATAGCACACCTTAAGACTATATTTCTTTATATATATATATATATATATATATATATATATATATATATATATATAGACAGGCATACACACGCACATGTTTCTATTTTCTCCAATTACTATACTAAATAGAAGTCAAATTATTAGTGCTGAAAAAAAAATAATAAAAACGAAACTTTTCGCTTGTTTTTGATGAAACTTGCATAAACGAAAGATTGCTTCCAAAATACACCCTATTCACACACACACACACACACATACACACACACACACACACATATACACACACACACACGCACATACACACACATATATGTATGTATACATTTTTGTTTTGTTTTACAATGAATTTCACATTTTATATATCGGCTTATTTATAAGTAAATTCCATATTTGTTTATTCATTTCAATATATGTATTGGCTTTAAAAGTTTTCTATTTGATATATATGTATGTATGTATACAAATTAGATAGGTTAGTAAATAAAACAAGGGCAAACGAAAGGGTGCCAATATAATCATTACAAAAACAAAAAAAAAAAAAACATCTGACACATAGTAATTCCCATTTCTCTATTTATCTCTCGTTCCGTTGATGAAGGACACAGGCGTGTCTGAAAATTCCGGACTTAAAACCTTTCTTCCCGTGCTTCATTTCTATGCTATAGTTAATAATTAATATTTAATAAACGTTTTGATTATATTAGTACACTTTCCTTTGTCCTTGTTTTATTAACTAACCTATTCATTTTATATATTATATACACTTTCTTCTAACATATATATATATATATATATACACCTAATCATTTTGTGGGTGGTCCGAGTTTACTTTCGACAATTAAACCGCTCTGTGTCAGTGACATCTCAACGCGCGTAGGTCGCATGATAGGCAACAACTGGCTGCTTATAACCTACTAATTGTTGGCCTGCTTGTTGTCTAAAGCAATTCCTGTAAGATCAGGGATTAGTCTTCGAGACTATGTAAAAGTTAGTTTCGAATAACGATTTCCAGGGCAAACAAACGGGCTGGCTCTTCCCATTTTAAAAGATTGGAGCAAAACAATCGCCATCATCTGATCTAATGTTCGACTAAGCTGAGCTTAGTAAATATTTTCTATCTGTAAGTGAACTTTGTGTGAGTGAGTGAGTGAGAGATTTCTTTAAATGTACTGGACAAGGATTTCTTGGGATTTGGTTGTTTTTTTAATCATTTCACTCCAAGCAAGGCACTAAGACGCAACGGGTTTACTGGGAGGGAAAGAGAATGAGAGGATTTTAGAAAGAAAAATGACAATAAAAGAAAAGGCTTCAAGTAGACAGAAGATGGTGATCGACGTTGCTTTTTTTTCATATATTTAAACAGCTCTCTGAATATTTTGATCAAACATTTTAAATGTATTTTGGCAGGTTTTGCTGCCACAGTCGGAAAGCTGTTCAAATATACGTGTGGTACAGCACTGCTCTAACCAAAACATCCCATTTAATCATATTTACTGAAGCTTGTGTAAAACTGCTACCTAAATATTCAACAACATCCGAGTCATTATATATATATATATATATATATATATATATATATATATATATATATATGGTTGGAATGAAGTGAGTTTGTGACGCTGGGTTTCACTGATTAATTTTTCAAAATTTTGAATGTAGATTGCGTGTATTGGTGTTATTATGGAAGTCGAGGTGGGGAGGAATCGTCGTCGTTTTTGTCACTCATGCTAATGCAAACATAGATGCATATCCGTACACCCATTGAGGTACGCAGACACACAAACACACACGCTCGCCCGCCGGGGATCACACAAACATAAACATATGTGGACAGTATGGGACTTGACATATATATTTATATGTGTGCTGTTGTCTACATACATACGCATTTGATTGTTGAATTTCAATGATGGGACCAGTTTGTCTGACATTCGCAAAAGCGTGAAACCCAGGGTCACAAACTCACTTCAATCCAACCAAATATGTTAGCTCTATCTCTGATATTGAGCGCTTTCTAATAAGTACCGCGCATATAATATATAAATAATAATATATATATATATATTACATATATATATATATATATATATATATTTATATACACACACTTTTCACATTATATATTTATATATATATATATATATTCTCTCGTTTGCCTTTCTTTAATTGCCAATCAGTTGTAAAAGTTCATCTTCTGTAATAGTGCTTGTGACGTTAATTCAATCTATTAATTTCTAAAATATCAAATTATTATTTCTGCCAGTAAGTATTTGACGAAAAGCATAATAATGGAAATAAATATCTGGTGATACTTGAAAATGTTGTTTTTGTTTTTAATTTTAATTCCTTCTTTTCATGTTTTCAGGAATTTGTTTTTTTTTTCTTTCCTTCTTAAACAATGATGTTCACTCTGTACAAGGCCCAAGAGCCACTCGAAGTAGAGGGATACAGATTAAAAGGCACAATTTATGGGGCTATGTGGGGAAGATAAAAGTTAACCCTAGACTTGAAAAAATTAAGATTATATCGAAGCAACCTCTTAGGAGTTGGTTCCAGAAATTGGTAGTTTGGTGTCGGGGAAGAAACTGTTTTAGTGGAACTTACATTTCACCAATGGAATACGAAGGTGTTATGGGGAAACACACCTTTTCTATAGTTAATAGACTCTCCCACCTATAATAAGTAGGAGTCAGTCAGACAGTCAGTCAGTCGATGTCGGACGACAGTCGAACCCTGCCTTCGGGCAGAGAGGAACCCGGACGAAGCTATGCCGAAGAGCAGAGTTTCGTCCGGGGAGGTAGACAAACCCGATTCCGTTTATGCGGAGTCTACGGGGATTTTTTGGCCGAGCTTACGGGCTCGGGAACCCCACATTAAATTCGGCCTTGTGCCACATGCGACTGCGTGGGGGAGTTACTAAATAGCGTCGATGTCGGACGACAGCCGAACTCTCTGCCTTCGGGCAGAGAGGAACCCGGACGAGGCTATGCCAAAGGGCAGAGTTTCGTCCGGGGAGGTAGACAGACCCGATCCCGTTTATGTGGGGTCTACGGGGATTTTTTGGCCGAACCTTCGGCCTTGTGCCACATGTGACTGTGTAGGGGAGTTACTAAATAGCGTCGATGTCGGACGACAGTTAGTCGAATACGAAAGTATCAGCGACCACAAGATTTCTCTGCGTAATACCTATTATATCAAGTCCCTTACGTCGAACCTATTTTAGGACCGACTTAGTACAAATACAAGCATCCACTGTGAAACCACAACAGAAGGAAATGAGGGTGGTTTTCTACAATGTATGTATGGTAGGCCTTAGCAGTGAAGGTTAGAACTGGTGGAAATAAGGAATTTAGTTTGTCTGAGCACTTTACATGGAAATAACGATAGAGCAGTGATAGGCTCGTGCCATTTCACCCGTGGGAAGAGGGTTCTAGGGTGAAAAATAATTTTTCACCCACAATGGCAATACTTTTGAACTTCATTGCAAGTTGAAAGTGAACGCTAAGCAGATCCTGCCCATATACAGCAGCCGTACAATTTTTACCACTTGGTCTGGAGAGGATAGAAGGAGTTATCATGTACTTTCTGGAGCAGTACAAGCAACTAACCATTTTGCCAATATCTTTAGTGATGGATCGTATGTACGAGTTCCACTTGAAATCTAACGTGAGTTTAGGTGTTTAATCAAATCTGAATAAAATAAAGAGTTAAATTTCTACACTGTTGAGTCTTCTGGTTTAGACACACATTATAGCTTTTATACAACGTACCCTACCGAAACTATGTGTTATGGTTAAAATGGAAAGAAAATTCTAATGTAATAATGATATATCTCTAAAGACTAAAAGAGTTTAAATTAAACAAACGTATAGCACTACAGGGTTATTCAAAAAGAAAGAGCAGATTTTGAACTGAATTTCAATCAATTTATTAGTATGAAAAAGAAAGATTTAAGTGACTTTGAATGCAATGTGGTCATTGGTACCACACAGGCAGGTTTGAGTATTTCAAAAACTGCTTCTCTTCTAAGATTTTCACACATAATCCTAAAGCATGGTCAGAAAAAACAAAACATTTCAACTGGTCAAGTTCAAATATGGAGTGTTTTCATTTTTGTGTTGGACATTTTCTGCTAAAATAATTCAAAGCTGGGGAATCAGAAGCAAAAAAAAAATGGGTTAATTTGACTGAATTTCTTTTTCATAGGGTCCCAAAATCATTTGATATAGGTCCTTTTAGAAAAAGGAGTGTTAAGTCATTTGTAGCATTCATTTCAACAAGATTACATTGACTTTTCAGGCAAAAACAAATGACAAAGAAACTCTCCAGACTTGATCATCTAAGGATGAATGATTAAACCTGAGAATTTTGATTAAATTTAAATGATGGTAACTTTAGAAATATTTGGAATTAAGATAAAGTTAGACTAGTCCTGAAATCCACAGACTAGATATATTTTTTTTTTACAGTGAGGTTCACCCATTACAAGGCCTGGGAGCCACTCAAGGTAGAGGGTTATACTTGGAGGCCATTTGTATGTATAGAAGTGGAAGATAATAGTTAACCCTAGCCATGAACAGAATAAGATCGTAGTGATTGGGGAAACATCTTGCTGGAAGTTGGTTTCACGGGACAGAAGATTCTCAAGTGGAACTTACTTCTTACTGATGGAATACGGAGGGAATGTGGATGATTCACTACTATGTAAGTGGCATGACACATTCTTGCTATGAAAATTTGAACTGGCGGGACCAGGGAATATAGTTCGTCCAAGCACTTTCCATGGAAGTAGTGGTAGAGCTGTGTGAAGCTTGCCACATCCTACCTGTAGGGGAGAGAGGGTGGAGAATAATTCGTCACCCACAAGGGCTTGGAGACACTTTTGGACTAAATGAAGGCTAAAGAGTGAGATGTGGGCAACTCACACCCAAACATGACAACAGTAGTCCATTTTCGGCCTGATCTGGCTCTTGTAAAGGTAGGGGATAGCAGGAGTAAGGTACTTACTGGAACAGTACAGAGAGTCGACCATTTTATCTCCATCCTTAGCAATGGATAGTATATATCCTGACAGGTGGCAGTTTGAGGTCAGATCGGCGATGACGCAATATAACTAGCTTGTTCTTAGAGGCATTGAATAAACTAGCCAGTTATGACCCCCCGCCCTTGGGTAGTTTGTGCGGACTGGATATAGCACAATAAATTTCTCTAGGCCCAATTACAGAGCTCGGACTAATAATCCAAGCCTAATGTTTGTTTTTGTATCATTAAATGTAAATTATAACACCTTTTCTTTAAGATATGTTTACTTACCTTAGCACTGTTTTCATTATTAGATTATACTTACCTTTCAAGTTTATATATTTAGAGAAATTTGGAAAGAAGTTCAATGCACTAAAATTCTGATAAATTCAGTCTTGTTACTTTCAGATCTTCAGTGTAGACATGACTGATTTACGTAATATTGGAATTTTGTCAGCTAACATAGATTTACATTCAAAGTATGTAAGGAAACTGGATAAGTCTTTATTTCTGAGATAAGGTATTACGTACACTATTTACATTATTCGGACTATTGTCCTCATCTTTGTCACCATATTTATCACAACGTTTCGGCCGTTGTATGCTCCAGCCTTCTTCAGGTGGTTGGAATGTCGAACTGAACCCTTTATTTCACTCACTGGGGTAGACTGTTCTAGTTCCACGTGCCATGTTTTTTAATGGATGTCAGTTATCGGTTATCTCCTGTTAATTCCCCTCTGAAAGTTCTCCATTGCCTTAACTGGGTATTGAACTCTCACTCCTTGGGTCCAGTCACTGGATCTAACCAACGCCTTTATCCAATGTGCCATGTGTCCCCAAGGACACATGGCACAGTGGTTAAGGTAGTGGAAGTGTTGATTTTTTTTTTTTTGCAATGCATATTCAAATATCCATAAAAATTTAAGTGAAAAGAGAGTTGTTAAAGCTTAGTATTTGAAGAATTCATTCCCTATGTAATGTTCTCTCAATGTTTTGTTACCTATAAACTTCCTCAGCTTTAGCAGAATAAGCCATTAGATCATAATTGCAAAATTACCATAAATTTATTGAAAAAAAAAAAAAAAAGATCTAGAATTGGTAGTTTTGAGAAACTCAAATACTATAATTTTCAAAATGTTGTGCTACCTTTTGCTACTTTTAGTGGCCGAAGTTGATATTTTTCAATTTTTCCATGTGGTTGGCCGTCTAAAAATTTTCATTCTTTTTTTCGGCTATCAGTTGTTAAATGTTCCAAAAATGTCAAATATTTATTTGTTAGCCGACTTTGAATTATGCTCAAAATACTTACCAATAACAGCAGAATAAACAGAAATTTATCTTGTCAAAATTTGTTTCATGTTTTTAGTTGATGAATAGTAAATAATTATTCTTCCCTCTTTTCTTTTTGTGGTGTTTGCTGCTAGAGCCATTCCAAGACAAACCAGATAAAGACAGAAGAGGATATGGAGAAAGAAAATTATTTTTCTACTTTATCCACTCACACTCTCTCATATATATATATATATATATATATATATATATATATACACGTACACAAGTATATGATTGGTGTATACAGAATAAATTCCAATAACTTCTATTCTTAGAAGAGTGCTCAATACAGAGTAGAGCGAATATAATTATTTATATAAAAATTATAACATAAATATGTTATAAAATCACTACAAAAATAGCCATTTTGTTTCAACACCTCTGGTGTCTTATCAAGTGATGATGTTCAATGTAGATTGTGTGTGTGTGTGTATATATATATATATATATATATATATATATATATATATATGTGTGTGTGTGTGTATGTATGGTGGACTTTCCCGCTGTATTTGTCATATGAGCGTCAAGCAACTCAGTTCCTAGGAACCGACAGCCAGAACCCAGCACATATGATTTGATTATAGTGGTGAAGGTTTTGTGCAGAACCAACCACACTTTTTGAAGGGCTGAATACAGAGACCTAGTGCACTACATACCACAAGGTCCCCAAACAACCATCCATAGGTTTTGAATTTAGACCTGTTGCCATCCAAAGCTATAAAACCGTCTGTCCTGGCGATCACGTATTAAAGGATACATGACTGACGAGGCCAACCCCCCACCTCGCAGTAGGTTGCCATTTCTTTTTGCAGTAGACCTGTTGCCACCCAAGGCTATAGAACCCAGTCTGTTTTGCTAATTACCCATAGCTGGAGGGAGAAGAAGAGGACTAATACCTTTCCCAAGGGTATTATTAGCATGTAAATGAATGTAATGTAATGGATTTGACTGGAATTCGAACTTGGCTCTCCAATTCCTCAATCCGAGCTGCCATCCACTACTTTACTATGCCTTTCATATATACAGCGTGTCCATAAAGTCTGTGTGCAATTTAAAACTACTTAAGTATTTTAAATTGCACACAGACTTTACGGACACCCTGATCTGTGTGTGTGTGTGCGTTACTGATGTAAACTTGCTCAGATATTAAAATATATGCAACAAATATAAAATGACAAATAATAAAAAAAACTTATAAAGAACAACAAACAAAAGGTGAAAAGGGCAAGGATAATAAAATAAAGTCATCATAAAGAGGGGAAGAGAAAAAGAAAATTCAGCAACGGTCAGAAAAATAAAGACTGTGTGTGTGTGTGTGTGCGTGTGTGTTAAGTAAAAAGTTTGCATAATAATATATAGTACATTAGAACTAATAAAGCGTGTGCGTGTATGTGTACATTTATTAGAAATAATAAAGCATGTGCATGTACATTTATTAGAAATAAAGTGTGTGTGTGTGTACATTTATTAGAAATAATAAAGTGTGTGTGTGTGTGTTTGTGTGTGTGCGTGTACATTTATTAGAAATAATAAAGTGTGTGTGTGTAACACTATTAGAAATAATAAAGTGTGTGTGGGTGTACATTTATTAGAAATAATAATGTGTGCGCGTGTATGTAAAATAAAGTTACCATAAAGAGAGGAAGTGAAAAACAAAATTTCAACAATGGTCAGAAAAATAGTGTGTGTGTGTGCGCGTGTGTGTAAGGTGCTAAACAGTTTCCTCCCTCTTCAGAACCAGTCAAGGACACACACACATATATATATATATATATATATATATATATATATATATATGGCCATTTGTACCCATCTACTATGGCAGCTTGCCAATCCCTGTTGCTGATGCCTGCTCAGGCACATTTGTATTTTTTCAACACCCATAGAGCCCATCTGCAGTTTATACTGCAACCAAGCTGAGTGGACTTTAGTTACAGTGTGCATTACCTAGCATGATCAACAGTTGGAACAAGGCCAGCACGCTCAAATCCTTGGTCACGACGACTTTTCACTTTGTGTTAGCACAACCATCAACAGCTCCCAAATGAATCTGTCTACCCAATTTCACTCACTCGTGTTATGGTTTCCAGGATCTTTCCAAAGGTGTTGGACACTGAAATCTCCTCCTCCAGTCCTGATAACATCAAGAAGTCAACTTCCTGACAAATTGACCATGGTGAGATTCAAACATGGGGGTCTCAGGGTCAGAAAGCGAACGTTCTAACCACTTGGCCACATACCCATAAATAAATGCTTAAATTCACCTTCATCCCTGCTGTGCGCCAATGGCTTAGTGGTAGAATCTCCAACTGACGCCAATTCAGTCGGGTTTCGATCCTAGCTAGAAGCAACCAGACATCTAGTCACACTGATGAGCTGTGATACAGTGAAACAGTCTGTCTGTAGATGACATATATATATATATACACACACACTGCGTGCCAAATTATTATCGAGATAACTTTTTTTCTAATATTTCAACACAGACCTGCGCAATCACTGAAATTTTTGTACTGATCTGCACAATGTAAACAAACTGGCGCTGTATTTGTTATCAGCACGGTGATTTGAGAGTGCCAAATTATTAGAAAAGTGTAAGAATTTAGTGAAAAGATGGGCCGTAAAAGCAGTTTAAGTGATGCTGAAAAGAAAACTATCACCTCAGAACTCTCAAAAGGTAAATCTACCCTACAAATTTCTAAAATGATAGGGAGGTGTCATCAAAAAAAAAATTCACCGCCGACCCTATGCAAAAGGGCAGATAAAGGCAAGCCGAAGGTTATTTCACGTCATCTCATGTCACGACTTAAATGAGAGGCCACGAAGGACCCTGCACTTACCAGTCAAGAGCTTTTCAGTCACACTTGGGATCCTACTGTGTCTAAAAGTAATCGGTGTCAGTATCTGAGGGAAATAGCAACAACAGTCAAACCTGTATCGAAGCCTCTGTTGATGAGAAATCACATTCAAAATCGATTGAAATGGGCTGAGGACAATATGAAGACTGACTTCTCTAAAGTTTTGTCCACAGACGAAACTTGAGCAACACTTGATGGGCCAGATAGATGGTGCAAAGGCTGGGTAATGAACGGACAGAATCGCCATCAGCGTTTGAGACGTCAAGAAGGCGGTGGAGGCATAATGATATGGGGTGGTATAATTGGAAAAACATTAGTGGGCCCTTGGAGAGTACCAGATGTCGTCAAAATTATTGCTGATGCATACATAGCGTTTATGAAGGAGCATCTTGAACCGTGGATGAAAAGGCAAAGAGTTGCATTCAGAAGGGCAATTGTTTTTATGCAAGATAATGCTCCCTCACATGCTGCTCACAAGACTACTGAATATTTGAAATAGTTAGGCTTCGATGGACCTTGAAAAATGAAGTAGCCAGCAAATTTTCCGGATTTGAATCCAATCGAAAACCTTTGGAGCATCATGAAGCGAAAACTGTACGCCAACGGACGACAATTCAGGAGCAACGCTGAGTTGCGGGAAGCAATTCTTGACATATCTCGTGGCATTACAGCAGATGACATCCTACAATTAACAAATTCTATGGATCGTCGACTTCTTCAAGTAATTTCAAAACTGGGAAAGCAAATTCCCTATTAATTTGTTTATAACTGTGCCTTTGTATCTGTTATTATTTGTTTGATTATCTTATTAGGTTCTTTTGATCATAAACATTCACGTGCAACATTAATAAACGTTTTGTTTGCTCAATTCTGGGAATTTTACTAAACCTTTTTACTAATTTGGCACTCTCAAATCACCGTGCTGATAACAAATATGGCGCCAGTTTGTTTACATTGCACAGATCAGTACGAAAATTTCAGTGATTGCGCAGGTCAGTATTGCCAACATTGTGTGAAAATTTTGTGTGAATTGATTGGACGGTTTTTGAAATATTAGAAAAAAAGTTATCCCGATAATAATTTGGCACGCAATGTATATATTTCTTTATTACACACACACACACACACACACACTTACATACACTACTGTTGAAAAATATGAAGCCACCCTCATACAATGAACTTGACAGAAGAGTAAAAAAAAAAGAAAATGAAAAAGAGTTCTTAGAGTCATTCAAAAAAGAATGGAACTGATACTTTGAAAAAATTTGCAATGAATGCCCAAAATTTATGCTGCAGTAATCAAGGCGAAAGAAGGATATTTTGATGAGAGTAAAATTTAATCATAAAATGCTTTTTTTTTTTGTTATAATAAAATTTCTAATAAAAAATCATGTCTCAATTATTTTAGCCATGTATAATAATTTTCTCTTATCTAAAGTACAAAATAACTACTTTTGGGGGCTAATTTAAAAAATTTACCAGGGTGGAATCAAACTTTTGAACTGTAGTCTGTGTGTGTATATATATATATATATATATATATATATATATATATATATATAATAAATATAAAATCCAAAATTGCTTCATATGAGGAATAGCCTACTTCGGCAGATGAAGATATCGGTTGTCTGTCTTATCAACCCTAGTGTGGACTGAACTTGCGTCTATACAGATACTTGGGGGGGGGGGGGCAAGAAGTAGAATTTAACTGTAAAAGCTAAAAATATCAACCTGTCAAAAAACTAATGCAGAATTTATGCATTGTGAAATAGGCTATTCCCCATACTAGGTAATTTTGGATTTATTTGTTTATTAATTATATTGCTCTGTATTTTTAAATACATCAAGCTCTTTGTGGATCATTTTTAATATTTTATATTATTAGGATCCACTTGGATTATATACCAACGGATCTGTTACTAATATATATGTGTAACGTGTGGGTGTATATATGAAACCAACTTTGTATTGCTTATGGATTTGTTGAGCCAATCCAAGTAAATAATCTCTGCAAAAGAAAGACAATTTGATAGAAAAAGAGAGATTAAAGATGTTAAACATTTTCTTAGAACTTAAACCTACAATTTTTCTTTGGTTAACATTACTCTCTTGAAAACTCTAAACATTAACTTCTTGCTTTGATCCTTGTGGATAGAAAAAAAAAGAAAAGACAAGTCAGTGATTTGGTAATAAAATAGGGTTTGCTTTTTAATATAAGAAAGACTTCCAGATAAAAACCTATGCGGTTAGAAACAGATGACATGAAAGACAAATGAAATTTTTTTTTATGAATTATACAAATGCAAGGCAAATTTATCCAGGGGTGAGCAAAACATTTTTTGTGCTTTCAGGTTGTCCAGTCATTTTGACTGGGGATTTCTTTTTAGAAGGCTTGGCTTTAGGGCTGATTTTACGGGCAACACCAACTCTCACTAATTCCTCAGCAATATTTTGGTCCTCTTCTTTGGAAGTGTTGTAAAGGTCGATATATAAACGCTTCGATATTCTAGACAGAAAAAAAAAAAAAAGAAAGCAAACATGTTTCACACACCGGGACAGACAGATAACAGAAGAACAGGTTTTAATTGTGACAATCAAGACATGAAGGAAAAGTGAAGTCAATTTTTGCTATAGAATATTGCCAAGTATTTTTGTAACCTTTTACTGTATAGTTATCTCCCTGACAATGATTTGGTTTGGTTTGTTTTACGACATATTAACCTCAATGGTGTCCTAGTCCCTTGTAATGCCGACAATTTTTTTATTTTAACTGGTAATATTTTTGTTTTGTCAAAAATCTATTTCTGGAAATAATTTTTCCTCAAAATTATATAGCTAGTTATATTATTTTCAAAAACGTATTGCTGGCAATAGTACTCTTCAAAAATGTGCTGCTGGTAATAGTTTTTTCCAAAAATGTATTGCTGGCAACAATTTTTTTATTCAAAAACTTATTTCTGGTAATAATTTATTACAAAGTATTTCTGGTATTAAAACGTATTTTTACACTTTCAAAATGCTTTTTACCTCAGTTTTGTTGGGACCCTAACAGGTGCTACCACCCTGGGTCAAGGCGGACCTAGGAACACCAGCAATTAAGTAGTTGCACGCTCCTCAAAGCCTCCTGATCAGAGGCCTTGCTGTTGGACATAGTTTATCGTCTTACCCTGTACACGGATGTAGTTTATCATCATACCCAGGACGGCCCTCACAATGAAAACTTAATCATACGAAAAATACCCATGAAAATTTCACGGTTTTTCTATCTGAATTTTCTGATGAATTTTAATTCTTAAGTTAATGATTGATTAAGCTCAAGGAAATAAAGAATACATCAATATGTTTGGTTGAAGTTAAATAATTTATGAATACTTAAATCCTATATTTTATATATTGAAATACTTACATGCTATTCACACGAGCCACCAGAACTACGTCGTCAACAAGTTCTAGAAAATAATCTCTGCAAGAGAAAGAAGACAATTTGATAGAGATTAAGGACGTCAAAGAATTTCTTAGAATTTAAAAACTGCAATTTTTCTTTGGTTAACACAAGCAACCAAAATATGAGATATGAATTCAAATCACATTAGAGTATTCAATCCAGGACATTGTAATAAAAAAGCAGCAATGAAATGAAAATACCAATAAACATTAACATCTGAACAAAAAAGAAAAAAAAATGCTTCTGTGGTACAGAGTAGACAATTGCAAAATATTTTTTAAAAAGAGAAAATTCTCAAGAGAAGAAAAAACACAAAACAAAATTATAGAGATGTTAAAAAGTAACAATTCATATTTTGTATATATTATAAATTTTTCATTACTGAATTTAAAAATATTTAAGAAAATAAACTATGCATAATTGCCATTATTCTGAGTATGTGTAGACAATCATATTGATACCAATATTAGAATTTCCTGTCTGTGTGTCCGTGCTATGATCGCATTCAAATGACAAAGGTCTCAAACACTTCTGAGATTCCATTGCTCATCAGCTGATAAAAATGTTTTCATCGTTTGGTTTTTGCTTTACGCTTTACACTTCCACCACCATATACTCAGCTGGAATATTTCGAATTCAAATCACGCTAGAGTTATTTCAGTATTCTAATTTTGGAAGGCATTCAACCCAAGGACATTAGTGATAAAAAAGCAACAAGAAAATGAAGAAACCAATTAACATTATTTCTGGAATAAAAATCTATTTGCCATAATTTCTCAGATATAATTTCTTGGTTGTCATAGGTACTAAAAATATATCTTATAATTTGGGTTTATAAATCTACACACTGCAACTTATGGTTTAAAGGATAAAATATAATTTGAAAAGAGAAACTATTTCAGAAATATATTTTAGCAAATCAATGAAATTTTCTCTCACGGTAACTGAAAGTTTTCAGGAGATGAGTGATGAATAATTTACCTTTCTATTGGCACATACTTTGGTTCAATTATGTGCTATATGTGATACATGCTTAGGTGATCATGTATCTTTTGATACATGACTGATGAGGCAGATTTTTTTCCTGCAGTAGGTTGCCATTTCTTTCTGCAGTAGACCAGTTGCCATCTAAGGCTATAGAATCCAGTCTGTCCTGCTACTTACTCATAGCCAAAAGGAGATGAAGAGGATTCATACCTTTCCCAAGGGTATTAGCAAGTCAGTCAGTCAGTTATGTGCCATGTGTGATACACGCTTAGTCGATCATGTATCTTTTGATACATGACTGATGAGGGAGATTTTTTTCCTGCAATAGGTTGCCATTTCTTTCTGCAGTAGACTAATTGCCATCCAAGGCTATAGAACCCGGTCTGTCCTGCTATTTACCCATAGCTGGGGGGAGAAAAGAATTCATAACCTTCCCAAGGTTATTACCACGTAAGTGAATGTAATGGATTCAACTGGAATTGGAACTTGGCTCTCCGATTCCTCAATCCAAGCTACCATCCATTACTCCAGGGTAACAGCTTGATATATTAGCAAGAGTCAGCTCCAAAGATTTTTATCAAAAGGTGGGGATAAACTGCGCTCTTTTATTTAGAAAGCAAAAAAGAATCATGCATTTTTAAGAAATTACAAAATTTGCAAAAGTATCCATTTGCCAAAATTTGTTACAGACTATATCATAAGACATATTTAAGCTTTTTCGTTTTCGTCTGCATATTGAGAAAAAATCAAAAGCTAGAGTCTAAAGAAATAAGTTTCCAGAAGAGATATGTCTCCACAAAGATGTTACCTAGCTTCCTGGGTCCACAGACCATCAGTAGAGGTTGAAGCAATTCCATCAAGGCAACATTCAACTGCTTGATGAGGAAGATGGACAAACTGTGGTTGGATAGGTTGAATGTGTTTCTCAAGAATCCACTGAACATTACCAAAATCAACAAAAAACACCTGAAAAACCAAAATGGATCTCTATGGTAAGGAGTACAGAATTACAGAGTGTATTAAAAAAATCACTAGAAAAATACACAAACTTTGGTAAATGGTACTACTTGAAAACTGAAAACTTGTTGTCAAAGACAAGTTTTCAAACTCACCTTGACTGTATTTGAGGTGTCATTCACTTCAGTGATACGTGCACGATACCACTGTTCATCTGCAGGTGCCCGAGCCACTACTAACTCACCAATTGTCCAAAGTAGATTTTCTTCAGCGCGAGGACGTAATTTCTTATAGTATTCTCTGAAGTATAGAAAAAAGAAAAATACCAAAGGAAAATTATAGTTATTAAAATGTAATGGTTGTTGTTTTATGAGATCAGGTTTCTTATATTAAACCATTTCAAAAATTTGTACCTAATTAGAAATGGAAGGAAATGATCATTCAGTGACTAAGTTTACAAAAAGAGAGAACAGTAGAGAGGAAAACTGGATCAGGAGATCACAACAGGAAGAGAGATCATCATTTCAACTTAGAGCTAAAGACATCAATTAGAAAAGATCCAACTCAATTCAAAAGACTTTTGGCACATGAGAGAGGAGTTTCAGCTATGACAGTTCAAAGAGCAGCGAAAAATACTTGAAAATGAAATTGTATGAGAAAGCTGTGAGGCACCTTGTTAATCCAGGACAGAAAGTTAGAAGATATATATATATATATATATATATATATATAGGATTGGTGTATACAGAATAAATTCCAATAACCAAAAATACTATTCTTAAAAGCGAACTCAATACAGAGTAGAGCAAATACAATTTATTTGAAAATTATAACGTTATAAAATCACTACAAAAATAGCCATTTTGTTTCAGCACTTCTGGTGTCTTATCAAGTGATGGTGTTGAATGTAGAATAATATATATATATATATATATATATATATATATATATATAAACTTTATTTCAATCCTTTATCAGCTTCTGATCCTTAGCTATCATTAATTAATGAACATGTCATTTTTGTTAATAATTGATTTCATCACGATTTTTCTGTTAAGATCGGAGAGTAATTATATATTCTTATTGCTCAAAGTAGAGTCCAATAGTGCTATAAAAAACTCAGAGAATTCCTGTAAGATATCTTTAATCAACGGTTCAAAGCTTAATCTAACAAATAGACAATTTTACAGTTACACCCACTATATAAGATGCATTCAAGAAGTTTGTAGACTTTTTCAGGACAGACATTTATTAATTTCAAATAAGTACAAAACTCTAATCTACTTCAAAGTAGGTCAGTTTGCTAGTTCGTTAGATTTTATTTAATGACGTGTCAACCCTGATGAGTCATTTTACACTAACCAGCTTTCAAAGCTGGATTCCCCAACTTCAATGCACTTGTTGTAATACTCAAACCACTTACTGAAGGTCCCTTAAAAATCATTGAAAGGGAAGATGTCCTGGTCCCTTGTCATAGTCATAGCCTCCTTCATCTTCCTAATATTTTCAAACCTATTACATTATTGTTTAATTTATACTCCCTTTGCATTACCATTTAATGTATGCTCCCTAATCAATGTTAAGGAATGTGATTCTCACTCCCTGATACGTCCTTTTTCTCCCTAACCCCTTTCTTCTGGTACCTAATAAATGTTGGTCACATTTTGCGTTGGTTCTCTCAAACCTGAGTCTGTTCCATTTTCCATGACTTCATGTGACATAATGGCAGCAAGGAAGCAATTCATGCTTTACAATCCTGCAGATGAAGAATGATACTAACAAAAAGGGCAGATGCACATAAGCTGCTTCAGTTGTGTCCAACATTTAAAGTGATGATAACATGGTGTAAAAAAAAAAAAGTGACCACATGTGTGAAAATGGCAAAAGGATTCCAGTCAAACATATTTGCTACTGGGAAAGCTGGATACAAAGATTCACGAGGAATAATTACAGAGTTATGACCAAACTGTGCAAAGTGAACAAAATAAGAAATACCAAATGGCACAATTCCTTCACACTATCAGACAAGTTGATAGTTTACAAAGGTTTTCAATTCACTTCAACAGAAAACAAAAATGATTTGGAAATGGTAATAGCCAAGTTTGATCAACATTTTATCAGACAGACCAACGAGACACATGAACGATGTCTGCAACAATAGAGACCAGGAACAAGGTGAGAACATTGATGACATAGTGAAGTCTTGCAAACTTTGTGAGTGTTTATATGATTCTTTGCTATGCGACTGCATAGTGTTGGGTGTAAGAGACAACCAGACACATAAAAGAATGCTACAACTTTCAACACTAACTCTGAAACAATGTATTGATATATGCTGAATTTGTGAAGCCATAACTACAGAGTTGAAAGCTATGGGAGACTGGAACGGCGCAGACAAAATAAACTGAGTACAAAAGCAAAATTACAAACAGAAATAAAATCATGTTACAGCATAACTGTTCATCCCACAAAATGTTTAATATCTAAAAAACTACTAAACTAATTGAGTTTCTTTTTTCCAGGCTTTCAGGTAAGATATTTAGCCATCTTGATACTATTTGTCATGAGAATTGATGAAAAACCCTTCGAGTTATTCAGTTAGAAAGAGAACAGGTTAAAATTATTTTGTGTCAGCCACAACAGTCTTCTCAACTGAGCAATGATGAGAGGAAAAAGATCATTCAAGCCTTTAGTAATGGTACCAACATTCAAGCACTGGTTTCCATCTTCAAAGTCCATTCAAGAACCACCAAGAAAATGGTGAATAAGTTTAAAAAAGAGGGAACAGTAAAGTAAACAGTAAAACTAGATCAAAAGGTCACAACAGGATCATCATTTCAACTTAGAGCTAAAGAGATCAATTTGGCACATGAGAGAGGAGTTTCAGCTATGACAGTCCAAAGAGCAGTGAAAAAAAGATTTGAAAATGAAATTATACCTGAAACCTGTGAGGCACCTTGTTACTCCAGGACAGAAAGTTAGAAGATTCAAGATCATCTTGAATAAGTTGGAAAATGATCCTGGAATAATATATATATATATATATATATATATATATATATATATATATTGAACTTCATTACAATACTTCATGAGTTTCTGATCATTAGCTATGATTAATTAATGTCATTTCCACATGATTAATTTCATTCATAATACTTCTGTTAATTATACATTTTTATTGCTCAAAGTTGAGTCTAATAGTGTTTAAAAAAAACCTTGGAGAACTCCAGTAAGATATCTTTAATCATTTCTAAGATACAATGGTTCAGGGCTTAATGTAACAATTGGATAATTTTGCTGTTACACCCAGTATATAAGAAAGTGAATGATATTAAGGTATTGTTACTATGTTTTGTGCATAGACATACATATTGATACCAATACTGAAAGCTTTGGTCAGTGCTCCCATGTTATGTACAAGGTCTATTGATCTAATTTTGGGCATAAAGATTTAAAAGATATCCACTCAAAACATAGACTATGTGAGCTTGATTTGAAGATCTTTCAAGATCACCAGAAATCATCAAACATGCCATTTCTAGCCAAATGTAGCCATTCCATACAGTTATTCCTAGGGTTTCCATAATTTCAACAGACTTGCTTTTCAATTCAAAAGACTTCAATTCCAATTGATATAATCCCCTTTGCTCTGAACGTCAACAGGGTACAAAGATATTCTTTCAAAACTGCTGACTTCAACTCCATGCTTTTAATATGGCCAGCTCTATATTGGCTGTTCCGGAGTTGGTCCCCAACTTCCCGCTACATGTAACCAGAAACCTCATCTCAGAGACTACATCACCTGTTCTGGGTATCATTATAGAGATACTTTTCTATGTTTAAACTATTTTGTTCTTTTCATGTTATATTTCCCTCCTTGTGGGTGGAAGTGAGGTGTATGTATGCATATACGTATACACATACATACATATTATTTAGACAGTTCCTTGTTTCTTACTTTCCATGCTTCAAGTAGTTGCAATATTTTTTCTTTTTACAATAATGTTCACGTTGTACAAGGCCCAAGAGCCACTAGAGGTAGAGGGGTACAGATTAAAAGGCACAGTTTATGGGAATATGAAGTGGAGATAACTGGTTCAATTCTAGAGTTAACTGTTAAGATTGTGGTGATCAGGGAAGCATCCTTTTGGGAGTTAGACCCACAAAGCAGCAGTTTGGGTGAAGAAAACTATAGTCTATATATTGAGCACTTTTATTTCTTTTACTCTTTTTTTTTCTCCCCACTCCAACTCTCTTGTCCCTTGTTACTTTTCCTCTTTCAAAACCAAATCACACTTGAAAGGAACAAGATTTCAAGAAGTCAAGAAACCAAGAAAAATGTGATGAGGCAGCTGCTTGCTATCCTAAAAAAAAGGAGTTCTGGGAATGTTTCCTCCAATGAAAAAAAGATTAAATGTTGAATTGATATGTGTTGTAGTTTGTAGTTTCCTTTTTATAACACCAGTCTCGATACTTTTTGATCAGTCCTCATATATATATATATATATATATATATACACATTTTAAAGTGAACTAAAGAATATAAAACAGACACTTATTAATAATAGTTTTCCAAACTATATAGTTGATGAACAAATAAGATGCTTTCTTAAAAATCTCAATACAAACAAATTGTACATAATACTGCTTCTACTGATCTCAAATATTAATCTCCTATATCGTAATCAAATGCATACTAATTATAAACAAGATGAAAATATACTAAAAAATTTAGTAAATACTAATATATCAACAACAGATCCTAGCAAAAAAAATTAAATTAATCATATACTACACTAAATCTAGTATATCCAACTTAATTCTTCGCAATGATTCTTCTCCCCCTGTTAGCGATTTGCAAAAAACCAACATAGTTTATAAATTCAAGTGCCCTTTGTGAGAGTGTATCTCCAACGAATTAAATAATATTTATGTTGGTCACACCACAAACTCGCTTTCACGACGCTTGACACTACATTTGAATGAAAACTCTAACATTTTTAGGCATTTAAAACAACATGCCTGCCCGCACACACAATTCTGTAAAATACTTGTCAAAAACACAATTATACTTCGACATGACAACAATAGACAAAAACTAAAAATCCTTGAAGCATTATACATTAAACAGTTGAAACCCAACCTAAACAAAATCAATTATGGCATTTCTACAAATATTGTTAAATGTCTATGATTGGTAACAGAAGCCATTGGTTTATACCAATGGCTTCCCATACTTCATACTTCTCCAATTCACTCTCGTGTGGTCATGTGTGATGTCATGAGATGCGATTTTCGCTTCTAGCGTCTTATATGCACGTATTTATCATTGCTTGGAAATCATCTATGTAAACATTGACAGACTATCATCACTGCCTTGTCCGTATATTGCTTAATATGTTGTAACTGACATCTTTGATAATGGCTTATGTAAGCCGAAAGCTCAGATTGTATTAAAAAAAATGGATCAATATTGTGAATTTCTTTCTTCGTTCAAAGATAATGTTATTAAACTTATCAGACATTATGAAAAAAATTTATATAAAATAAATAGACAACACGTGTCTATTATTTAATGAAACGTGTATGAATGAAAAGATGCTGCCTAAATACACACAATATATATATATATATATATGTGTGTGTGTGTGTGTGTGTGTGTGTGATTATGTTTTTTTATAACATAGTTATGTTATAATTTTTAAATAAATAATTATATTTGCTCTACTCTGTATTGAGCACTCTTTTAAGAATAGTAATTGTTGGTTATTGGAATTTATTCCATATACACCAATCCTATACTTGTGTGTGTGTGCATATATATATATATATATATATATATATATATATATATATATATATATATATGCATGTTTCATTTAGTAAAATAGACAAGTCTAAGGGCAGACAATCACTGTTGTTTGATTTATTGAAATTGTCATCTTTGATAATGGCTTATGTAAGTTGAAAGCTTACATTGGATTTAAACATGTATCAATATGGTGCTTTCCTTTTGTCTTTCAATGATAATGTTATTAAGCTTATCAGATAATATGAAAGGAACTTAAATAAAATAAATAGACAAAACTTGTCTATATTAATGAAACAGGCATCAATGAAAAATTGCTGCCTAAATATATATATATATATATATATATATATATATAGCAGTGACATTACTCAGTATAGTCATATATGTTGTATCAGAAGTATTTTTCACTTTATACAGCCATTAATTCCAAAGTTTATTTCATGGACACATCAAAGTATCATCCAACCATATTATTAGTATCATTATCAGTAATATTGAACTGTAATTTACTTCTTTTTTTTGTTTGAAGTTGTTATAATGGCAGATACAAGTCTTGAGCTTCCATCAGTTTGAAGGCTTTGGGCCATAATGCTGCAGAAACTGTTTGCAGAATCTAGGAACTAGAAAGAAATGAAACTGTCTCCAGCTGTGTACTGCCTAAAAATGGTTTTGAGTATGATGACTTGCCTCTTGAATTAAAAAACATTCAAAAGAGCTAGAATTGTCAAAAGATATATGTAAAGCATTTAAAAAACAAATGGAGGGTTCTTAAGAGAGATAAAAACATATGGTGGGGCATTCTTGAGGGATTAAAAACATACAAGGGCTTCCTGAAATATTACAAACATATGAAGGGTTCTTGAGAGATTAAAAACATATTGGAGGAGAGGGGCTCTTGAGAGATTAAAAACATATTGGAGGATCCTTAGAAAATAAAAAAACATACAGGAGGCTCTTGAGATTAAAAAAACATGGGGGCTCCTGAGAGATTAAAAAAAATATAGGGGGGCTCCTGAGAGATTAAAAAATATGGGAGGGGGATCTTGAGAGATTAAAAAAATTTGGGAGTCGGGGCGCTTGAGAGATTAAAAACATATGGTGGAGAGGGGCTCTTGAGAGATTAAAAACATATGGTGGAGAGGGGCTCTTGAGAGATTAAAAACATACAGTGGGGGGACTTGTGTGATTAAAAACAAATAAAGACTCTTGAGAGATTAAAAACATATGTCGAAGGACAATTCATCCCTTTCTCTGCATTTATATGAATTTGAGTATTTTTAAATTCAAACATTTATTTCTCTGTTATATGCTTTACTATTCAGACTCACATATTTATTTTAGTTGTTATAATAACAATGTTTTGTCTGTTCAACTCTCCAGCCTTCCTCAGATGTCTACCATTGTACCCAGTAACCTGCTTAGAATATCAAACTAAACCAATTATTCAACAGACCCTGCTCCTTCCAATTACAACAGCTAAAATTTATAACAACAAAGCTGAGCACGTTGTTCTCAACAGCAAAACATATGATTATGATGATTACTCATTTAAAAAATTCTGATAAAAACAAGCATGAACCTTGATATCCCAAGCAAGGTAATAATAATACCATTAAGATAAAAGGGGCTACTAGGAGTGAAAGAGAATAATAAAAAAAAAAAAAAAAAAAAAAAAAAAACTTTAGAAGAAAAAAAAAAAAACCCAAAGTCCTAAACAGGAAACAAGGGATAAACCTCTATTCAAAAGACCTGGAAGAAGTGTGAATCACCTGTCGTCTGGTTTACACTCCTCCCTCTTTGAAGCAGGAGTAGACGTTCATCCCTTGTTTCCTATTTAGGACTTGGGTTTCTGGTTCCCTCTAAAAAAAATTTTTCCTTTTCTTTCACTGCCAGTAGCCCCTTGTGTGTTTATAGCATTTTCACCTTGCTTGAATAAAAATGATTAAAAAAAAAAAAAAAATACACACCACATGTTAGATAATCTTTATTAACAGTTTCGTACAAGTTTCAATTTACAAATCCAGTAAAGAAAGCATTTATTACTAGCAGTAGGAATAATTAGATGTTTGCATTATTTTAATATGGAATTACAGAGTAAAATAAAAAGCAAGCAAGCATTGCTTTTAACCATAACTATTCTAAATAATAAAACCTGCAACTATGACTGTACCATAAAAAACTATGTTTTACAAAATGGTATTTTCTCGGACCCTACTGCTCGCTGTAATCAAACCGTCATCACTCACTGGTACAGATTTGAACCCTTTTCATGATTTCATTTCTCCATCCAGGATGACAGAGACTTAGTTCAGCTGAAATTTACAAGATGCTGCTGAAAGTTTCTCAGCCCAACCCACTTCCGAAAATCAGTATTCTCATTGAAATAATAATTTTGGGAAAGTGGACATGGCTGAAAACTTTTCAGCACCTTCTTATATGGAGTTTTCAATATTTATATTCTGAATCTCTCTCTCTGCAAGAAGAAAGATGATACTCAGATAGAAATTTTGTGAGCAAAGTAAGAAAACTTTGTTAGTAACATTTTGGAAATTATATGTTAAATATATCCTGTAAATTTCAGTTTATGTTTTTATTAGAAATATTTACAGTAAGTGATTTGCTAGGGTGAGAGTTCATCATGCAACTCAAGTGTTGATTGTAATATTAGAAATGGAAGTGTAGTTATTGATATTTCTTTTAATTCCCGTCATCTGGATTAATCATCATAGGGTATAGGCTCAAAAGAGAAACAAGATATTGTAAAGTCATAGTGATGAGGACACAGTGTAGAAAATTGTGAAGAGTTGAATAGAGGACATGAAACAAAGAAAAGAGTAAATTGAAAGTGTTGACAAGAACAACGGAAAAAAAAAGAAGCTACTTTTAGGAATGTAACAAAGAGATTTAAGAAAAATTCCAATGGGTAATAAGCATATGAAATAGATAGACGAGGAAGAAGATATTTGAAGAAGCTGGTGCTGCAAATGTAAATAAAGAAAGATGCAGAATATTCAGGACATTGGCTAAAAATAAGAAAGCAAACAAAATGATGCCTTTAAGTAAACATCACAAAGAGAAACATGTCAGCTGGGAGAAATAGACAAAAAAACGATTTTTCAAAAGTAATGTTGAACAATAATGAATAGATCTGATGGATAGAAGACAGGTTGGATCCTTCATGGAAATATTCAACCAACAAGACTTAAAAACCAGAGGTGGAGTAATATTTTGGGCTAGTATTGTAGGAAGTAAAATCAAAGAGTATTGCCCACTATGCCAAAAAAAGGTTTCAAAGACATCAAATGCTTTCTCAAAACTTGTAGTCAATCATGAAAAAAAGTCTACATGAAAATAGAAACAATATTGAAGCAAAGATATTTGGGATGCAATAAAATCTGCTATAAGTCAGAATAGTAGAAAGTTTATCAAAATCAATGGATGTAAGATTGATGAAGGTTATTTAACTTTTAACACACAAATTTCTTTCTAGAATTGTTCAGTCTGCATTTTTTTTGAGGGTGAAAAAACATGAACACCTACTGTTTTTAAATTTTCTTTGTATTGTGCATATAGATTTTAAATTTTGTATACTAATAAAAGAAGGAGGAGTAATATTTTGATATAATGCATAATGTTTTACAAACATGTTTTGACACTGAAAACAACAAAAATTGAAAGTGAAATAAAAACAAATACATTAAAAAATACATAAATAACCCAAAGTACTTTAATTTTTATTACCTGCTTGTGGAGTTTTTTTTTTGGGGGGGGGGTGCAATAAGAAGCAAAATTGCTAAGAAGGTTATCATTTTGTCAAAAAAGTGATGTGTTTTCTTGTGTTTACATATGAGAAGACACTAACATTTGTTTGCACTTTCTTTCATCTGACTCATATTTATTTCTCTCATTAATGAATAAAGTTATTATTTTGTTGTTTATAAATAGACAAAATAATTCACCTTCAGAAAAGGCTATCAGGTATATTGATAGATATCAGTAGCTTCAATAAAATTAGTCAGGCATGGATGATAGTAGCCGCCAGTAGTAATCATTGCTTTCCTCCACGTCACTAGCATGGTTATCATCTTTGACCATTTCACTGTCAAAATCATCACTAAAGTCCTAATCAAAGAAAAACTCCTGAATAAAGGCTTTGTCGGATATTGATGCAGCCATTTTTGTTTACAAAAAAATCACAAAAAATTCATGTCGGTTTAATTGATGTTACACCTTGTGTAGAGTCTAGAAGAATTCGAAATGACATTGGAAAACAGAAGTTTAGCCTCATTCCAAAGCAGTAGTAAGTGATTTCCAGCTTAAAATACTGGAAATAACAGTTGACAAGTGTTTATTTATAGCAACCATCTTAAGGTGGCAGAATGCGCCTAGAGTAGTAAAGGGAGATAATTCTATGGCAACTATTGTCACCTGCAGCATGGTAAAGGTTAATGTCAAAAATTGATTGATTAATTTGTTTTTTTAAGGCTTATTAACATTTTGCAGGTTATATTAAAGATGGAAAAGATTTTTAGATTGCGTTATGGACAATTATTGCAGCATAAAGTTTAAAAAGAAATGATAAAAAAAAAAAAGAAAAACTTGCTGTCTAGAAGACACCAGGTTTACCACTTTATAGTTGACGCATTCTTCACAGGGTCAAATACAAGAATTCAGAACGACAACAGTAATGAATGACAAATGCCAATGTTAAAATTAACAAAATTCAACCATAACTAGACAATACATAAAAACATTTAGATAAGAGAATGCATGGAAAGATGTGTGCTATACATTTCTGTGTGGAAAGATGTAGGTGTTATGTTCTGAAGTTAAAAGTTGAAACAGATCTTAGGACTAGTCTTTCTTCTGAAATAAAATAGTTCCTTTTTCTCTCTCTGAGTTTGATTGGAATTCATCTTTTATTGTGTAATTGCTCTTGCTTGACTGTAATAAATAAAAAGCGGTACTATTCACACAAGATTTGTTTCCACTTGATTCTATGCTTGGAATTTGTGAAGTTGGGGATAGTATTAATATTTTTCAGTGAGTTTGGTTGCACGATGATTTCTTAAACAGACTAACTCCTTTGAGTTTTGTCACCCAACTAGTTTAGTTTGTATGAGTCGGGGACGGCATTCCTTCCCTTCAGTTCAAAGAATCCATTCACATGAGGATTTAATAGATGGTCCAACTCCTTTGAGTTTCGTTAAACAACTGTCTTCTGTTGATCTTTTCCCAATCAACATTAGTACTTGGTCACGTGATTCTGCACATGTGTGAGAATCTATTTTTAGCTTTGGTTCAGACCTGTTGCTGTGGTTGACAGCCTAATTGTTTTTGTAGTTAGCGACTACTATTACATATCTAAAGAGAGGAGAAGTTCACATGTTACTAGAGAGATGGAAAACAGAGATGGGTTGCTAAGTGTAAAGTTTGTGTAATTATGGGTTTTTGGGCTGCATACAGATGTAACAATTGTATGAATTTTTTTCAGAGATAATAATGATTTACTGATACAAGTCCTATTAATTAACCTATGTACAGTTGACTCGATAAAAGCCAAGTCAGCACTCCCCGACTCGATATTCTAGCAGTATTTATACTGGCCCGAGCACTACCGGTGTTCTTTAATTGGCGTCCCCATGTTAACGGTCTTCCTGTATCTCTACATGTCCCCACCTCCTATGACCACAATACCTAGATTTTGTGGTCACTTGTCTGGATAGTTCCGAGTACTCATGCATTCTACAACCCATAGTATGGGGGAGAAGAGATGCATTCACTCCTTTCCCAAGGGTATTTGCATGTAAGTGAATATAATGAACTAGACTGGAATTGGATCTGATTTCTAATTCCAAGCTGTGATCCATTACACCACCTGCACATCCAAGCTTACAGCATATGGTATTCCCAAGTGGTTACCCAACTAGCTAGTGACAGGCTTAACTTTGTGTTTCAATGTGATATGGCTATAAACTTATAGAATGTCAATTCATATTAACATGTAAAATAATGTATTCCGGTACATTAGAGTTTGTGCCAATTAAATATATTTTGCTAGCATATCCTTTGCATTTATTTATAAATAAAAAATCCTGTTGCAGTTTGTTTGAATAATAAAACCTGACTTTCTTAAAACAAATAAAGATAGTTATTATAAACTGAAGCTCGCATGATATATTGCTTATAAAAATATCCTGAAAACTTTACAAATATTGGTTGCTTATTCAAAAATTTTTTTTTTTTTCTATAATATTTATTATTTCATGTAATAAATAGATTTCTATACATCAGCCATGGATATTTGACATATGATCATTACTTACTGAAGGCTTTCTTGAAGATCTGGTAATGTTTCTTCTTTATTTGGACAAACTAGAAAACAAAAAAAAAAAAAAAACATTCCTCAATAAAATCATGAAAATTAAAAAGAAACAGTAAGGAAATTTCTTTAAAAATTGTCAATAGTATTTTTTCATTTTCGTTTGGTTTCTTTTACTGCATATCAACTTCAATGGGTTATTTAATGCTGACAAGAGTTTTATTTCTGGTAATAATTATTTACAAAAATGTATTGCTGGTAATATTTTTTACTCAAAAAATTTATTGCTGGTAAAGCTATTTTTACACTTTTTTTTTTTCTCATTCAAAAATGTATTACTGATAATTTTTTCATCAAAAATGTATTGCTGGTAATAATTATTTTCTTCAAAAATATAATTCTGTCCATTTATTTAATAAAAAAATAAAATTTTATAAAAACATTACATTTTCAAAAATTTGGAGTAAAATCAAAAATGAATAAAAATAATAAACAAAAAAGACTGAATAATTCTGAACGAAGAGTTGAAGCAAGACTCAGTATCTGTGAGCAGAGATTACAGCTTGGATTTTTTGTACAGCAAACAAGTATTTGTAAGCCTTTTGTTGCACAATTAATACATTTTTAACTACCTACAGAAGTTGTAGCATATAATCTGTATTTTTAAAAACAATATAAAATCATCTAATTTGCATATTAGTTGTATTAACAGAAATATAAACTTCATGAAAGAAATTTGAAAATTTCAATAGCAACTTATCCAAACTTAATAAGAATCATAAAGCATAAGCTTACTGTATCACTGAATTTCTAAAGGGTCCAACTTTACAATTTTATGATATTCAAGTTAATATTGACTCCTAAAAACAAGGCACCAGCTTGATAACTCTAGAGAATAAGGGTTCCTTTTTAAATCAGAAAGGCAGTGACTATAGGTATTGTTGATGTACAGAGTTATAGAATGGCCTGATAGTTTTAAAAGAATGTTCAGAATTAGCAGAATAGAGGTCACAGAGTTCTTACACATTGATTTCAAGAAAAATATCCCCTCCCCTAAATTGCCAACCAGAGACACAAAAAAAAGAAATTCTCAGCTTGTTTATGTTTTGCATTCATTCTGCCAAATTTGAAAAAGCTAAATATTACATATGGCCAGAGAGACAAGTTAAGTTTTAGGTTGTGCATATCATTATATCAATATCTGTTCCAGAAACATGGCTGCTGGGACTCAAAACCATAAACATACAATAGTGCAATTTTTCTAGCCATTAGTTATCAATGATTATTTTGATCTGATACTTAACAGACTCCTAGGGAAGTAACACATAACTATCTACTATGTAATAATTTGATCATTTAGTAAAAGATGAAAGGAAAATAGAAACTGTTGAGATATACATTGACTGCAATGAGGCGAGAGCTGAGAGGTTTGAGGTGAAGTTAATGACTAGATTTTAAAGACCATTTTAAAAACTTCTTCAAAATGTCTACAAAGATGGAGAGAAATTTGCAGTCACAAATTAGAAATCATTTACTTCTCTCCAAAAAGAATAACTACATGATATGTTTGTATTGGAAAGTATAACTTGGACTTTGTTTAACAAGTTTTGTCTGGTTAAAAGTCGGGTTGCACAGATTCTCCATTCAGGTTAGCTTTTTAACTAGGAACTACTTTCTTTCAAGTAAAGATAGCCAAGTTATGGATCATGACAAGATCAAGCAAAATATCTCTCCCCTGACGTGCAGACATTCAATGTGTTATATGGGTGCAATTCCAAAGATCTATAGATTGGCAGCTGATATTTTCTCTAACATTTCAGTCAGGGCTGGTTACATTCAATGCCTCAAAAAGCAAACAAGTTACATTCCATCATCACCAATCAAGCCCTTAACTATCAACAATGACGAAGAAGGGGTGTTCCCTCAGGGACGCCCCATACTTTGATCACCTATTGGGACAAACACGACACAGACTTCAAGTGGAACTCGTACATATGATCCATCACTAAAGAGGCTGGAAAAATGGTCGGTTCCCTGTAACATTCCATTAAGTAGCAAATTCCTTCTGCTATTCCATTACCAGAGCAAGGTGAAAACAAAGTACTCTTGCCATATATGAGCAGGAGCTGCCCATTCTTCATTTTCTAGTCTTGATAGGTCCAAACACATCTCTGCGTCCTTGTAGGTGACAAACCTTCATATTCCATTGGTGAGATGCAAGTTCCACTTGAGCAATTTCTTCACTGCTCCCCTTTGTAGAACTGACCCCCAAGAGGATACTTCCCTGATCTCTACGATCTCAACCTGTTGAAATTTAGGGTTAACCATTACCTTCCCTACATTCTACATAAACTGTGCCTCTTACTTTGTAACTCTCTACTTTGAGTGGTTCCTGGACCTTGTCCAGGGTTGAAGATCATTATATTAGGTTGGTGCAAAAATAATGACGTAATAATGTCATTTTTTGACATTAAAAAATACGTCAAAAAACAACATTATTACGTCATTATTTTTGCACCAACCTAATAAAAAGAAATTTAGTAACAATCTACAAGCAACTCAAGTTTACTCATTGTAAGCAGTATCTCATTCATCATTGTTCTATGACATGCATGTGAATTGACAAGAAACAAAAAAAAACAAATTGTTATATTATTATATCCTGGTTGGGTGCAGCTCTTGTTTCTTATTCGCTTGTTAGACAAAGATATTTATATCCTGGCAAAGATGGTTTCTGATTGGTTTATCAAAATATGGCTTTTTGGCCTAGTGATTCTGAATATACATCTATTTTTAAAGATGGTGAAATTTTGACGAGAATGAATGGGCAAGACTTTGATGATTTAGCAAAGTATCTCTCTCCTGAAGTAAAGACATTTATTAAATTTATTATAGGCAACTGTGGACAGGAGAGGTGATAAATCAGACTTTGGAGAGAGGTAGTCAACTTTATTCTTTGCATCCTAGAAATCACTATCTCATTCAGGTATCCTGTGATATGTTTATTTATGATGTTCAATAAAAGGTAAATTTTCTTTAAAATATATAATTGCTTCATTCTTTTCTATTTTCATTTAAAGGGCCCCAACTCAAATACCTTTGAGGTATGTCTGGCTTGAGAAAACAGACATAATTATCTCCTCATTGCAACAAAGTGTATTTCTATCACAACCATTTTTGGTTTGTTTTGATTGATTTTGTTTAGAGGTATATCAACCTCTATGGGTTAGTTAATGCTGAAATCTAAATATTTTGAACACAATTTTATGGCTTCAACTAAAGATATTTTGTAGATAATTTTATACTTTCAGGGTAAATGTATGCTTTATAGGTATATAGTTTGTAGATGATAATATATATGGTTGGTTTGGTTTACGGCAAATCAACCTCAATGGGTCATTTAATGCTGACAAAATTTTTATTGCAGGTAATATTTTGTTTCGTCAAAAATCTATTTCTGGTAATATTTTTCTTTCAAAAATGTATAGCTAGTAATATTTTTTTCAAAAATGTATTGCTAGTAATATTTATTTTTTAAAAACATTGTTGGTAATATTTTTTCAAAAATGTATTGCTTGTAATAGTTTATTTTTCTTCAAAAATTTATTGCTGGTAATAATTTTTTTTACAAAGTATTTCTGCTATTAAAACCTATTTTTACACTTTCATAGTTTAGGGGTTAACTATTTGCTCATAACTGGGACCCTAACAAGTCCTACCACCCAGGGTCAGGATGGACTTGGGAACACCAGCAATTAAGAGGTGATTCCTAAAACCATCCAATCTCCAAATCAGAGGCCTTGCTGCTGGATGTAGTTTATCGTCATACCCAGGATACACACTCATTTTTTTTTTTTAAAATATGAAATAGAATTACAAGTTTTGTTTACTTTGGAAAAGAAGTAATTTTTCATCGTCTTGATAAAAAACAAAACAAATGTTGCTTAGAGTGAGACCCTTTGGAAAAATACAAGTCAACCCTTACCATATTGTTGCCATATAAACTGTTAAATTCTAATTTTCTTTTACACGCCATATGTATCAAAAAACATATCATTATCCATGTGTTTTCAAAGAATTCTATTTACTGGTAACAAGAGAGACAAAAATGGATGCTATGATTGAACATTTGCAACATAATGAAGTTTTAATGAAGCACATTGTAGGTAATAACTAAGATAGTTGAGATTTGGATGAATCACTTGTCAATGAGATTTTCCAAAACGTATTAGAGATATTAAGAGAGAACAAGATGAAAAGGATTAGCGGAGATCAACAGAGTGCAAGACAAGATAAATTTAATCAAGAATTCTTCAAAGCTATACAAGATATAATTAATTAATCTTAATTAATAGTGACGTGTGTTTGAAGATTTTTTGGCAAAAACAAAACTAAATTTTCTTTATGCAGCATTGACCAATGAGTTAACAAGCAAAGCTTGCAGTCAAAAAAGTAAAATCCAAGGTAATCATCCGCAAATCACTGATTGGATTTCTCTCAGTACAAGAAACCCAAGTTCAGAAAACTTACAGATAGGATAAGAGAAAAGTTAGAGAACAATCTGAGGTGTGGGTGATTATTACAAATTCAGAAATATTGATTCATTCATTTTATATGGCTTATCAACCCTTTGCAGGTTATTTAAAGCCAGAAAATAGGTTTAGATTGTAAGAATTATTTTTTTTGGCAATAATGTTCGTTTAATGATATGTCTTACTAATTAATCCATAGCTGGGGGTAGAAGAGGTGGATCCATACCTTTCCGAAAGGGTATTTGCACATAAGTGAATATAATGAACACAACAGGAATTGGAACTTGGCTCTCTGATTAAAAATGTACAATTCCAAGCCATTATCCATTACACCACCTGCACATCTAAGCTTACAGCACTTGGTATTCCCAAGTGGTCAGCCATCTTGGTACTGACCAGGCTAAACTTCAGTGATAATACAGGAATCAGTGTTTCAATATGAGCCTATAAGCTCACAAATTCAGAAAGAGAATTTTTTTTTTTTCTAATAGTCAGAGACTCTCATGTACATCATTCTTTCAAGTCATGCTTGTTTGATACTGACAATTTTTTTTTCTTGTGATACAAATGAAACAAGTAGTATTATGACAACCCTTAAATATTGATAACCTAGTTGGAAGATTTGAAACATGAAGTAATCTTATTGATAATTTTTTTTTTGCATAATTTAAATGCAAATTATTGTCCTCTTTGTTGCTTTGGTACTTGTGCACCCACCCACCCCAACCTTCATCTGGTGTACGTCAATGTGGGTAACCTACAGAGAATTTCACCAAACTCAGGATAATAGCCGAGTGGATTAAAGCATTGCTTTATGAATTTAGTCACATAGTTCAATCCCTGGGCTGGGCAGTGAGTACTTGGACTCACTGGAAACGGGGCATGCAATAACTGAACAGTACTAAAAAGGAAGAACTAGACGAGATATTCCTGAGACATGGCCAGTGGAATGAGAACAATGTACACGTATAAGTTAAATAATGTTCAAAATTCCCTGTAGGTCTCCTGGATTAACATACATCAGATTATGGCTGGAGGGAACAACAACAGCCAAAAAGCTGTGATAACGTCAACAAAAATGTCTTCTTACATGATTCATGTAACAAAATGTTCTATTTCCTTGAATATGATTCCAATGTTTAATGTATGAGAGCTGTATCAATTGTTAGCAGATATTAATTTTATACATACTAGAATGTCCTTTATTAGATGAATTATTCAAGATGAATATTCTCATCTTTGTTGTTTTGATAATTACATTTCTAGTGATATCCAATTTTTCTCAAGTGAATATCCCAGCTGGTAAAAAAGAATATCAGCAGATGCAAAATATACCTGAGAAAGGTCAGAGGGTCAAAAATTTGAAATGATGAAGATTTAAATCTGAAGAGATTGCTAACTAATAACACTTTACTTGAGATGTTCAAGAAACACAAGGAAAGGTGAAGAGCCTGTCTGACAAAGCAGTTATAAAAACAAAAAAATAACGATACTCATCTGAATAATTAATCAAATAACAACACTTCAATCCAGAACTTCAAGCAGAACAAGTATGACCTTTACTCATCTCTATTCACTTTCTTTGTGATCTTGAGAGTGGGGGTAGATTTTTTTCTCACTTGCCTGAAGGTTATATTATTTTAAAGTAAAAAAAAAATTATGTGACCACCAAAGTATCTTACCTGGCATACTGTTTAGATTCTTGACTGATTCTGTGCCCCATGGAAATATAACATAGAATTGCACTGGACTGCTGATGGCACTTACTTCTATGCCAACCAAAGATCTGACAAGAGGAAGTTCAATTTGTCCAAGAAGACCAACATCGCACACAGTCTCTCGTTTATCAGTAGTAAGACAATCTGAAAGTCAAAATATTTCATAATCAAGCAAGCATGAATAAAGACTTCATTAGTTGATGTGGGAATGCTGAAAGAAACTTTAATCTAAAAGAGGGGGCGTATCATTAATGGTAGTACCTTTGCAGCAATACGGTCGACCTTGTTTAAATCCTGATGAATTGGGAAATTAAACAAAATAGTCTATCTGCCTTTTAATTCTTCACTCTTTGTTCCTTGATATTCATTTGGCAAGCTTATCTTTTTATCTCCATCTGTAGAGAAAAATAAAGCAAACTGTCAGAGATTCACAAAGTCACAATTGGCTTTCTTCGTCTCCAGTGAACAAAAGGTTCACTACAACTGACTTTATATACATTCGAAGGCAGGTATGCTAATCTCAACCCAATAGGCAGCACATCTTGGTTATTCAGCCAACCATTTTCTGTTATAAATGATGGAATGTGTGTGCCCCGGTTTTTCTTTGTATCATGAAGACAATGGCATCAGCAGGCACGCACCTTCAGCCTTTTTAAAGGTAGGTGGATTTCTTATGCACACCAACCCTTCCTTCTCTCTCTAAATGTGTGTACACATTTTTTTCCTTTTATCAGGTTTTCATTTTTCTCTCTCTTATCTTTTTCCCTCCTCATGTTCATTTTTCATCAAGCATTTTCTGCATGCTATTATTATGTAGGTTTCTCAGTTAGAAAACACAACTGATTCAAAGTCCCAAGTGATGGTTATTGTACTGATCTTAAGTATACAAATGAGCAGACAGTGTTTGTAAACCTACGCCCATCACAAGGAAAGAAAATACTGATTAAAAAGACCCTCTGCTGCCTTGTGGCTATACCCATTCTTGAGAAAGGTTTCAAGAGTCAACCCCAAGAGGAAATCCAGATTCAGAGTCCCTAAGGCAGTTTGTGGCTGTATTCAGCAATGACCCTGGAATCATGAGCATCAGCACCTATCTTTCCACTTGACCATTTCAACAACATGGAATAGTGTGAACCTGCTGCATTGGTAACAGTCTGTCATCTATATCTTCCTACCCAAGCCACTGTGTACTGGAGAGACTGGAAACTTCAACCAGGGCACAACTCCATAGTCTCCTAAAGACTGACAAGTGCCCAAGTGAAGCAAATATACAAAGCATAATTATTTATTTTTTAAATTTCATTTGAAATTCTAATAACTCTTAAGTGAGGGATGACATAACCTCATGAAAATGCAGAAGAGAAAGGCACATTAGTAGAAAAAGTAAACTAAAAGTGATTATAAAGCCTTTATTTTTTTAATCCCTTGAGCAATTAAATAGATTTATAGTATTGGACACTTTCCCAATTCAATGTGCTCCACACTGGCAACATGCATGGAAAATTTGACCTGCGAATAATAAAATTACAAGAAATTCACTCCTCAAATGACAGATTTCTTTGGCTGAGTCAACTATGAATGTTGTTAACAAGTCTGCTGTCATGACTTTGATGATGTTGATGTTGATGTATGTACCAATCAATTCTGGAACAGTTCTCATTCATCTTAACTTTTTTTTTTTTTTTTAGATACAATAAAATAAAAGCTGTCAAGATGATAAATTAGGTTTCAGTTTTAAATTTTAGCCAAATCGGCCTATTAAACAAAGGCATTGCCACTAGGCAGAGTAAGAATTTCTAATTAAAATTGGTCTGTGTCAAAGTTGAGTGGATCTGGCAAACCAAAAGTATGAACTACAAAAAAAAAAAAAAAAAAAAAAAAAAAAAGCAAGAGAAAAAAGTTTTCATGAAATTCACTGCTTTCATTTTAAATACAAAAACAAACAAGCATTATGAATTTCTGTTAGGGGACATTTTCAGTCATTTTTTTCTTTTTACAACTATGACAAATATTTCTGTTAAAAAAAATGCTTAAAAATTGATTTTTTGAATTTGTTAAAAGTTTGCAAACTATAAACAGATATAATCAAATGCCCACAGCATAAAATCTGCTATATTTCTATCTTAAAATAACGAAAAAAGTAACATGTCTTACCTTTTTAAAGAATATGAAACATATAAAGATACAAATTAAAACTTCTTTATCCTCGGCTTTTGGTCATTCTTTGTCCATCTTTAGTCAAAAAGTAGCAGTTTTATATTTTTAAGAGGCAGAAAAATGCTGTTTTTATTTCTTCAACAAAAGATATTGAGATAAATGCAATTGAAACAATATATTCTGTGTTGCCGTAGTTATACTGGTCTGTACCTAGAAACAAGGTCAATGGATGCAGATTTCTTTGTATATTTTTTTGTAAATAATTCAAACATTTCTGACGCAGAGAACGTGATCCTTATCCATCAGATGTGAATATTGCCACAGATATCTTTATATAAAAGAAGGATTTACCTGTGAACAGGTTTGGTGAAAAGAATTACAAGGTTTTAATATGTAAGCAGAATAAGGCTGTACAAATGAACAATTTTGTACTAGTCATTTGCTGTTTTCACTGTTGATTTGTTGTTACACAAACAGTAATGAAATATCCAAGTGATACGGTATTGGCAAGTGGTCAGGTCTTTGAGTTAGATATCCTAACATATAAGCAGAATAAGGCTGTACATATGAGCAACTTTGTACTGGCCACTTGCTGTTCTTCACTGCAGATTTGTTTCATCACACAGGTATTTCTAAAATAGTGAAAGTTTATCTAAAATATTCAGGGATTGGAGACAGGCTCAGAGTTCAATGAGTTAAAAACACACATGAGCAAATTTTCACAATCATATATATATATATATATATATATGTGTGTGTGTGTGTGTGTGTATAATTCCATCAAAAATTTTTATTGAACCAGATAAATTTATTCTTTTAAATATAAGTGCAAATAATTAATGATTCACACACAAAAAGGTTTGTGGTAAATGAAAAGTGATATTTTCTTATTGTCTATCAGATATTGATTAATCAGGAGTTTGCCTTTCAAGTGGTGAAATCAAGGTAAGGAAAAGTGATACAGAAGAGCAGTGTATACACATGGATACAAACGAACAATTAAAAAACACTGTATAAGTAAAATTTTACAAAAGTTTGGCTGAGATGATTTTTTTTTTAAAATTCAATCCCTCCTAGAACTGAAGTTAATTTCATATTGAACAAATATATAAATCCAATTATTTAAAATTTTACTCATTTTATTTATATATATATATATATAAATAAAGAACAATAAATGTGGGTCAGCAGTGGACAATGACTTTTGTTTTACACTTATGCATGCTAGCAGGGGCTATTGTGGAGAAAATCAGGTAAGGGAAAGACATATTTCATTTGTGCTTTCTCAAGTGTGATACTAGCTCAGCTTTACTGTGGGTGACAAAGCCACACTGACAGGTGAAATTTGTTAAAGCAGGATTTTGATATATAAAAAGCAAAGCTTTTGACTTTGTGCAAAGGTTGTGGAAAAAAGACGTCAAAGATTAAAAATTTTTCTTAGCTGACATGTTTCGCCCTCTGATGGACTTTACCAAGGCAAATGACATCAGAAGATGAAATGTGCGGCTAAGAAAAGTTTTTGTTTGTTTTTATTCATATTATTTTTTTTCAAAGATATTTCTCATCATATCTGAAAAAATGCTTTATTGAACTCTATTAAAATGTAAACAAAATTGTTTCCACTTAAAAATCTGCAAACCCATCAAACGGATGGTAGAATACAAAGACGGAGTTACCTTGTGTGCAACATCATGGCAACAGCAGCAGAAAGTGTTAACTGATTTTGCAATTATGTCTGTCTATTGATTTGACCAGTTATGATGTGTATATAGCTGTTATGATTACAACTCCCAACTGACAAGTTCCACAGCTGGACAAAGAGACATGCACAAATAAAACACAAAGATCCACCAGATTTGTCAATCATTGGTCTACAGTTTTTAGACGCCCACCTTTACTAATAGAAGAAAATTCAATTCTTCTGTGTACGGCAATAAACAAACAAGCAAAAAGAATAGCAGCCATTAAGAAGGGTAGTAAATGATCCCCAACCTCAGCAAGCACCATCACTACCCTGACCCTATGGCCAGTTTGTTTCTCACACCTTCTGTGGGACAATAACCAAGTTAACCAAACCAGATAATAAATGGATGTGGCTTTTATCCAATCCACTGCCAGGACATGTTTATGGCAAAGCTGATGTCAAAATAGATTTATGTAATGTTTCTGTCTAAGAAAGTGAAAATGAGAAAAAAAAGTAAAAAGATAAAACAATTGGGTGCAGAGGAGATAAATCACACAATTCAGGAAAGAAAAAAAATTAGAAAAACAAAAAAAGACGTTAACAATTGACACTGAAATGCAATAAATAAATTAATAAAAATATGTTTATGTTTTCAATATTTTTTTTCTTTTAAATCAATTTTCAATAGTAAGTGGGCACTAAATCAATAAAACTTGAAAGTTTGCCTCACCAGACAACAAGCAGCAAATTAGGCTAAAATTTTACATCAACTTGCTCCTTGACAAAATTCAAAATTTAGTAGCACTGGGCTTTCAGCAATGCTCAGTCCCAAAAAGCTTGTTATTTTTAGGCAAGGATGTAGTTTTTTTGAAATCTCGATCCTGTCATCGACCATGAATTTCTCAAATCTTAGAGATAAGAAAGGCATGGGGCTTCAGGGGTATTTTTCTCCCCAAAGTATAAGAAGAATCAAGAGAAATCAACATAAAATATAGTCAGACATAAACACCTACTCCCAAACATCCAAGATAAGAATTTTGTCAAATAGTAAATTTGACAGCTCTATCATCATTACAATATAGACTTGGTCTTCTGTAAGCAATCTATTTCATTAAAATATTAGACAGGGCACCTGGTACTGCCTAGGATAAATTTTACATTCCATCTTTGGTTTAAATATAATAATTAAATATTAAATTTTATTAAATCTTCACTGACAAAAAAAAAGTGTTAAAAATTTTCATTTGAAAGTAAATGAAAATCTCAAACTCTGGACAGTCGCATAATACAGATGCTTGTCAAGAGTGATACATCGTAAAAGCAGCGGTGGCTACCTGCCAGGTATTCACTGTAGAGCTCAGAGCAAATAGGATCCTAGGAGTGTTACCACAGATTGTTGAGAACAGTTTACTTGCAGTATGACTATGGATACACATGTTTCTAACCTGATTTTTCTCTTATTTCAGAACAGCATTTGTACATGATTACTAGACATGACCTTCCATTCCACAGTGAACATGTATGGGGGACCACATGATAGAATGATGCCTAACTCATTCAGTTACAACATCAACAGGTGCAAGATGCTTGATATAATGTATCATAAAACAGTATTTATCATATACATCAGGGGTGGGTAATTGTTTTAGCTTGGAGGCCACTTTGAGAGAGTTGTGGTTAGGAGAGGGCCACACCTAAAACATATTCATTAGTTAAAATTACATTTAATGTGAAGTGTAAATTGCATAATAATAATAATAATAAAACTAAAACAATAGTGGTACACAGAAAAGGTTTCATTAAATTTAATTATGTGCAAATTACACATCAGCCAACACAAGTAATTTAATGAGACAACTGTAAACGCTCACACTTTTTTTTACAATTCTTTTGAAATCGGGAGTGCGGTTGCTTGCCGAGATCCTCATCATTCCCTGCAAGTTTATGTCAGTCACAGAAAATCTATTTTTGCACTTGTCTATTTTCATGCAAGAAAAATTTTGCTCCCAAATTTATATGGATCCAAAAATAGAAAACATTTTTGCAGCAAATTTCTTCATACATGGAAAGTTGTCATTAGATAAAGATTTGTAAATTTGTAAATAATCTGTCAATGTCACAGAATTAAACATTTTCTTTCAGTGTGTGATTTGACTGCATGTCAATTAATTCAAGCTACACCTCCTCAGGTAGTGTATCAATATCAGCAGTGAAAGAATAAGGTCAATTTTTTTAAAATTGCCCTCTCCAAATTATATAACTACTGCCTCAAGGAATCCTGCTTTCTAGACTGCTGGAAGTCCTCATCGATTGTTCCTGTCTTTAAGAACTCTGGTGACTCCTCTGACCCTTCTAATTACCGTCCTATCAGTCTCCTACCCCTCTTCAGCAAAGTCTTCAAAGCCCTAATCAACGCCGAAGTGGTTAACCACCTTACATCCCATTATCTGCTCTCAGAAAAGCAATATGGTTTCCGCTTTGCCTGATCTACAGCTGATGTGCTTACGGCCATCACTGAAATTGTCTACCAAGCTCTTCAAAATAAGAGAGAAGCTCGTGCTGTGGCTCTAGACATCTCCAAAGTGTTTGATAGGGTTTGGCATGTCGGCCTTCTTCACAAGTTCCAGGGTTATGGTATTAATGGTCGATTGTTTGACCTAATACAATCATTCCTGTCAAACTGTGAATTGAAGGTCGTTCTCAACGGATGTTCCTCAAGGCTCCATGCTAGACCCTACTCTGTTCCTTATCTTCATCAATGATCTTCCTGATGTCATAGATTCCCAAGTAGGCATTTACGCGGACGACACTACAATTTACTCCTGTCTCAAAAACAAACCTAGTATCGCTGACAAAATTAACCTGGCCGTTCGTCTAGAAAAGGACCTCCAATTGGTTGTGAACTGGGTCAGGAATTGGCTGGTTAACTTTAATGCCTCAAAAACAAAACTGCTTTCTATTACTCACCACAGAGATCCTTCCCTGCCCCCCATTAGAATGTCTGATGCTCAACTTCTCGAGAGCACCTCTCTGCGGCTGCTCGGTCTCACATTGTCTGCTGACATGAGATGGAACAAATACATCAAGTCAATTGCTTTGTCCACCACAATGAAAGTTAGCTCCCTGTGCTGTGCCAGGAAGTTTTTCTCCCCAGAATCGATCCTTCAAATCTACAAGTCAACCATATGCCCTTGCATGGAGTATTGCCCCCTCTGTTTTCCTCAAGGTTCTTGATAAGATCCAGAGATGGATATGCAATATAATTGCCCCTGATCTGGCATCATACGTGCAGTCAGCTTTTTACAAATACTTGCATGATAATTGCTCCGATGAGATGCTTGCTCTGGTTCCCAGACTTCATGAATTCAAGTGTCCTACGAGGCTGGCATCCTGAACTCACCCTTTCACTGTTGAAACTGTTAAATGTAGCTGTCTCTTCTACTCCAATAGCTTCATATCTCGCACCTCTTGCCTGTGGAAATCTCTGCCCTATTCCGGTTTCCCTGATAGCTATAATCTCCAATTATTCAAATGTAATGTCAATCAACATCTCCAGTTGCCTTGATCTATCCTTCTCCTCATCCTTTCCTCTATCACTCCTATCTGCTCTCACTCCAAATCCTCTATAACCCCTTGTGTGCTAGTGGCTTCCTGCCTTGCTTGGAGTGAAATGCTTAAATAAAAAAAAAAAGAAAAAAAAAAGGTTCTGAAATCTTCTTGTGACCTCATCCTTTAAACTCAGCAAATAATCCATAATCTTGGAAGAAACACTTACTGGCACTTTGCTTTCCTAAAAGAAAGAAAGAAAATGTCAAAACTAGCCGTCATCAGCATGCCTTGCAAATAGACCTAGCTCCACTCAAATCCCATTTTGGTCACAAAATCACGTGAAATCCCCTTTTATGTCCAGAGAGAGGAGGATTTTATTCTGTAATTCCCAAACTCATTTTAGGACTTTGCTCAGGCTCAACTACCAAACACTGTTGTGGTAAATCACATCTCTATACTCTGTCTCCATATCCTGAAAGTAGAGATTTAAATTGTTGATGGTTGAGCACTCTTGCTTTGATTGTGTTCATCACACTCACTACAGAATCTGTCACATGCTTTAGGCTCAGTGCAGCTTTACAAAGGCTTTCCTGATGCAAAAGACAATAAAAAGACAAGACATCACTGTCTGGGTGTTCTGTTTTTAACTTGTTCTCTAAAAGTTTAATCATACTCACATTTTTCCAGTAAATGCTCTGGTCCCATCTATAGTAATGCTTGCTATTCTATTCCATGACAAGACACTTTTCTCCACACAATCCACAACACACTCAAACAAGTCCTGACCATCAGTGGTTGCATTTTTCATTGATTCTAAACCAAGTAGTTCTTCTGTGATGATGAAAGTTTTATCAATTCCATGGATAAAGATAAGAAACTGTGCAATGTCTTGATTATCGATGCTCTCATCCAATGCTAAAGAAAATGAAACAAAATCTTTGCTTGCAGAGTTTAGCTGTTCTATTAGCTTATCACCAATTAAGTCTATGAGCCGCACTATAGTCCTTCTTGATAATGAAATGGTTTCAAATTTGCTTCCCACATCAGGGCATCATTTGTGCAATATGCCAAGCACTGCTTAACAAACTTGCCATCAGAAAATGGCTTGTTTTTAGAGAGGTTGTACATGACCATGAAGCTTGCCTCTATAGCACTATCTTGAAGTATCAATTGCTTTGTACATATGGTCTGTTGCTTCTTCAGATTCATAACACACTCTGCAGCTTTTTTCCTGTATTTTTCCTTGGACATTTCATTACCAAACTCAGCATGCTTTGCTTGGTGGTATTGTTTCAAATTGTATTCCTTGAATACAGTAACTGTCTTGTGACACAGTAAACACAGTAACTGTCTTGTGACAGTAAACACACTACCTTATTCCTTGAATTAATGAAGAAATATTTGTGTGTCCTGTCTTCATTAAACGCATGACATTCTTTTTTGTTTTTGCATTTTTTAGGAAGGTCCATGGTTCACTTGGATTAGAATGTTATAGAACTTACCATTGCAAAGACGAAACTGAAATGTGACAGAATTGCCAGCAATGTGCATATCAACATTGACTGCGGATGTGTATGAACGGGCACATGCACAGTAGGTTTCCGGCTAATAAATCATGGAGCTAATTTTATTTGACACAAAGGAAACAAGTCTCAGTTTAAGTTAGCCTCGGCACTTTCAGTTTACTGTGATCAGTTTTTGCAAATTTTTTATTTGGAAGTTTTTTTTTTTTTGTTGTTGAACACTTTTGTCAACCACAGAAAACCATGCGTTGTGGACTGTATTATATAGGAATAAAGTGTTGCTGCCAACACTGGAGCTTGAACATAGATCACCAGAGAACAAACACAGGTGATCCCATTTTGAATAAGTAGATCACTATACAGATTACTATCCGGTGGTTACTTTTCGAGCAAGTGTTATTGGGTAAGTAATATTAGTGTGAGTGTTATTCGAAGACATCTGACACCAGTATTGTTCAACGGCGTTACTATAGTTTTATCTGCAATTACAAAGTCTCTACTACAACAAGCATTATGAAAGTGAGAAGAAGTCTTTATTGATATCACAAAAGACCAGTAATTGCCCACCCCTGATATACATGATCATATACATAGACGAGTACACAAGGGAAAATACAGTGTATTAATATGGGCTCTGAGAACTGTTTGTACATTCCTCTTATTTTGGAACCCTGTGAATTTATGGAAGCTGGACATGTGGACATTTCCTATACATTTAATCTTGAGTAAAAACCAAAAGCACATTATTCTAAAGGTGTGCTGTAATTTCGATTTTCCATCGGTTAATATATTATACAGGAAAAGAAAAGTTCACACACTCATTGAAAGAGAAAAAA
>OZ010573.1:16889870-16902370 GCA_963932145.1 Acanthosepion lycidas
GGTACAGCAAAGATAAAAGATGGGAACCGTCAAACCAATTACTCTACACTGTGTCATAACTTATGCTTTTTTGGACAATTAAAGAAAAAAAAAAAAAAAAAGAAAAAAAATTGAAACATTTACTATCTTGACAACACTCAGGCAGCCGGCTTCATTCAGGAGGACGGCAGGAACATGTGACTTCACACTGAGTTTTATAACAAATTTACTGAAAGCTAGAATCAACTTCTGACTGAAATCTTTTTTAAAAACACTAATCAGAAAGCAAAGACATTTTATGTTAAAATATTTTTTTGCAATGGTTAACAAGCCAGGCTTGCTCATAATTACTCTTACAATTATAACGAAAGGATCCTCTATTAATACTTCATTCCAACTATTTTCGTACAGATTTGTGCATAAATACTAACTCATAAACATTATATTAAACTTGATAATTTGCTTTTCATATTAATTAAAACTTATGAAAAGTTGTTTACAGAAAAGAAAGTATGGATTATAATCATTAAAAAGAAGAAAATAGATTAAAAATCTAACATCATTTAATTCCAATGCACTGTCTAATAAATCCTAGGCTCAGTTGATAAAATGTACACACATATTTCAGAACCTATACTTTTGTTTCTCTTCCATATTTATATGCCCTTTGACACCATAGTTAATTTCTCTTCTGCCAATATATCAATATTAGCGCATGCCTTTATAGAAGACCCCACACTCTCATTTTAATGAATGACCTAAGTCTTAAAATCTTCTTGTTCTTATACTCATCTCCTCTAAGAGTATTCTATTGATATTGGGGGGAGTGTTGTCCCAATGCTACTGCTTTATATGCCATGTCCCTTCAAGATGTAAGTGATCATGGCTCTCTACAATTTCCTGTCCTTCATAGCTCTTAATAAATTTTATCTTTTTTGTATTGCTCTTAAACCTTGTTCTTTCATTCATTTACTCAAGCTCACTATGAAGGTTATATGTTGCTTCTCAGTCCCATTTGCCTTCATTCTGTCCTGTTAGTATCACATTTTCCAAGTCCTCTTTTCCTCATCATGTGCCCTAGAAATTTCAACTGCCTCTTCCTGATGTTGAGTATAAGTTTCCTTTTTGTTTCTATTTTCTTTAAAACTTTGTCGTTGCTTACATGTTCAGTCCATGGTATCCATAGAATCCTTCTTCAAAACCACATTTCTGTCACTTCAAAGAGACTTCTTCATCTCTAAGGAGATTGTCCAACATTCACTGCAATATTGGACTGATATCACATAAGTTTCTAATGAAAATTTTTCCGTTTCTTCACACTCTGCTTGGCTTTTGGAATGCATCTTTCGCTATCCCAATGCACCTTTGGATTTCAGTGTCACACTTTCCATCATCTGTTAAAACACTTTCCAGGTATTTAAATTTTTGTACTTGTTTAATTTTGGTACCTCCAATTTGAAATTTCCATTTTGAGCACATCCTTTTGCTAACAACCATGCTGTCTTCTTGCAGCTGATGGTTAGTCCTTTCTTCTTGCTTTCCTTCAATGCCTTCGGCAGGAGTTTTGTTGTTTTATTTCCACATCTGCTATCAACACTGTATCATCTGCATATCTTTTGTTTAGATTGTGGCCACCAATAATGAATCCTGGTAGTATTTCTATTTCTCTCAGAATTGCCTCACTGTATAAGTTGAATAAGTCCGGTGAGAAGACTCATCCTTGTCTTACACCCCTTTCTATTTTTGTATATCTGCTGAACTCATTTTCTATCTGCAGCTGGTAGCACAGTTATATATTAGGTTGGTGCAAAAATATCGTTTTTTGACGTTAAAAAATACGTCAAAAAACGATATTTTTGCACCAACCTAATATTATTTGGGCCTTTCTGAAGCACTCTTTCATTTTGTTGCAATAGTTATGGATCTTGTTCCTTTGTGGGCCTTGCTTCTATTGCTATAGATATAAGGAGTGTAAAGATGGTCTAAACTTTTAAAACTATAGGCAAACACTGATCTGACATAGTGTTTCCTTGTTTTTCTTTATTCACCTCATAGTTGTCAGCTTCTGGTTCATAATGAACATGCTTCATTGTAAGAAAAACGTCCAGATGTTTCCAGATTGGTTCTTCAGAAAAATCCTTCAAAGATTTTCTTTCCTTTTTATTAATTTCCAGGGAATCCACTAAGTGTTTCTGATCCCCATCTGCTTTGTAAGCTGATATAATTATGGCTTCAACATATTCCTTTAAAGACAACTTGATGTAATTTGTTTATAGCATGTTGGTATTATTTTAATAATAAATACAATATACTAGTTTAGACAAAGAGATTATTCGGTCATGGATGAAGTTTTTTTTTTTTTTTTTTTTTTTTTACAAAAGATTCATTATTTATAATAATAAAATGAAATTCTCAGTTTAAATTCAAATTTTCTCAATTTGAAATTGAAAAAAAGTTTAGATCTCACAGTCTTATAAAATAAATGAATATGTAATGGTAATATTAGCCATTTCCCTATAAGGAAACATCCGGCACTCATCAACTGAGTAGCCATTACTGTTGTCAGTTGGAATTTATAAATTTTTTCTCTTAAAACAATTTTTCAGAAAAATAAGTTTCTCAAGTAGCTATTATCGCTCTTTCCAGTATTGATAGGGTTTTCCTTCCTAAGCTTTTATTTGAAGTAGTGTGAAATGTCGACATCTTGATTATGTCATTATTTTCTTGTAGGGTTATATGTGCTATCCATTTTAGTTGTTGCTGCTGTTGAAAGTCCTCAAGTGATGTGATTTCTGTTATTTGGTAGAGTTCTTTCTTTGTGATTCTATAGTGCCAGTCTGCAAGATTCTAATAAGGATGGTCTTTGGAAAGACCCACAAGCTTCAAAGCCATTTTTAACCATTGAGCTTAGGCTAGTTTAGATATTTCTGAACAGGTTTGGCAGCATGCATAACGCCCATATGAAAATCTTGTATGATTAAATGATATTATTACAATGAACATTGTGTCTTTTCTGTTTGTTTTTCTCCCAATATAAATCCTGTCACATTAAAGTAAACAGACACACAATACAATTAACAAGTGAATCTCTTTCTCTGATTTGAATATCTGACTTGGATGTAAGCAGGGCAAGTATCATATCCATTTTGCCAGTAACTTGCAAATGTTAAAAAGGAGCACACAGGTACTACACTGATCATATAGGCTTAAGTGCTGATCCATAGATAAATAATCCAATTTTTTTTTTTTATGGGTACAATTGTAGTAAAGAGATAAAACTGATAATAGTCATCAGTTTAAATGCAATAAATATTACAATAAAAACAAATTAACTTGCTTAATGTGAAACAATAAGAAAATCATTATGTAGCAGCTCAGGAAACATGAAAAAGATTTGTGGGGTTTTTTTTTTTTTTTTGTCCCAAATTTTTTGAGAAGCAGCATTGATTCCTTAAAAAGAAAAATGATGATCTGATCTAGAGGGACTATTTTTTTTTTAATGATCCATAATGGATTGCAATTTTAAATTTCTAATGCGCAGAGACAAAGGCTTATTTTTATCACTGAAATTCACCCCATTCTCATCCTCGTCCTGCAATCAAAAAATGAGCCAAGTTTCAGTCACAAAATGAAATAGAAATAAATGAATAGGGATTTATTTCTACACCATTTTGGATAAAGGTTTCTTCACAGATGAACACCAAAATAGGCAATTAAATGCCAATATAATTTATTATTCTTTATTTTGTCACCTGCTATACGTATGATATCTGATTGCTTTGAATGAATTACATTTGCAGCAAGAGAGAAAAGAAACAAAAAGGATCTCTGTCAATTATATAAAAAATATATATATATACAGCTACTTACCTTTCTCTAAGTGGATATGTTTATAAGGACAATTTTTCCCTAACCAACATTTTCGACCATCACGAAAAAACTTGCAGATCTTCATTTCATCTTTCACTTCTGAAGAAATAAAAAACAAGAAACAAAATTTAAAAAAAAAAAATCTATCCACACACACTATGTGTGTGTGTGTATATATATATATATATATATATATATATATCCTATCTGATGCAATGATAATGAAAATAATATATAAATTCTAACATTCACAGCATTAATTTAAAAGAGGGCTTGATACCGATAGTGGAGCAATAATTATTTATTATAATTTTTTTCATATAGACAAAAACAGTTTACTCACTACAAAGATGAAACTTTGTTTTGGCACATTTCAATTGCACCTCAACTGGTGTGAACCAAAATGGTTATGAACAATTATGCTCGTAAGCAGGCCATATGTGAAACTTTAGCTTTTAGCTTGTTTTTCCCTTTTTTTAAAAATAATCCCCCACCCAAAATATTCCCAATTACTACTAAACGTTTGAATTTATCCCTCCTACCACTTTGTGCCTAAACTTTTAACTGTTGTTATCGACAAGGAATTTTTCCAGTCTGGCCATCATTTTAACACCTCATCCATCCTTCTCCAAACTGCTATTAACATGCACTATTGTTTCACTCAGTCACCTTTTTATGTATATTTTTTTCTCAAACAAATAGAAAAAAAGAAGTGACATTTCACATACAGCTTGCTTTCAAGCAGAATTGTTCATAACTACTTTTGGCTCTCACCAGTTGAGGTGCAAATGAAAAGCACAGAAACAAAGTTCCATCTTTGTAGTAAGTAAACTGTTTTTGTATATATGAAAAAAAAAAATATAAAATCCTAGATGAATTGTTAAAAAAAAAAGAAGAAAAAAATGAAGCTGTATTTAAAGAATGCTTGTAAAGTGAACATTATTATCTTGATGCCTGCAATGAATAAGCAAACTAGACAAAGAGATACATATACGTAATAACAATGAGCTGACTATACAAACACCAGGCCAATACTCTGAACCTGCCATTTCTAACAAGTGAATTTCAATACAAATTCTTAGAGAACTGACATATAAAATGTTTACGCTGTTTATGTCCATTCTTATATCAATATAAATTTTTTATGGCAGCAGTAAAAAAAAAAAAAAAAGATTTTATTGTCTTATTTTTACAGTAAGTTTCTTCTTACACAATGGGGGGAAGGTTAGGGTGCCAAAATGTAGAAGCATTAAGCAGAATAAAAGTGTTTCTGGACACATCGACAAAATATCCAGATTGATTGAAAGCAGAAAACACTAAAATCTCAGCATTAAATCTTATCACAACAGAAAATGTGAGCTAGGCAGTAAGTATTTAAAAATGGTTTGTATAGAGAAATCATAAGTTTAGTATGCTGGTCACTTCTAACCAACCAATTGCCAACATATTAAAGTTACTGATCAGATAAAAAAAAAAAGGAAATGAGGTACTTTTCTCCAATACTAATAAAAAGAATGAAGAGATGAAACAAAATGTCATTTGATTGGAGACAGTGGGTTTGCAACACTTACCATTATTCCGTGCACTTTCATAAATACATATACAAAAAAAATGCCACATTGTACATACACACATATCTTGGCCTTTAGAAGCTTATGATTTGGCACAATATTGTAAGAATCAGATCTGCAGAACATGATATAGTCTAGATACCCATACTTAAACTGTGCTAAAAATGACTGCTTCAAAAATAAAAACTCTTTATGAATATATATATATATATATATATATATATATATATATATATATATATATATATGTGTGTGTGTGTGTGCATGTACACATGATTTATGCTCCTATAAATTTTTTTTTTTTTTTTTTCTTCTATTAAAAGGAATTTGTTCTGACTAAAACCGATATATAAAGAAAGAGAGAATTAAATACACAAGGAATATAAGGGAAACATTAGACTGAAGTATTATATGATCAGAAAATGATTGGATGGAATGAAAAACTGGAAGGGATTTACATTATATTAGGTTGGTGCAAAAATAATGATGTAATAATGTTTTTTGACGTATTAACGTCAAAAAACAACATTATTACGTCATTATTTTTGCACCAACCTAATAGTTCACAATGAAGAGAACAGTTACAAAACCATCTCCAAGAAATGTCAAGTGCCAGTTCCAACAGGTCAAAGAAGTCAACACCATGAAAAGCTTTAAAGGATGAAGAAAGAAATCCAAGTGCACAGAAATGTCAAGAACAATCTGAAGATCACAAACAAGGTAAAATCACTTTGTTTGTCTGGCATAAAAGCCAGTTTTATAAAGAGTTCATTGGAAGTGCATGCCAAGATATTCCAAAACAAATATCAAAGTCTGCAAAGAAATGATTCATGAAAAACAATGTCAATGTTTTGTAAGTCAAAGTCCAGATGATAACCCAACTGAGAATATGAGGAGAAAGCCAAAAGACTGTCGCCATTACTTGGACTGAGAGACGTTAACAGAAGAGGAATGGGCTAAAATCTGGTGGTTATTGCTGAAATTGTCATTCTTTTCAGTACCCATCGTGGCTAAGTTCCCCAAGTCTGACCAAATGAACAAACAGAATACTAATTGATTTGAAGCAATCAGATTGTCAGCTTTTCAGTACCCTCTGGTGTGTACCAGTGTATATTAATATGGACTATTTACCAACTACTAAAATTAACCTCAACTGCACTACAGAATTGACTGGCCAAGAGATTATAGTAAAAGAAAAAAGTATTAAACCATTACTGAATGAATCAAAACATTTAAAAATGCTAAAAAAAATGTAAAGAAAGATATACCATAAACAACAAAGATTTGAGAGAGAGAATAGAGTTGTTTCAAATTCCAGTGAATGAAACAAATAAAGCCATTAAAGTCACCTGTTTAAAAATAATAATAATGATTAATTATAATAAAGGGATTTGGAAAATTGCAGCAGATTTGCCACAGAAATTAGATCAGATTTTTACATTTAAAATTTCCATGTTTTTCTCAAATGGAAAGGATGGGAAAATTAGTCAATCCTTATACCAAATAAAACACACACACATATATATATATATATATATATATATATACATACATACACACACACACACACGCAATAAAAAAAATTAAATACAGGGTGTGGCAGAAATACCTAAGCACATTTTAAAGGTTGATAAAAAGACTAAAGTAACTGTTATTAAAAAAATGATTTCACGGTTGTTTAAACAAAGAGCTGCATTGCTTTATTCATTTGGTTTTAAAAATGACATGCTCCAAATGGTGGGACTCTATTCACAATATACTGTTGTAGATGATTTCTAAAGTTTTCCATCACCTGAAGAGCCATTTCTGGCAGTTATTCTTCCACATTTTGTCAAATAGCATCCTATAATTCTTCAATGGTTGCTGGTAGATGTTTGTAGACCTGAGCTTTCAAGTAACCCCAGAGAAAATAATCACAGGGGTTAAGAGTGAGCAAGTGTTCAAGCCATCTAATGTCACCATGTAAGGAAATCAAATGTCCTGGAATCACCTCTCTCTCTCTCAAAGCTTCTATTGATCTTCTTTCTGTGTGTGTGTGTGTGTGTGTGTGTGTGTGTGTGTGTAGTGGCTCCATAATGTTGAAACCACAAATCAACACTCTCAAGGTCTCTGTGTTTTGGTTCCACATAGGTCTGCAGCATCGCCACATACCAGTCAGATGTTTCTGTAATTAAGTAGTCTTCCTCTTCAAAAAAAGTAAGGACTCCCATACACAAAGTTTCATAACTGTACCTCATGCAGTCACATGTTCGCTGGGTAGTGGTCTTTCATGAAACCTCCTAGGGTTTGTACTGATCCCTAGCAAAAATTCTGCTTCTTGACGCAGCCAGGTACTTATGAGAAGAACAGCATTTGCAGTAACATTTTGGAGGATACTGTTACAGCATGCCATGTGATTTTCCTGAATCATGTTCTTGCAGTTCTTGAGTGGATGGAACTTCAAATCAGTGTGTAAAATTCTTCTGACTGCTTGATCAGACAATGCCAAAGCAGAAGCATGTTTATGGGGTTGAATTTATAGGACAGGGGTTGGTAACCTTTTGCTAACTATATGTTGACTAAGAGTTTTAAAATCATTCAGTGTGCCAACAGCATACGTATTTTTATACAAGTCAAGGTCAATACACCTGTTCTACAATATATTTTATATAGTATATATACTTTAGTATATATTAAAATTGAAGCATGTAAATATCTTCTTTGTGCTGTAGTAGTTATTGTTTTGAACTTCATGATGTCATTTGCAGCTGTGTGCTATTGAAAATTGCTTAGCGTGCCACAGGTTGCCAACCCCTAGTATAGTAGATTGAAGAACAGACTGTCTTACAGCTTGAACATTTTCTGGAATTTGAGCACTTCGAGGTCTTCAAGGTGACCTTTTTTAAGCGCTGAAATAACAACAATGAAATTTTTAACTCATAGTAGTATTGATTTTCTACCTGAAACAGTAACATTCCAAGCATAGCATGAAATGAGAATGAAAAGCTCTGTGTTGCAATTACAGATTCTCCAGAAACATTTCAATAGCAAATACATGGTGTGTACCATTCCAAGCCATGAGGGTAACTGATGATGTATAACAAAAAAATGGTACGAAATCAACTAGCTGAAAACACCATTACCATTTACTTAAGTTCACTAGAAACACACAAGTGACAGTTTAAAATGTCTGTCACACTCTGTATAATTGTAGAATAAATATTTTTACTCGTTTTAAAATTTGATATTTTAAATGAACCATCTAAGCATGAAGAAATATAAATAGGTTGCATTTTTAATATTATTTGAGTATTCTGTGAGACCCATCTCTGCCTTCCCTCAACATGGCTGATGCTAACCAGCCAGGAAAGTGACTCATTACACTTTCTCGGGTGACATGAAGTGGAAAGATTGTATTTAATCCATTGCTAGCTTTTCGACTAAGAAAGTTGGTTTATTGTGTTGTGCTAGACAATCCTTCTCTACAGAATCTATCTAACATATCTATAAGTCTACCATTTGTCTATGCTTAGAATATTGCTGCTACATATGGTCTGGTGCTCCTATTGAGAGATTTTTTTATATAATCCAAAGAAGAATCTGTAATGTTACTGGTCCTGATTTTGGCAGCTCTGCTTCACTTACTTTCCCACTGCCATAATATAGCTTACCTGTGCGTTTTCTATAACTACTTCCATGATAATCATTTGGATGAGCTCCTTCCTATGGTACCTAGACTTTATGAATTTAAGCACAGTACTAGACTGGTGACAAGGTCTCATCAATTTACAGTTGAATTGGCTAGATGTAACTGTAAGCACTATGCTAACAGTTTCTTTTCTAGCTTGTAGAACACTCTTCCGGTTACATGCTTTCCAGCCAACTTTGATCTTAAAAATTTAAATGTAATGTCAATCGTTATCTACTGTCTTCCTGATTACTCTTCTATTGTTCTCATGCATTAATAATGTTTCTGTTTTTTGTTTCCTAAATTTTTCACTCTCAGTAATTACTTGTGTCTAGAGGCTTTACTGCCTTGCATGGGGTGAAATGATTTAAAAACAAAAAAACAACTTCTGTGTCCACCTTTACTAATGATGTTGACAGTGGATCTAATAAAATAAAATTACCTAAAAAAGGTTAATAAAAGCAATTTTTTTTAAACCCAGGTAGCATATGAGTTACCTTGCTGGCATGTACATAATATACCATTTCTGTTTACCTATTTCCCATCCCAACTCTAAACTGCTTCTAGATTGAATTTTCCCTTCAGAAATGAAAAGGCAATTCATAATCTTCAATCCTGCTTTCAATAAAACAAACAGTGATGGGTGATTTAAGAGACAATGAAATGCACACAGGCCAGGAAGTGGTCGATACAAAGCTCAAAGGCCTTGGATAATAAGAGCTTTCTTTTTATGAAAAATATATAAATGGAAAGAATTTTTTTTATATCTTCTTTTATAAAAACATTCACAAGCATTTGCAATGGTTTTAATCTTGAAAGGGAAATTTTATCTGCGTCATTATAAATGCAAAGTCAATATAAGCAACATATGTCATCACATACATTTACCCTTTTCCCCACCCACATGAAATATGACTCAATAATTCAGGGAATTTGAAAAAAAAAAAAACAAATTGGGTAATAGGCTCAGGTCAAGTTACTCAGTGTTTCCTATGTTGCATCAAATATTTCATAAATCTACTGAAATCACTCGTCTTGGAAATGACGCGCATTTTCTATCAATTTTCTCTCTGAGAACAATTTCCCAACCTTTTGTGGCAGAATCATATATATATATATATATATATATATATGATTAATACAAATATAAAATTTGTCACTTAGCTGATTGATGCTTATATTCTGCACTGTGACTCCAGAGTTTTAATTTTTGTAATCCATCGGTCCACTAATCAGGAGGTTTCAACAATTGACTGTGAATTTTCTCACTGTCATCATTTTTTATGCTAAAAAAATAATTTGTGCTATTTATTGGTGTCAGGTTTATGTGTGTGTGCATATATATAAAACACAAATTTAATGCAAAAACTATATTTTATTATTATTATTGCTAGTATCTGGTTTTTATGTGTGTTTTTAAGCATAAATATATCAAAAACAATAAGGTAAAGAACAAAGAGGAAATGTTTATAAATCTAACATGTTTCACTTTAATTAAAGTTTCATCAGAGAATGAAATATGGAGGCAAAAAAGAAAATTCAATTCTGGTATTTTTAATTTTTGTTTGATATTCATTAGTTAAGCAGACCTTACATGCATCTGTCCTGTCAAGCATTGCTTGTGTGTATAATTTATGTGTGTATGTGTAACATAATTCTAATTTCTCTATGTGAGATTATAGTGTGCATGTGCCTCTAGTAGGCATTTTTATCCATATCTGGTGGTTGTCTGCATGTTGATTCGGGGATGGTTTGTGTGAAGGTGAAAGAATTTAAGTTACACAAGTTAACATAGAATGTTTGAGATAAGACTTATCATTATTCACTCCTTTTGGTTATTATACTCCCAAGTAAGGAGTAGAATATCAGAAAGCAGTTGTGACGAGAGATGCATTGAAATCAGACATAGCTGATCATATATGGAGAGAATACATTGGTTATTAACTCTTGTAGAATAAAGTCAAAATAATATAGAATAGTAGTGGATAAAGTAAGTGAAAGAATAAACACACATATTAGGCACTGGCAACCTTCTTAGTAGTACTAGCATAGAGATAAATACCATCTAGAAATCTCAAAGGAAGAACACTCAAAAGAAATTCCACCACCTGAGTCAGGACACTCATACAGTCCCCTCACCAGACTATAAATATTAGGTTTAAGGCTCCAACGCAGCACCCAGATTGCAATACAAAACAATCCTGAACGACCCAGAACTGAAGGAAAAATATAGGGACATTATTAAAAGAAGATATGACGGATAAAACGGAAATGGAAACTTGAAGTGGGACACACTAAGAGAAGCATTAGTGAAATCAGCAAACAAGATCATCCCAAAGGAAGATGGACAGAAAAGAAAAAAAAAAAAAATGAATGGATGACAAATGCGATTCTCAACATGATACAAAAGAGACAGAAAACAATTGTTACTAGCAGTTTGTCTTATTTGCTCCAGCACCCCTTGCTTTCCATGTTGTTATAAAGTATTCACTCTTCATCACCTGTGAATATGTTTCAAATAATATCACACATTAATATACACTTAGATCTTTTATTTTTTTACTTATAGAGAAGTCACACATCAAAGTGATCAGCATAATCAAACTGGTATAAATAATTTTCATGGTTTGAGTTGAATATTTACAGTATGCTGGCTATCATATAACAGTGACTATTTTCAAATAACATCTTCATTTGAACAGTATCAAAAGCATAAATATTTTTCACATTGGTGTTACATTTTTACCTTTCTTAAAATAAAAAGCATGTATTGAAAATATTATTAAAAAAAGAAATAGTAAATAAAGAAATTAACAACTACTTTTACCAAAAGATCTGACACCATAGTTTCCCTGTCTACACCAATTCTACTCTCTTCTTGATACTACACAATATTCATTCATGTGAAGAAAAGTCACTTTGAAGTTAGGCAACCAGCCATAGGTTATGACACAGTACCTCAACAAATGGAAGAGTTAATTTAAAATTGTAACCCTGGTTGAATAGCAAATCACACATAAATATACAGTTTTTTAGTAGTAAAAAAAAATCGTTATCCTTCAAACTGAAAAATCAGGATCAATGAAATTGATTTTATGCCAATATAGGTTAAACCTAGACGCCAAAGAGAATATTATGATTGAATAATTCATTTTTTAAATGAATTTCTTGAATTTATTTTACTGAAAGAAGTTGCCAATTTTATAATGAAGAGCCCACTGTATAGAAAAATATATAATTTCATTGGAAAAATTATATTCATCATCATTATCACCATGTATACACAAGGATATTAGAAACTTCAACAAACAAACCTAACATTTGCAAGTTTGCTTATTAAGGGAATTAATAAACATTATCTTTTGGTCTTTTATACAAAAACAAGGGAGACAAGTCTTTGTAATTGTCAAGTA
>OZ010573.1:16909870-16914870 GCA_963932145.1 Acanthosepion lycidas
AATTTGACCTCATCAAAGTAATCAGACTTACTATTAAGACAGGAGTGAATAGTCGTGTCATCAACATAGATACTGAGCTGAGAAATGGTGATGATTCTTGATAGTATATTGCTTAATTTTAGTTACCAAACAACAAATCTGGACAGCTGTAATATGCTAATAATAAGAGAGCTCTCAGGGAGGGAGGGGGTTTTCATTTTCTTTTAATTTCAAGTCTTTTTACGTAAATGTGTTCAAGACTTTAATTGTAACTAACAATGTGAGTTGGTTTTGTAGTAACGGTAGAATTTCTACTTGGTTTCATTATTATGATCTACAATGTGAGGTCTCAATGACTGTTCATTATTAGATGATTCCAGATTTAGTTCTTCATCACTATAGAAAACCTATTTGTTTTATCAATTCCTCTTTGCTTCATGTTAGATATTTGGTTGCTATCTTTCTTTTTCACTAGTTTGATCATGTTTTTATAGTCTGTATTTATGTATTCTTTTGTCTAATTTGAACAACAGGAGGATCATCCTAATCAGTGACAACACTTAGACCTCTCTATTATTGGTTAGTCAATCTCTTATAGAATATTTTGTTAACAGATACACAATTATCCAGAGTAGGATATACTCTTGTTTATGTAAAACTGATTTTTATCAGATGATTCAGTTTCAGTTTTAAAGAAAGACCGTCTTATAATTCTCAACAGCTTGTGGTTGGATAATTTAGAACTTGTGATTAATCATAAAGAACTGATAGAATGTTAGGATACAACCTTTGTAGTTCATTTATAATGTGTAAATATCAGAGCTCTCAGGGAGGGAGGGGTTTTCATTTTCTCTTAATTCCAAGCTTTCTTTCTTTTTTTTTTTTTTTTACATGAATGTATCCAAATGATGAATTATTTCAGCTATTCAAAATAGCTGATAAAGTGTAGATGCATTTTGGGAAACAGATAAGCCACTGTTCACAGCTTTGTAATGTACAAAGCATGTCATGCTATCTTTTTAGCATTTGTTACTCACGTAATTAAAGCCTTCTTAAATATATAGTCATCTATTAAGACAGCTAAAGTATGGCAGACCAAAAATGACAAAACCTGATATTAATCACAATGGTAAAAGTATATTCTCACCATTAAAACACTATCATATGATGTACACCACTCTAGTCATATATAATTTGGGGTTTACAGAATTTAGCAACCATAATTGTCCTATCAGTGATTCAAACTGGAAAAGGCTAAACATTATCAAACAAATTACTATGGAATATTTTCCATTTATAGTTTTGAGAAATGCAAAAAAAATGTTCCCAAATTAATTTCAGTTTTTAAGGCCACAAATGCACAAGGAAGTCATAAAATACAACAAGAGCCCTTCAAAGCTGTACAGAAAAGCCTCAAGCCTTTACTTAAATGAATTCCATCTGAGTGACCAAAAATAGAACTCTTATCTATATCCTCTTTCACACTGACACTAAATTTGAAAGTCACTAAAAAATGAATTATATAAAAATAAAATATCCTGATACATAAAAAAAAAAAAAAAAAAAAAAAAAAAACACTTGACATTCAACATATTTTAACTATAAAGAAAAAAAAAAACATAACTTGATTTAAGATAATGAAATTTCATTGTGTGTAACCCACAGGTCATAACATCGGGGGAGGAAAAGGGTTTATTCTTTTAATATTTTTTAATAAATAATGACAAATCAATCTTTTAACCATTAAAGTTCCACTAAATCCATCAGAATTTTTATTTACATTACACATGCAATTGGATCCTTAATTCTGATTTAATTAAAACAAATTATGACATCTTGTACTTAAAGAACTGCTTTAGCACCAGGAGTTTGTTTTTAAACTTGTCTTTTCACTGCATTAAATGAAGGAGAGTAGAAAAGATGAGGCTACATGCTATAGAAATAAAAATAAAAAAATCCTGAACAAAATTGTTTCTTTTACTTTTTAGTATCAATCTCTAAAATTAAACAAAAATATCAACATTTTTCATTACATTAATAATCTGCAATGAAAAATTGAATTTATGCCCTCCTGACTTCAATTTTAAAATTGAAAATACAAGAGCTTGGGGAGGGGGGTATAAAAATCATTGGTTGTGTTGAGAAGATTTGCAGTTGTTGTTGCTGACAGTTTGTTTTTGTTCATATTTTTATTTAGGTTCGAGGATTCCTTGTACATAGAAATATAGTGATGTTTAAAAGAAAAACTTTCTGGATTGTTCTGCATGAATGAGTTTTAGTATATTACCTCTCAGCTCTTAAAGAACATCAGCCTCAAATTAATACAAATTGCTATTCGTGTTAATGCATGAATATAAACTTCAAAAACAAAATGGTGGACATAAGAATTTTAAGAAATGATGATAGGTACTGGGTAAAACAATACAGATAGAATTTTTTCAAATTACAACAGATGAATTCAAACTTTTTAAAGAAGTTATAATCAATAAACACTAGAGACAGAGAATCAAGTACCGGGAGTAATTTATGCAAAATTCTAATAGTTATATAAAGTTATTAAAATTCCTATTTTAAGCCTTTTAATAATCATTCAACCATCGTACACACACGAAAAATCTAAAACAAAAATATGTAAGATTAAATGCATAAATACATGCAAATTAACAGAATTAAAATTAACTCATTTTGTTGCAGAACTAAACATATAAGTTAAATAATTTGTGTAAAATAGATATTCATCCTTTCAAGAGTACCAAAAGGCATAGAAATGAAAAAAAAATTTTTTGAATAGTGAACAATCTTGCTACAGTAAAATTTAAAGTATATTGCCATGAAGCATTAATATCACATGAGAAACAAACGCAATATGAAAAATAGGACAGGAAAATGAAATTCAAAAGGAACATTAAAATACATCCATTTTCAAATTTGTCCACTTGGAGCATAAAAATGAAATTCCATTAGTTTGTTGCTAACAGTATATAAATTATAGTGGGGGGGGGTGCATTGATGAAGAAATCACCAGTATTTTATTACAAAATTTCCTTTCATTTTTTTTTTTTTTTTCATCCAGATACATAATCTTCTCTGGAAACCTTTGTAAATAGACACATTTCAGAGACTTTATTTTTTTTTTGAGATAAAGACAGACCACAAAACTGTAAAAAAAAAAAAAAAAAAAAAAAAAAAAAAGGTTAAAATTTTTCTGTTAAAAAAAATGTTTGGTTTTTGGAGCTTCTAAGTATTCAGAATTTTTGATAAAAAAAAATGTGAACTGTTCTTTGCAAAAAATACAAAGAATCATTGTGAAACTGATCTGAAAATAAAATCTTTAATGCATCAAGGGAAAAAAAGAAGAATGAACAATAGCATATTGTCACAAAAATAGACAATTTAAAGTTTCTAACATCAATTGATCTAGAATTTTAATGCTGTTTTTTTTTTAAAATTTTGTTTGCCCAATACAAGGGTCAAGGGCCACTCAAAATAGAGAATAACTGAAGGAGGTTGTTGAAAAGGAGAGGGGGACAGATGAAGCAGGAAGTGCATATTATGAGTTGACTCTAGACAAGAAAAGGTTAACAGTTGTAGTGGTTAGGGAATGGTGAACAAATACTGCTTGTGATTTCTATAGGCATTTACTAAGCATAGTCTGGCATGAGGTCAAGAATAAAGAATGTGAGGGTTATACTGATCTTTCAAGTGTATAAAAGCCTTTTTGAAGGCCAACATTCAAAATCCATACTTTTATCTGGATTTGAACCATGACCATTCATACCAGTGGGAAACAGCTATCTCAACCCCCAAATGTGCAAACCAACTGTAATTGTTAAAAAAGAAAAAAAGCTACTAAATTCAATATTTACAGAAGATAAAACAACTGATAACAGGAGGACAAATACTGTCAATGACAATCAGTAAAATCCTTTGTTAAATGAACTTCTGTATATGAAAGAACAAAAGGCAAAAATTCTTTATTTTAAAAAAGTCAACCAATCAAGGGCCATTAAAAGAAATCCCTATAGAAATCCAGAATGTTCTTTCCAGACATTTCCAAGTCAGTTTCTTTCTGGCAAGTATGAATGGAGCTAATAAGGCAATAGCTACAGAATTCAAAGCAGGTTTTGTGGTTGTAGTAAATCAAATCAATGTCAAAAGTGTCACCATTTCATTCTTCAGGGTTTTCTTTTTTGCTTTCATTTTTAATCAAGTTGATAATTTCTATTCCCCAAGAGATGCAACAAGTGCCAGGGTCAGGGCAGCAGTAAACATCATGGAAACTAGGCAGCACTAGGCAAGTGACATGTTTATTGTGGATAGATGGTTAAGGATGGCGGCAGAAGAAGGGGGTATGGGTGACATACAGGAAGGAAGCCATTTCATTCTCTAGAAACAGTGAAGAACAAGAAAATGCTCAAGATGAATGAACGCATCCATTTGTGATTTGTAGGAAATTAATTCAGTAATGGAGAAACTAATCACTTTGGTATTAAGAGTTTTACAAAGGATAAACACACATAATAACCATACACTTGAATACTTAAGCATATATGATTTTACGCATACATACACATTTTTATATATATATATATATATATATATATATATATATACATACACACAAACACAGGGTGCAAAGTCTAAATTACACAAAAATGAAATTAACCCTGATATGACATTTCAGCAGATATATTTACGAAAATATCTTGAAATATCAAGGGGTAAATTTATTCAATAAAATCACCATTGGCTTCAACCACAGCCTCCAGATGATTTTTATAGTCACCATTAGATTCATCCAACTCTGTGAATCCTCTGCACTGTCCTCAGATTGACACCCAAACACTTTGAAATAATCATATTGGAGCTTCCTGCACGAATGCCAAGGAGTACAGCATGATGTTTACAAATCTCTGGTGGAGGGAATTTTGTCATGGTGTTCTTTTTTCTCACAGATGATGCCCAACTGACCCTACTATACTGTACAATTGACAAAATAAAAAAAACAAAGAACACACATA
>OZ010573.1:16919870-17049870 GCA_963932145.1 Acanthosepion lycidas
AAACAAAGAATAATAAAGTAACAATTAGGCATAGATATGTAGTTCATATTTTTACTAAGGCAAAAGCCCTGACTTGGCAAAGATATACAGTTCAAGTTTCTATTTAGGCAAGGAAATGAATACACAAAACTATAAAAGTTTATGTTCAAGTGAAAACAAAATCCACTTTGATAGACAGCCATTTTCCCAAATAAATGATACAAAATATGTATACAGTATTGAAAATTATGTGATAATTTATAAATTTCAAATCACAGCACTTGAAAAATATAAAATATTTTGATTCTTTGAAATCCATGAAAGTGTATTCATGAAAAAGTGTTTTTTTGTTTTTTTATGTACATGAAGTTTAAATGTTATCTAAATTTTACGAAATTGTAAAAAAAAAAAAAAAAAAAAAAAAAAATCCATAATTCAGATAACTGGTAACTTGTCAATTCAGTTTTGCATGAAATTCAAATGACAACAAATCTTAGCACAGATTATGTTCTTTGATTTTCAAGTGATGCAATCTAATTAGGAACATTTTTTATTTATTTTTTTGCAAACAAATCTGTCCTTTTGTCGGTTCTTATGAAATAGCTAGTTAAACAGAAAGATATCTATACTCACCTGCGGTCCGAATAAGGCACAAAATAAGAATCATTATTAAACATTTAAACAGTTTGCTTTCCTAATGACAATGAGATGAAATTGAGACACGTGTCTTTGAGATGGCACATTAAGAACAACATTAAAGAGCAATGGTCAAAGCTTAAGGCTGAAACTAATCTAGGAAAAAAAGAAAAACACAATTTAGTTAAAACTGTAATCAATTCTTGTAAATTTTTATATTTTTCAATTTGTATAACTATAATAAAGACAGGGATATTTGTCCAACATTACAATTGAAGTGTATCACATAAAAAACCAGAACACAAAGGTTGACAAAGAGGATAAGCCTTAAAATTAACAAATTTCAAAGAAATAACACTACAACCATTTGTAATTGTATTCATCATGATTTATTTAAGGCCATATTATATTTAGAGTAGACTAATTACAGGTGAGTGACAATTTCTGAGGGGCCATTTCGCAACGTGACCTTATCATTACTAAAATCAAGTGTCTGAGAATGACCTGAAACAATCCTTACATCTGGGGTCACAGGAGTAAACTCTGCAACTGACAAGTTTAATTGGTCAGTAGATAACACTGAACTAAATGTCAACTGCGAAGGGAAATGCATCGAGGATGACAATTGGCCATCGCCCACAATACTGACACTATAGGCACTATTCTTTCCCAGGGTCCAATAGCCACAACACCACACCAGATTGTAGCAATGGCTACTAATCACAGTGCGCATTTCCCGTGCCTGGTAGGCATGAAGAATGGCACAAAAAATGGCTTTCAACAACGGCAGTAGAAGCAAGTAGAGAATAGTATAGCTTGTTGAGCAGGAGCTATCATCAAAATAAAAATACTTTATCAGAACGTAAGCTTTTACAGGCAGGTAGCTTATAAGCCAAACAACAATGTGTACACGCACAAGGATAATGAGCATTGTGTATTTTTTGCTTTCTTTGTTGTTCAATGAGACACTGCTATTGTTCTGACGGCTTGCAAGCTGTTGACAAATCAGCAGACAGACAGTTATCAAGATGCAAAAGTCCCACAAGGCGCCAACAAAGAGTAAATATATCGGTTTATAATAGCAGAAGAAGAGACAGGTACAGTTGATCAGGACCCACCCCATTTGAGGTGTGAAACCAACAATGAATGAACCATTCCAAAGAATCACCATTAAAGCTATGACATTTTTCTTGTGCATGTGGAAATGAAGGTCTAATGGACGGATCAGTTTGAGAGAACTGTCAGCTGTTAACCAAAGCAAGGAAAATGCTGATGCTGTAGACGCCGTTATCAAAAGACTCTCAGAGAGAAAGCAGTCAATCTTTCGATCTTTTCGAAATTCTATATAAATGGCCTTGCTGATGCCAAAAAGTCCAATGAGAACATCGCCTACTAATAAACTCCGAACAAAAACAAGAGATGCACTTTGACCTCCGCTGGTGTATCGCGACTCCAGAAGGACAAGGCAGTTCAGGACGAGAGCAATGCATCCCAGTGTTCCAAACAGCTCTTGCAAAATGACCACTTTACTGTCATCTGGCCATTCCAAGACTTTAAGGTGAGAACAGTTGGACAGTATCCGTGACTGGTTGTATTTACAGCAATTATTGTTGGTTGAACTCATCAGTGGGTGTCAGTGGTAGAGTGAGCCAAGAAATTCCTCAAAATTCTTTGTGTAAGGATGATCCCTGATCATGAAACGTTGAAGACCGATCTGAGATATAAGTCAAAGACTGTCACATATACAAATGGCAGATAAAATAACAATCAAATCAAACAAGAAATAAGATTTATATTAATTGATAATTAATACTATTTAATTAGATTAAGAAAGTTTACATCAATGCAAACCATTAACAGCTGAAGAAAAATACAGGAAAAAGTAAAATTAACCCTAGAATGCCTGCTTTTTTTTCTATGTCCTTTACTATAATAAAATTTGAAACAGGAAAAAGGCAAGTCTAGTTTTAAAGTTCAGCTGGTTCATCTCAATGTTTTAAAAATTTTCATTTGGTTTTCTAAAGTCCATTATTCAGTTGAAACTGATATCTTTATTGCTGAATGTTAATTTTTGCCAAAAGAATAAATTACACTTCACATTATGAAATGTAGTTAATAACACTACAAGTAAAAACTTCAGATTAAATTATTAGTGATGTGAAAAATAATTGTGTTTTCTTTCTATCAATCATCTCCTCAGAAATTTCGGTTTTAAGAAAAATCAAATTTTTTTTCCTGATGGTAGAGGGGGTTCTATTTAAATCTAATTCTAATCCTAAACTGAGCCCTTCTTTTCTGTTCAATGTATAGCTTTCATATATTCATTTACTTTCTTACTCCTTATGGAGAATTCAACTGATTTTGAAGCTTCTTTGATATTATTAAATGATTTTACAAAGTTATTAAAAAACAGTTATGGCTTTTGGATAGCAATCAGTGCCTCCAGATTGTAGAGTTTAACCATTTATGTATCAACTAACACACATTATCAAAGAATTTTCAATTATGTATTCTCTGTTTTCAACACTATTTAGGATTAAGGTATAATTTTACGTTGTTATCATCATCAGCAATTTCATTTTTTCAGTAACCTTATTTAGGTAGGAGACTAAAGGCTTTCAGAAAAATGAAGTTTAGATATCCTTTCAAAAATAGCAAAATACAAAAGTAAAATAGTAACAAACACTGAAAGTGAAATTCACAATTATGCTTTTGTATGATGGATGAAAAATAACGGGAGCTCCCAGATTTGCATAACAAATTGGACCCATTCTCAAAAATGTAAAAAATCATTTTTCTTAAAACTGACAAATTTCCATGTGATACAAAAGTCTAATCAACTTAAAGTACATAAAATGAAAAAAAAAAAAAAAATTTTTTTCTAACAAAATGTTGATAACTAAATCTTAATGCAAATTTTAAATTAAAAATTGCCAAGTCGTCTGATGTTTAATCCTCAACTTCTGTTTCTTTCACAGCCAAAAATTTGTTAGTGCAGAAGATAATCAAGTTATTAATGGTAAAATTAGTGAAAATGTTCAAAAAATATTAACATTGCCTACATATAATAAGTTCAAATATAGTCAGTGCTAAAATAAAACCATAGCTTTTGTTTTATCCCCTACCACAGCATAATAGAGTTGTGACTATGTAATCACAGGATTGAAGGCAAGTGTTGATATGTTTAATAAATCATAGCGATCAGAAAATCTTGTAGGAATGAAAATGTGTCAATTCAAAGGTGAAAGGTCAATTGAGTATGACAGGTATAGTAGGATAGTCCAGCCAATCTGTACCAATTTAATGTAAGTAATAGTAATTAATTTATATGAATATAAATTTGTAAACATTTTTTTTGCATGTTTCACATATCTATTTTAGCTACAAATGTTTCATTGAATATCACACAAAGAAACTTTCATTTGCTTTATTTATATTCACTGTTGTCCTTATCTTTACTGATATAATATAAATAATGATAACTCCTCATACCGGAAATTTAAACAGAAAGAAAATTTCTTAAGTTTTTTTTGTTTAGTTTTTATGAGGAAAAAAATAAAAAGAATCCATTATGATGATAATGGTACTAAGGCTGGATAATTCTATTATTACATCCTGTGGTTTTACTGTCAGAGGATTAAACAATCATATTTTCATGGATTAATCCAATACATTAAAATAAACCTCTGATTGTTTTATGAGGAGAGATATTGATTTAAGTATCAATATGAATGAGAATTAGATGAGAATTAGATGAGTTTACATTTTGATATGGCATGTTTATTCTACAGTATACATTGGGGTTTGCAATGTTTTTTTTACCAGGTAGCATTTGAGACTGAAATTCAGGACACATCTACATATTTTCAAAGGTAACATTTCAACATGCCTTTCTATGTGGTTTGTGTTTGGATTGTGAATTCTAAATGTTTTTATGTTAAAAGTGAAATTGAAGGAAAGTGAGATGCATTTTCATCCACTTGATTCTCTTATTTCTGGAAAAGAAAAAAAGACCATATAAACAAAAAAAAAAAAAAATATGTGCCATTTATGGAGATGGTGTCATAGCTAAGAGTACCGTTCATAATTGGTTCACTAGAGGAAATTTTAATCTGGAAGAATGAGAATATTCTAGCTGGACAGCACTCACTGAAGATTACCAAATCAAAATTGACTAAAAATAATCCAAGTAACATAAGAAGAGAGACAATTGCAAAGATACTCCACACATCTCATGTGAATGTTGTAAGACATTTGAAAACACAACGGATACATAAAGCCCAACAATGCTTGGGTGCTGCAGGACTTATTAGAAAAAATCCAATGGATCACATTTCCATTTATGATTATCTGCTCTAAGACAAAAATGATCCATTTTTGAAATAAACAGTCACAAGTGATAAAAAATGGATTGTTTACAATGACATGGAGTGAAAAAGGTCCCAGGAAAAAGAAAGAGAGTCATCGTTAACTACTCCAAAAGCTGATTGGAATTCAAAGAAATTGATGTGTATCTGGTGGGATTGAATGGGTACTGTGCCCTCCAAGCTACTTCTGTAAAATCAGATATTAAATGCAGCAATCAATGAAAAGTATTTGGAATTGTCTAAATGGAAAGGTGTCATATTCCATCAGGACAATGCAAATCTCACTTCTTTTGCGGACCCAGTAGTAGAAATTGGTATAGCTTGGTTAAGAATATCCGATTAGGCCTATCATACTCAACTGATCTTGCACCTTTGAATTAACACTTATTTCCATTCCGACAAAATTCTCTTAATGGGAAGAACTTCACTTTTTTTGAATCCTATAAAAACCACAGCCAACTAACCATTTAACTTAAAGTTCATGTTTTCTTGATTTCAGATGAAAACTGGAAATATTTCCAACATATTTCAGGGAAATTTTCACTTTCAAAAATTATAGTTTATAATTATAGCTTAGACATATAGAAAAATGGAGGTGCCAGTTTAAACAGACATCAAGAGGTTATGGGTTATAAAAACGATATAAAGGCAAGCTTAGAAAAGAAAAGTAAGAAATAGGAGAAAGAAAAAAAAAAAAATTTATAGGATTAGCTAACAGATCATAAATATGACAGCAACAAGAATACTTTTTTTTTTTTTTTTTAATACAGCAAACCTTGATGAGCTTTAATTTTTCTCAACAGTTTTGAAAGATTTTTTGTTTGTTTCTATCTTCATATAAATGGCTAAAATCAGAAAAAAATATTTAACATTTTTATCTGCCACTGAATACCTGTTTGTTTTGTTTTGTTTTTTTAAAGTGAGCATAATTAAATAGTTTTAATGGAGGACCACCACATGCCAAAATGTCTGCTGTAATTTTGTATAAGATAGAGACCAGCTTAAAAAAAAAAAAAAAAAAAAAAAAAAAAAAAAAAAAAAAGAAGAAAATCTACCTACAGTGATTGAAGACCAAACCAATTCAGCTGAAAATTAATGTTATTGAATCATAATCAAAGAAGGTCTGGCGTTAAAGACTCATCAATGTAGGAAAACACCACCACAGTACAACAAAAGCAATGATTATAACAACTGACTTTATTGCCTACACAATGCTGTTGGAATCTGGTTGCAGAACCATCTGATAATTCACACTTGATTGCATAACAAGGACACCATCTATGGGGCTTGTGTGTAGCTTTGGACACAAGATTACAACAGCACAATAAAAAGAGAAAGAGCCACAAAAAAAAAATAAATAAATAAAATAAAAAATAAAAAACATGTAACCTAACAATGTCACAAAATCTAAAGGTCTTTGCTATTTCTCTTAAAAATAAGTATTGACAAATATGATATTACAAGAAAGAAAGGGAAATAAATACTTCCAAAAGAATTGATCATAGATTAAAACAAAGTTTGCTAAGCACAAGGTTATTCTTGTCAGTCATTATGCAAAAGACAAGTAGAAGAAAACCCATTAAGCCAGACAATAGGCAAATCATTGATAGTAGATGGCTTCAATCATAATGTGTGTTTTATTAAGAGAGGAGACATTGTATCCCACACAAACATTAATATTATAATAATAGAAGATCCATTTGTTGTAGTTGTTATTGCAAAGAAGAAAGTATTTTAAACCATAGGCTGGATGATTGGATACTTAATCAACAGGGAATTATTCATAGATTAGCAAAGTTATTGTTCTGGAGAGGAGAGTGATTCAAAACAATATTTTTTTATAGACTGAATCAAACTAATATCTGAATATTTTTTGTTCTTATATATATATATATATATATATATATATATATATATATATATATATTAGTTATAAAAGAACAAAAAATATTCAAATAGAATAGGCCGTTTAACAATAAAAAAAACAAATGTAAATTCCAGATAAAGTTCACTTTAGAAACAGTCATTCACTCCTGTTGTTCACTGCTATTTTTTCTCCTGTTCATGGCCATACTGGCTGAAACTAGTTGAGGAATCTAATTGAAATAATAAAACAAAAAATATTACTATACAACCCAGTGTGTATGAAAATTTAAATTTAATTTTTATTGTTCAAAACGCACACATATAAGATCTAAACAAATATCCATTTTCTAAAATTATTGAGAAAAATCAAACCTCATTTTTGTCTACTGCATTAATCAAAACAAAATTTATTCTTGTTGCTGTTATATTTATTATAATGTGCCAGCTATATTAAAAAAAAAAAAAAAAAAGTTGGTGCCAGTTTAAAATGACACCAACAGGATATGGGTTATAAAAATGATATACAGCCAAGTTGAGAAGAAATGAATAGAGATAAGTAGAGAATACAAGACAAAACAAAATTTGTTTTTGTTTTTTTTTTTTTTGTTTTTTATTTCTCCTATTTCTTATTCATCTCAGATTCCCTGGACATCATTTTTATAATTCATATCCTCTGGTGTCTGTTTAAACTGGTACCACCTTTTTTTTTCGATATATCTAAGCTATAATTATAAACTATAATATAAGAAAGTGATTTTATGGTGGATAAAGTCATACTACCTTTGATAAATTTGGCTTTTCAGACATACACTGATACCTTATATGTCTACTTAGAAAGTTACAGTGAACCAATCAGTCAAAATAAATTTAGCATGTAAAATTAAGCTTTGCTAACCATTCTCTATGACAGGCACACAATACCAAATATTTTGTTGCAAAACTCACATCTGGGATAATTTTCAGTTCCATTCATTTCACCCAGATGAATCATTATAAAGTCAAACATTAGTTTAATGGTATGGTCAATTATGTTTAATAAAAAAATCTTTTGAGTCTCTTGACTTATTGATGCAAACCTTAAGTCAAGAGAGCATGCTTCAAATTTATTTGAATATTGAGGGTTAAACTTTGCCTAAACTTTAATCTAACCAGGAGCTTATAACAAAATTGATATCTAATGACAAAAGACTATTCAATTAAACAAAGAGGTTTGGCAGATTTTCATAAGATTTATATGATAAAGAAAGAGAAATGTAAAAAATTTGATATAAAATTGTTCTATTATCAATAAATTAAATTATCTGTTTTTGAAAATGAAAAAATTTGGAAAATCTGTTAAAATGCAATGTGTACAACATGGCAGTCGACTTGGAAATTATTCCATTTGGGTTAACGCTGTTTGGAAATTTTGTTCGATAACCGAGGCATTTTCATCTTGAAATTTGTTCAACATGAGATGTTTGAAAACCAAAGGTTGCACTGTATAGTTTCTCAGTAAATACAAATTATAAATATATAAACAAGTTTATATCTTATAATGCTAAATTCCTGAAGAATTTAAATCAATTTAGTGGATTCATTTGTATATGTTAAATACAATTCCATTTACATTATTCAGACTATTGTCCTCATCTTTGTCGACAAAGGACACATGGCACAGTTAGATCCAGTGACAGGACCCAAAGAGTGTGAGTTCAATACCCGGTTAAGGCAGTGGAGAACTTTCAGAGGGAAATTAACAGGAGATAACTGATAACTGACATCCATTAAACATGGCACGTGGAACTAGAACAGTCTACCCCAGTGAGCAAAATAAAGGGTTCAGTTCAACATTCCAACCACCTGAAGAAGGCCGGAGTGTATAACAGCCGAAACGTTGTAATAAATACGGTGACAAAGATGAGGACAATAATCCGAATAACGTAAATAGTGTACATAATACCTCATCTCAGAAATATAGACAGATACAATTCCATTCTTTCTTTTCAGTGCTTATCCTATATTCTAAATATTTGGTTCAGAAGATTCAGAAATCAGGATCATCTCCAGTCCCAAGATGGCTGGAGAAATGAAACAGTACATGCATTTTACTCAAATAGCAGCAATTGCTTGGTATTTAAATACTACAATGGAAACAAACAGAAAGTTATGATAATTAAGAAAAATGTAATGTCAATTCAAATGTGTCCAACTAATGAAGAGTATATGAAATACATCATTTGTTTAATTGTGTTAAAATCCCAGGGTTATTCTAGTGTTACTAAATTGGCATAAAAATACTACTTTGGAATTTCAATGACTGTATATGCCAGCATATATCAAGTAACCCCTATCAAATTCTAAAGTGCTAAGTCTAGAGCTTTAACTTATCCCATCCTACAATTCCTAAGAAATATGGCAACATCATTTTCATCAAATTGTCGAGATCAGATGGTCTAAACAGACTAATATGACCTAAGGGGGATATGCGACCTGACATTAATGCCACCATTAGCCGTAGAAAAGATTGCCTTTGCAACTGCCACTTGACAATAGTAGCTTAAGTACTGCCATTTCCACAAGTGAGTCTTTCTTTTTATATTACCTTTGTTATGGTAAATATAAATGTTCACTTTAGCTATTCATTACATGACTATTACAATACCTATGGGTATCACATGTCAGAATCACCTTTACAGAACAAGGCACCTATTGTTTCATTGGTATTTATATTTGTAGAAGGTTGGACCACTCCTCAAATTTTAGGTATAATTTATAATTAACTATGACTGCTTGATTAAAAATGTCTGTGGGTAACAACAACAATAGGTCAATAATAGTAATTACCTGGAAAGCCTGGAATTGTCATACAAGAGAAAATGAGTAAGCTTTGGTAGTCAGTCATGTAACTTGTTCCTTTGGCATTTATCAACACTTTATAACCAAGGTACTGATTAAACCCTCCCACCCAGGCTTTGGAGAAATGTTTTAGCATAAAAAGAAAAAGAAATTACAGCTCTTTTTGATTTGTAATAATAAAATGAATAGCATTTCTCTCCTTGGTGAACCATACAGATAATAAGCCCACATTTAAACCAAAGTCATTTGTAAAGAATGGTCTAGTATGACAGTTTTAAGTTCATTAAGGTTACATTTAATAACTGATAAGATAATTGAGATATGTAGCATCTGCAAGTATAATTTATTCAGGTGATGGGCATATATATATATATATATATATATATATATATATATATATATATATACACACACACCCAACTGATATCACAGACAAGATCTATTAAATAAAAAATATCAACACTTTAATTCACTCTCATCATGACGCATAGAGTGACATAGCAAATTCTGGGAATTTGGATGGAAAATATAAACATTCATCATCACTGTATTTTAGTGCAAACTGCATCAGTACTCAACATAGAAACAAAGCTTCAGCCTTTATCATTGCCCACTAACTTTACCCCTACTCTACTGCTCTTTTGTGTAGCTTTGGTCATATTTTGCATACTAACATGTAAAATATTTCTGACAATGGCAGAGTGAAAATCTTAAACATCAAATTTTGTATTTACATTCACTTAAAATTTTTGGATCTCAGCATATGGATTGAATTGTTTTTTGTTTCTACTCTTATGAACTTTCAGACAAAAACATTTTATCTTTTTTAATCACAATATGACAAGCAACATAAAAAAAAAAGATATAGTAATGTAGATGGAGAAAAACATCTTTTTGCAAAAAAATAATTTTGTTCAACTTTTTATGAAAAAGATGAAACTATTTAAAACACTTGCAAACCATTCAGGACTGGAATGCAAGTTGTTATATTTACATTGACTGTGTATTAAAAGAGATTGCATGGAAATGCTGAATAATAGGCTATATACAAATTTTATAAGGTACACTTCTCTAGCTTTTCATGGTAAATGTCTTTACAGATTAAGATACACATACAATTTTCTCATGTTAAATGGACCAAACACAGATTGCATAAACTTTAAAGATTAACCTTATTTTTGAGTTTAGGCGATTTAAATTTCATAATAGGAATAGTGAGTTTGAAGATTGGCTATTTTTATTTAGTGGCATATCAAACAGTACAGATTGATGCCAAAGTCTAAATATAAAAATTTAAATTTTATAATTAATTCAAGAGAATCATATTACTTCTCGATTACATTATAATTACTTAGCTTCATTTTCTTTTTCCAAATTATCTTACAAAATCAAACAAGGAATCAAAAGTTGTTTCTCCTTACAAGAAATGAGATTAATCATAGCATTTTTTGACAATGTATGCCATGTCTAAAATTCTATATAGTATAGTGATTGCCATTTTACTATAAAAAATGTATTGTTGGTAATTTATTTTTTTTAATAAAATTGTATGGCTCGTAATTTTTTTATTTCTTTTTTTTATAAAAATGTATTGCTGGTAATTTTACTCTGAAATTGTATTTTTATACTTTCCTAGTATTTTGACTTTTATTTGGGAGGTCATAATTTGCTCATAGCTGGAACCCAAACAGGTGCCACCACCCTTGAGTGAAGAATACGATGAAGATCATCAAAATGTGACAACATGAAATTGCTAAGGAGCTTGGAATATTGAAGCATACTTTCAGCATCACCCAAAAGAAGCATGCTGATGTTGGAAATACTGCAAATAGAAACAAATAAAAAGAAAAAAAAAAAAGAAATCTAGCAGACTCTTAAAATTAGACAAAAGAAATCTAAAAAAGTGAATTAGGTTAGCAGTATCTAATTCAAATCTACTGGCTCATCAAGTAATGGAAGAAAACATCACTTGTCAAGTATCAGTTCACACAGTAAGAACAATACTATGTAACAGTAATATTAGGCGTTTCCGTATAAGGAAACATTTGGCATTCATTGACCAAGCATTCAGTGTTGCTGCTGGTTGAAATTTATAAAATCTTTTACTTCAAATAATTTTTCAGGAAATTAGGTTTTTCAGGTCCTCTAGCTGTTATTGTTCTTTCCAATATTGATAGAGGGTTCCTCCCTAACTTTTTATTTGAAATAGTGTTAAACATCAACATCTTGATTATGTCATTATTTTCTCTTTCAGTTACATGTGAAATCTATTGTTGAAAGTCCTCAGGTGAAGTGGTTTCTCTTATCTGGTACAATTCTTTGTTTGTGATTCTGTAGTACCTGTTCCCAATATTTGAAGAAGGATGGTCTTCACTAAGACCCACAGGCTTCACTTGCTCAAAGCCATTTTTAACCACTGATCATAGAAAGCTAATGTATACAGTTGATAGTTTAGATATATCTGAATGAGTGATGCCATACATGGCATCCATATGAAAGTCTTGATCTGACAAGGCTATTTAAGAACATGACTAGTTTTCAGGTTATGGTTTTGTAGCAATTTGCAGTGTTGGGCAAAACTACATCTAGTACAGCCTATTCTATGATCAATTTCCTTTTATCCTTTCCTTTTATACTGAATTTGACATAACTGATCCATACACCTGATATATCTGACACGTTTAGTATTTACTAATTCCACATCCTGAATTCTTATGATGGATTCAGGGTATCAGTGCCAGCACTGCTTTCATTCCAATTCTAGATCATAGTTTCTGTTTTGGAAAAGTTTATTTTGTGTCCTATTTTTTTGGAACATTTAGTAAAGGATGCTGATTTCTTGTTAAAGATAATTCTTATCTCATCCATGAATATTTATGTCATCAGCACAGTCCTCTTCATCAGTATATTGCCATTATCTTCTATTAGCTGATTTATTTGGGATGCTTAAATGAACAGTGTCCATCTCTTGACATCTATACTTGAGAATAGGGAGACTCTAAACATATGTATTGCAGTAAAAAAGCTATCACGAACCAAAAAATATTGAACAAAATGAAAAGACAGGATACAAGAACATCTGCTATAGAATAATGAAAAATGAGCAACAGTGTTATTTGGTGATGAAAGCAAAATTGAACTCCATTCTAATGCAAGAGAATATGGTTGGAGAATGGCTGATACAAAAAAAAAAAAATCCAGTGATATACAAATATTGTAAAATGTGATGGTGAGAGTTTTATAATTTAGGGTGACATCAAAAGCATTGTTGCAAGCAAAAATGATAGAAAACAAAGGAATACTGGACAGCCAAAAGTACATTATTTTAAAATCTCACTTATTACCAGATATAGCAGAAGGTGAAATATTCTAAAACGGTGATTTATATTAGGTTAATTTATTGGTACACCAAACCCATGGGTTTCCAAAATGATCAAGCAACTTGTTACACATTGCTTGTAACAAACATGTTTCTCACTGCTATCTTAATGAAACAATTCCAAATTGAGAGCCATACTAAGTACTGAATTTGACTATTACTCTCCCTAAATATAGAAACAAATCTAAAAGATACTTTTCTCTTTTGTATACCCTATTTCCAGCATCACTAAGCATTCAAATCCATATCTCCCTTTATACACATGGTCAATTCATTGAATGACCACATATACTACACTTGAAAGTATATTATCATAGTTTCTTTACTACAATTATTTTTATAAGTAGATGACTCATTTCTTTTGCTTACCATTTTATAATAAAATACTTGTACCACTTAACAGATAAAAAGAGAGCTTCTTTCACTGGAATACAGTTTAGTACACTGTCTATGAAATCAGTTTTGATCAACCTTTGGATGCTGCACATTATAGCCTGGTTCTGATCTGATTATTTATACTTGCAGCCAACAAAAATATCTCGTTTTTTTATACTACAAAGCATATGAAAGTATTATTCTAATGATGTGTATTAATCACAAAGTACAAACCCGGTCTGGCAAAACCATGACTCCTTGATATTTAGAGTGTGATTTGTAGATATAGATTGTCTGAGCTTCAGTTCTTATCATGGATAAAAAGAAAATACAATTAACAAGCTTTATTATTTATATTTACTATTCTGACAGTCTAACTGTACCGAGATGCAAATTTACATATTATTCTTCATTGTTCCCTTAGTGCATTACCAAATTAAATAATAAAAATACTTATAATAATAATGATCAATCAATATTCTGAAATATTTGGTAGGTGTGTTTTGTCATTACTAAAACCAATACAAAACAGTTTAAAAACTACATATATGATTAAACATTATTGCATACATATATTTGCTAATAATATTAACAAACATCCATTGTGTGAGTGTACGAACAAGTGAGTAAGTGAGAGAGAGATAAATAACAATGAGGAAGTTCAGATCCTAAAAGTCATATTTCTTAGGGTCAAAAATCCAATGTCAGAAAATACTGGGGCCATATAGACTAAAAAGTAACATCACAATACTCAACTACCTCTCAACCCATGAAGAGCTTAAAAAAACCTTGGTCCAAAGTAGAATTCTTTTATTATGGTAAGAAAAATTGTGATTGGTAGAAACTGGTAGGGAAATACAAACAATTACCATATTTTGTGGCCTACTAATGTTGAACCAATCTTCATTAGGGTTTCCTTTTTCAACAAATAGCATAAAGAATATTGATTTCTTTTCTGAGGTAAGACGTGGTTTTCTCCTTTGTCACCACACGTGTCTATGTGTGCATGCATGTTTGTTTTGTAATAAAATGTGGAACAATAAAAAAAAAAATGTTTAGATTTTATTGATATCTTGTGTCCCTCAAACATTTGAATTGTATTGTATGTGGTCCTAACATTCTTGGACAACTCTGGAATAAACAATACTTGGACTTGCAGGTAGAGTTTTGTGATTAGAGCAGAAGAACCTGACTTCATCTTTAAGATAAAAGACAATTGATATTTTGTAAGCCTATTATTTGTATATAGACATTGAATTCAAGCCAAGTCGACTTCTGAACAAATCAGTCTAATAACACAGGCAAAGTGCACAATTTCTATAGCGTATATAAAACGAAAACTCATCAAAGAAGATATTTATTATCAATAAATATACCAAGTATGTTTCAGCAACCATTGTGTCACACTAATTAACTGTTCTCAACATAAGAAGTTCTATCATCACTGGATATTCTCTCATTGTGAATATGTGCTTTAGTTAGTCTCATTCAACAACAAAGAAAAAAAGCACTTATATAACATAAGGCCATTAACATCTTTAGCACTAAAGCTTTTCTTTTTCAATGACAAGATAAGAACAATGGGAATTCTCCAAAGACTAAATAACATTGATGGAAAGCAGGTATGATTCACAGCAGTGTCCAGAAGATAAAATGAATTAAGGTGCAAATTTCAAAAAGGGGACATGCTATCATTGATTGGTGCTTAATTGGTAAAGGAGTTTAAAAATGTTAATTGATATCCTTTAGTCATAAATGTATCAATTATGCTTTGTACTAATTGATGTAGATGAGAAAGATCAGGTATTTGAGATTCTGATCATATTTTATCATCATATAGATTTATAATTATTTATAGATTTAGATTTATTTATAATCATATAGATTTTATTTTGGACCAGGCAACCTGTGTAGCAGACAGGAGTATTTAGAAGTTTAACTAGTATGAGTATCCCAACCTGCTGTATGAGGTTTTTGAGTTGAAATTTGATACATTTTGTTTTGCCAACAACAATATTTTAAAATAATTTAAAATTTTTTCCTCACTTCAAAAAATAGTTCAGATTCCAATTTTAGTTTCTTACTGTGTTATTATAAAAACTTTAAGTGAGAAAAGGATATTTCATCAAAGTCCAAATCCAGAACATTTGTGTATGAATTGAGTTGTCTTGACAACCCATCACTTAAAAAGCGACCCCATATATGATCAGATATTAGTTTCTTGCTTTAAATACTGAACCATACCACAACAAATTCTGTCAGAGCCTGGCAATATGGCATCCTTTAAACATGCTTTGTACAAAATGTGTAAACATGTATAATGCGTTAAGATTAATTGTTGTGTTCAAGTGCGTTCTGCTGTTGTTCAAACACACTTATTCTCTATATAGTTTATTCTGCCTTTTGTGTTATTGGCATTACAATATACAAACTCCAAGGCAACATTTAAAAAAAAGAAGAGTACATAATTAAGTGTTTCTTAAGAAACAATAATATTTTGGAGTTTCTTCAATCCTTGAAGAAATCAAAGTATCAGTCATTAACAATGCATAATGAAAAAAGGAAAAACTAATATTCATTGAAGTTATGAATTCTTAAAGACATCAGGGCAATATGGAAATTATCCAAATGTTTTTGGTCCTAAAACCAGCATTATGTAAATTGAGGCAGAAATTATTCGTTTATCTTTCCTGCATAGCTTTCATTTGAAAAATCTAAACTGACAATATTTATCTTTCTTCCTATTCAAAAAGATGTGTTTTCAACAAGCTAAATGCTATTATTGTACATAATTCTACCCTGACTACTAATTTAAGTAGGGAATATTAAGAAAGAAAAAAAAAAAAAACAGGATTTTATATACCACTAAATTAGGGTTACCAAGTTAGGTTACTTTTGAAAACAATGAGATTAAATTTTGAATTTCATTACTTGCAATTTTTGACTAGCAATGAAAAGTCAGTCAATTCAGAATTTAATAGCTCTGAACATTCAAGTGCAGCCCAATTTGCCACTTTTCAATCTGCCAAATTTGATAAACTTATTAAGCTATAAACTGATTCTTCATGCTTCTGTTAAGACATTTTTCATTTTTACATTTAATGCTTTTTGTTTCATAATTTCATTTACATAAAATAATTGGTATTGATATTTTATATTTTGCATTCTATTCTATGAAATAAAGTAAAAAATATTTTCTTTGCCAGTAAAATTTGGAAACTTGTTAAATATGTTCTTTACATAAAAAACACCTTTACACCAACAGCTTATTCAACAATTCAAGGAAATGTTAATGTAAAAATGTCGCCTTAGGCAATTGTCAAATCATTTTAAAAGTTAATAAATCTTGAAGATAAGAAAAATCATACGAGTTTTTAAAAATAGTTGAAATAAGACAAAAAAAGCAAACGTTAACATTAAAGAATGACAAAAGAAAAATGACACATTTTTTTGTTTTGAGGTTGTCAACAATTTGTCTGTGGAAACTTGGAATTGGAATAACTATATTGTTTCTATTTTGATTTTTGGTAAATAACAGAGTTTTCATGGTTATCCTTTGTTTTTTAAAATTTACTAGCTGATTAGAGAAATCAACTCCACATAATATTAGAAATTTTAGGGTGTGTGTGTGTGTGCACGTGTGTATGCACAAGTTTCTAGTTTACAAAAAGAGGGTGCTGGGAATTTTTGCACACCTCTAAAAACAAATGAATACATCTAGAGTTTGTTCATGTTTTAATAATTTTTTTTTTTTTTTTAAAGCAGTTATTATTTCTTGAATGTGTAGTGCATTCCTTTGTAACTTGCATTTCTATTGAAGACAACTATGCTTACCATTGCTAACTGCATTAAAGAATATTGAGTTGAGATAAAGCCGTTTTTAGATGAAAATATAGTTCAAGAGTTAAACACTACACTTTCTTTTTCAAATTTTTTTTCTTAATGAAGACATCCATCTGAAATAACATTAGATTTTGTCAGTAAATAATAGCAATATTTTCTATTGTCTTTAACAGGACATTTAATACATTTATTAAGATTTGCTTATGTGTCATTATACTTAACATTTTTGCACATGTCTATACCAGTATTATTAATAATATTAATATTAATAAAAATAGATTGATAATTTATTATTGTTATATTTTTGTAAATAAAGATTCAGGAAAATAAATTCCACTTTATACTTGCTTTGATTTTTCATTATATTTGTATCTTTTTTAAAGCAAAAAATACTTGGACAAAAAATGTCCTTATGTTGTCTAAAGTTATCATTTATTTTCTATCATTAGTAATAAACTAAATCATTTGAAAAGTTAGAATATTTAAAATTTAATGAGCTTTCTATTTAATTTGTAAGATTACAGTTTAAATTTTTTTTTAAACTAATATTGCAAATGAATCAATTTTTAGAATTAATGTTTTTTACTTATATAACATCAGTATATGCATAGAATGCATAGGCAACAAAGAAATCCTTCTTAAAACATCTGATTTGGCTGAATCTTTTGCAGTTTGCACATGTTTTTTTGTTTTTTTTATTAATTTTAATCATCGTTATAAAAACGATACTAACTGCACCTGACAAATTTCTATTTTATCAAAGCTCAGTATATGGTGCCACTCTGCACAAAACTTTCATTCTTTTTCTTAATTACTAATAATTTTTCAATAAAGCCATAATCTTATAAAATAATCAAATATTTTTGATCAACAGAAATAAAGAGGTTACAAGTCTTCGAATTTTCTTACATCATTCTTACAATCTATTTGTACTTTTTGAATATATAAAATATTTTGAAGCTTATTCACAGGATTTTATTTTTTTTTATTTAAGAAAGCAAAAAATAAAAAAACACTATATTCCCTAAGAATATCTTGACACATTTAACAAACATGTTTTTCTATATCAAGCTCTTATTAATTTTACCTTTCTTCTTATCCATTTTCTAAAAAGTCTTCCTTAAAGATTTCCATATTAAACAGCAACATTAATATTTTATATAAGAATCAATTTATTTCTCAAAAACTAAACTAAGTCTTAAATCATCTTCTAAAACAGACATTTAAAATATTGAAACTATAATTCAACACTTTTCCTTTAATGAGTTCTGCGAAACAATATTATAATAGAATGAAAATTATATTAATAGATATTGGTTATGAATAGGCATAAAAATTTACAGAGTGACTTGATAAAATTTTAAGCTTCTCTTTACACAGAATCAACAAGTGGATTTTTTTTTTCTAGAGTTTTAAGTTTTGGTACTTAAACTAAAAGTTACCAGTAAACTTTTACAAAAGTCTGTAGCTGTTATATAAATCTTTGAATTAACATTAAATTAATTTTCATTTTAAAAACTTAGAATAAACACAAAAAAACAAAAAAATTCATTATAACTGCTAAAAAGGATATCAGATTAAGTTGTCTACACATGACGTCATGAGAAGAAATCCATATAATGATCTAGGAATCACCTCCAATCATTAACGGTCAGTCTGGTACAGCCAGTCCAAAAGTGTATTTTCAATAATGGCATTTATAATCAAACACAGGTCAAATATTTTTGTTAATTTTCACTAAAATTCAATTCTTGCAGAAACTTTTTTTTTTTTTTTTTTTTTTTTATTCCATATATTATTTCTTAAATATGTTGTTTGGGATTCCACTGACATCGAAGGAAAACTGGATCGGATGAAGAGGGTGTGAGTTGTTGGAGAGAGCAAGTACTTTCTCGTTATTCATTTAAGTTCATTTCCAATTATTAGGCTTTCAAATAAATAACTTCATGTTTGAGTGTGACACCGAGGCAGTAAATAATCAAATAGAAGCAGAAGAGAAGAAAAATAATAGAGGGGAAGAAATAGCAATTCATTAAATAGGAAGAAAAAGAAAAATACAAATCTGTCAGGTGTATTGAGTTTCTTTTGTCTTTGATGATTTGTTTGTATTTTTACACTTATTTGTGTTTTGTGAATAAAGCAAGAGCAGAAAACTCAGGTGAGGGAGTAGTTTCTCTCTCTCCCTCTCTCTCATGAACAAATCAACAGGGATGGCACAGAGGCTGATAATTCTAGTTGTGCACAGCCCTCGTCTATGAGCACAAGTGTGTCTCTCTCTGTGGATCAGGTTAACACTTAGGGAAGCAAGAAGTGGGGAATGTAGGGTAGATGTAAAAGAACAAAAGGCCACACCTGTAGAGAGAGGGAGAGTGCATTGGGTCAGATATGTTTAAATGGGCAGAATATGGGAGGAAAATATTCATGGTAGGAAGAGTGAAAAAAAAAAAAAAAAAAGAAAAAAAGGACACAAGGAAAGGGATAAAGAGGATAGAAAGTAAAAAGTGGGAGGACAGAACAAAGAAGGGAAATAGTAGGTAGAAAGAGTAGGAGGAGGAAAAAAAAAGTAGAGGACAGAAAAGAAAGGACTGGGACAAGAAGTAGATGGAAAGAAAATAAAAGACAGGGACAGAAATAGAGGGGACATAGAAAAAGAAAGGGGACAAAAAGTAGAGGGTGGAAGGAAAAATAATGGGGTGGAGGAGACAAGAAGAAAAAGGACGGGCACAAGTTGTAGAGGTGGAAAAAAAAAAAGGCAGGCACAAGTAGAGGGTGGAAAGAAAAAGGAGGGGGACATAAAGTAGAGGGCGGGAAGAAAAAGTGCAGGGGCGGAGACAAGAAAAAGGATGGGCACAAGTAATAGAGTGTGTAAAGGAAAAAAGGCCAGGACAAGAAATTGAAAGCGGAAAGAAAAAAGATGGGGACAAGAGGTAGAGAGTGGAAAGCAAAGGGAAGGAGACAAGAAGTAGAAGACAGGAAGAAAAGGGACAGGGATAAGAAGTAGAAGGTGGGAAGAAAAAAAAAAAGATGGTGAGGGTGGGAAAAATAGGGGAGGGTAAAGAAAAAGGAGAGGGAAAGTAGAGGACACAAGGAAAAAGGTAAAACAATATGAGAGGTGGGAAATATTAAGACAAAAATGAACACAGAAAAATATCAAGCAGGAGACATACAAGATAAAATTAAAAGAATGAAAACAAAAGCAGAAAAGAAAACTAAATTTGTGCAACTGATATGCTCATTACTTTTTTTTTTTTATCCTTCTTATATCAATCAAACATTGATGATAGAGATTGGTGAAAGGCTAGAGTACATTTTTTTCAAGCCTGACTCATTTTACAGTTTTAGTAGAAGAAAGTACTGAGTGTGAATAGACTAGCACATAGGGCAGTTAAGTCAAACTCCATTCCTCCCTGACTCCTCTTGTGACCAACTGATTGTAGTAATAATGGATATTTGACTGTTCACAGACAACACCCACCTTTGTGTTAGGGAGCCCAGGTACATAGGTATCAGCTAGGCAAGTAAGCATAAAATTCAATCAGGTTGTAGACAAATCACAGACAGCTTACTTACAGTTTAGGATGCATTAAGAAAATAGACTGTGTATAATTCTAAAGTCTCCTACACCCAATCAACAAGTGACAGGCTTTTCACTTATTTCCAAAAATATTTTGATAAAACAATGTCCAAAGTTTTGCCTCCAATAAGATACACTTTAGGGGTAATCACCTATGGCACCCCCCTTCAAAAATTTGTTTATTTGATTGTTGAATGAATCTTCACAAAATGAGTTAGAAATAAAGTTTTAAAGAAGTTATACTGATCAGTCAAAATAGACAAAATATCTAAACCTGATTTTTCAGATGAGAAATATTCTCATTATATAGTGATCTATTCAAACTTCTCATCTTGCCTGTTATAGATGTTGTTACAATGATTCTTCAGGCTTCCACATAATGGGATATCTTGCATTAGATGATTATTTTATCCTTGTTATAACAAATATTGAACTGACATTGGTTTAGTAATTCAAAAAATACACCCCACCCTGATGTCATTTGGAACGGGTGGGTTAGAGGATATAAGTTTAAGTTTGTTTAAAAACTTAACGACCCATCGATCAGCAGAGAGGATATAATCAACGGTTAAAGTGTCACAGTCACCTAGTGGTTGTAAGTTCAATCTCCAGATCAAACAGTAAATCAATATATTCTCCAGTTCAGTTGATTGATTGATTTGTCTGTTTAATGGCATATCAACTCCTTATCGGTCATTTAATGCCGAAATTTAATTTTCTTGGGAGTATTAGTAATTTTTTTTTTACAAAAATATAATATTCTATTACAAAAACATATTGCTGGCACCTTCACTACAGAAATATATTTCTACTTTTTCATAGTGTTTTAACACCAGTTTAGGGGTGCATTATAGCTGGCACCCTAAAAGGGTGTTACCATCCCATATCAGGGTGGATCTGGGAACAACAGCAATTAAGAGGTGGTTACATGCTCCTCAAAACCTTCCGATCAGAGGCCTTGATGCTGGGTGTAGTTTATCGTCATAACCCAGAACACCTACAAGTTCAGAAGGAATGTACAAAAAACTATATAACAAACACAAGAATCAGTGAACAATGAAAAAAGACCCCTGGAAAGTATGTGATTGAAGTACAGTGTCAATAACAACCAAGGTAAGAAACAGCCATGAATTTGTGAGATTTGGGTGGCATCATCATCATTTCTTTTTTTTTTTTTAATCATTTCACCCCATCTAGTGATGACTCCACTAAGATACAAGGGGTTACTGAAAGTGAAAGAAAATGAGAAAACACTAATGAAGAGAAAGGACAATAAAAGAACAGGTTTCAGGAAATCAGAAGACTGCGGTTGAAGTTGCATTTAAATTTTTGAAGATTGTAGTTGGCAGGGAAGCAAGAAACCAGAAGAGAGTTCCACAATAAGGAAGAGAAAAAAACTATTAGAATAGAACTTACAGTTTCATCTAGCTAGTTCAACAGTAAAACTAGACCTAGTTGCCAGTCTAGTAGTACTTTTAAATTCATGTGGTTGAGGTACAAGGGATGAAAGCTCATTAAAGCAACTGTCATGAAAATATTTATAGAAAAGACAGAGAAACCATGTCATGGAAGTGGGAAAGTAACTGAAGGTAAGATGTCAGGGCTGATAACATTACAGACTCTTTTTTGGATATTGTCAAGTATTTTGAAAAATATAGCAGAAGAATCAAACTAAATATGGTAGCAATATTCAGTGCATGAACTGGTGGTAGATTTTTAAATGTCCAAGACAGATTCTGATGAGAAAAATTGTCTGGTATGAGACAGTGAACCAACTTTCCTAGCAGCTGATTCCATACAATCATTCCATTTCATGTCAGTGGAAAACCTGAAACCACGAAGGTGCAAAAAGTAGCTCTCCTGGAGGTTAGCATCAGCCATGTTGATAGAAGGCAAAAATAGTTCCCTGTTATGACTAAAAGATAGTAACTTTGTTTTGGAAGAATTAAAATTCACAAGCCATTTCTTGCTCCATTTAACAACTGATTGGAGGTCATCTTTGAGATCAGCTGTCAGTTTTACTTTATTAAAACTATTGAACTTACTAGTAAGACAGGAATAAATAGTTGAAACTTTTGAAGATCAAAGTTAGCTGGAAAGCAAAAAGCCAGAAAAGCATGCCACAGGTGAGATGTGTGAGAAAAGAAACTGTTAGCAAAGACATCACTCTTCTGGTGGTTAGCATTAGCCATGCTGATGGAGGGGTCTTTCAAATGATTAATAGAGAGCAGTTTTGTGTTGGCAACATTAAAATTAACAAGCCATCCCTTGCCCCAGTTAACAGTAGATTTTAGATCACTTGAGATCTGCTGCCAATTTAACCTTAATGAACTGATTAGACTTGAGAGTTGAAACCATTAGGAAGGTCGTTGATGAAAATTAGGAATAACGTAGGTCCAAGGGTTGAGACTTGGGTGACACGTGCATTAATGCAATAAGATCTAGAAGAGTGGCTTGTTCAAAACAAATTTCATTTTTTAAGTCTGATAAGATTGAATCAATTCAAACATTCACCCAGAAGTACTGCAACCTTTCAACCTGTGAAGAAAACAATCAGAACAGAAAATATTACGACTAGTTTCATTTGAGCGTGATCAGTTGATTCTAATTCTTCATAGCAAATAATAAAATAATTCCTCACATGCAAAATTATTCAGAATATATATCTGAAATAAACAAAATAGAAATGATTTTGATTCCATTAAAAAAAATTTCAGTTTTGAAATTGAAACAAATTTTTAACCAATAATTTGGACCAATATTTATCTTTCAGAACAAAAGTGCATCTTTTCCTCAGTTAAGTAAAAATTTCCAATTTTTCATTCAACCAGTGTATATTTTGAGAGAGAAATGTAGTCCCTTTCAGTATTGTTACCATCATCACTGGAGTTTCTGAGATCACCAATAAAAAATAGCCAAATTGCATCTGCTTAAACCAAATTATTTGAATAGATCAAGGTTTGGTGAGCTCCAGTATCATGAGACTACATTCAATTCTAGTTTTAACATTTTTGGTTACAACTGCCATAAAATAATGTTGGCAGAAAAGACAGACAACAATCACATTGTCCAATTTTTCCACCTTCTTCACTAGAATTTTTTTGCAACACACTGATGCATGCTGAAATCTTCACAGTATTTAGTATTGTTGAAGTTATCACTAACATTTTTCATGGAAATTTACAAACTATGTTTCATTCAATTTTGCAAACCAACAAGTTGATTTGTTTGGAAAATATTTTGACAAAAACCTGACTTTGCAGTTTAATAATTTCTTTAATTTTATAGGACTTCATGGTAAACAATATTTTATAAGAAAATTTTTTTTCTTTTTAACAACGAAGAATAAATTCTTAAGATTTCTTATTCTTGAGCATGAAACATACAACTGACCATGTGTAAATATTTCTTTCTGGACCTAAAATTCCAGCTTTTTGAAGTGTTTGGCCCTATGATTTGTTTATAGTTCTCACAAACGCAGGGTAAACTGGAAACTGGATTCTTGTATATAGAAGACTTAAAGAAAAGACATATAAAAAACAATATTGCATTTTTATTGAATAAGTGTTATTTTAATATTTTGTTTTTCAAAATAGTGGAGTATTTTGCATGTTAAATAATAAAACTTAATTTTTCCAAAAAAATTAATGAAAATTTATTGCACTAAGCTACACACCCTAGTAAAACCAGCTGTACTTTTGCACTTCTTCCCAAAATTTGGTTTTGATTGGTCAATATATGGCTATTTTAGAGGGTGTGATGGACAAGATGGACTAACAGAAGTCACAGAATTTTATATATAGATAGATACAGGCAAAACTATTCTTGTGACTCATTGATGTCATTCCCCAATCAAAACAATGGCATTATTGTCTGTGACAAAGTTATCGTATGGTTTATTTTTTTTCTCAATGTTTTAAATTATAAAATAAATTTTGCCAAAACCTACTTCTTATTGAAGTTTGTTTCTTTATCACTGAAAATCTGTTTTGAAATAAAAAATATTTTCCTCTTTCAAACCAACATTGCTAGAAAAAGAAATTCATCCTATTCTTCCATAACAAACATGCTACTTTAGCAATGAAAGGGTTTTTTTGCTTATAGTTACTCAGTGCTATTATATGCATGTCTAGTTTTTCAGATTTGTTTTAATATTTCATTCAAAATGAAGAGAAATAAACAACCACAATTATGTCATTTTACCTATTTGTGTATAAAGTAATTTATTTGGTTATCTTCGTTAAAAAAAAAAACAATTTGCAACAAATGAAATGGATTCTAATTATAGTATAAACTTCATAAACCAGTTCTGCTAATAACAAATATTTTGAATGGATTTATAAAAGACCTCACTTTAATTTGCTCAATGGATCACTCAAGTTGCATCCAGCAGTATACAAGGAGCATCCACCATGTTTTAAGATGATTAAGATGGTAAAGAAAAACACTATAAAGTGCATAGTGGTAATGCTTTATCTGACATCAATAACTTTTTACTTTTCTTCCTGAGACTAAAAATTAATCTTGAAATTTCCAAGAGGCTCAATTTAGCACTCTGGAAATGTCTTTAGGTCATCATTTTAGCAAACACCTGCACATGTTTAGAGAAATATCTACTAAAGTGCGTATATTATCTATTAGTGATTTATAAGTACTTCCTGGAACACCCATTTGTGACCATTTTTAATTTCAAAAAAAAAAAAAAAAAAAAAAAAAAAATATAGAAATTCATGTTACTGATTGGGATTAAAAAAAAAGCTACTAAGATGAAAGTAAAAATAGACATTAATTGCAGACAATGCATGCTCTAACAAAAAAAAATAAAATTAATACTACTGCTATAAAAGGTCAATCTTATTGTTTTTTATAGAAGAATTGTTTCTAAAATTAACTTCTTAAATTTCACTTTTTGGAGATTTTGAAAGCCCAAATTTCTTTAGTCAATATTTTAAAACTAAATCCAGTGTGTAAGATACTCTAGTTCAAACACAACAAAGAATATGGACAAATCCAGAGAGAAATAAAAGGACAAACCATCTTTATCTGTTCTGATACATGAACAGAGTTAATATTGATTGTAAAAATAGTTCAGTAAAAATGTTAAGATAAAAACAGAAGGATAAGAATAATTCTTCTTTTTGAAAACCAGCAATCACATCATAAAACAGGATTTCTGGAAGAAAAAAAAAAAAAAAAAAAAAAAAAAACCCAAAACCAAAAGGTCTCAGAAAATAAGCTGTACTTACTAAACCCAACAGCAGCTATTTCGGCATCATCAATATTCATTTCATAACAGTTTCGGCGGGAATCAAAATCCTCTAACATTGGATCCCAATTAACAAAACATGTATCTGGAAAAATAGAAACAAAGACAATGACAATGTTGATTCCTATGTGCACACTATATAAATAAAATTGTTCATTTATTTAAATGTGCAACCAGACTTTAATAGATTTTTTTCATTCAAGCCTCAGCAGATTTTTTGGTGAAAGATTACAAATAAAATTTTTAAATTGCTTCGGATTGGATGCGAAAAAGCTTGCATCCCTTTTTGGTGAATTCGATTTTACTGTTGGAGGTACAATTTCTATTTATAAGTTCTCAATTTACGTTGCTCGTTATAAATTTCACAGTTTAATAAAATAAAAAAAGACAATGCCAACTCAAACATGTATACCCACTAAAAGTAATGTTTATAGAAGCACTTCTTAACTATGGGTCACAACCTCATTTGGCGTTGTAAAGTGAAATGCTGGGGATTGCAAAAATTAAATTCAAACATTTGAATTCCAGTTTATATGATATTTCACAAATGCACAAAAGATATATTTTGAAAGACTTAAGATCTGCAAATATAAAAAAAAACAATTTTGAGAAATTTATGACTATAAACAAAAAATATTTATTAATTGCTAAAAATAAAAAAACTATACACCATTGGGGAATAACTGCTATGAAGAAGGTAGAAATATTTCATGGAAATAAATATGGTGATGGAATTCGGAAAATTCCTTTGTTGAATGACACTGCCGCCAATAGAATTACAGAAATTATCAACGACCAATTTGAACAACTTATTACTATACTTAAATAAAACCAAAATTTGCAAATCTATTGGAAGAAACAACTGATACTTCAAAAACGGCTCAATTGTTGGTATACATCAGATACATTTATAAAGAAAATGCCAATGAAGAATTGTTATTTTGTCATCCTTTGGAAGAGCATACAAGAGGGAAAGACATATATAGTAAAGTTGAGAATTTTTTTCAAACTGTAGGTTTGGAATGAAAAAAAAACTGTATTGAAATATGCACAGATGGTGCAAAAAAAAGTGATGATGGCAAAAATATTTGTTTTAAATTGTTTGTTAAAGCTGCTGGTAATAATCATGTAACTTTTACACACGATTGCATGATCCATCGAGAGGTCCTTGCAGCAAAAGAATTAGTACCGGAATTAAATGATGTGCCTCAAGATGTTATCAAAGGCTATGTCCTTAACAGCCATTTATTTTGAAATCTCTGTAAAGACATGGACTCAGAATACAAAAACTTATTACATGCAGAAGTAATGTGGCTGTCAAGATGGCAAAGCTTAAACAGATTGTTGTTAAAAGACAAAATTATTATATATTTAACCAAACAAAATTCTGATCTTTCTGCTCTTTTTCAAAATGACTTATGGCTTCCAAAATTATGCTATTTGTCAGATATTTTTGAGAAACTAAACAATCTCAACTTGTCTCTCCAAGGAAAGAAAAGTGATATATTTACTTCAGATGATAAAATTGAGGGTTTTATTAAAAAGATCAGCTTTTGGAAGAATAGGGTGAAAAATGATTCATTCAAAATGCTTCCAGTTATTGACAATTTTATAATTGAAAAGGAATAATTGTAAATATTTAATTGCAACAATTCTTATGGATCACTTAAATACCCTAGAAACAGTTTCACAAATGATTCATATCAAATTTTAATTTCAAAGAGTTATCTTGGATTCAGAAATCATTTTCAGTTGACCTTGATGATAGTAATCAGTTGCCATATAAAGCCCAAGAGAAATTCACTGAGATATCAATTGACTCAAACTTATAACTTGAATTTACAAAAAAAAAAAAAAATCTTTGAATTCTGAATTGGAGCTAAAGCTGAATTTCCAACAATTTCTGAAAGGCCTTTATATGTCCTTTTGTCATTTACTACCACACAGCTACGTGAAACGACTTTTTCAGGTTTAACACTTATTAAAATCAAATATCGCTCAATACTGAAGAACATAGAAGACATTATGTTCAGCAGGGTCAAATATTACACCAAGGTTTAATTTATTATGCAGCAAAACAAAAACTATATATATATATATATATATATATAAATAAAATAAAACTATATATATATATATATATATATATATAAATAAAATAAAACTATATATATATATATATATATATATATAAATAAAATAAAACTATATATATATATATATATATATATATATAAATAAAATAAAACTATATATATATATATATATATATATATAAATAAAATAAAACTATATATATATATATATATATATATATATAAATAAAATAAAACTATATATATATATATATATATATAAATAAAATAAAACTATATATATATATATATAAATAAATAAAACTATACATATATATAAATAAATAAAACTATATATATATAAATAAATAAAACTATATATATATATATAAATAAATAAAACTATATATATATATATAAATAAATAAAACTATATATATATATATATAAATAAATAAAACTATATATATATATAAATAAATAAAACTATATATATATATAAATAAATAAAACTATATATATATATAAATAAATAAAACTATATATATATATATAAATAAATAAAACTATATATATATATATATATAAATAAATAAAACTATATATATATATATATATATATATATAAATAAATAAAACTATATATATATATATATATATATATATAAATAAATAAAACTATATATATATATATATATATATATATATAAATAAATAAAACTATATATATATATATATATATATATAAATAAATAAAACTATATATATATATAAATAAATAAAACTATATATATATAAATAAATAAATAAAACTATATATATATAAATAAATAAATAAAACTATATATATATAAATAAATAAATAAAACTATATATATAAATAAATAAAAAACTATATATATAAATAAATAAAACTATATATATATATATATATATATATATAAAAAACTATATATATATATATATATATCAAAACGAGAGAAAAAAACAGATGAAGTAAAATTCAGCTGTTTGTACCGTTTACTTTAAAAAAAAAAAACTTCTCACTAGAAAGTAGAGCAATATATTATTTTTTTTTTTTTTTTTATTATAAGATTTTATAACACAAACATTTTGTAAATGCTACACAATACCTTTCGTGTTTCGGCACAATGTTGTGCCTCTTCAGGTGATGGTAAGTGACTGGTGCTTAAATAATCTTTAAGAAAACTTCAAAAGCAAAGTGTTACCACTTTTCTGAATGATAAATGCATGGGTGTGAGAAAACCCAAGGTTACAATTAAAACTAAACTTGTGGGTTTGTCTTAATCAAGCAATTAAATGTCTGATCTATGCTAAATAGAAAATTAAGCTCAGAGGTTGGAGGTGAAGGAGTTATTTTTGCATGACATGATAAACCGGAACTTATATAGGTCATCAATAACACATATGGTAAACATGTAAGCAACAAATGTATTGTGATTGTAGACAAATATGATGACATGTTCAATTTTTTCAAGGAAACTGAGGGGAGAGAAGGAGGATAATCAGATGTAAAGTTAATTTCAACAGAAGAAATTTAAAAAAAAAAAATTCAGATTCACGAAGCTTCTTAAAGGTACCTGTAAAAGTAAAAATGTGGAACATCTATATAAGATATAAATAATACTAACTGGATGGCAATACTAAATCTGACTAAACAAAATAAGATCACCGGTCAACACCAAATTTATTGTCTAAATATTTTTAGCTGATTTAGGACAATTTTGATGTACTGAATCCAAAAATCACATTCGTTTCGCTTAATCAAGTCAACTTTTTGCGTTATGGCTACAATGCTGTATTTTAAGTTTTAGTTTCTGTTGTCATGTCCATTGAAATATCTAAATATGCAACCATATTTCACACAATAAAACTCATTATTATGTTAATTATAAACTTATTAATTTTAACTCACCAGAAATATTTTCAGCCAAATATAGCTATATAAATATTAAAACACATCTCCAAAATTTATAAACCAATAATAATGTATAATACAAAAGCATAGAATATAATTAAGAAAGGTTGTTTTATTAGTCATTGTAATTTAGGTCTACCGCCAAAAATATTGCGCGGACGTAGTAGTAACATACCATGTCACTTTTTAAGGCCAATTAGGAATAACTAAAGTTACATAATTCAGGAGCCAATTTCTCAGGAATAACAATATAAAAATCACAATGTTTGGCCTCAACAATAGAATCAGATTCCACTAAGGGCCATATCACTAACTGCTAATATTCAAGAACTCATTCACTTCCACACATACTATCAAGAAATGACTCAGCATCTTAGTGACCAGGATCAAGCTTGGGTTCCATACATGGTATGTAAGACATATACCGAGTATCTGCATTGGTGACCAAGGGCAAGAAGAGTTGTGCGAAATTTAGAATTCCATGGCTTGGAGGGAGTCAACAAACTATATCACTGACTGCTACTTCTGTGCTATTGATGAGATTGGGATCAATAGAAAGAACTGGAGCCGCCTCAAGTATCTTGATCTTCAATCAGCATGTCGTCCTGTAGTTCATTGCGATGAAATTCCAATACTTGTCTTTGGAGAACTTCCTGATATTAGTGAGAAAGATTTCTCCAGTGTTCAAGAAGAAGAAAAAGAATTGATCTTTGATGATGATGATCCACATCCTTTTTCCCCAAAAGGAAAAGGAAATGATGTCATTCACAATCTCAGCTTCTCAAAGTCCTCTGCCAAAATGTTGGCATCTAGATTGAAAGGAAACCCCCCTCACTGACAGTGCTCACATCACCTTCCACCACAACAGTCATTAAGAGTATCTCTGTTTTTTTCTCTCTGGACTTGGTGTACTGTACAGATATTGTGTAGCTTCTACACAAAATTGGAGTGCCACAGTACATGCCCAAAGATTGGAGACTGTTTATTGACAGTGGCAAATGATCACTGAAGGAGAAATATGAAGCAGTGAAATATGTACTGGAGAGAATTATTTATGATCAGCATGACTTGAAGATATTGAAATTTTTGTTGGGACAACAGTTGAGGTTCATCAAGTATCCATGCTTTCTGTGCATGTGGGATAGTAGGAACACTGCTCAGCATTACATGGAAAAGGACTGGCCTGTTGATTAATTGATGATTTACAGAGCAACAAATGTCATCAATAAGCCTCTGGTGGACAGAGACAGGATACTTTTCTCACCGCTGCACATCAAGCTCAGCTTGATCAAGCAGTTCACCAAAGCTTTGGACAAGGATAGTGGCTGCTTCACTTACTTGTGCCAGGCTTTTCCAAGATTGACAATGGAGAAGTTGAAAGCTGCCATCATTGATGGTCCTCAAATCTGTCAGCTCATCAGATATCCAGAGTTTGAAAACTCAAAGTATAGAGTGGAATTGGAAGTGTGGAAGGCTTTTGTTCTGATCATAAAGAACTTTCTTGGCAACAACAAGGCCAGGAACTATGCAGAACTTGTCATCCATATGCTGACTGCTTTCAGAAACCCCAGATGCAACATAAGCATCAAAATGCATGATATATTCTCACATATGATCAGTTTCCTGAGAATTTGGGATCAATGAGGACGAACACGGGGAGAGATTCCATCGGGACATGAAAGAGATGGAGACCAGGTATCAGGGACGCTGGGATGCAGTCATGATGGCCGATTACTGTTAAACTTTGAAGAGAGACACACCTGCCGCTGATCATTGTAAGAGTTCGAATAAACGAAATTTCAAGCCCTGAATTTTGAACAATGAAGATGTAACATGCAATTTACATGTACTTACATTTATCAATGTATACTATTCAATTTATTGTAATCGAGGTTTGTAACATTTAATTAATAAGTTATGTTAGAAAACAATTTTTTCTCTTAAAAACTTATTTTGCATGAGAAATATTAACAAAATTCAACTGATAATATCGCAAAAATGTAATCAATTTAGTTATAAGATCAGATTTTTAAAAACTCAATATAGCACAAAAACATGACATGATTGACAGAAACAGATGTCATTTTTGGATTCAGCAGTGAAAAATTTAATCATTTGGAAAAATATAGACAACTTAAAAAAAAAATGTATTTTTGATTACCCAGTGTAATTACTTGTAGAGGGTGGACCATTATTCACCTATAAATTATGGTCATAAGAAATGGTATTACCTAATTTTTTAAAATTTAACTATATTGCAAAGTAAAAGAAACTGTGTTGGCAATTTACAGTTAATTCACTTCTTTCATTTAGCAGAGGTTTTTTTTTGTCAGCAAATTGGATAATTTCTAGTTTTTCATGTAAGCATAAGAAGCGATGTTCATTTAAAGACTTACAGGTTCTATCTTTTTTTTAGTATTTTCCATTTTACTGTAGGGGTCTTGTTAACTTCTTTTAAGTTCCAAAAATATTTAGAAAGGGATGTCATATTTTTGTAAGTGTTATTGGTGAAAGATAATATATGTTGATACCACCTAGTTTGGTTCTTGGTACTCCCAATATAAAATTTTTAACTGTTGAATTTTTTTATAGTAGAAATAGTGCTTAGATAAACAAAGGAGTCAGTTTGATATCAGTTTTGCAATGAACATTTGTTAGAATTTCTACAATTACACCAGTTGGTATTACTGGTGTTGCTTTGGAATGGCTGTTATTACTCAAATTTTTGTACTGGTTTAAAATTTGATAATTTTTTAAAGATTATCTGTACAGCGATAACATAGTTTTAGTGTATTTCTGTAAAAAATTTTACTGAGTGGATTATTTCTGGGGAAGTGTTTATCAATTAACTTGAGGAACTTTTACCCTAACTTAGTACTAACCCTTTGATTTCAACATGTTTTTTTATGTCTTATAATATATATATATATATATATATATATATACACACATTATATAATAAATTTGGATATGTAATCCCAACAGTGTTATAAGTTATTGACATTTGGAAAAACGTTCATGAAAAATATATCCCGAAAATAATATCCAATAATGCATTTCATCTTCAATTCTTTAATTTATTTTCTATCCATTCTGGAGAATTTCCATCTCAAAACTCAGACACTTAAAAGCAGAGAATATAAAAAAATGTTAAATGATTTTTTTTTTTAAACATCACTCATTTTCTTTCTCTTTTAGTCTCAAGAAATACTGGCTTGGGTAAAATAATATAAAATTTAATAATTTTAAACACACACAAATGCATACACACACAACACACTTTTCGTTATCCATCTGATGAAGCCATTGAAGGCAAAATGCATTATTGGATATTATTTTTGGGAGATATATTTCATGTATGTTTTTCCAAATGTCAATAATATATATATATATATATATATATATATATAAAAGCTGATCGACAAAAAGATCTCAATGTATTTATTATAAGAGTTGGTTAGTTTGGCAATTTATGTTTCGTATCGGTTTCCCTTTTTTTATTCCTTGATACCACAGTTTTCGATTCTTTTCTTTTCGTTTTTAATTTAGTATTTTTGCTAAGAAAGCCATTCATTTTCTTGTGTAATGATAGCATTTCCAGTTGATATCTGATTTCGTTTGAGACTGATTAATTTGCAACTTAGTCTGTTCAAGTCACAATTTCTCGTGTATTTCTAGTCCAATCTTTAAAATATTCATATGGCTGGAAAGAAAATAAAATGATCTTTCTAAATATGTATTTTGTACGTGCTTTCATTTAGTGAATTATTTATTTATTTATTTATTTATTATTTTTTACAGTCAGTTAAAATGGTATTTTGCTTTGAACAGCTGAAAATGCGAAATACAATTTTTTTAGACTAAATTTTACACGTTACTTTGTTTCACAAATTAAAAGTGACCAATCTTTCTTTATCAATATTCTTGAAATTGTACCCTCAATTAGAAGACACCTTAAACTATAACAAGAAAGATGTTTATTTCTTCTCTGACCCATGGAAGTGAATTCCTTTAAAAATTATAAAGAAAAAAAATAAAGAGCAACTGATAATAATAAATGTGTGGTAAAAGAACTTTCAAATTATTGAAACTATTGTCTGACACTGACAGACACTTGTTTTTCATTAAAGTTTATTTATTAAACTTTCAAATAAATTGTCAACTATGAATAATACTATATTTATTAACAAATTGGTAAAATACAAAAGAAATTGTTGCATAAACTATCTGTATTTGTGTCTTTCGACAACACATTTGAGAGAGAAAATGGCATAGCTCTCCAGAATTACTTTACGATGTGGATTTTAAAAAGCCAAAAACAAACTCCTCAGGTTTAAAATAATAAAAATACAGCAATTCTTTTCTGGTACACCAGTCACTGTTATTACGTTTTTGGATACAAATTTCTTCTAAACAAGAAAAATCTATATATATATATATATATATTCATGCACACAGTATAAACATCCATAAAAATTTCATAAAAAAAATTACTGTGTGTGTGTATATATATATATATATATATATATATATATAGTCATCCACAGACAGACTGTTTTGCTCTTTCACAGCTAAATATCTATAAAAAAGCATTATATACAACCAAAAATGTACATGAAGATAAATAATATGCTGAGTAATCAAAAGCTTTGCACCTCTGACAACACTTTTATTTCTTTCCCTTTTTTTTTTTTTTTTTTTTTTTTTTTTATTGTTGTTGCTGCGCTTCAACATTTCGTACCCTACCCTTCTTCAAATTCAAGATGCTGTGTTGACTCATTGGGTCTCTGGTGAAGTAAGTTTCCAGGCAGCAGCAGAATTTCATTGTCTCAACTGGGTAAACATTTGGCGCACTTTATTTATTCATTTTAACCCCATCCCCCAACCTTCAGAAGTGCTGCAGGAGAAAACAGTTTAAAGTGCCTTTTTGCAGATGATCTATTGGTCAGCTTGTCTACCCTTTCTGTGCCACCCCCCACCACCACTACATCTTCCACAAGCATTGGGGACGTCTAGTAATCTTCAAATTATTCCCCCATCTTTTCAGTCACCCAATCTCTCAGTGGCCTAACTACAAAAAAAAAAAAAGAAAAAGTTTTTTTCAAATTTTACAAAGACAAATTCTCAGATGAGAGGGAAGCAAAATCATTAAATATTATAAGATACAAGTTACATTTGAGGAAGAAGACCAGAGATTTGTCTGGCCAAAATTATAAGGACAAACAAAAACAACTTTAAAACATTACCTCAATAAAATATATCTATAAAATAGTGTCAGGTCAATCTAGAAATGCCACTAGTATCGTTTAACCTAGTATTACTTGCTGCATGATCTTCGGCAACTAAACAGGGTCCTTCACCAGGTTTTTCTGCTGAATATAACTATACACTCAGCAGGATTAAAAACAAGACGTCAAAAAATAGTAGAGAAGAACGAGCTATCCAGCCTTGATTGGCAACAAGTCTAGAAAAAGGACAACTCTGAATTCAAAATTGTATGTAGCCCTGACTGATGCATATACTATGCAGCTATTAAAATGGACATGGAGTTTACAACAACTCCAACTGAAGTCATTTAATCAATCATCAATCAATAAAATACCCAATAAGTCATACATTCACTAACATTTGGTTGGTAATTGTGTACTCTAGCAAGTGCTTTATTATATTTGGTCATTCGACTTAAGAGTTCTGAGAGTTTTTGTGATGGGATGAATGCCAAACATTCTATCAAAAAAATATTATGACATTTTTAAAAACTGAATTAAAAAAAAAAAAAGAAAAAGAAAAAAAAAAGCGTGCAACAATTTATAAAGAGAAATGCAAAGATGTTCGCTTATAGAAGTCATCTTTTTGTTGGGATGCAGGACGACTTATTGCTGCCAACTCAGTAACATGTAAACTATGAAATTTTTTCATCAACTTTTTAAAAATAAATAAAAGTAATGTATTAAAGATCAGTTTTAAAACAACTTTTTAAAAGTGAATAAAAGTAATTTGTTAACGATCATTTTTTAATACGTAACTTAATTTTTAATCTAAAAATTTATTGAAAATTGTATGCAATTCCTCTCAAATATTCAGTTGGAGATCATTGTGAAAACAAAGAAGCAATCTGCAAAATTCTTTCATCTGCCTTCATAGACTTCTTCAATTTAGGTGGAGGGGGGAGTTCTACATTGGCCACTGACAAATTGTGAGAATGCTTCTTTACATTGTTGATGACTGCACCAAACTTTGTGCCTAGAGCCATGGTGACATTTTATGTTGCTGTCTCTTTTACTAAACTTATTTTCTGTTTCTCTTTAATTAATAATTTCCATTTTTGGTGCAATGAAAAGTGTGAAAATTAAACACCAGTCAGCCAACAAGGGTGTTATAACTAATAAATCACTAAAACAAACAGCGTAAACCTTTTCAAAATCTTTAAGATTCAAAGGCGATCTAAGAGAGATGTGCATACTATGACAAACAATACCAGTTGGCTAGTGTTGAGTTGGCAGGTGATGAAATGTCCCCCCCTCCTATTCTCTGTTGGGCTTTAAACAGGCCAATGTTTATCATCCAAGTGGCCAGAATAAGCAGCAAAGAGAAGAGAATATCATAAAAATAAAGAACAAGAGATAGTATGGACACTTTGATGATAGCAGGAAAACCAACAGCTCCAATATCCAACAAATTGCTGGAAATCCTAAATTATGATGAAAATAGATTATATAAGTATTTCCACACAATATCAATAATGAAGTTCTCAATTTTTTTTTTTTTTTTTTATAGTTTTCCAAAGAAATAATACAAGCAACAAAAATGTCTGCAAATAAAATCCAAGACTGCCAATAAGTAGTCAAGGAATTTCAAAGCATGATCTTGCTATGTACAAATGTGATGAAACTTTGCTTTTATCAGATAACCAAAAAGGTTTGTTTAGTTTATTAAGTCAATTTTCTTCTTTTTAAAATTTACATTTTAACATTCTTATAACATTAACTTTATGTAACAGCATATTTGTTTAGTTGTATTATTTTTTTCTGACAACTCCATAATTTCATTCTTTCTGTTTCATCTTTCTCAGCAAAGAAATACTGCAGGTCCTTTTTGCAGTCTTTTAGGGAAATTAATTTTTTTCTAATTAAAAGAATTCTTTAAAAATCAGAATCAATGATAATCTGAAGGTGTAATATTTGGTAAGCGCTGCAGATAAGCGAGGACTTCCCACCTTTTATTTGATCGCTATCAATGCCAAATATCAAAAAATGGCATATTAAGCAAGAAATCTCTAGCATAGCAACCTCACAAACTATCTTTGACATATTGTACCTTCTCCATAAACTACACAAACCTTTTTTTTTTTTTTTTCTTTTTTCATGTCATGTCCTTTCAGGGTTTGGGCAATTATAGCTCCCCTCAGCTTGATGGCTTGTTGATCTAAACTCCCCACTTAAAAAAAAAAAAAAAAAAAAAAAAAAAAATGTGGGGAGCTCATTTTTACCATCCATTCCTTCAAACAATGTTCTGTTTCCAAACTCCTAGTCTTGGCCTCAATATATAATGTGAATAAAAATCTCCAAGCTTTCTTTCCTTACTATGCATCCAATATATACCATCTACAATTTCTGGCATTCACTGGAGGTTTTGTAACATTCCTTACAGATGAGTGGGGAGAAGGAAACACTGTACTCTCTGAGGTCGGTAAAAGTTTTAACAATATTTTAAAAGATGAAATAATACTCACTTTTAAAACTGTCTACATCAAGGTCAGCATGCTTCATCTCTATTAGTTCATAATTCAAGCAAATTTCTGTCTTTTCATTTTCAGCATTAGCAGATCCATTTCCTGTAGATCCATAACAATTAGTCATCAGCACTTCCACAGGGGCTCTCTTGTAATTTTCAAGACTGTTCAAAATCAATAGAACTTACATTTAAAATAAAAAAAGAAGAAAGTGGTAATAAGTGGCAATTCTTCAGAAATACGATTTTGAAACTCTCAGGGGATAATTAATGCTGAAATAGTCAATATTCTGGGTATCATTACAAAACTTAAAGCATATATATATATATATATATATATATATATATATATATATATAAATTAACCCTATAGTAGCTTTCTACGTAAAGTGTGTTTCAGACTAAAAAAATAAGTGATTAAATGAAGCTTCACTCATTTCAATAAAATAATCAAAGGGGTAAAGGAGGCAGCAAACTTGTCTACGAGACTCATTAGTTTCCATCCCTTTTCTTCTTTTCCTTTCTTATTTACCCTTTCTAATTTCTCTCACTTTCCCTGATAATATTGCCTTGTGAAATGAAACAAAGAGGCAACTGGCATTTTTCACCCTCAAGATCAATGACAAAGTGAAAAAAATTTTTCATGATGCATTTCATCCTTTAGGACTTCAGACTAAAGTGATGTTTATGTTGATGTAACTACACAAAGGAGAGGGGATGCTGGAATTTTTATCTTTTTTTCTACTTTGTCGTCAATTTCTAATACTGTTATGGCATATAAAAATTAATATACTTTTTCTCTCATGTGTGTGTGTGTGTGTGTGTATATATATATATATATATATATATTGCACATGGGAAAAGAAATTGAAAATGCATCTGGAGTCTTTAAGAATATTTATTTAGAGTAACTTTACCTGCTTCACAATTCGATGATTTTCAAAAGTTAAATTGAGATGGAGAGATGTGTGACTATGCCATGATGCCGCCCCCAACCCAACACAAACATGAAATGTAGTGTTGAAAAATTCTCAGCTGCCTCAAAAAGCATTTAAAAAAAGAAACAAATTCCAGTATGCCCTCATGTATGTGTTATGTGTGACAATCCATGTGTAAGTAATCCTAATCCTGTTGTTTTCGATAGTACAATGTTAGCTTTATTAATTTTGAAACTGATTACAAAATTGTCCTATTATTTCTTCAGAATGTTCATAACCCAAATTTCAATTAAATTAAACTTAAGACATTAAACATGGAGTTGTAGTTCACAAGTCTTTCATATTTGTAGTATTACTTTATGGTTACTCCAGACTCATGAGCTAATCTATACAACAAGAGATCAGATTGTTTCAAGTTGAAATAATGTAAATGTGCTTTATATGAAATGTTCAATACAAAGCAAAAACATTTTACAGCAACAAATTATATGCAGCTTAGATGATTTATTGAGAAGTTCTTTCAGATCAAATCTGACATTCAAAATTAGAGCTTAACTCCAAAGTCAAAAACATTCAAGAGATTATAAACATTTAACAAATGTCTCTTACTTTTAAGCTCTATTATTTTGGGAAGGCTAAAAGTGACATGGTAATGATTTTTTTAAAATCCTGTAACCAGTTGTCCAGTCGTTGATGCACTTGAACTGCACCTCAGCAATAAAATGCTATGTGTTTAGGTCAAGATAACTGGACAGAGTCTAGTCCTTTTCAGTGAATAGTTTTTATTTCAGGCTGGCTATCCACTCAAATATGCATGTAGTGAAACATAGTTAGCATAGAAAGTGGAATTAGATAAACATGTTTAAATTTAAGCTGAAACTGTTGCATTCACTTTCACATAAATGAAAGGCATGAATCTATTGCTTATTCCCAGCTATGCATTAAACTGAACTTAAATTGCTTTAGTAAGGCAACCAATCTAAGAGAAAGAAAAACCAATTCTAAAGCAAGAAAAAGGCAACTGGAGATCAACCTAATATCATTTCCAAGAATTCAGGGTAATTCACAGATTGTAAAGAAAAGGAATCTGTGGAAAGCTATGGTCAGCAATGTCATGACATCATAAAAAATAATATGCATGTATAAAAAGATGCAGATATTTTTATAGATTCTAGTTTATACATAATATAACAAATGACAGCGTATTTTGTTAAATCATCCTATTATAATTGTTCTTGTTCCTCTTTTTGTTAGTTTGCACGACCGTTACGCCCAGCCAATACCTCATAAATGATGAACTGTTCCATTTTGATCATGTGGAAAGAGGGGAAAAGACACTACTTAGTTTCAGTGAGAAAAATCAAAGAAAGATAGAAGTGGAGAGAGAAAAAGAAACAAATTAAGCTGATAAGAACAAATACTACACTTTGATCTCAGTCAAAAGGCTGAGAAGCCATTGTATTTGCTTGATGCCCCCACACTGGCAGGATGTTACACAAGGCCAGTTTCATGTGGTGAGACAGTGTGTGCACCCAGGCCAAGTTCAAAAATAGCCCAGCCCTATAACCATTGGTATTACTACTGATCTCCACTCTTTAATGCAATATTATTAAAATACCGGCTGTGGGCAGCTGTTTCCTGAGACTGAGCTCCTCTCAATACAATTTTCAGTTGCAAAAAATGAAAAAATGTAGTTTATCCATCCAAAGACAGATACTACACTTTGATCTCAACCAAAAGGCAGAGATATGGGGGGTAACCACGATAAAAGTGTCATTTTTCATCTTAACAATAGAAACCAAGTAAAGAAATCGCCAAAAATTCAGTTACCATAAATAAAATAACATTATTTTAAAATTATTAAGAGAAATGTTCTTAAGATGGGGATTTGACTAGAAAGAAACAAGGAAAGATGGTAGTGCTTAAAGTCTCCTGCCAATACTTCATCATAAATAATGGACTATTCAGTTTAGATTGTTTAGAAAAACAAGACATACACTACTTGATTTCAGTGAGAAAATGAAAAAGAAAGAAGGAAAGTTAGAAGTGTGTAACATCTGTTTCAATGAAATGGAAAAAGCTGTCAATTTCAATTTTTTTCATTTGTACCCACTTCTTAAAATTACAACCAGTCTTCATATTTATGATTATTATACAATATTTTGTTACAGTTGTTAAGCTCAAATATATTTTAACGATGTTATAAGGAATTTCTATGAATATTTTATTGTTATAGAACTCACCATAAGCTTATTAAATCATTAACTGAAGAATTAAAATTCATCAGAAAATTCAAATAGGAAAACTGTGAAATTTTCAATGTCCTTTCTAGTTATTATTATTATAAGGTTTTATATATTAGTTTTTTTTACCTTTAACACACTGCATTCACTTCTCTTTCTACTGCATTCTTTTTCAAGGACTCTCAATTGCAGTATTCTTATTGCTAATTTCACTCAAAGTTGTTTTCTGTTGCCATAGCAGGGTATGACAACACAACTATAAAATTCAAACACACTATTGTTCAGGAATCAAATTCATCTTCAGTGGCAGGATAAACTTTTTCTGCAGCAAATGAAGTCACATACAGAGTGATAAAAGGTTAAATATATAAGCACCCTCCAAAAACTAAAGACCCAGTCTGCCCTACTATTCAGGCACCAGACAAAATTATTAGTAGATAATAACTTTTTATTTTATTTTATTTTTTTTACAGCCACAAGTAATTTATATTATTCAGACTGTTATCTTCATCTTCATTCACAACGTTTCAGCAGTTGTATACTCCAGCCTTCTTCAGGTGATTGGAATTTTGAACGGAACCCTTTACTTCATCCACTGGGGTAGATTGCTCTAGTTCCATGTGTCATGCCTCTTCCGGATGTCTCCAATCACTTGAAGGAGGCCAGAGCGTACAATGGCTGAAATGTTGTGAATATGGCAATGAAGATGAGAATAACAGTTCAAATAATGCAAGTAATCATAATACCTCATCTCAGAGATATAGACAGCCACAAGTAACTTTATCAAATAAATCTGCAAGGCTGTTCATATACAAATGAAAGCAACTGTCTAACAGAATTTTAACTTGTGACATTTTATTATGCTGTTAACCATCACACTACTAAAACATCTTAATCAAATCTGGGTTACTAAAAAAATTTGGTTTATACATAAATAAAAAAAAAAAAAAAAAAAGATAAAAAAAATCTCGAAGCATACAAAGTTACAGCTTTGTTTATATTACATACAGTCAACTGGTTTGTCAAGTTAACCTTTTTTGTGAAAGAGCAGCTATTTAATTGTGTATGCGTAATTAGGAGATGGCATAACAGAATCAAATTACTCCCATTCATCAACAATAAAGTGAGCAGTAGTAGTAATAGTGATAACAATGAACATGGTCATTGAGAAGAAGGCTGATAGGCATAAAGCCACATTGAGCTGGAGTAACCTAAAAAAATTGGAGAGAAAAGAAAAGATAAAAACACAGAATTTAAATGATACATATTGACAAGTGAATAGAAGTTGTCTACTATAAAAACTCATGACCAACCAAAAACTTTTGAAACAGGCACAAAAAGTTACAGCCAATTAACACTCATTGCCAATACTTTCCTTTCACTAATTTGTGTTGACTAAGAATAAAACAAAACTTCCAAGAGAAAGACTAAATAGCAGAGGATACAATGAAGACAAAGTGTAAATTTCAAAAAGGGAACATTATATCATATTGTTTAACAGTTAAAGTAACTAAGTTGGTTTGAATAATATGCCAAATAAATGTCTTCCTCTGGTTTGTTAAATTTGGAGTTTTTGCAACTCCCCACTTATTAATCTTTTTTGGAGATTTTTTTTTTTGCCAACATTTCAATGGAAATAAATTTCCATTGAAATGTTGGCAAGACTTCATGGAATTTTAATGTTTTTTTATGGCTTAACCCTTTGTGGGATATTTAAAGTTGAAACATACTTTGTACTTTTTTTTTTTGCAAGAGAATATTGCCTTAACAATTTTTTGAGAGTAACAATGTATTTTTCTTAATACATGTCTTACTATTTAACTTCTAGCTAAGGGATGGATTCATAGCTTTCCCAAGGGTATTTGTGTGTTTAGTGAAAGTAATGAACTTGATTGGAATTCAAATTTGATTCCAGTTTCTCATACAGAGACACTATCATTTACATCACCTGCATATCTAACTTCATAGAATTTCTTTTCAGTTTTGTTAAAGCGTTTTAATTAAAGACATTTATTTATTTTGAGGTCATTTTATAGTTTGAAATAAATTTTTTTTTTAATCATTTCCCAATAAATCCATTTTTCAAGACAGCATCTTCTATTGTTTAATAAACTACCTCTATTTGTCACATTTTGTAATTTCTTACAACCCTACTCCCACTTATTACAACCAGACTTTTGAGAGTACTGAAAAATATGTTAAGAAAGAGATATTGTTAACAGTATAAAGACATAGGCAATCATGGCTCTCTACATATTCTTTAATAAAGCGGAGAATTGCCAAAACTTTTAAAGCAAGATAGTAGAGTGATTGCCCATTGTATTCTTCATTGTTTGGAATTCAGATTTCTCCTCCTAGACTGACTCCCACCAAAGGATACAGAATGATGGCTACTCTTCTAAAGTAAAATATCTGTTAAGTCAAATCATAATCTTTAGACCCTTTCCCCTTTTGGATAACTTTTTATTTTTCTTCAGTCACAAGTAACTTTTATCTGATTAATGTGCAGAGTCCTCTATATTCAAAGAAAACCTCAGGTGAATGATTACCTATTAATTGAGAATCGACAATTCAATAGACATCAGCACTTATATCAAACCAAATTAAGTTAATCAGTTTGGTATTGTGTTGAATCTTTTAAAGAGTGGATTTCTTTATGCATATTTTGTATTTTGTTAGGTATCTAACTTGAAGGAAAGTTTAAAACTTAGTTTCTTGATTAGTCTGTATGTGAACAAGCAAATATATACATCCTGTTTAAACTACCTCCTTCAACAACCCACCTGCCCCGAGGCAGAAGAGTCTTGGCTATAAAATCTGAAAGGTAATTCCTTTTTAGTGACGCCAACATATCAAACTTGAAAGTTTTATCTCTCTCTCTCTCTCTCTCTCTCTCTCTCTATATATATATATATATATATATATATATATATACACATGTGTGCTGCTTCTATTCATTTAACTTTTTCCTTCTCCTTAGTATTTATGAAATAAAATAAATTGCTGGTAATAATGGTAGTTTAGTTTTGTCCTCATTTTCTTTTTCTTTCCTTTGGTGAGACAATGTTACTTATACTAAGTTAAAAATTAATTATATATCGGTCATTCACTAAGACAACTGAAATTTATGTATTCAATCCCATTTTGAACCACTCTGCCTTCACTTTTGAGATTTTATTTACTATCTTTTTTGTTTTTTTAAAAGAAGAAAAAAAAAAAAAAGGCGTAGGTAGATTGATTAAGCCACTTGACATGATGAGCAATGAAGTTGCCAGATATAAAGATATTTGCAGACAAACATTGAATTAGAGCCAATTCTCTACTGTTAGAAGAAGGGGAATGATGAAGAAAGGGATAACTAATGGTTTGTTTTAATGAAAAATCATAAGCACACGTAAGAACCATCTGGAGACTCAAGAGACAATTCCCTTGCCATTGGGAAATTTTCCTGAACATACACTGAGGCCATGCAGGTACACCCTAGAATCTTTTCATTAAAGAGAAAAACAAATCCAGTGTGGAGTGAGTATCCATGGTCAAATGCAAAATAAGTAACAGATCTATGCAAGGAACAGAATTGACAAAGTTTGCAATAAGCAAGAACAAGAAACGAAAAGAACAGGTACCGCAACTGCATGACAGCATACAACTAGGTTGGCAAAAGAAATCTCATTATCTTACTGCAGAAATAGCAAGCTATAACTGTATGTTCTAATATTTTCTTTTCTCACACTTCTCACCTGGGGAACTCTCTACTGGTTTCTTGCTTCCGTCACCTACGACCTTCAAAAATTTAAATGCAATGTCAATCTTTTGCCTTCTCGAAACTCATTCTTTAATTGTTCTTTCTCCTCATTTCTTCTTTTTCTTTTAATCTCACTAACCCTTTACATCTTAGTGGCATTATCACCTTGCTTGGGATGAAGTCTTTTTTTTTTTCTTTTTTTAAAAAAAAAAAAAAAAAAAAAAAATAGGGTTAGGTAGGTTTCATTTATCATCTGGTTCATATTCCTTCATCTTTTGAACAGGAATTGAGGGTTCTCTCTTCTAAACACTAAAAAAACAGTTTGATCTTGGCTGTTGATACCAATCTCAATAGGAATGACTGCAAAACACTTGCCCCTCATTTATAAGCAGGAGCACACAAATGGATGCTAGGATTTTTTCTTAGCCAATAAATTAGGCTAGTTCTTAGTTTCACCTTCTAGTCTGTCTAGTCTCAAAGTAGAACACTTTATTTGCTCATCTGAATTTGCTCTCGTGTGTCAACCCTAATTCTTAGTGTAGTGATATGCAAATTAGTATAATTTGCATATGAGCAGGTAGCTCATATGATAAAGGGACACCAACTAGAACGGATGTCGAATGCTTACTTAGCAAGATACACGACACAACAATGGCGTCGCCAATAAGATACTCTCTGGTCCTTGAAGACCCAGAATATGTAGATACGTGGATTCGTTCTGGTCCTTGAAGACCCAGAATATGTAGATACGTGGATTCGTTGCTTTGCTGCTAATGCAAGATGTAAAAAGTTGAAAGACAACAAAAACAGAGGATGGGAAAATGAAATCACCGACTTGTTTATGGCTACCGCTGGTTGTGAAGCAATTATGAAGGTTGCTACAATGGTTTACCCTTGAGAACTAGAAGAAATGACTTTTGAAGAAATAAATCAGGTTATTAAGGGAAACATGAGGCCAAAGAAAAGATTAGTGATTGCAGAAAGGACCAAGTTTATGGCAATGAAGCAGGAAGTGGATGAACCGATAGTAAAATATTTGCACCGGTTAAGAAGTGCGAGTAAATACTGTGAATTTGAAAAACTAGGAACAGGAGAGCAGACAATGGAAGAAGAATTAATCCAACTAAGATTAATTGAAGGTATGCATAATTCAGCACATAGATATAAGTTAATGGAACAGTTACAACTTACAAAGATGCCTTTGAATATGTGTATAGAATTTATACAACAGCAGGAATTAATACATACCTACAACCAAAATAAAAATAAAGCCTACGAAGAAATAATGGCTGAAACATATACGGTACAAACAAAAAGAAAAAATTGTGCGTACTGTGGAAAAATTCATGAAATGAAAAAAGAAAAATGCCCAGCCTTTGGAAAAACATTTTCAAAGTGTTAAAAAAAAAAATCACTTCAAAGAAGTATGTAAAACGAAAAATGTGGAAAGAGTAGAGGATGAAAATAGACAGATTTTTAATGTGAAAAAGGATAATATACAAAATACTGGATCTAAGAACAGAGATACAAAAATAAAAGTGAAAATCAACGACTGTATTGTCGAAATGCAAATCGACACAGGTAGTGAGGTCACGATAGTACCCAGAAATTTGTGGGAAAAAATGGGAAAACCGTTTTTAAAAAAAAAACAATGTACAATTACGTCAGTTTGATGGCTCGATTATAGCAATTATGGGTTACTTTGAAGGTTCAATAGAACTAAAAGAAAAATATGAAATAGTACCCATTAAAGTTACAAATTGCCGAAAAATTCATGGACTACTGGGGAATGACGTGTTAAAAATAAATTCAACAAAGTTGATTAATGAGATAGAAATGAAAAAACAGGAAAATTAAAAAATTATGAAGTTAGCCTGAAATTAAAAGAAAATGTTTCCCCCTCCTACTACGAAGCGAGAAAAATACCAGTGCATTTATTACCGTTGGTAATAGCTAAATTGTGAAAGCTAATAAAGGAAGACTTATTAGAACCTGCCCCTCCAGGAGGAAGTAAATGGGCATCACCCATTGTGGTATTGAAAAAAAAAAAAAAAAAAGATGGTGACCTGAGAATTTGTGGAGATTATAAAATAGGGGTGAACCACAAAGTTTGTGCTGACTCGTACCCTATTCCGAATGTGGAAGAAGCTTTACATAAACTTGCTGGAATGAAAGTATTTTCGAAGATAGACCTAAAATCAGCTTACCACCAAATACCGATAAATGAAAATTTTAAAGAAGTGACAACCATAGACACACCTATAGGCCTGTTAAGGTGGAAAAGAATGCTGTATGGCATAAAAACGGCAAGTGCAATTTTTTAAAAAGCTATTGAAAAAGTAATAGGAAATGTTGAAAATACCATCTGTTATCAAGACGATATATGTGTTGGAGATTTAAATGAAGATGATTTAAAGAAAAAAACTGAAAATATACTGAACTGGCTAAGAGACGCTGGTATGACAATAAATACAAAAAAGTGTGTAACCAACAGTAATGAAATATCATTTTTTGGTTACTCAATATCAAAGGAAGGGATCTCTCCAGATAAAGTACTAATAGAGAAAATTCTAAAAGTTGCTACACCGAAAAATAAAAAAGAGTTGGAGTCCTTCTTAGGTTTGGTAAATTTTTATAGAAAATATGTACCAAAATATAATGAGTTGACAGAACCATTTGCTAAGTTAAGAAAAAAAAATGTGGAATTCATTTGGTTAGAACACCAACAGAAAGCCTTTGAAAACTTAAAACAGATTCTGGCAAAAAAGCCAATAGTACAAATTTTTGACCCTAAGAAGGACATAACTAACTACTGACACTAGTGAGCAGTCCATATCTGGTATTTTGTCACAAGATGGGCATCCCATAATGTACTTATCGAGGAGATTAACAATGACTGAACACAATTATTCGAATATAGAAAGGGAGGCACTAGCCATAGTGTGGACAACAGATAGAGCAAGACAGTTCTTGATGGGAAAAAAATTCTTCTTGAAAAGTGATCACAGACCACTGGAATTTATTTTCAACCCAAGAAAAGAGCTACTGAAAGTTACAACGTCCAGAATATTATGTTGGGCGATTAGACTGATGGCGTTCAACTTTGACATTGAATATGTTAAAGGGAATACGATACCGCACATTGATGCCTTATCTAGATTGAGGTTTTATAGAGAGGAGAAGGACAAAAACGACGAGGAATTTGAAGACACATTCTTGCACCTTGTAGAAACCGATGTAATATCTGTAGATAAAATGGCTACTGAAACTACAAATGACCCAGTGTTAAATAGAATAATGTCGAGGATAAAACAGAATCGCTGGGGAAATTGTTCAATGGCCATTCAAAGAAATCAGACATAAAATGACTATAGAAAACGGGATAATATGTAATGGAGACTTGGTAGTTCCCCCAGAAACACAGAGGAGACAGGTTATAAAAAGTGTACATGAGGACGTACATTGTGGAGTGGCAGCTACGCAAAAAAGATTAAAATTGGAAGCGTGGTGGCCGGGGTACTCAAGAGACGTAGAAGACTACGTAAAAAGATGCAAAAAAATGCACAGAACTCAGGAATTTTAAGCAAAAGAAAATACATGTATGGCCCCCGAGAAGAAGAACCATGGAGCAGAGTACACATGGACCATGCCTATGTCAATGGGATAGGACTATTATTAATATTAGTAGACGCATATTCAGATTGGCCTGAAGTGGTGAGAGTACCTGATAAAAAAAGTACCACCGTAAAACAAATATTAAGAGTAATATTTTCGAGGAATGGGACACCGAGAACATTGGTGACTGATAACACACCAGAATTTGTGGATGCTGATTTGCATGAATGGCTAAGAAAAATAGGATGCAGACCTTACAAGACCCCTCCCTACCACCCTCAAAGTAATGGGACAGTGGAAAGGATGGTCCAGACGGTAAAGAAGGGCATAAAAGCATGCTTGCAACAGAAGGAGGAAATCGATGCTTTCCTACCAAGACTATTATTAAATTACAGAACAATTCCACATGCAGGCAGGCCGGAAAGTCCATCTGCCTTAATGAGCAGACAATTAAGGTCACCTTTGACTATGTCATATGCCACAAATCAAAAGATGTGGTACAAAAGAAATAGGAATATGCAACCCGAGTCAGCCGAATTTATTATGCAGAAAGGACATAATACTGCAATATTAAATAAAGAAAATTGGAACAGTGTTCTAGCTCATGCTGACCAAATAAGATCCCAAGGAGAAGAATCGGATGAGGAAATGCCTTCAGAGATGCCCATTATTGACGTAACAGAAGAGTTAATGCAGAATGAAACTGCGGAGGAAGAAGTATAGAGGGATGAGTTAGAAGAGGAAGAAGTAGAATGGGACAAGTTAGAGAAGAGAAAGACCAGAGTATGCAAGAGGAACAGTTCGATTATAGGGAAAGACGTGATAGATCTAGATCTCCAAGGGAAAGGAGAGAGATAAGGGAAGATGTTCAGGAGGGCACAAGAAGAAGTACAAGAAGTACTCGCGGCATAAGGCCCCTCCGTTATAGGGAGATGTAGTGATATGCAAATTATACTAATTTGCATATGAGCAGGTAGCTCATATGATAAAGGGACACCAACTAGAACGGATGTCGAATGCTTACTTAGTTTGTGAACTTTTTGTCATATTACTGTTGCTTTGCCTTATTACTGTTAATTTGCCTTGCATATATTGTTTGCTTGCTTTAAATTATTTTTTTGAATTGTTCTTTTCGTTTCTTGTTCTTGCTTATTGCAAACTTTGTCAATTCTGTTCCTTGCATAGATCTGTTACTTATTTTGCATTTGACCATGGATACTCACTCCACACTGGATTTGTTTTTCTCTTTAATGAAAAGATTCTAGGGTGTACCTGCATGGCCTCAGTGTATGTTCAGGAAAATTTCCCAATGGCAAGGGAATTGTCTCTTGAGTCTCCAGATGGTTCTTACGTGTGCTTATGATTTTTCATTAAAACAAACCATTAGTTATCCCTTTCTTCATTATTCCCCTTCTTCTAACAGTAGAGAATTGGCTCTAATTCAATGTTTGTCTGCAAATATCTTTATATCTGGCAACTTCAATTCTCAACATGTCAAGCGGCTTAATCATTCTAATCCCATTGATCTCAGTGGCATCCAGACTTTGAATTTCTCAATCACTCAGTCAAATAGTAGATTTCCCTACTCGTTTCCCTAGTAATTCTGATGGACACGCCTCTTTACAGTTCCTTATTGCCTCTTCGGACTCTTGTCAAGCTTTGCAACTCTATGCTCTTGGTAAGAACCCCCTATTGACAGGACATTGTTAGCAAAACACTGACTGGGATTAATTTGGGGATTTTCTTTGCGACACTCCTTGGAGTGAAATTTTTAATCTTCCACTGAGAATTGTGCCAGCAAGGGTTCTTCCTGGGTGAAAGTTAGCATCAAAGCTTTTGTGTCATCATAGAAATATCAAGTGAAACCGCAGTCTTCTTGGTTCACTCCTGCTTGTTCAGCTGTTATAGCCCACAGGAATCACGTCTTCTGGTTAAACAAACATGATAGTTTGGACTAAAGCAGTCACTCATAATAAGTGTAAGCATATCCTCAACAAGGACAAGTTGATGTTTGCTAACAGAATGAGACACCATACAGCCCCTCATAAATTGAAATCTCATGATGACTCTCTAAGAGGGTGTTAAATAAGAGAAAATCCTCAATCCCTCCACTCTTCAGTTCCTTTGGAGTATTGTCATCTACTGCTGATAAAGCAGAATGCTTTGCTCATAAATTCTGTTCCATCCCTACTCACCGAGAGTATCTTTGCTTGCTTTTCCATCCAGAACAGAATCTCAACAGAGTGATATACATACAACTCAGACCCTTGGTTTCTGATAGTACTGTCATCATTCTAAGGAAATGTGCTCCTGAATTGATTCCTGTTCTCTCTAAACTCTACAACAAATGCTTTGTTGCTTATCGCTATCCTCTTCTATAGTTATTGGTCTTAAGGACTGATGAATCTTCTGACCCTTCAAATTACCATCCTATTTATTAGTCTTTTACTTCTTTTTGAATAAGTATTAGAAGCTCTAATCAACTATGAATTGGTTAAGCATATCACTTTGCACATTTTTTTTTCCAAAATAAACAATATGACTTCCACTTCTCTAGGTCAACTGACAATGTGTTAAGAGCTATTAATGAATTTGTCTATCAAGCATTAGATAAAAAAAAAAAAACATTGTGGCTCAGGCTGTAGCTTTAGATATGTCTCAGGCATTTGATATATGGTTTGGTATGCTGGCCTTTCTTCACAAGCTGAAGAGCTATGGTGTGTGGCCGAATATTTGACACAATACAATTTTTTTAACAAATCATGTAATGAAAGTCATGTTGAAGGTGAACTCTTCTAGATTCTTTCACATAAATGTGGGGGTCTCCCAGGTCTCTATACTGGGATCTACATTGTTTCTTATCTTCATCAGTGACCTTCCCTATGTCATCAGTTCCTAACTTCATATTTATACTGATGACAACTATTTACTGCTGTCTGATAGGTCCAATTAAGTAAAACTGGCAGATGATCTCTAAGATGACCTTTAATCAGTTGTTAGTTGGGGCAAAAAATGGCTTGTAAATTCTAATGCTTCAAAAACTGCTATTTATTAGTCATCATAGAGAACTATTTTGCCTTCCATCAGTATGGTTTATGCTGACCTCCAGATGAGAAAATGATTGCAACATGTTGGTTGGTTGGCTGTTTAACAGCATATCAACATGGGCTATTTAATGCTGAAATCTAAATATTTTGTAAGCAATTTTATTCATTGTTTTTTTCTTGGAGGAGATAATGGTTTTGAGGATACAAGTCTTACTAATATAAGCCATAGGGGGAAGAAGTGGTGTATTCATACATTTTACAAGGGTATTTGGGCATAAGTGAATCTAATCAACCTAGCAAGAATTGGAACTCAGCTCTCTGATTAACAATTCTGAGCCATCATCCATTATATCACCCACACACAGGGGTTACAGCATCTGGTATTGCCTGGCAGTCACCAATTTAGGTACTGACCAAGTTCCATTCACCTTCTTGGTCTCACATTATCCATTGTCATAAATTGCAATGATAATACTGAAGCAATTGCTAGGTCTGCTGCTAGGAAAGTTGCTTTGCTGTGTCATTCCAGACAATTTCTTTCTTGAGAATCCTTCTTGCATGTTTATAAATCTGACCTGGCATCTCAGCTTCAATCATTTTTCCACTGCTGTAAACTAGCTTCTGTCTTCTCTATATTTTCATGGCAATTTCATACCTCAACTGCATGGATTTAAGCATACAACTAGGTTGGCAAATAGATTTCATTATCTTACTGCAGAAATAGCAAGCTATAACTATGTTCTAATATTTTCTTTTCTCACAATTCTCATCTGGGGAACTCTCTACTGGTTTCTTGCTTCCCTGTCACCTACGACCTTCAAAAATTTAAATGCAATGTCAATCTTTTGCCTTCCCAAATCTCATTCTTTAATTGTTCTTTCTCCTCATTAACATCGTTTTCTTTTTATTTCAATCTCATTAACCCTTTACATCTTAGTGGCATTATCACCTTGCTTTGGGTGAAATAAAAAACAAAAAAGTTTTACCAAGACTTTCTTATGGAATTTTTGCTTATCGAGTTATAGTTATCAACATCTGTTCACAAAATGAAAGGTAGGCATTGTATTGTAACAACCCAAGAAAAATAACAATGGTTACTGCTTTGAGAATAAAATCAAAAGGAAATAATAATGGAATAATCCATTAACAGATTAGATAAAGTCTTGCTACCATCATCAATGAACAGGTTCTAATTATCAGCTGAGAAAGTGGAATTAGTGAGCAGAGTTCAAGTTCCAGCCTCATCTATAGTGTTCACATTGTACAAATGCCCTTGGGAACAGCACATCCCATTTTTTTTTCCAGAAAAGTAACTGGATTTTCTCACCTTGAATGGCTGTCAGTCCAGAAGATGGATAACTCTGAATTCAAAATTGTAGAAAAGGCAACAACAGAAAACTACTCCAAGAACAATCATAGCAATTCAGATAATAAAGGAAATTCTAGTGAGCCATAGTTGCCTTACATCCTGAAGGGAAAAAAAAGTGCGTATATTAAGAGATACAGAGATTTTATTTTCATAAATCCTAATTTATATTACTTCAAACATATTTGAAATAGACCCATTTTTATTTATTAAACAGTGTATAAAAACATGTTCTCTAAAAAAAATGGTGGTTTCCCCTAAAAGGTGAGATGCAGGCTTAATCCCTGCTGGAAAATACATTTTATAATAACACATCTGAAGTAATGTAAATTAAAAATAAATCCATTAATTCTTTAGAAATTCTAGTTTATACACACCATAAAAAAAGTAAAACTTGTTAAATTCCTGCTTTCATTGTTTTGTCTTTATTACATGTGAGTCTAAATGTAGTCTTCACATGTCTTGTTGATCTTTCACAAAATTCTGTCTTTTCACAACATTTGTTTCATGAACATTTAGGAACAGTTTACCATTGTCAAAGATATTGGCAACTTGGCATCAGCAATGCAAGGGAGATAACTAGTAAATAAAAAAAAAAAGTACACCTGTATATGATACAAATTCATACTCTCCCTCTCCCATGTGCTGTGTCCCTTTAAAACAGCGGTTCTCAAACTTTTTTTTTTTTTTTTTTTTACCTATGGACTACTGTTACTCGTAATAATTTTCAGTAGACTCTCATAACCATTCAATGAAGAAAGAAAAAAGAAGCTTATTTTATTTTTTACTAATTGATAAGTTTAGGAAGTGTATTATAGAAAGAGTAAATTATGTGCTTCCTTTATATAAAATCCTTAAAATATTACCAGGCATCCTCAATTTGCTATTCTTCGTGTGGAGCTCCAGTTATGTTACATTGACTCCCCACCCACCCCCAGGGTTCATATAGACTCCGGCATAAAACCACTGCTTTAAGATGTTGGCGATCATGGATCTCCACAATTTCCTATCCTTTGCAACTATTAAAAATGTTCATTTTACATTCCTTATGACTCCCTGTTCTACCACCCATTTACACAAGCTTGTTAGGAGGTAGGTTACTCACTGTTCCTCCTTGGTTCCTTTTGCCTTCAGCATCAGATTTGCCTAGCCTTCTTTCCTCATATGTTTAGAAATTTCAAATCTTTGTGATTGTGAGTGTCCCTTTTGTTCCCATTTTCCTTAAAACATTATTTCTCACATACTCTGGAACGTTTGAACTCGAATTTTATTATAATATATTGTCAAATTAAGTATTTCTTACAACTTTCCAGTCTTGATAAGAGTTTGAAAGCCTCCATGCAGCCTTGAGGAAGAAAAATTAGCTTCCACTCTACAATCTCTTTTCTAGAGATGTGATATCACAAGCCTATTGCTACTTTATTGCTATTTCCATTAGTAAAAAGGAAATTCCATTTAGATAGTCGTCTTCTTCCCAAGACCCTCTACTTTTGTGGAACGGATTCCTGGGGGATGCTTTCCAGATTGTGACAATCTTAACCTTTTCAGGTCTAGGGCTAACCATTATTTTCTACATATTCACAACATCTACACTTCTTAACTGCCCCTCTTATCTCTATACAACAACTTCATTTGATGATCCTCTACTCTGTGTGGCTCTTGGGCCTTTTATTGCAAGAACAATTTCAGTTGTCTTATCATAAGTATTCAGGCTGCCTTCCAATAAAAGACAAAATTAAGATGAAAGAAATTCTAGTTAAAATGTAATCATATTAAGTGAGCTCACATAATTCACAAACACAATAGATATATATATATATATATATATATATATATATATATATATAAACTTTAATATTTTACCTGGGTATGTCTAGTGATGAGCTGCCGCCAACCATCTTGATGAAGTAAGTTTCTTTGACCTTTATCATGTTTTTAAATGCTGTCTTGGCTTCATCAGGCCAGGCAGGCCCCTCTGGTTGCACATACGCAAGAGCACAATGACGTGCTAATGCTGGCATTTTGGAATATGGCTGAGGCAGTGAGTAGATCTTATCACAGTGAAGCCAGTCAGAATTTCCAAAATCTAAAAAGAATACTTTTGCCAAAATGCCTTCTGATGCATCAGTTTTCTCAATTATCAGACCTCGGTAATACATTTGGTCACTAGCAAAGTATGCACAACACAGTCTACCATTTTCAATGATCACTTCACTAGCAGACTTTGCCAGTTGGCTAGGTGTCAACCAGTTGAAGTCAGCATTCATGTCTTTGACAAGTTTTTCCAGTTGGACGCTTGTTTCTTTGGTGATATGATGGACGTAGAAGCTGGATGGCGATTCAACATGGGATATCATAACAGCATGGAATCCATTTGAGTCTGATTTTGAATTGACAGATTCCAAATCTGAAGATAAGATGGTTTTGGTAGAACTGTGAACACTGGGTTGGGCAAGTGGATCTGGCAGGTTCTCCACTGGTCCATGTAAATCGTTACTGCAATCCTTAGCAGAGGAGGTGATCACAGTTTCTGTAGAGGTAGTAACCAGAGACTTATCCGATTTACTAAATACAGCCTGTGAATTTGTAGTCTCTAAACTGTTTTTGAAATCAGGAATACAGTTTTCTTTAAGAGCAGTTACTTGCCGAGAAATTTTAGTGCTACTGCATAAAAGACTTTGATCTAAACCTGCACCTGATGGACAGAAAAGGTTATTTTCAGAAGCTTCGTAATCAAGCATTGACGACTTTGAGCAAGATACAGGAAAAGCACCTTGAGCTGAGCTTGCTTCCATCTGACCAGACACAGGAACTTGAACATTCAAATTTTTAGATTCTTTATCAACTTGGAAACTCTGATGATGCAATTCAAAATTATCGTTGGCTTGATGCAGCCTAACAAAAGGAGCAGATAAAGGAGCAGGTGGGTTCTTTTTTGCCATCATGTTCTGAGATTCGTCTGGAGAAAAACTGGACTTGAACAAAATCCAGTTCTTTATAATCTGGTATATTTTTCGTATTTGACTAGACTCGGTAATATGCTGGGCATATCCCTGTTTAATTAATATAGAGCTGACTTTATTTTCCTGCCTAGTTTGTAAGTCTTCAAGGGTCATCAGTGATGTTGATTCCAGTAAGTATAGATCAACAATCTGAGGTATAAAATTATCTCCATAGACAGGGTTGCACACAAAATCTTTGCAGTACACCATATTGTGAAATGCCTCAGAAGAGCAAGCTGACCAGTCATCATCAATTTCATTAGGCATCACCTGCATTTAGAAACAAAAACATAAGAAACAGTTATGTTTGAGAAACTGATTGAAATTATTAAAACTATTTACAAAGGAGGGAGGTTAAGAAAAAAAATTTACATCTATATTATAATGATTTCATTTTATTATCATAACACAGAAAAAAAGATGCACAACAAAGTGATTTTATTTTTTCAATTCAAACCTTGGAGTAAATGAATATATCATGTAAGAAGATATTTATTTTCAAAGCACTGGGTGAAGTCTATATTTTTTAAAGTGAAAATAAAAAGGGAGATAATTCGAAAAAATATTCTTATCATAAACTACCAACTTTAACAAGTAACTTTCAATATAGTTACTTTCTTTCTTGGGAATTTTCTTGTTGAATGCTTTATGGATCTGGATTCACATCCCACCACGGCACTATGGACATTTTGAAGAGTAATAAGTTCATCTCAAAATAGTTTATCAAATAAACCAATAAAGAACAGAATCTACAGATCAGTTAATGAGTTTACGATTATTGCATCTCAAGAGCACAAAACTGGTAGAGAACTAAACTCAAATTCTTTTTGGATGCAATTTATTAATTTGTGGGATATTTTCATGCTTTTACAAAGATATATTTCCACATGGAGTTCTGCATTTCTCTACTTTTTGAAAAACAGACAATTTTTCTTGTCATAATCAAGCCATAAATCCATCATTTGACTACATTAAATATTGCTGGCAGATATGGTCTGGTACTCCTGCTATATATCACAAGATTCTGTAATGTCATCAGTCCCGACCTGGCATTTCGGCTTCAGTCACTATCCCACTACTATGAGGTAGCTTCCTTCTATCTGTCTATTCTCTAAATAGCTTCATGGCAATTGTTCTTATGAGCTTTCCCCCTTGGTACTTCAATTGCAGGCATTTAAGCATACTACTAGATTGGCAGAGGTGGCATGGTGGAATAATGGATAGCAGCTCAGATTGAAGAATTGGAGAGCCGAGTTCAAATTCCAGTCAAATCTATTACATTCACTTATGTGCTAATATCCTTGAGAAAGGTATGAATCCTCCCCAAGCTATGGATAAATAGCAGGACAGATCGGGTTCTACAGCCTTGGATGGCAACTAAAACTGCCTTGTCAGTCATGTATCAAAAGATACATAATCGCCTATGTGTGTGTCACATATGGTACATAACTGAATTGGATTGGCAGCTAGGTCTCATCATTTTATGATTGAAATAGCTAAATGTAACTGTAAGTTTCATTATAATAGTTCCACTTCTTGCCTGTGGAATTGACTTCTTGCTTCTTTCACATAACAATTCTCAAAAATTTAAATGCAATGTCAATCATCATCTTCTGTCTTCCTGAATCCTGTTCTTTTATTGTCCTTTCTCTTCACTAACGTCTTTGTAGTTTTCTTTCACCCTCAGTAATCCCTTGTGTCTTAGTGGCATTATCACTATGCTTAGGGGTGAAATGATTTAAAAATAAAAATATTTAATGCTTGTTTAACACAAGGCAGTTGCATATTCAACATAATGTTCCAAATGTTAAATGATACCCGTCCTTTGCGTTTTGTTTGTGCAAATCCACAAGTCTTATTTAGCTAAATTTCCAATTTCGTGACAATATGGAACTGGCATACCTCCAACATGACACTCCACTCCCCAAGGAGCTTTGCATCAACCCACACATATATTTATTTTACATTTATACAATAGCAGGGGATGCTTTATGACACTAGTGATGGTCTCCAATTTTAATGGGATAGTCATCTACTGTATCATATCAGCACTTTGTAATCATAGTAACTGTTTTATGAACCCAGTTGCCATATGAAACTACCGAAATATTGAGAAATGCTCTAAAAAATGGGAACAAAAATTAAGGTTTCTCTCTTGATCACTCTAATCTTGACTTCTTCCGGTCAAGGATCAATCCTTTATCTTCCTTATTCTCACAATCTTTACTTCCTGTATTTATCAATCCACCCACAAGGATCGAATGTGGCACAAGGCCGTTTTAATTTGGGTATCCCCGAGCCCGTAGGCTCGGCCAAAAATATGGCCTTTCTGAACCCGCCTAGACGGGTTCAGGCCCTGTCAACCTCCCCAGACGAAACCTTGCCCTTCGGCAAAGCCTCGTCCGGGTTCCCCTCTGCTAATGCAGAGAGTTCGACAGTCGCCGAGAGTCTGTCTCTCGGTCTCTGAATCTCTTTACTTCCTACCAACTGCTTTTCCACTCACATGCTTCACTCATCAGTATCATTTTAACTATAACCCTCTACCTTGGGTGGCTCTCAAGCCTGCCTTTTATTAGGTGATATCTAACAAAACAAACAAATAAAATAAAATTGTACAGAGTTACGTATATGGATCATAAAAACATCAATATGCTAATTGAGCTCTCCGTAATTTAGCAACAGAGGTGAACCTTCACCTTGCTTTTCACAATGGTCGTTACGAGAAACATAACCTTTGGAGACCCAAATTTCAGAATAACTCCTATTTAGTAATTTAAAGATGTTTGCTCATTTACCAAATCATGCAGAGCAGAGCAGAAAAAACAACTTACTTTTGCCAGTGAACAGCATATGGCTTGAGTTGGGAACTTAGCCAAACTTTTAGGCATTTTGATGAGAGAAGTGCTCGGAATAACATCCATATTGCCATAGTCAACATATAACACATTCACTTTCGTGTCTAAAGTATGGTCTATAGAAGAAGAAGAAAAACAAAGAAACATCAGTCAAACAAATAGCACAAAAAAGCAAACCTTTTAAATCAAAGGACACATTTATTAAATAAGTTTGTTTGTGTTTGCATCATCTGAAACATCAGGAATAATTTAGAATTTTGTTCATAATTTCTAGATTACTAAACTGTTGAAACTTGAAAAATAATGTTCTGATGAATTTTCCTCTCTTTCAATGTCCAAGAACAACAAAAATTATGTTACTACAGAGTTACATGATTTTAGAAGATAAAAATTAATAAAATATACAAGAGGGTGTGAAAAATTCTTGACCCAATCAAGAAGTCCTTTCAAAAAAAAAAAAAAAAAAAAAAAAAAAAAAAAAAAAAACTATTTTGGGAAAAACATTTCAACGCCCACTCTAATCTTCATACAACTTCATACAGTGGATTCATTTTTGTAGAAGAGAAATTTTAGCACACTTTCCTTTAAAGCAAAATAGTAGTATGATTAACATGTTAAAACTCAAATAGCTAAACAGTTAATCCATTAATTAAGGAATAAAAACATCATCTTTGGATTTTGATCTTTAACCAGATGCAAATAACTCAAAGGAAATTTCCTTACTTTCACAAGTAAAAATCAAAACGGATGTTCTATTACAGTATCACTAATTTAATCAACTGATTTTTCCATTACAAACAATAAATAACTTAAGAAAAAAAAAAGTGCACTTTTGCTGACACAAAGATAATATGGAACAGATATGGCAAATCTGACAATAGAATCTATATTGTATTGTTTACTAAAAACATTGTTAACAAACTTAGTGTCATTTGGTCTTAGACACCATAAATCATTAGAAGTCAGAGAAAGAAAATGATATTTATCAATGACTCCACTGATAAAACCATTATTAGTCTGAAGAAGTCCTTTTGAGGGACAAAATGCATAATGTAAGCAATCTTTCCCTTTTTGCTATTCAATTACCCGTGTGTGTGTGTGTGTGTGAAACAATAAAAACAGTAACTGCCTAATAAGTGTAAATGGGTTCACTCATAAAAAAAAAAGAAAACGTTTTAGAGGGGGAGATCATTTTTGCAGATTAGCATTAATTAGACTTTCCTCAAGCCACATTTGTCAGAATCATTTTAGAATGATGGGGGGAGGGGTCTGTCCATTGGGTGATTTTCCAAGCGTAGCTTAGATGTGGCACAAGGCTGAAAATATGGGGCACCCAGTGAGAATGGAACTCGCTACTCAGTCATAAATGATCTAGCAAGACAAGCTTCCTAACCATTACAACACCTTGAGGTGCCCATAATATAAATATAGTCACTAATCAGTCTGACTTTTGACAGTTCTTTGTATTTGGTTTGTTATTTAAAAATGTCAAGTTCTAAACTGTGCTAACATTATTGATATTTGCATAGTTTTAATTATAAATTTACCAAAATTTAAAATTTTCTTTTTTTAAAAACATATTTGGGGGATTTTATTTAGAAGCACATGTAAAAATATTTTGGATTATTATTTATTTATTTTAAATGAATAATAAACAGACATATATTTTTATTACATAAAGTTTTGTTCTTTAATCAAAAATTTACATATCTGTTTGTTCTTTATTTAAAAGAAATCTTAAAAAAAAAAAAAAAAAATCTGCTCATTCTAACAAATTCTGCATATTGAGGGAAGTCTAACAAATGTTAATTTTCAAATATTATTCCCTAAAATTTTTTTCCATATTTACTTTTTACAAGTGGATCAGTTTATTTAATTAGTGCACACAAAATATTTCTTATGCACTTGAAAAAAATGAAGAGAAAATAAAAAAAAAAAATGATTTTACCTGGATTCTGGGTTTCTAATACACTGAGCACACGAGCTCTGTAATAGGAACCATCCGTAAAAGGGGCAATGCAAGTCATTCCAACATATGGACAAGCAATTCCATAAACAACGTTAAGGTTATATTTAGAAGTAATAAAGCAGCTGCAAAAAAGCAAACAAATATATATATTGTTGTAGATTAGATAATTGGCAAGATAAAGCTTCAATAATCACAAATTCCAAAAATATTTTCAACTGCTTTGACCATATATGCATCTATTTGAACTTACCTATTATATACTTAACCCTTCTTACATAGCACTAAAAGTTGACAATCACAAGTTAACCACAGTAATATCTATAGCTACCTACAATATGCATAATTAAGTATTTTGATAGCAGAACTTAATTTATAGCAAATATCTCAGTTTAACTGCAATTGGCTTCAAAATTAAATATGTGGTCCAACTTCAAACTTTCAAAAATGATTTTATCACAATTAGTATTTAGCCACTAACAACTTTTTTCTCACCTTCCAAAGCTTTGGATATTACAAGACAGTGTTGAAAAGAGATGAACAAAAGATTTACTCTATGAGATGCTTGGAAATAAAGAATAATATGTTTTAGATTTAAAATTCATAACCTCTCTTATTGATTGTGTAAGAAAAGAAAAAAAAATTATGTTAATATGACAACTGAACTACTTGCAACATTGCAAAATATAAAAAAAAAATAGTATATAGAGATAATTGTGTTTTTTTTTCTTTTTAAGTAATACTGCTTTTGCCAAGCTACTTTGGTAGAAACTTAGAATTTTAGAGTCCTCATTGAAAAAGATATTCACAAGCAAAGCTCGGTGAACCCTTGAGAAAATGTATTACTCTTCTTGTCATTATACTGGAGAATCTCTACTTTGCTTATGAAAATCATTCTCAGTGCCCTTTTGCAGGGCTTGGGTGCTATGGACTCACAGTCAGTAAATGTTCATGGCAGATGGAGGAAGCTATAATTTTAACAAGGCAGTAAGATAATTTAACACACTGAACCCCGAATAGGATGAGTCATAACATTTTACATACATATCTGGACAATTTTTAACATACATATGTACAAAAATAAAAAACACTGTCAAAAGCACGTTTTTTTCTCTTGACACCACGAATAATGAATGCTCCCTCAGCAATTTTTATTGTTTAAAAGGCAATTTTTAGAATGTAAAAAAAAACAAAAAAAAAACAACAAACTTATGAAACTGGATTTATGAATTCTTTTTTCTTCAGAATTGGCAACAAGAGTCAAGCACTATTTATTAGATTGTTTATTTACAAGAATAACTTCACATTTACCAAGTTTATAAAATGTGAACCAAATACAATGCAATATTTATTATTTACCATATAATAATAATAATAATATTTATTAGTGTCCCATATATACAATTTGCCCAGAAAATTGCAATACTAGGAGCATCCAATATACTAAGAAAAGTGCTATCAATTAAATGACAATTCTCCTATAGGGCCTAAGGAGCATAATTTGGATCCAGCTCTACAGGATAAGAAGAAAAAGGAAGAAAGAAGAATTCAATACATTCATGGATAGAGAAGAGCCTGTCAAATTCATAATGGAGAGCATGAAAAACTGGAAAACTACACTAAACCTAAACCATACAAGACATAGAATGGCAAAGTGAATCACCTATTTTATACTGATGATCTTAAAACGCTTGCCAAGACCTTCAGTGAAGCCATTAGGATGGAGTTTGGAATCGACAAATGTGCCAATGCCACCTTCAAAGGGTGGTAAAGTAATGAAAACTACGGATTTAGACCTTGATATCAACAACAAGATTAAGGAACTAGACCAAGATGGTACATACAAATGCTAAGGAATTAATGAAAGAGACCAGATACAACATTTAATTATGAAGAAAAAGATCCAAAAAGAATATTATAGGAGAGTTTCTTTGATACTAGAAAGCGAACATAATGGGTCCAATAAAATGAAGGATATCAACACCATATCTATACCTATAGTAACATACACCTTCAACATTATTAAATGGAAGTTGAATAACATTAAAAGATTTGATGCCAAGACCAGAAAAATGCTTACCCAAATGAGGATGCACCACCCAAAATCAGATGTTAATAGGCTGTTCGTACCAAGAGATTTAGGAGACCAAGATCTAATCCAACTAACTCTAAAAATTACAACAATCGGATTGGAAGCATATTTCACAAAGCCAATGACCCTCTCCTACAAATAGTAAAACATCAAATCCACTCAATCAACAAAGAAGATGCAATCTTCAAGAAACAGCTTAATATAACTGAAGCACTACCAACAAAAAAAGGAAAGAAATCCCATCTATAATCCAAACAAGTAAAACGGAAAGTAAAACAACATGGCCAAATGAAATTACAACAAAACTGAGTGGACAAGGGAAATTATCTAAAAATGACAAAAGAAGCAGATGTGGACCAACAGAAAATACATCAGTTGCTGAGGATCACCAGGTTGAAAGGTAAGACAGAAAGCCTAATTACCGCAGCTCAGGACCAAAGCCTCTCAACCAGATCCTATCACTGTGAAATAATCAAGGATGGAACTAAAAATTGTCAACCCTATTATCTCAGGATGTACGGAACTAGCAAAAAAAAAAAAAAAAAATGAATATACCTACAGACATAACAAGATAGCGACATATGTGTAATGGAAGATATGCAAGAAGCACACAATCGAAACCACTGAGAGATGGTATGACCCAGACACAGTTACCCAAAATAACGATGTAACTATCCTCTGGGATATGCCAATTCAAACTGACAGAAATAAAAACCAACAGATCTGATATTATCATAAAAGACAAGAAATTCAGGAAGTTATACTTATGCTTATTGACATAGCAGTACCATCTGAGAGAAACACCTCCATGAAAATTACCAAGAAATTGTCCAAATACAAAGACCTGGAGATGGAAATTAACAGGCTGCAGGGACTGAGACTGTACAAATAATAATTGGAGCTCTGAGGTTAACTGGGAAGGATTCGAGTTTTAGATAATATTGTAATGCCAGTTTTTCTCATCTCAATTTTAACAGTGCCTCATGGGCTTCAGCATATAAACTTTCTATGGGTGATGTTTTAAAGGCACCCACAGCAAGTCTTAATCCTGCATGGTGAATGGGGTCAAGAGTTTTGGGGGATGAAAATAAGTTTTTTTTATCAAAAAAATTGATTCCTAGAAATTTATGTTGATCAGTCATTTCAATTTCTGTTCCTTCAAGTTCAAGAGTTGGGTCATTTTGCATTTTTTTCAGATTGCAGAAATGGATACACTTTGTTTTGGTTGGGAAGAATTTGAAATTGTTTTCTATAGTCCATCATTTAATTTATTTATGCACACATGCAGTTGTTGTTCTGCAGTATGCATATTTTTTGATCTGCAGCAGATCAAAAAGTTGTCTATGTATAATAAGCCACTGACTCCTTGATTCAAGCAATTAATGATGTTAATTTTTATATTAAAAATAGTGACAGGCAGGACGTAACCATGCAGAACAACTTGATCCAACACAAATTTTGAAACATCTGACAAAAAGTTATTTATCAAATTGGGTAATATGCCTTTTAATCCCAGATTGTATAGGTCTTTCATTATTTCATGTCGTTTCATAGGCCTTTTCTAGATCAAAGAAAAAGGTTATTGTGTTCTTTTTTAATAAAAGCCTCTCTAATGAAAGTTTCTAGGTGGACTATGGTGCCTCCTTTGTTTTAGAATCCACTCTGAAGATTGGTAATTAAACCATTAGTTTCAAGTTTGTTTGTTTTTTCTGTAGAGCCCAATCCATTTAATGAAATTTATGATGTTACTTGGATCTCAGTATTTTTCAAATGGGTCCTTTAAGTTATTCAATATGTAAAGTTTGTTTCAGGTTTGCTGGAAGTTAAAGCAATTTAGTAGAATGTGTTTAACAGTATATGGTTCCTGGCATATTCACTATGATTTCTAGGGTTTTACATATGCAATTTGTTAATCTTATCAGTCAGAAGTTTTTTGGGTCTGATTTATCATTATCTGGTTTTGGTATAGGGATCATGGTAGTTTGTTTCCAGCTATTCAGTAGCTTTCCCTTAAACCATATTTTGTTAAAGATGTTTAACAGATATTTTAAGGATTTTGAAGGGGGAGTTGTTTAAGAAATTTATAATAAATTTCATCTATGCCAGTAGCTATATTATGTGATTTGCTTATGGCATCTATAAGTTCATTTAGAATAAAAGGTTGGTTGTAATCTTCTTTGTTGTTCAAGTTAATGTTCAAATTATTATTTTTTTTTTGCATCATGCCTAACTTTTTGGAATTGTTGTTTGGAGTTTTCACTGAGGAATTTTTTTTAAAGGTTTCAGCAAATAGATTTGCTATATCCTTTTTGCTTGTTATTTTATGTTATTTTGGGAAAGGTGATTTAGAGAAGTAGATAATTTTTGCCAGCAATTTTCCTTTTCATAAATCAGATTTTTTGGGTTTCATATTGGAGTTTATTTTATTTATGTAAAATCTCCATGATTTTCTTTTAGATTTTTTGATGGTTCTGCATGTTGTTATTCTTTTTTGTTTGAATAGATTTAAATTATGGGTTGTAGGTTGAATATTAAATTTTCATAGTGCTGTTCTACATAACCTTATTGCTTTTTTGCAATCTTTATCGAACCATGGTCTTTGATGTTTATTTAATTTAGTGCTTTTTGGTATACATTTTCTTGCAATTGCTATTAATGTTTCATAGAAATAGTAAATAGATTTTTTTGTCATCTTTGTTGGTAAGTTTTTTGACAGCATTGGTTTTTATATTCCCTCCAATTTCCTTCATTTAGTTTCCATCAAGGGTGGTTGTTTTCAATTTGTTCTGAACTCTTCAGTATAATTAGATAGTGATCATTGCCATATGAATTGTCAAGTACTTGCAAATTGTAATCTATAAAAATAGGGGGGGAGAGGGTCACACAGTGATAGGTCAATAGCTGATTACATACCTGATGCAGAGTGCAGATATGTATTAGACTTATCATTTAGTAAATATAAGTCATTGTTGTTAATTACATTTTCCTGGTTTTTCCCCTTCTTGTCAGAGTTCTTGGATCCCCATGTAACATTGTTAACGTCACCTCATAATATGAATGATTTTCGGCAGTTGTTCTATTAGTTTATTTAGATCAGTTTCTTTTATGGGGTCATGAGGTGGGTGGAATGTAAATAGAGAAGATATTGATGTTTCTATGTCAGGTAGTGTTTGTACCAATTGCTTGTAGATTGGTTTCTAGAAGTATTTTACTTTGGGGGAGTGTCATTTCTGATTAGGATTGATACACTCCCAGATGTTCTTTGTTAAGTGTCATGTATGTAGTTATATTGAGTATAGTTTTGTTTTATTTTTTTTTATTTTATCATTTGGTTTTAAGAATGTTTCTTGAAGGCAAATGATGACAGAAAGTTGATTCATTATGAGTAGGCATAGTTCATTTATGTTTGCTTTTAGGCTTTGACTTTGATTCCACTGTATAATTTTTTGCATCATGCTTATGTATTAGGGTGTTGTTAGGAGTTTTTGTTTGTCTGGTTTATGTTTAGTGTGTGAAGTATCCATAATTTCTATGCTCTCTGGTCTGTTAGCACTTTGTTTCATGTTTTGATCTTTCAAGGTCTTTTGTTTCTGTTTGTTTGATATTGTTTTCTTTTCTTTTTCCATTAAATTCTTGTGACAATCTTTTTCTGGATGATGACCGTTCCCTTTTTTGAGATGGGAATAGAGTTTTCTTCATCTATATCCATGTCTCTCTTGGTTCTTCAATGATGTACTGAGTTGTATTATTTCTTTTATGAACTTTATATTGTGTATCCTATTTTCATTTCTTTCGGTAGGGGAAGTTTGTTGAATGTCAGAATGTATGTGTTTATGTTTATTGATGTGCCATTTCTTTTTTATTTGTATTCTTTTGTTGTTAACTTTTTAAAATGTATTGCTGGTAACATTTAATCACAGAAATGTATTTCTGACACCTTCACTACAAAAATGTATTTCTACCCTTTCGTAGTGTTTTGATACCAGATTCGGGATAAATTATTTACCATTAGCTAGAACCCTAACGAGTACTACTGGGTACAATAGCAATTAAGAGGTGATTCCACGCTCCTTAAAAACTCCATTTGAAAGGCCTTGCTGCTGGATGTAGTTTATTGTCATACCCAGAATGCTGCTACTGAGCAAGAAAAGATTAATCAGGAGGACAGTAGATAGTAATTAATATTGTATTTAAATTTTTGGAGATTAAAGTTAGCTGGAAAGCCTGGAAGGGAGTTACACAAGCAAAAAGTACATGAAAAGAAGCTGTTAGCATAGAATTTATGGCTAATATTTAACCAGCTCAACTGTAAATTGATCAGATTTTGATGCCAGTCTAGCATTGCACTTAAATTAAAAAAAAAAAGTTTGGGTACCATAGCAAAGAGCTCTTCTGAACAATTACCATGAATGTATTTACACAAAAGACAGAGGCAACCTTACAGCAGTGGGAAAGTGATTGAAGCTGAGCTGCCAGATCAGGACCAATAATATTGCTGCTGATTCTTTGGATTTTATCAAGGATCTCAAGGTAAATAGCAAAAGTACCAGACCATATGTGGTAGCTATATTCTAAGCATAGACGAATGGTAGATTTATAGATATGTATGATAGATTCTGACTAGAAAAATTGTCTGGCACAGCACAATGAACCAACATTCTTAGCAGCTGACCTAGCAATGGATTCAATATAGTCTTTCCACTTCATGTCAGCTGAGAACGTTACCCCAAGAAGGTGCAAGGAGTCACTTTCCTGAAAGATAGCATCAGCCATGCTGATGGAAGGCAGAGAGAGGTCTCTCAGATGATTAATGGAGAGAAGTTTAATTTTGGAGGTGTTAAAATTAACAAGCCATCTTTTAGAGATATAATATTTAATAAATTAAGAAAAATTCAAGTGACTTATATTATAAAGAAATAACATAAACAATTTTTTAATTCATAAATTTATAAAAATATCTGAACAAGTAAACAAAAAAACTTAAATAAACATAACAAGTAACCATAATTATAAATTTAAAAAAAATGTATTTTCAAGCATTTCTTTCATCTAATCATGACATAAATTCACTAAAACAGTTTGCAAATACCTGGATCTTTCTTTTTCTTGAGAAATGACAATAAAAATGTTAAACACAATTTATTCATCTGTTTATTTACAAGAATAGTGTTTAATACTTTTGCGGCAAAGTCTCAAGAAAAAAAGACTGCATAAATCCTGTTTTATGTTTGGGTTTTATTAAAATCCTAAAAATAACTTTTTAAAACAAAAATTGTTGAAGGAATATACAATAATAGTGATGTCAATAGAAAAAGCATCCTTTTTTCCAGGTATATATGTTAAACTTTGTCCAAATCTGTCTATCATTTTGACTATTTAATTACATTTTTAAGTCTATTTTAATCATTTAACTGCAATTTCTGTATGTATATGTGTATAAACTCCAGAAGTTTCTACAGTTGGAGCTTGTCACCACTACATGGTTATTCCCATCACAGCTTCCTCCCAGCAATTTGTACTGCATTATAGTGCAACAAAATTTTAGTGTTGAATTAACTTTGTTTCCTTTAAAAGCATAATGTTTATGTAGGGTTGGGGATTGCCAGCCAATACAAATATGTAAAAAGAACACTAGATAAGATTAAGACCTACTGGTTTAGGATATTATATACAAAAAACAAGACATACAAAAAAAAAAAAAAGAAAAAATGCATGGTTTTGTGAAGTATTCCTACCCTAGAGAATGTTATATGTTGAATTGTCAATACCGCAGCCATCACACACTCTTGAGGCAAAAGCTATGATAATGAAGATGAAAACAATGTAGAGTACTCACCGTATTTCTGATGCCAGTTCCTCTAACAAGTGTACAGAACTGGATATTTGCACCCAAAAACAATATGGAGTTACAGTTTCACACACTTGTACATTCATTACAGACATTACTTTCTGATATTTCAATTCTGGTCCCATACCATACGGCTCTTCAGTAGATAAGCTTCTTGGACTGAACGGTGGAACTGAAACTATGTTTGGTATACTTGCAATATCTTTGACTGGACTTCTTGAAAGACTTGTGCTGTTAGATTCAAGGTCAGAATCTGAACCAAGATTGACCCATTGTTGATGTGGAACAGATTCCAATTCACTCGTTGTAAAGACAGTACCAACTTGAGGATCTAATGCTTTAACTGATGCAATCTGTTCACAAAGTGCTACTGTCTGAGAAGAGCAAAAGTTTACAGAATTATTACATCCTGATAAATATTGATCAGTAGTCCAAGACTTAGAGTAATTCTGGCTATCACAGAGAAGTGGTTGCCTGTCAATACTTTCAACATCTGAAAATCTGCTGAATGAAGTGCCAATGTTAGGCTGGGTCATACTGAATGCAGAAGCTCTTTGGGGTGCATGAAATTCTGGGATTTCTTGGTTTGACCATTTTACTTGGTATTCAGATAAAGAATTGTGTGTTGGAACATTCTTGCTTTTGCAGAAAGAATTTGAGTTTGGTGCATTGAAAGCTAGAAAAAAAAAAAAAAAGAAAAACTCATTTATCTACAAGAATGTTACAATACAATCCTTATTTTATTTCGCACAATTAGGATTTACTGAATGAATTTTATCCTCCAAAATAAAAGTTTTTACATCAAATAGTTCAAAGCTTACATATTATAATCAAATATACAATTAAAATGTTTTGTTGCAAAATCAAGACCCAGAAAATAAAACTACTAAACAAAGATGTCAAATATAAAATTTGACTTGAGATGCCACTTACTAACCAATGAACGAGAGAAAAATATTCTTGTATCCGATTACACAATACAATTCTGGGGTTATATTTATTATCTGACATTCCTAGAAATAATCTTCACAATCCAAAGTTTACCTTCTATTTATAAAAATAAAAATTATAAAAAGAACGTTTTCTGTAATGGATGAATCAAAACAAAACATTGAAAAACTTTAATATTTTCTTTTTTCCAGTGGTCAAAATTTCCCAACCTTCTTAAATCATTTTGATGTCAGACAAAATGTCAGTAAAAATAAATTTTAATGTATTTCACTGATCTTCAGTATCATCATTCTTGTTAAATATTCACCACTCTTTTGTTTTTAATTTCAAGAAGCAGTTCATTGCAGAAGCGACTATTTGTTTTTATTTACCTTTTATCAAAAACTATTTAGGAGTTATATACAATACATGAACAATGTAAGTTAAGCTTCAAAACAGACCGACACAGAACATATGAACACCATGAAATATCTTCAAAAGAAATACAATTATCCAAACAAGATTTCAATGTAAAAAGCTATCTTGCATAATTGCCATATATATGTATACCCCTGCTAATTAGCAAAGAGAGACAAAGATATTTGGATGGCTTATTATTTGAAACAGTAGAAGCAAACATGGGGCTTACTGGGACTACTTACTAAAAAGATCTTCCGTTGTAGCCGCAATGGCAATCAAATTGTTGAAGCATCTTTCCAAATCCTGCAGAACATTCACAAAATCGGATACAGTTACTTCATTACTCACAGATTTTAAAAGTCTATCGGCCTTCTTCTTTACCTGGAGGGGAAAAAAAAAAAACAAAAACAAAAAAACTGACTTGTTTTGTTAAAGGGGTGATGTTATAGTTGGAAAATTTCATTTGCTTGCCTCCAAAATTGCTGAATGTCTTTCTGAAGTTAGATACTGTAAGTTGTGGATTTAATAGATAAGAAACCTTGCCTTCCCAAGAGAATAAGTGATCAGAGGATTCCAAAAATGGAAAGAGAAAGTCAAAAGCATTTTCCAAAATCCAAATTGATCAGAAATAGAAAATTATTTAAAATTACAATTCAAACATTTTACAACTGTCAATACCAGGTGACTAAAGTTACTTATATTCTAATTTATTGTTTATGAAAGCATTTTGGTTTAACAACATTAAAAAGAAAAAAAAAAAAAAAAAAATCAAATAATTGGTTTTTATAAAAAACAATTACAAATCATTCCAGGCAAATATTATTGCACTAAAGTGCCATCTTCAAGAATTGGTTCAGTTCAAATTTCATGTAATACAAAATAATATGACCAAAGATTCTTAACAACCACATTAAATCAGGGAAACAACTGGCCTTAAATCAAATTGAAATAATTATCAGTCTCATGACAGGGTGTGGCCATAGGGTCACTGCACAGATGAGCACCTGACAAGTTTCCTTAACATATCTGGGTTGATTTGCTGTAAAACCAAGCAAACCAAAACAATTGCTCTGTTCAATTTGATTATAACATTAGTGGAGCCAAAAACAGTCTTCATAAAGATAAAAGACTTGCAGAAAAAAAAAATAAAAATTTGAATTTTACATTTATATGAAATGATTTTTATTTATTGACCAGTTTCCTTTACATATCTGGGTTGAAAGCTGGAGAAGTATTCATTCAGGTCTAGCATGTCTGAGGCAAGTAAAATTGACAGGGCACATCCCTCTCAAGGTCGAACAGCCAATGCCAATGTCTTCTAACTTGAAGGCTCACCTTGGTCAAAGAAACCTTCTGCCCGAGCTGTTGCCTTCAGTCTAGAAGTCCTTTAGCCAATGATGAGGTGTTATCACAAGCATTGGCTGCACATATAGCTATAGATTCCAGTCTATCCCATTGCACTAGATGGCCATAAAGTTCATCTACACTTTGACAGGTCTTTTTTTTAATCCAGGTGGTTTGGTCTACAATGACCTGACCATGTAGAACTGGGTGACTCAGGACCAATAGCACTTATAAAGTAACCTGACATAATTAAAATACACCATATTAAATAATGATTTTTCTTTCAAATATCTGTATATCAAATGCTTGTTAATTCTTGGTTTGGTTTGTTTTTTGTTTTACAGCATATCAACCTCAATAAGTTATTTAATGCTGATAAGATTTTTATTGCGGTAATATTTTTTTTTTAAAAATGTATTGCTGGTAATATTTTTTTTTTCAAAAATGTGTTGCTGGTAAAAATTTTTCTCAAAAAGTATTGCTGGTATTAAAACCTATTTTTATACTTTCATAATGTTTTGACCCCCTTTTGGAAGGTTAACTGTTTGCCCATAACTAAGACCCTGACAGGTGCTACCATCCCGGGCCAGGGTGGACCTGGGAACACCAGCAATTAAAAGGTGGTTCCATGTTCTTCAAAACCTTCTGATCAAAGGCCTTGCTGTTGAATATAGTTTGTTGTCTTACCCAGGACACGGATATAGTTTATCGTTATATGCAGGACGGTTGTTAATTCTTACCTACATCCCTATACATAACATTATTTTTATATACAGCTAAGAACACACTCCCTCCATTCTCATAAATTAGTTTACTGACTGATCCATTAATGATTCTATTTGGATGAAGACGTTAATTCCTGTTGTCAAAAAAATGCCAATGTCAAACTTTCTAGAAGTTGAAATATATTTACCAAAAAGCACTGCAAAATGTCAAAGTTAAATTAACGGACGCGAAAATGTATTGTTTTATCAAAATTTATTTTTGGTGGTACATTGCCAGAATGCAAAATTGTTTGATTCATTCATTTACTACGGTTTATCAACACTTTGAAGGTTATTTAAAACCAATTTTTTTTTTCATATAATAATGGTTTAATCTTATTAATTAATCCATTGCTGGAGGGGAGAAGAGGTGGATCTATACCTTCCCTAAGGGTATTTATGCGTAAATGAATATAACAAACCCAAAGGAAACTGGATCTTAGCTCTCCGATTAACAATTCTAAGCCATTATCCATTACACCACCTGCACATCCAAGCTTACAGCAGCTGGTATTCCCAAGCAGTCACCCATCTAGGTACTGACTGGGCTTGACCATGCTTAACTATAGTGATAATTAACCATAGTTAAGCAAGGTCAAGATGTTTTAACATGATGTGGCTGTAAGTCAAAATCCACAATTGAACTTTCCATAGATCTTGCTAGGTGAATTAGTTACCTCCAAGACAAAAGGGGAAGAAAATGATTGAACAGTGTTACCAAACATCAACAAGCTTCCCATTATAAGACTAATTATCAAACCGATTCTTATCTCATACCTGAGAGGACATAGTATTAATAGTTGCAATAATGGTTTTTTGTTGTGAGAAGATGTCATCTAACTTTTCCATCACCCTCAGCTTCATCACCTGAATCTGTCTGGAGGATGCCATCTGCAAATAAAAACAAAAAGGTTTACAAAAATCTTAAACATGGCGGACACAAATTAGCTTGAAAATTAAAAATGACTCTTTGCTCGGGAGATAGAATTTAAACAAATCCATTCACATACGAAGCTGATGAATACGTTTAGACCAGCCTTTCTTTTTTTTTCCATCTTTTTAAGTTCTCAGATGAAAAATCACAATTATTTGTACTAATACAATTCACTCCTTCACTTTTTAAATTTAACAAATATTTTCTTTTAACCTAAAGAAAATTATGACAAAGTGAAAATCCCATAAAATAAAGGCAAGTATGATTTGTATTGGATACATTGTGGTGTCAGGGATATCAGCTTGGAATGAGAAATCAAAGAATTGAGTTAAAATTCCAGTTGGGTTTGTTACATTTGCTTGTCCCGTCAGTTATGGGTCAAATAACAGGACAGACTGAACCCAAAAGCGTCAGTCTACCGTAGAAAGAAACTGCAACCTACTGCAGGAAAATCTTCTGCCTAGTCAGTCATAAATCAAAAGAGACATGATCACCCAAGCATATCTCATGACACTTAACTGAATGACAGTGTATCAGAAAGGATCTGAACTATATGTACTATACTTCTACCATTCAGTGGAAATGCATGCTAACATTAATTATTCCCAAGCCTACAGAGTCAGTCTACCAGCTCATTTTCAATTGGAACAGTTCTACAATCTTTTGAGATTACTTACAAATCTAAGCAACACAATTGTAACTAATTTTCCATAAAACTCAATAGATCTACTTTGAAATTAAAATGTTTTGTCAAACTTATGGCAAATATTCTTTTGATGGAATACATGATTTTTTTTTGAGTGACAAACATGTTGTAAAGCTAGTCAAATGTCAGTTCAAAATGACAAGCATTCAAGGTAACCAATCAATCCATCAACTATCACATAACAGAAATCCATTTATAATTGATTCCAGAAGATCCTAATTCAAGAATTTTCTAATACCATCCTCTCACTCATATGTGCTTGAGGCTCAATTAAGAAAGTCCAACAAAAACATCCAATTAATCTAATTAAATCTTTGAAGTCTTTGTAATTCCTGTTCTTTTATTGTCCTCTCTCTTTAATAGGGTTTTCTTTTTCTCATATTCTTTCACATTCAGTAACTCATTGCATCTTAGTGGCTTTATTGCTTTACTTGGGGTGAAATGATTAAGAAAAAAAATTATGGGCAGCAAAGATGGATTTTTAGTTTTAATTTTAAATAAATAATAATCATTTCATATAAATGTAAAATACAATTTTTTTTTCAGCAAATTTTTTATCTTTATGAATACAGTTTTTGGCTCCACTAATATTATAATCAAATTGAACAGAGCAATTGGCTTGGTTTGTTTTACAGCATATCAACATCAATGGATTATTTAATGCCAAAATTTAATATTTTTCTAAATATTGCTGCAGTTTATCAGTATGTGTTTTAGGGTGAATGGATCTTGTCATACCACACATACACACTGGAGGATCTTTTTTTTTTTTAGGTTATATTAGGTTGGTGCAAAAATAATGCCGGTTTTTGATGTTAAAAAATACGTCAAAAACCGGCATTATTTTTGCACCAACCTAATACTAATGGGTTATTGTAGTATGTCCAATATGGAGTCTGAACATAATCACTTCTCTTCTAGTTTGGTGTTTCTGATACTATTCTCCTGTAGCTGGTTTAATTCTGAACAGTTTATTGTTTGGGTAGGAGTTCCATAGGTTTTGCCACTCCTCTCTAATCCTTTTACTATAAATAGGTACTCTTTGTCATTTTACTACATAAATTGATGGTATTTTTATACTCTCATAGTGTTTTGGTGGGGGTCACAATTTGCCCCTAGTTGGGAACCTAACAGTTGCCAGCACCCTGGCTTATAATGGACCTAAACAGAGCAAGTGAGCTTGTATGGGTATGTAAAGTGGCAAGTACTCTTAGTTGACCAACATCATGGAAAGGTTAGATGTATCCCAAAACTTGTAGTAACTTTTTTTTTAAACTTTAATTCAGAAACCTGCATACTAACAAAGAAGCCATAAGTAAATATTTGGAAGTTGATGCAAAAATTTATGAAGCCATAAATAAAGACCGTCAAATTATTATAACTTTTTTTTTTTTTTAGACTAAAGTTGGAATTGATCATTTCTTGAATTTGTCAGCACTTAAAAGATACCAAATGTCATTGTTTGTGCTTAACTTCATCAAAATGAGTGATATAGTGAGGTAGGTGTAATTGAAAAGATAATTAAGAAAAATAAATTCCTTTAGAATAAGGCCATGGTAGTAGAGGAGGTACAATAAGATGCCACAATAACATATTCCAATCTCAATACTTGATTTTAATAGTTATTATTTACAAAATAACTTTATACTTCTGAACATACATAACATTAATACTTATATTACTGACTCTGTAAATAAATAAACATGCATGTGCAGTGGTAACCTATCTTATTTTCCTATCTTGAAGACTATGATGCCAATGGCTGAAAATAGTTGTTCATAGATAATTATAGTAATTAACAAGAAAGCAACTGTCAAAAGAGTTTGTGAGGAACACTTTTGTAATATTGGCAAACTGTAGAAACAATTGTATTACAGGTTCTATCAGAGAAGGTTGAAGAAAAAAAAATATTACTGGTTCATGACAGAAAAGAAAGCTTATTTTATACAAAAGCCAAATTCGACATTCTTTATTTTATGTTGCAATTTTCCATTTTATTTAATCGGAAAAATTTTTTACTATATTTCTAACAGCCATAGGTAAGAACAGCGGTTCCCAAGCTTTTTTCCTCTGGGCAGCATTTTCAGAATGAAAATGTGCTCACACATCACCAAATTTTATGTGATATAAAGTACATTTAAAAATAAAAAAAAACAGAGAAAGGTTTAAAGGGAGATAACCGTGGATTTGAAGTCAGAACATTATCATTGATAACGCTCTCCTCCAATTTGCAGACCATAGTTACTATATTCTTAATACTTGATATAATGCAGAAATATCACAATGATAAAATCAATAAATAATTATTTATAACTATTTATACTGGGACTCATGCAAGCAATTACAAGTAATCCATAATAATATTTTAAATTTTAAAATATTTATTTTTGGCATATGAATTTTTTGAAATTTTCTAAATCTTTGTTTTTTCAATCATTTTGCCTCATCTGCTATCCTCTTCCACCACACCATTTGAGAATCACTGGTTTAGAGCCTATTTATCTACTGAAATTTTATAAAAAGTGACATTTAATATCCTGGCTTAAATTTAACTTTAGGAGATCCTTTCTTGCTGGATATTCTAACAGGAAGTCACAGCGCCAAACTAACTTTCTTCACCATTGTACCAGAAGCATCCCCAAAAATAATAATGTCTGTCTTATTTATTATCATTTAGACTTGTTAGTACCAGAATAAAAAGTGTTAAAATCTTTAGAAAATAAATTGAAAAAGCTAAAATATTAAAGCTTTACAAACTTGAAATATAAAAATAAAATATTTTAAAATTGGCTCTGTTTTCATTGAGCACTTTCTAACTGCTGGGTTCTTGAAAAGTAGGTAATTGAACCAGCTCTTTAATACAAACCTCTCTCTTATTATATATATATATATATATATATATATATATATATATATATATATATATATATATAGATATAGAGAGAGAGATAGATAGATAGATATGGAAAATAAAGCATTTTTTTTTTTTTAAATCCACATTACAAACAAAAATGTTTGCAGTTTCTCTCTTCTTTTTAATACACACACTTTTCTTTCGTTGGAACTACTATAACCTCTTCCTTTTATATATATATATATATATATATATATATATATATATATATATAATATTATATTTATTTACAGGTTTAGTACGGTGTACCAAAATTGACATAACGTTTTTTTTTGTTTCTTATAATAATTTAAAATACTGTAAAAATTTCTAACATTATTGAATTACTCCTATCTCTTTCATTATTTAATAGCTAAGATAATGATAAATAAATTTATTAATTATTAATATTACCTTAAGTTATTACATTTTTAATTTAATAACTGAGATAATAACTAAAAAATTATTATTATATTAATAATTAAAATATCTCACTCAGTTATTAATTGTTTAAATTGGTAAATGAGATAATAAAATTATCTCAATTTAATTTTTAATTTAATAACTGAGAGTGAGATAAGACCTTTATATGTCAATGGGCTTTGCCTAAGGAGGAGACAAGCCTTGAAACATGTGACCTTTTAACCATAATGTCATACTAAAAAAAAAAATATAACATTTTGATGCACAAAAAAATATTTTTAATTATGGTAAAAAGTTTTGGTAGTTTTATTTGTATTAAGCTTTTAATTTTTGCTTAGTAAATATAGCCTTCACTTAAAAACTTAATAACCTACCCCATACTCTGTTTGGAAGAATTTTAAAACATTTTTTCGACTTAAAGAAAAATGAAAAAAACTAAAAGAAAAATGCAAACAATTCTTGTAAAAATTCTTTATTAATCGAAAAAAATTTTTCTTCAGATAATAATGTCCTTAATGGATATTATTTATAAAAGCAAATAAAAGCCAATCTAATTAGATAATTAAATAGTTTTATTGCAGTTTTTATTTTAGGATTTGGAGCAGATTTTTAAAAAGTTGGCAGTAGTTGTGAAAAAAATTGATGATTTACTTTCTCCAAGGAGTCCTGCTTGTAAGTAATATAAAACAATTTGCAAACTGTTTGAAATTCTAGAAAATTTCATGAAATTAAGTTATAGGGAGGTAACAGATGTAAAAAAAAAAATTTTTACCAAGATTTTAAATCTTTTTGATAAAGTATTTTCACATGGGTCAGCATTTGATAATGTTACCCAGCTCACGACTTTCATCAAGTCAGCCTTTTTTAAAAGCCTAGTCAGAAAAAGTGATACTTAAAATTGCTTAAAGGTTCCTAAGGAACAAGTGAAACTACCACCTGTACCAGTGGCAACCAGATGGAATTCCTGGTTTAATGCAGCCAAATATCACTCATCCTTTGTACAGTTTTATGAAGGATTCTTTAAGCAAGGAAAGAGTCATGGCCTTGCAGTAGACAGGATTAAAGAATTAGTAGATGATGCCTCTTACCATAAGTTGTGACTAAATCTGCATTTTATAAATGAGAACTGCACTCATTTAATAACAGTGTTGACAAACTTAGAAGAAACTAAGTCTCCGCTTGCATTTTTTTCGAAACTGAATAAATACCTGGATACCCATGCTGTGTATAACTTTCACAGGGCAGCTCACCTGTTTGATCCTAGTCAGCTACCCTGTATAGGCCTTAATTTAGACAGTTTTGCAGCCATCAAGGACTTGCAATATCCTTCTACTGATCTTCTTGAAGAATTCCAAATGTATATGAATTACCAAGATGATTTGCCAAATCCTTTTAATATCCCAGCATTTTGGAATGCAAATAAGAGCAATTTCTTCTTTGGAACAGGATTACCAATAAGGTCATATGGATGCCTGTTACCAGCATAGATCCTAAATGTTCATTTTCTCTGTATAAACATTTAATCAATAAACAACGTGAAAGTCTTACTCCTGAGAACACCAAGCAACCTACAGTGTTTTACAATGGATATTTAGAAAAGAGATTTAAAGAATAAATATTTTCCAAATTAAGAAATTAGCAATTTTAAATTTGAGCAGTATTTCAACTTGGGATAAATTGTTTTATTTAAATATTGAATTAATGTCTAATTTGTTTTTTGATATGTTGTTACAAAGATTCAGCTATTATGGTTTAATTACTGTTTTGTAAAATTTTAGTCAAAATGTTTGACTTTATTCAGATATTTATTATTGAGATTCAAGTTATTTGCGGTTGATACTTTAAATGTGATTTTTATATTATGAATCAATAATTATACAATCTAAATACTTTTACTTAAAAAAAACATTATTTACATTATTCGGACTATTGTCCTCATCTTTGTCGCCATATTTATCACAACATTTCGGCCGTTGTACACTCCGGCCTTCTTCAGGTGGCTGGAATGTCGAACTGAACCCTTTATTTTGCTCACTGGGGTAGACTGTTCTAGTTCCACGTGCCATGTTTAATGGATGTCAGTTATCAGTTATCTCCTGTTAATTTCCCTCTGAAAGTTCTCCACTGCCTTAATCAGGTATTGAACACACACTCTCATGGCCGAAACGTTGTGATAAATATGGCGACAAAGATGAGGGCAATAGTCCGAATAATGTAAATAATGTACATAATACCTTATCTCAGAAATATAGACAGACTGTTAAAAAAAACAATTTGAATGTGTTCTTAAAGAAGGAAGCACTGATTAAAAGTTCTACCTCAAAGATAATTATACACTGTAACATTCCATTGTTTTATTGTCTAGTCAGGTTACATTTTTTTATTTTTACATATAATTTATTTTTGGACTTGAATTTTAACATTAAAAAAAGATTTGTAGATATTTGCTATTTATATGTAATAGAACTTTGAATTATATTTTTGTTTTCAGTTTTAATAATAATTATAGCATATTGTATTGAAATTTTCTCATAAAATATTATAAAGATGGAAAAAATGAAATTTCCCAAAAGTAAAAACGGAATTTCCCAAAAGTAAAAACGGAATTTCCCAAAAGTAAAAACGGAATTTCCCAAAAGTAAAAACGGAATTTCCCAAAAGTAAAAACGGAATTTCCCAAAAGTGGAAACGGAATCCAGGAAAATTTGAAATGGAAAATCAGGGGCCCCAAGTACCTGAAGTACAAAAGTGAGGTTTAGTGATTTCTCAGAAAAATGAAGGAGAACTGGTGGTTGGCAAAGGCTACAGAACTTCAGGAAGCAACAGATAGGAAGGACTTTTAAGGTCTACAGTCCAAGAGAGAATGGAGTCATGCTAGTACTCTCCTCAAATGGACAGATGCCTCTGCCAGACAAATCTGACACCTTGAGCTGCTGGAAGTCAGTTTTAAATACACTATCTATCACTGATGAAGATGTTATTGCAGCCACTTCCCAAGATCCTGAAATACAAGAAATGTCTTTCAAGCCAACCTTGCAGGAAGTCTTGGACTTCATGAAACAAATCTCTTCAGGCAAAATACCTAGAAAGAATATTATTCCAGCCAAAATCTACAAGTATGGTGGTAAAAAGTTAGTCAAAAACTACTCAAGCTCTTCAAAGTAATATGGAAGGCTGGTTGTGTTCCTCAAGACTACAAAGATGCTTTAAATACAAGAATAAATACAATAGAAACGTCCATGGAATATCTCCGTTGTCAATTGCTGTTAAAATATTAGATAGACCAATTCTGAACAGGATTATTAAGCACATGTCAATAAGATTTGCCCAGAACTACAGTATGGTTTCAGGTTCGGTCATGCCACTATTGATATGATCTTCTCACTCTGTCAGGTAGCTGAAAAAGTGTGCAAAAAGAGCCAGGAGTTGTATATGGTTGTCCGTTGACCTTTACTAAGGGCGCTTCAACACAGTAAATCATTAAAAACTCTGGAAAGTTCTTAAAAAGCTTGGAATCCCTGACAAAATGCTGTGAATGTTATAATCTCCTTCCATGAGGGGATAAAAGCTGCTGTTGTATCTGATGGGAAATTCTCCAATTCCTTAGATGTTACAAATGGCATGAAGCAAGGTTGTGTCATGGCCCCTGTTCTCTTTGAATGCAAGCAGATTCAGGGTATCAGACAACCAAGATTTCCCCACTTCCAAAATTCAAAAATATTTCCGATAGACTTCACATCCTTTGCGCTGTTAGCTTTTACATTTTGTTTGATAAATCATAAATGCCATGATATTACTATCATACGCAAGGATAGAAGTGATATAAATTATTTAAGTGAACAAATTATTTAACTGAACAAATTATTTATCTCGTTATTTTTAAGGAAAACTTTCAGCACTTTAATTTATTTTTTTTGTACTTAGCTTTCACCTTTACATTTATGATACTTTATGGAAAATATATTATAAAAAAATTAAGTACACTATGTACATTATTTGGACTATTGTCCTCATCTTTGTTGCCATATTCAGTAACGTTTCGGCCGTTGCACGCTCCAACCTTCAAGTGGTTGGAATGTCGAACTGAACCCTTTATTTCGCTTGCTGAAATTTCATAAGATGTTATACTTGAAGATACCCTTCTCAGTTGAAATTGAAAAATCAAATTAACTTCTCTACAGGTGTTTTGCAAAAATAAAGAGAACAATGCTTAACTCAAATAACGTGACTTGCTAGTCTTCCGTACTTTTTAATTACAGCCGTTTTATGAACACATTACATTTCTTAATTAGTGCGGAGTCTTCTGATTGGTCAAAGTGAAGTGATACAATTTATAATGCCGTATAAAAAGATCTCTATCTCATAAGGCCATTTACGAAACTGAATGCCGTTTTCACTAATTTTATAATATTTTAACAACTTAAATGTAAAAATCTAAAATAATTAAAGGAATAATTTTATTAAAAATTCATTTTTCATCGAAAAAGTTTTTACTTTCAGAAAACATTGTCCATATTCATAAAAACAACTTTAAAAAGTAAATAAAAGCTTTTGAAATTAAATATCTTTGTTTTATTGAGTTTTACTTTTTTTTGTAGGTTACAACTTACAATTCAGAGCTGATTTTCAGGTGGGGGGGGGTCCCAACTAAAAAAAAAAAATTAAAAAAATACATGATTTCTTTTCCTCAAAGCCTTGTGCTTTAATACATAATTTTAATCAATCACTAAAGAAAAACTGAATGCTATTGAATTTTTAGAGTTGTTTTCATAAAATTAGTTATGGGGAGGTAATAAATATTTGCCATGACTAAAAAAAAATATATTTTTATAATTTCCATCATTTGTGAATAGTTTTTGAAAGTTTCATTAACATCCGACAATTATTTTTGCAAAATTTTCCAAAGTAATGTCTGTCATACAAAAAAAAAAAATAAAATAAAATAAAAAAAGTGCTAAAAATTTGTTATTTACTAGTTCCGAGAAACAAGATTTTTTTTAATCTAAATTTAGAATGTTCTACAAAGAAGGAAAACGAATTATTTTTTAAATTAAAAAAATACTTTGGTCTTTCTTTCCTCTTAAAAATAACAAACATAGACGATAAAATTTTGATTTCGTCAAGTTTGGCGTCTTTTTCACCTTGCTCTTTTTTTTTTTTTTTTTTTCCATTTGTGAATAAGTCCTGAAAATTTTATTAAAATCCAACAATTATTTGATTTTTCCAAGAATTTCCAAAACGATGTGTTTTTAACGCAAAAAAAAAAAAAAAAAAAAAAATTCCCCATACTGATCTTTAGCCCACCCACTGGCGCAAGAAAAATCAGATTTTTAAACCAAAATTTCGAACGTGCTTGAAATGATTAAGAAAATTAATAAAATAAGCAAACAATACTTTTTGTGTCTTTTTTACTCTTTCTTTACTTTTTTTAGTCTACGTTTTAATAACAAACAAACATTTTTGACGATAAAAGTTTGGGGTAATTTTTCATCATGGTAATGCTCTTTTTTAGAAATTTTTGTGGGTACCTATGCGATATAAACATTTATTTACCAACTTTAATTCATTTTTGCCACAACACTAAGTAATTCACTATATAAGTAATAATAGCCTGTAGGACCAATAACATTTTGGTTTCGGTGAAGCGAAAATGTTAGTTTCCATAGCAACATTGTTTGCAATATTTTTTTCTTTAACTTTCAAATTCCTTACATTTCTGATTTTTAATTTAAAAATTTATTTGAAAAAATATTTACAACTTCATTTCATTTTTAATTTTCTTATGTTTCTACTTTAAAAAATTTAGGCATTCATTATTTAAATTTACTTATTTATTTTAATTTTTGTTAAATGAGGAGAAAACTTCCTCTTCTTAAATGTGTGGAATTTTCTAAAATCCATAAAACGCGCAAATTAACGTTCGAATTTTGAAAAACATTAAGTTTCTGTTTAACTAAGAAAAAAAAAAAAACAATATTTAAAAATGTGCTGATATCAATGATATCAGCACATTTTTAAATATTGTACCTCCACTTTTTCGGCATAAATTATCGATACCTAAGTTTAAAATGCATTTTTTAAAATGAAAAAATATGCTTGAATATTTCATTTTAGTTTTACTTGAAAGTTGAATCATTAAATTTATTATTTCCATTAAGTAAACAATTCTGGTATATTTCAGATAGAAACTATATACATTGGAATGTCAAATTTAATTTTAAATTTTTAAATTTTCAAAAAACCCGCCATTTTCTTAATTTTAAGAAATTTGTAAACAAACACAAATTTATCGATTTTAAAAATATTTAAAAAAATTTCTGACACGTCATTTTAGCAAAATTAGAAAATTTAATGTTAAATTAATCTGATTTAAAAAAAATATTACTTAATTATAGCATAAAAAAGAAATATACAACGAATTATTAACGATTGGTACCGTAATTTTGATCCGATACTTGATCCACGTGTTGATTGACAAGTGATGACAGCTTACGACGGATGACCATAAATGAAAATTACTAGAAATCTGAGTGAACCCTTTTATTTTTAGTTTTACTGTTATGTCTATTTATTAGAATAAAGGGACAAAACTCTTTTTATAATAATGGCAATTTCAGTGTACCGTACATGGAAATAAGGAATGTATTAAGTAGAAAAATACAACATAAAAAATTATTTGAAAAAAAAGTGGAATCACTAAATTTATTAAACTTGGCAATTTTGAACTCGTAAATTTTGTTTCTACTTAATTACTAATTATCAAAAGGAAATAAGCTAATACAGAGTTTTGCACGATTTTTAAACTATTATAAATTATCATAATCAAAATGTAAAACAAATAAAAAATTCTTGTAAAATTTAATTATTCATCAGAAAAAATTTATTTCTTCAGGCAATAATGACCTTAATATTACTTATTTACAAAAGCAATTAAAAGCTTTTCTAATTAAGTAATATCATAGTTTTATTGGATTCATTATTTTTCTATTCAAAGCTCATTTTACAAAAGTTGGAACAAATTAGAAAAAAAAAAGTAGGTGATTTACCATCTCCAATGACTCTTACTTTAAACAAAAAAAAATTGTAAGGAAATAAAAAGAATTGAAAAAAATTTCGGGAAAATAAGTAAGTGGGGTGTAACATATTAAAAAAAAAAATATTTTTTACTAAAATTTACTAAAAAGAAATATTTCAAAAATAATTTCATTCATTGGTGAAATAAGTCCTGAAAATTTCATTAAAATCGGACAATTACTTTAATTTTACAAGAATTTCCAAATCAATGGGTTTTCAACGGGAAAAAAGCGCAAAAAAAAACAATGTTATTTTTACAGCACCGCGATGACGTAAAAAAAAGAAAAATTTAACCAAAATTTCGAACGTGTTAAAAAATATTAAAAAATATCAAAAAATAATTAAAATACACTTTGGTCTTTCATCTTAATAATAACATAAGCGTTTTGACGATAAAAATTTATTTTCGGTAAGTTTGTGGCATTTGTTTATTACGCTATGCTGTTTTCCCGCGAAAAAGTGGAGGTACCTATATCAATTTGTTTTGTTTTTTTTAAATTTCTTTCTTCCTATTCATATGTTGACAAAAAAATTTCATTTAGTTCCGCTATTAATTTATTTCTTTTAAAAATCCATAGAATCAATTGTATTGTCCACCTACTTGTATTTTTAAATAAATTTAATTTAATTTATTAACTAACAGTAAAGGACGATAACAATTTAAGCGGGTGGGTGTGTAAAATTAACTGTAGTGAGTGTAAAAAAAAAAAAAAAAAAAAAAAAAAAAAACATCTTTTAAAAGATTTTTTGGGACCCCAAATACAAGCATTTATGATAAATTACGATAGTATTTGCAAAAATTATTTCATTTTGGATGTCACAATTTCAATCTGGAGTAGCGCCTGACAGAATGAATTTAATTTTAAAAACAAAACCTCACTTGTTTTTCTTGAAGCAATTCCAATTCAAATTTTATTTTAACCTTAAAAATCGTATTTATTAGATTATTACAAAATGTACATAAAAAAAAAAAAAAAAAAAAATCCATAAATCTGGAATAATTTCCTTCTACTACTAGATTTCAATACAATTGTTTAGGGATGAAGAGAAATAGCAAAAAAAAAAAAAAAAAAAAAGTCAAAGAACACGTGTTGCAAGTTGCATTGCGATGCAACAGGTTTTTTTGAAAAACGATCAGAATGTCATACAAAAATAATCTAAAATTATTTATTTTCTTATATTTCTAATTTACTTTGGCAAAATTTAATTTTGCTGAGAAAAAGTGAGTTTCTTTGTTTGCTATGAAAAAAATAACTTTTTAAAAATATGATTTTTTTTTTACACAGCATTTTTAAAAAAAACATTTATTTTTAAAAAACGATTTAGCCTGATTTCGGGGTGGTCTTTTTTTTTTCATTTTAGAAATATTTCCACTATCATACTTGCAAATAAATTTAACGGAAAAAAAATAAAACAAATAAATAATCTGTATTGTAAACAAGAGTTTTTTGGGGATTTTTTTTCTAGGAATCTTTAAAAATCCGAAACCAGTTTTAAAACGGAAAACGAAAACCATTCCGCTCTGACAGAAGGTAAAGAAGACTGACTGACTTGTTGTGTTTACAAACACACACAGACATCATGATTTTATTTTTATACACCGTCCCATCCTTGCAGTTTTTAAATCAATTAAACAAATTTTTATGATAATTAAGTCATTGTGCATCAAATTAGTTTATTCAAAAATTAAATTTATCCACGTGGGTGTGACTTAATAAAAGAAGGTATGTTCAATCAATATTTCGCTCGAACTTAGCATACCCTGATGAACAAAGGGCCCAAAATTGATTAAAAATTTTTTTCGTCGTCTAAATGTTTAGATTATTAATAAAAGGAAAGATCTAAATATTTTCTGAATATTTTTTCATATTTTTTAATCACTCCTATTACGTCCAAAATTTTATTTGAAAATCTTGTTTCTTTTTTGAGTCAACGAAATTTTGATAAAAATAAAAATTTTACATCCTGAAAATAAATAAATAAGAGTAAAACACTGCAATTTCTTAAAGCGGTGAATTACAAATATTTTCAACAAGGGATAATGTTAAAAAATGTAAGAGATGAAAACAAAGAATATTTTAGTTTTTTTTTTATTCCTAAGAGAAAAAAAAAAAAAAACAATTTTATTTTTATTTTAAAAGTAATTCGAATAAAACCAGTCATGCTACAAATTAAATTTAAGAATATTTTATTAGAAAAATGTTTCTTCAAAATTACAAGACTTAATTTAATATCTGAAATCACTGAAGTATTTTATTTTTTATTATTATTTTGTTATTCAAAAAAACAAAAACAAAAAAAAAACACATTTGGCAACAATATTAAAAATCCCTTGTTCAAATTGTTTATTTATTATTTTTTTTTACTATTATTATTATTACTTACCTCGCCGCATGCACGTGTTATTAGAGATACTTCAAATAAGTAAAATTCAAAAGCTTTTTACCTGGAGAAAAATAAATAAGGGTATAAAATTATACCACTCAATACACCATTCCAAAAATACAGCCACAAAAATAATCCCGGAGACCGGCAAGAAAAAAAGAAGGCAACAAAATGTCAACTGCTGCTTGCCGCCATTGGTCTTGTAATTTCCATTCATTAAAAAAAATGCAGACGCCGTTTCGTAGATTTAAACACTTTTAGTTTCGTATCAGAGAAAAGTAAGCAAGAAATCAAAATAAGAAACAAAGGTAAAACAAAGAAGGTATTTTAGACTCTACTTATCGATGTAATAAAAAGTTATAAAATATTTAAACTTGGTTAAAGAAGTGAAAAAATTATGGAATCCGAAAGTAAAAATAACGATGAGTACTACTACTGTATCGGAATGCTTATTTTTAATTTTAGGACGATCGACGAGTAAAGCGAAAAAGTCTTTGCATTGGAGGAAGAACCTATGAATCCAAGAAAGAATTGAAATTACCGATTTACGAAGATGCGAGTTTTGGGATAGAAATCGAATTAAATATCAGTTGATCTCTAATGAAAACATTTGGGATACAACGTATATGAATAGAAAACAAAACTCAGTCACTCTTTCTTTCTTTTACTTACAAACTAGAGTAGACGAAAATCAGTTTTAGCAACAGATGATCATAAAAATTAATTAAATACTCTCAAACAAAAGAATTTAAAAATTTTGATAGTCTCAATCTCCCGTATGAGTTCGGGTCTTGTGACAGGTTCATCAATTTTATTTATTTATTTTTTATTTATTATTATTATTATTATTTTTATTTTCTTTGCTTTCTGGCGTTTACACATTTCTTTCCGGGTCCCACCCAGGGACCTAAGGTTAGAAATGGCATCATGACACTTTTCACTGACAAAAAAAAAAATAAAAATTACATAGATAGAGCCCTTCGTAAAGTGTGGGCTGTACTTGTCAGAACAATTTTTTGTATCTCCTTGAGGCATGGGCTTCCAGGAATCCCTGCAATCAGTCTACTGCAATCTTTTCCAACCAGTCCTAGGGCTCCAACTACAACAGGGATTGTTGATGTTCCCATATGCCACATTTTCGAGACTTCTATTTCAAGGTCCTTGTATTTTGACAGCTTTTTGAATATCTTCAAAGATACATTGCAGTCAGCAGGGACTGTCATATCAATAAGGAGGCACCGTTTTTGTTTGTGGTCTTTAATAACAATATCTGGGCGGTTGGCCTTGATTGTTCTGTCAGTGTGAATTGTGTAGTCCTATAGAATTGTAACAGGTCCTATCTCCGTAACCGGGTCTGGGTGGTGTTGGTACCAGTTTCTTTCAGTTTCCTTCCCGTAGAAGTTGCAGATTTTCCAGTGCAGATATTGGCCCACTCTGTCATGTCGCGTTTTATATTCAGTGGGTGCCAACATCGTGCAACCTGATACAAGATGATCAATCGTTTCTGGATATTTATCACAGAATCTGCATTTTGGGCTGACACAATATTTTAGTATATGTGCTTGATAATTTCTAGTTAGCAAGCATTGGTCCTGTGCAGCAAGGATAAAACCTTCAGTTTCCGCTTTCAACCCTGCACTGCGTAGCCACTGATGGGTACGGGTTTTGTCTACATCAGCTTGTTTGATACGGGCAGAGTATTAGCCATGAAGCGGTTTATCTTGCCATCGCTTCTGTATCTGATCGGTTGCATTCGTCTTTGCCGTCTTTTTCAAGTATTTTGCAGTTTCAGCCGGTGTATTGTGCTGTAGTTGCATCTCTAAGCCCATTTGAAGCTCCAGTTTGAATTTGTTGGCTTCTTTCATTACGGAGTAAAGACGCTTACTACTTTCATGTTCCTTGACACATACCATCATTCAGTCTTCTGTAGTTTCCAAGTATCTTTGGAGGCCAATTGTTGTAGTTTTGTAGGACATTTCTAGTTGAACTAATCCTCTGCCTCCTTCGGATCTGGGCACATACAGACGATCAACATCAGCTTTCGGATGATGCATGCGATAGCAAGTGAGAAGCTTTCTCGTTTTGGCGTCCATTCGCTTAATTTCAGCTATGGTCCAGTTAAGGACACTAAAGCTGTAATGCACCACTGGGACAGCCAATGTGTTTATAGCTGATATTCTATTTTTTGAGTTTAGTTCAGTATTTAGTATCAGACGTACACGCCTGTAGTACTCTTTTCTTATTTTTTCTTTCATTTGGGGGTGTTGTATGCCATCTCCTTCGCTAATTCCTAGGTACTTATAAGCTTCTTCATGCTCCAATTCCCTAATCTTTGTGACAAAATCTAAATCTATTGAGGGTGTTTCTGTAATTCTACCTTTCTTGAATGTTACTTTTGCACATTTATTTAATCCGAAGTCCATACCTATGTCGTCACTAAAGTATTTTACAATATTGAGGAGGCCTTTCAACTCATTGTTGTCTTTGGCAAAGAGTTTGAGATCATCCATGTATAGTAGGTGATTGAATATTTTCTTATTTATTTTGTAACCATAGCTACTGTTGTTCAGTTCATGTGTAAGAGGGGTTAAGGATAAACAAAACAGAAGGGGTGACAGAGAGTCTCCTTGAAAAATTCCACGTCGGATATTCAGACGGTTGGATATGGCAGTGCCCCCGGTGTGCCTAAGGTATAGTTTTGTGTTCCACATCCCCATGCTGTGCTTAAGAAAGTTTAATACCACAGGGGAGACTTTGTACATTTCCAAAGTCTTAAGGATCCAAGAATGTGGGACACTATCAAAGGCTTTACGATAATCAATCCACGCTGCACTGAGATTTCTGCGTCGTCTCCTGCAATTTTCCAGGATCATTTTATTTATCAGAAGTTGATCTTTGCAGCCATATGAACCTCTACTGCATCCCTTCTGTTCCAGCGAGAGAATGCTGTTTGTTTCGAAAAAGGAATAAGTACGGTTCGTCAGTACAGACGTGATCAACTTATACGTCGTGGAAAGACATGTTATCGGTCTATAATTTTTCGGGTCGTCTGTTTCAGTTGTTTTTGGTATGAGGTATGTAATACCTTCAGTAACCCATTCCGGGATTTTATTGGGATTATTTACAAGCGTTGATAATGTTTTCGCAAGTATGCCATGGGTAGATGAGAGATGATACAGCCAGAAATTGGGCAACTTCGGGATTTCGTTAGTGCTTGCCTAACATCATCTGTGGATATATTTTCCCATTCTTGCAGAGGTGTATCCAGCAGTCGTTCTTCTTCACGCCGTATCCATTCTGCATTTGGGTTACATTCTTTTGGGTTGCTCCAAATATTTTCTCAAAATGTCTGTACATTATCGATCTATGGTGGCGTTTCGACATGTATAGGTGTTTTTCCAATTTCCCTGTAAAATTTCTTAAGATCTTTTCGGAATATTTTATTTTGGCGATAGAATCTACAACGTTTCTCGTATCGTCTTGTTCTCTGTGCTTTTAGCTGAAGTTTCTGTTTCAGCATTTCCTTGATCGATGGAATATCAATTAGGGATTTAATGCTATATTTCCGTTTGATCTTTTTGGATTTACGTGTGGAAATATTAGGGTTTCTGGTGAGCTCATCTAATATAGACAGCTCACATCTGATTTGTTTTATTTCTCGTATCAGTCTGGTTTTCCAAGCTGGTTCTCTGTGTCTGTTAATTTTATTTATTGTCTTGACACCAAGCTTCCGAGTCGCTGCTAGAGCTGTTGCGTATATGACGTTGTTAACTTCTGTTATGTTTCCCGGTGGTTTATCTGTTAACAGTGTTTCCAGGGCAGCATTGTATATTTTCACGATGTGCTTGTTGGGATTTGTCATATGGATTTTCGGGAGCTGGTCTCTGTCTGGCAATTGTATGAAAGTTACTCTGCTGAGTACTTGGATGACGTCATTTTTCGCTTCGGTGATTTCAGCTTCGTGGTTTTCAAGGAATTCTAAATTAATGTACCTGGAGTCATCTTCAGTGACAATTTCTGGAGAACTAGAGGTTGTGTCTAAGGTAGAATCTTCAGTTTCATTTCCTGGGAGATTATTTCGTATTTCATTCGCTTTAGCGTCCACCTCATCCTCTGTCGCATTCTTTATTTCAACATTCGTCTCAACAGAGTTTGAGTGATGGGTCATAGTATTTTGTCTTATATCTAATTTTATATTATCTATTTCTGCCTTTGAGAGTCTGTTGTTTCGCATGATATCTCTTCGGACATTGGCAAGCATGTTTGGATTGAGGTTAGGTCTTATATCATTTCCCACCATATATCTCCATATTTGGTATGTTTGATTGGTGGTGTTCTTTGCTGGGTTTTCGAGTGCAGTGAAGAAGGATGTCATAACTTGTCGATACTCTTCGCGGCTCCATTTCGTTCGTTTAATTTTTACTAGTCGATTTGGCATTGAGACACTTGGTCCAAGGTTGGCGATAATCCGGGTTTGGTGACCTAGTGTCTCTTCGTGTGTGGAAGAGTTTGTTCCAGTGACAGACTTTTCGACCTCAGACTGGTTCCTCTCTGAGGGACGCGGCCCTTGTTGTCCCGGTTGACGGCCGATCCGGTATGAGATATTACCAGCTTTAGGACGAGACTCGAAGAAGGTCCAAGAGCAAGCCCAGATTTGAGATAGTGGGTTTATTAATATATCGAAGTTCATAACAGTGTATGGTATTCAGTTGGGTAGACAATACTAAGTTTTAACTTAGTATAAGTCCGAGTGACACCTCCAAGTGGGATAATTAGATTTCAGTATATATAGACATAAAAAAAAAATACAAGTTAAAAAAAAAAAAAAATATATTAGATGAGAGAAAATGGAACTGAAAAGCAAGGAATTAACTTGAGTCATTAGGATTTACAATCATATCAAACTAAAGGAAAAGTATCATTCAAAGATGCTACATTTACCATTTCTTACAACTTCGGAGCATGGCACAAGTGACTCTCCACAAAAGTTCAATTTTCCGTCGCCAACGACAGATACTTATCAAATTTTATGGGGTAGGCTGGACTTATACTACAGATTGGTAGGGGGGAATATCGAAGAATTCATTAAACAAAGGGGTAGGAGCAAAGGAATAAAAGTTATACTTTTCCGGTCATCTCTCAACCTACTTGCCGCTGAAAGATATGTTTTAAAATTTTCACTCAAAGAGATGATAGACAAAGGGCAGAGCATTGTAGGAAAATTACACCTGTAGCCATGAAAAAAAACAAAAAAACAGAAAACACAGATATAATACAGTATGATCCCTGTCAGTGTGGACATATATACATGTACATTCAATATATATATATATATATATATATATATATATATATATATATATATATATATATAAGTTGTAAGGAACTTGGTAAACCGAATTGATAAATCCAAAGAGGATGAAATCCTGAGAGCTCAATGTTAGGACAGAGCTAATATGTAATGAAAAACAAACCACTTTAATGTACCATTACGATAATTTATTTCACCTAAATCCTTTTTTAAGGATTCAGGATCATCAGGTAAATCTTCCAACAACGAATTGAGAAAAAAAAATGGGATTAGAAATTGGTGGGTAGTGTAATTTTTGTAATTTAATAGAGGGGGTTGAGAGTGGTAGTTAACCAGACAATATAAAGTATAGGGAGGGGTTAATTTTATATCTCTCTTAAGTATGTTTTATATTGGAGTAATAGGAGTGACAGAAAACTTGACCTCTTTAGATGGTTAATAAAACGGAAATGAATTGTAGAAAATGTATACAAGTGAGTCTTACGGTAAAGAGAGAGATAGGGGGGAGGGGGAAAGAGAGATGGAGTTGTTATAATTTTTGTTTTAACAAAATTATGTAAAAGATAGTTTACAATGTTTGATAGAAAATTCGATGTCTGAAAAAAATTTTGTTATTAACTTAAATGTTTAATTTTTTAAGTAAATAGTTTCAGGACTAAATATAACTATTATTGTAATAAACATATTTATCTAGGACATAAAGAAATATTTAAAATCTTAATAGTTTATTCACCCGACTAATTGTATTTCCACAATATAAAAAAAAAAAAAAAAAAAAAATATAACATCTATTTTAATATTTAAAATTAATTTATGAATGTAATTTATTTATTATATTGGTAAACTAAATTAAAGATTAGGTTTCATTATTTAATAGAATTTGAGGGTAATATTAATTTTCATTTATTCATATATGCCTCACAAATGTATTCATGTGAATCCCTACATACATACGATCATTAACAAGCAAAAAAAAAAAAAAAAAAAAAAAAAACATTTGAGATAATTTACACAAAAATTCATTTATCCTCGTACATAAACTATATATACATTTTACAATCTTTATCTATATTTCAAAATATATATAGATTTCACAGTTAAAATTTAATTTTATCAGTGTGATTTCGGTAGTGTTTCATTTTAAAGGAATTTAGCTAATTTTATTACTATTATTAATAGTCAAAGAATGGTATATTTAAAATTTAAATTATCAACTTAGAAATGAAACTCCCTTCAGAAGAAAACAAAATTTAAACTATAGAATATTACAAAAGAGAACCAATATTTCCTTTAAAATCAATTCATGTACGTACGCACATATATACATACACACACACAAACACATACATATATATATATATACCTATATACATACACACACACATATATACATCCACACATATATATACACATATACATACATATACAATTCATATATCCATATACAAATGAAATCTATGTATCAAAAAAATAATCTAACCATTTAATCATCCGTATATATATATAGAGAGAGAGAGAGAGAGAAACATACTCATATACACATACACACCCTTAAATAGATATACATTCATATATAAGCACAAAACCCTACATACAAAACAAAATATAAAAAGAATACATATATACATATATATATATATATATATATATATACATAAATATACATATACATATGTACATTTACCAAATATAAATTCTAAGGTAATTACGTCTATATACATATATAGATTACAAGTAGTTTAAAACTATATAAACACACATGTTTAAGTACATGTACACACACATATACTCGTACATATATATATAATATACATATACATACAAAACAAACATAAAAACATTTATACATATACATCCACACCCATGCAGCATACACGTTAAAAAAAAAAAAAAAAAATATTCAGTATTCAAACATGCTTCATATTAGTATATCTATACTCACACACGTGTATATCTATTTATACATATATATCCATACTATCATACATATGTGTCCACAATATAAATACATAGTTACCCTTATCTATAATGTTCATATATATATATCTAAATAAGTTCACATAAAAAAAAAAAAAAAAAAAAAATTGTAAGTTCCAACACATTTATCAAAGAGCACAGTGTCAGTATTTTCATATATTCATTTAAAACAATTTATATTTTCTATTTATATATCTACACATACTTTGTTAAAATGAGGTGATTTTTATGCCTACATTTACAAATCAACTCATTATGTCTGTTCAATAGTATGTCCGGATCCTTATGTTTTATAATTAGAATTTTTTCCATAATGCACAAATTGCATCGGTCTCTGAAATTAATCGGAGTTTTGGCTTTTGAGACGATTTTCCATTCTATTTGTGGGGTTAATTGGAAAACAATTAAATGAATATATGAAAATACTGACACTGTGCTCTTTGATAAATGTGTTGGAACTTACAATTTTTTTTTTATTTTTTTTTTATGTGAACTTATTTAGATATATATATATGAACATTATAGATAAGGGTAACTATGTATTTATATTGTGGACACATATGTATGGTAGTATGGATATATATGTATAAATAGATATACACGTGTGTGAGTATAGATATACTAATATGAAGCATGTTTGAATACTGAATATTTTTTTTTTTTTTTTTTTAACGTGTATGCTGCATGGGTGTGGATGTATATGTATAAATGTTTTTATGTTTGTTTTGTATGTATATGTATATTATATATATATGTACGAGTATATGTGTGTGTACATGTACTTAAACATGTGTGTTTATATAGTTTTAAACTACTTGTAATCTATATATGTATATAGACGTAATTACCTTAGAATTTATATTTGGTAAATGTACTATGTATATGTATGTATGTATATATATATATATATATATATATATATGTATATATGTATTCTTTTTATATTTTGTTTTGTATGTAGGGTTTTGTGCTTATATATGAATGTATATCTATTTAAGGGTGTGTATGTGTATATGAGTATGTTTCTCTCTCACTCTCTCTCTCTCTATATATATATACGGATGATTAAATGGTTAGATTATTTTTTTGATACATAGATTTCATTTGTATATGGATATATGAATTGTATATGTATGTATATGTGTATATATATGTGTGGATGTATATATGTGTGTGTGTATGTATATAGGTATATATATGTATGTGTGTGTGTGTGTGTGTATGTATATATGTGCGTACGTACATGAATTGATTTTAAAGGAAATATTGGTTCTCTTTTGTAATATTCTATAGTTTAAATTTTGTTTTCTTCTGAAGGGAGTTTCATTTCTAAGTTGATAATTTAAATTTAAATATACCATTCTTTGACTATTAATAATAGTAATAATATTAGCTAAAATTCCTTTAAAATGAAACACTACCGAAATCACACTGATAAAATTAAATTTTAACTGTGAAATCTATATATATTTTGAAATATAGATAAAGATTGTAAAATGTATATAGTTTATGTACGAGGATAAATGAATTTTTGTGTAAATTATCTCAAATGTTTTTTTTTTGTTTTTTTTTTTTTGCTTGTTAATGATCGTATGTATGTAGGGATTCACATGAATACATTTGTGAGGCATATATGAATAAATGAAAATTAATATTACCCTCAAATTAGTCAAATTCTATTAAATAATGAAACCTAATCTTTAATTTAGTTTACCAATAAATTACATTCATAAATTAATTTTAAATATTAAAATAGATGTTATATTATATATATATATATTTTTTTTTTTTTTTTTTTTTTTTTATATTGTGGAAATACAATTAGTCGGGTGAATAAACTATTAAGATTTTAAATATTTCTTTATGTCCTAGATAAATATGTTTACAATAATAGTTATATTTAGTCCTGAAACTATTTACTTAAAAAATTAAACATTTAAGTTAATAACAAAATTTTTTTCAGACATCGAATTTTCTATCAAACATTGTAAACTATCTTTTACATAATTTTGTTAAAACAAAATTATAACAACTCCATCTCTCTTTCCCCCTCCCCCCTATCCCTCTCTTTACCGTAAGGCTCACTTGTATACATTTTCGACAATTCATTTCCGTTTTATTAACCATCTAAAGAGGTCAAGTTTCTGTCACTCCTCCTACTCCAATATAAAACATACTTAAGAGAGATATAAAATTAACCCCTCCCTATACTTTATATTGTCTGGTTAACTACCACTCTCAACCCCCTCTATTAAATTACAAAAATTACACTACCCCCAATTTCTAATCCCATTTTTTTTTCTCAATTCGTTGTTGGAAGATTTACCTGATGATCCTGAATCCTTAAAAAAGGATTTAGGTGAAATAAATTATCGTAATGGTACATTAAAGTGGTTTGTTTTTCATTACTTATATATATATATATATATATATATATATATATATATATATATATATATAATATTATTATTATTATTATTATTATTTATTTTCTCTTTTGTTAATCATTGATCAAAAAATGCATGAAAATATCTTTGTGTTGTAATTTATTCTTTTTCTTCGTCTACTTCTGCAAATGATGACAATCTGCCATTTATGTTAGAATATATTGGTTGCCATTGCTTTTACTTGAACTAGAAGTCATGAACTCAACCTATAATGATGATGATGATGATGATGATGATAATAATAATATGATGATGATGGGAGTGCTTTCTTTAAGTCATGGTTCCGTGAGTAAGAATTTACACACAAAATTTGGTTCTCTTCATTTCACAGTAGAAACAATGATTTTCTGTGGGTGGGGAGCAGGCCTGTCTTGTGGAACAAAGCTTAAACATCAACCTTATTACCAGGGCTGTCAAATGTATTTTTGTAAAGTAGCAAACAAAACCACCCAAATATACTAAATTTACAATTTAATTGTAAGCATACACTACAGCATACTTGTAAATGAGAGAATATAGATTCTTATCAAAAGTTCAAAACCATCTTAAGTAATTGAATGATAAAGTTTTAAAAAATAATATGTAATGCATTTTGTCCTCAAAAAAGTAATTTTTTAAAATAATGATATTCACTCTGTACTAGTCCCGAGAGCCACTCGAGGTAGAGGAATAGAGAGTATGAAGCACAGTTTGTGCAGATATGTGGGGAATATAACGGTTAACCTTAGACTTGAACAGGTTAAGATTGTAGCAATCAGGGAATCATTCTCTAGGGAGTTGGTTTCACAAAGAATCGGTTTGTAGGAAGAAGCTGCTCAGGTGGAACTTACATCTGGTTAATGGAATACGAAAAGAATGAGGCGGGTTTGCTATAATGTATGTGGCCTGGCAGGGCTATGCTGTGAAAGTTAGAGCATTACCGTATTTTCAGTCTGGTCCAGCTCTTACAAAAGTATTGGTTAGCAGGAGTCAGATACTTGTTGGAGCAGTACAGGGAACTGACCATTTTTCCAGCATCTTTAGTGATGGATCATAGGTATGAGTTCCACTTGAGGTCTGGGTTGAGTTTAAGTTCCAATAGACACTCAAAACATGAGACCTCCCTGAGGGAATATTTGTTTATCACAATTGGTTCAAAGTTCTGGGTTCAATTGGTGATAATGGAATGTCACTAATTTGGTTTTTGAAGCATTGAATGTAACCAGCCTGTTTTTCCATGACTGAGCTGTTCGAGCTAGGTACGAGGAGGAATCAGCTTCCCAGCTGTGGTTATCTAGACTTTTGGAGGAGTACCCACATATATTCTTTTATCATCAACTTAGATAATCATAAATAACTGGAATATACTCTTAGATCATTTATGTAAAGTAGAAAGAGGGCTGAACCAAGAAGCGGATTTTGGGAAATGCCCATGTTGATTGCTTGGGCCTTAGAGAACTGGCTGTTAACAACTACCTTCAGGGAAAGACTACTCATCAGGAAAGACTTTATATGTTCTTATTGATGGAATATCTAAGGAGGAAAAGGCGATATAAGTGTAAAAGTTTATAATTATACACAAGGAAAATACTGAAAAAGTAGGAAAACTAAACTTTCAATTTTAAAATTTCAGTTACTTATATTTGTAATCTCATATAAGTAGTACTCGATTACTTTTTGCTTAGTCAGTAGTCTATTTCATATTACCATCTTATCAATACTTGTTTAATTTGATTACAAACTCCTAACAACAAAATAAATTGAGTATAATCCATTGTTTGTGATAGTCTTTTACAATACAAGAGAGTATTTCAGTTTTAAGCATAGAATGGTCTTTCACTTTGTATGGATAACTCCTACATGATCTGTCAAAATGCTGCTAGATGGTACTGCTAAAGGACTATAAAAGAAAGAACATAATCTTCCTCTTTCTCTCTTTTTGACCTAACATGCAACAGGTCATAGTTTCAACATAAAGTAATGCTTTTGTTGATGGAATATGTAAGGTGTGGAGGAGATAAAAGCGTAAATGGGATTTGTTTTTGCTGGGGAAGATGGATGAGTGAACTTTTACACATGCATATCACACACACACACACACAGACACATATATTGCTAAGCTTTAATGTTTTCCCTTCCCTTTTTCCATTGTGTACACACTCGTATATTTTCTCTTTTGTTAATCATTGATCAGTTATATAAAAATGCATGAAAATATCTTTGTGTTGTAATTTATTCCTTTTCTTCTTGTACTTCTGCAAATGATGACAATCTGCCATTTACATGTTAAAATATTGGTTGCCATTGCTTTTAGTTGAACTAGAAGTCATGAACTCAACCTATATTGTTAAGTAAAGAAAATATTTTCCCAACTGTAGCTGAAAAATGAGGCAATGAAAGGATCATGAATGGGAATTTGGAACATTACACAAATACCCTTGGGAAAGATATAATTCCATTTCTTCTCTCCACCAGCTAGGGGTTAAATAATTAAAAATTGGGTTCTCTAGGCTAGTCTAGGAGAAAGACAAATCTAAATTCAAGATCGGTTGGGGTTGGGGTTGGGGTTGGGGTTGGCAACTTCACCTTGTAAAAACCCACTTGTTATGGAAACTGCAGCAGCAACAAAGGGTGTGGGGATGGATGTGGCCCTGTACTCCTTAAGAGTCTGTTAGTACTAAGAAGGTAGAGGGGATATTTTATAACACACACACACACACACACACACATATATATATATATATATATTGATGCATGTTTCATTAAATAATATAGACAAGTTTTGTCTATTTAAGTAAGTTCCTTTCATATTGTCTGATAAGCTTAATAACATTATCATTGAAAGACGAAAGGAAATCACCATATTGATACATGTTTAAAACCAATCTAAGCTTTCGGCTTACATAAGCCATTATCAAAGATGACAATTACTTTTCAATATATCAACCAATACATGGACGAAACAATAATGATATATATATATATATATATATATATATATATATATATATATATATATATAGGGCAAATATTATTTATGAATTTAAATGGAATTATATTCCTGATCAATCAAAATTCATAAATAATCATATAGGCCACACTACAACATGTTTGACACAAAGACTCACTCTACACCTTTCTGACCATAGCTCAATTAGATCTCATTTAAATATTCATGGAGACCTACCAGACACTATTCATAACATACTTGTTGACAACACAAATATGTTCTACATCATTTACATGCAAAAAAAAGGCTAAAAATAATGGAAGCCTCATTAATAAAAGCAAAAGAACCAACACTTAATAATATCAACTATGAACATTGACACAATATTTTGACCATGTTTTGAAAGATGAAAACATTATATAGATACATGCAACAAACTATTTCTTATTTAACAGTTAAAATATTTAATCCTTGAAAATGGCTAAATGTATAGCCGAAAGCGCTCTGATAAAAAGAACATTCGAACAGTTTTTATATAATTTATCATCTGGAAAGAAAAATTATTAGATCGCATGAGAAATTGTATAAAAAACTAAATCAAAGCACCTTGTCTGTTGTATTCAATGAAATGAGCATGAAAGAAGGATCACTGCCTAAATACACAAATATATATATATATATATATATATATATATATATATATATATATATATATATATATATAAATTGCGTATATTTAGGCAGCAATTTTTCATTGATGCAATTTTCATTAAATAATATAGACAAGTTTTGTCTATTTATTTTAAGTAAGTTCCTTTCATATTGTCTGATAAGCTTAATGACATTATCATTGAAAGACGAAAGGAAATCACTATAATACACGTTTAAATCCAATCCAAGCTTTCGGCTTACATAAGCCATTATCAAAGATGACAATTACATTTCAATATATCAACCAATACACGGAAGAAACAATAATGAAAAAAAAATAAATAAAAATAAAAATTTCAAAGCAACAAATAACTTGTGTATACGAGACGCGGACAATATGAAAGGACCTTACTTAAAATAAATAGACAAAACTTGTCTATATTATTTAATGAAACATTTTTTTTTTTTCTCTTGTTTTTTTTCTCTTAATAATTGTTTCTGGGTTGAGTTATTAGTTAATTAAATGTAATAATTCCAGAGTGATTAAGAGAAGGATTCGTTAAAGTAAAGTTTGTGATAAATGGCGAATTGTACTTTTGGGTGGTCTGAATGTCAGAATTCAACCAGACGGGATAAGTGGTTTTGGCAAAACTTAAGTATATGTTGTCTGCGGAAGAGCCAGCAGGAGGTCTGAATCTGATTTTAGTATCTCTTGAAAACTGGGTTACCGCTGAGTTTCGGGGACCGGAAAAGCTTGCATGGTGGTCAAAGGCGATTTGCATATTAAAATTCGGGGTCGGTGCCTAAAGATGGTTTAGCTCCGCCTCTTTCTATATAAGCTGCCCACACGCTTGAGTTAGTCAGATTGCAGAACCGGGGAAGAGACGGCTTGTTGGAATTTGCTGGTCTGGTTGGTTGCTTGTCATGCGCCCAAGAGGTCCGATCCAAACCCAGAAATAGAAACAGACCCTGTATGAAACCAGTTAATTTTACCAACAAAGCTGAGAAACCAAACTGCTATAATTACACGTTTCAACGAAGATCCCCGAATTACTTCCCTTAGATCAGCAGAAATGAGTGAACCTCGTTATGACATTTTGTACTCGTGTAAATTCTTTGGTAGTGACATAAAAACAGTGGTCTAAAAAGGGCTCTTTGTACAGGAACCGAAAGAGTTGCTTATTTGTTCTTTTTCATGTCTTTGCAGCTACGACAAGAAACATCTTTGGCATGAATAGTGATTTCCTTTCAGTGTAATATCCAGCCATTTCCTCCCCTTCCCACTGGACCGTTCTGGGGAGACTGATAGACTGCTGTTCGGATCAAGAATTCACAACGTGGCGAATAGTGGTGCTTCCTTCAGTTCACCGGGGGGAGATCAGGTGGATTCTTTTTTCGTCCAGAACCACCGGGGAGACAGGACATAGCTGCAACAGGCAGGGTTTATTACGTTATATATATATATATATATATATATATATATATATATATATATATACAATAAATCAATAAAACATCAATGGACTTCTCTTTTGACACTGAGTATGTAAAAGGAAATAAAATATCACATGTTGATGTGCTGTCAAGCTTACCATTTAATAAGGATCAAAAAGAAAAATTAAAATCCTGGATGAATAAATATTACATTGGGTTGAAACGGACATATTATCTTTACAAAGGTTGGCATCGGAAACTCTATAGGATCCAATATTAAGCAAAATTGCTGAGAAGAAACAGGTGGAGTAATTGTTCCAAAGCTGAAAACCTTATAAAGAAATAAGGTATTAATTAACAACGGATATGCAATAGAGATGTGATAGTACCATCAAAATTAGTAAGAAAAGATATTTTAAAAAGTGTACATGATGATGTGCATTGTGGGATAACACAGTGGAGATTAAAACTGGAGGCATAGTAGTCAAGGTATTATTGTGATATAGAAAGATATATATTACGAAATGGACAAAGTCCGACAATTTATTTATTAAAGACATTTTTATGTTTAACGTTCTTTTTATAGATACAAGTATTTAAGTAAATACTCTGTTTATGTTATGTTTCAGGCCGGTAAATGTTATTTAATACTGTTTATTATAAACAGAGCATTTACTTAAATACTTGTATCTATAAAAAGAACGTTAAACATAAAAATGTCTTTAATAAATAGAAAGATATGTACACAAATGCCTAAAATGTGCAGAAATAAAGAATTTCCAGCAAAGAAGAATATACTAATGGCCTAAAGCAACAGAACGATGGCTCGGGTTCATATGGACCATGCACACATTAATGGCATGGGACTGCTTCTAATATTAGTAGTCTCATTCTCTGGATGGCCTGAAGTCGTTAAAGATAGAATAATGATTACAATAAAACAAATACTAAGAAAATACTTCAAGTAATGTGGTATCTAAAATATTAGTATTAGACAATACACCAGAATTTTGTGATGAAGGTCTATGTAATTGGTTGAGGCTGCTTTCCTTACAAAACACCGCCATATCACCTACAATCTAATTTGCAGAAAGAATTGTAGAGACAGTAAAAATAGGATTAAAATCATTTTCCCACATAGATACTATAGACAATTACTTACCAAGGTTACTATTAGGTTGGTGCAAAAATAATGACGTAATAATGTCGTTTTTTGACATTAAAAAATACGTCAAAAAACGACATTATTACGTCATTATTTTTGCACCAACCTAATACTTAGTTATAGGACTATTCTACATGCAGGCAGATTGCAAAGTCCATCTGTGTTAATGGGAATCTAAATAAGATCTCCATTAACAATGTCTTACTCAACAAATGTATAAGAAAGATAAAGTAACAAGTCCTGAGAGAGGAGACATAACATGATCATTATATCAAAGAAAGGAAAAAGCCTAATGGCCCATTCTGACCAATTAAGACTCAGAACTGAAAGAAGATCATAACAGAGAAAAAAGGATGAGTTCTTCAGATCAGAATAATGCAATAGAAGACAAGCCTATAGATGAGAGCAGGTATGACTCAGACAAGGAAGAAGATGAAATGAGACCAAGATCTTTATTAAAAAAAACACAGGACATAAATCTCATGAGGGGAGAGGAGGAAAGTGTTTGTAGAAGATGTTTGAGAACAACCAAAGACATTAAATCTCTTCAGTTCAGGGAGGTGTAGTGAATTAGTAAATAGCATTGTACCTATTTACATATGTTAAGCAGAAGAGAAATAAAGTATATAGTAAAGAAAGAGACAGGTAGAAGTTGACTACTGATCTTGTGTTGTAGAACAACGATACAGCATAGAGTATCATTATAAATGTAAGCATCATTTAAAGTTAGAACCACCTGAAATGTTTTTCTATTAATATCACTATATATACATACTAACCTACATATATATATATATGTATATATATATATATATATATATATATATATATATATATATATATATATATATATATATATATATATATATATAAAGGTGAACATTGAATTCAACACTTAGAGGCAACAGACTGTTTCATGCTAGATGCAATATTTCCCAACACCTACATAATTCAAAATATTCTAACTTATTGATTATTTATTTGTTTATTTTAAATTACATTTTTACTTTTGTTTATAAATACTCTTTTGCAAAATAAAATCCTTACACTTGTCTTGACGAAGTCCATCAAAGGATGAAATGTATCAGCTTAGTTAAGTTTTCCTTTTGACTGTATTCAAATATATAATTATTTTATTTGCATATTTTTTTATAGCTTAATTTTTTATGTAAGAAGCAAAATTAGAAAAAGTACCAATTTTTCAACAAAAAAATTACTAATTTTTCAATTACCATGGAAAGTACTGAAATTCTTTTTACAAAATTAGCACATGGAATCAGAACAATCTACCCACCTGGACTAAATAAAAGGTTCTTTTGAAATTCCACTGTATATCACCTGAAGAAGGTTGGAACAGTGGAGCATACAACCTCTAAAATGTCATAAATATAGCAATAAAGATGAGGACAACAGTCTGAATGATGTAAATAGTTATAATACCTCATCTCAGAAATATAGACAGACTAGAGGTATAACCCGTCTTTGACCAGGTGTTTCATTACTGGGAATTTTTGCTGTTCAATTGGAACAGTTTAAGTTTAAAGTCAGCCCACTTGAAAATCAATATTAATAACAACAATTGTGTGCAACTGAGGCACATCCCCAAGTGGGGGGCTTAACAATTTGAATGGGATGGGCCTGAAAAGGGCTGTTTTTGAATTCTCAATCTTGCAAGGAAGCAACCTCTTCCATGGACCATCATAATAATAATATACAACAATTTTTATTTATAATTCTAATAATCTTTTGCATTAGATTTCAACTCTCTAAATTGATTGTATGCTGTTTTTTACAGACATTAAATTTTGCATTTGATTTTTGTGCTAAGTGTAAAAAAATCATTTTTTTTTTATTTTTCGCCTTCAAGGTTGTAATTTTTTCCAGCCAATTTGGACTCAAAACTGGCACTGAAGAATTATCTATCAAACAAAAAGATTTCATCAAAATCAGATGAAAACTGTGGAAACAAATAAAGAACATCCAATCTCTGTCTCTCTCTCTCACACACACACATATATACACACACATTTTGAGAATTATAGATATAGATGTTAAATTTAGAAAAAGTACAAATTTTTCAACACTTAGTACCAAATCAGCACAGAAATTACCTAATTTGGTATGAAAGTACCAAATCCATCACCCCTGTCTATGAGTGTAGTGATTTTATCTCTATGGCTCCATAATTGTGGCTTTGTACCAAACATGCAAAATTGTAACTTGTAATTATCAAATGAACTTGAATTAAATCTTTTTACAAATGAGTGCAAATTAAAGGTTATTAAAGATATTTTTTTAAACTTTAGTTGTTGACATCATTGTAAAAATTTCCATTTCTAATAGAACATCAACAGGCTTAACCATTAATCTTTTTAAGATGGTCTCCAACTGAAAAATATAGTACAACTGAGAGATTTGATTGAATTTTTTTATCTAAAATATTTTTAAAATTCAGAAATATTTTTGCTTTTGAGGTAATTCTATAGAGTTTCACTTTAGAGAAATATAAAATGTATTTTGGACATAGAAGATAATGTATTAAATTAATTCCTTATTAAATTAATTAATTCTAATAACCTGACTTAATAATATACAAAAATCTATAATGATCTCGACTTTTATTATTATAATAATCTGATTGAATAATATCCAAAAATCTATGATCTCCTCTTTCAACATTATAATGATCTGATTTAATAATATACTCTTTTTTATCATTATAATAATCTGATTTAATAATATCCAAAAATCTATGATCTCTTCTTTCAACATTATAATGATCTGATTTAATAATATACTCTTTTTTATCATTATAATAATCTAATTTAATAATATACAAAAATCTATGATCTCTTCTTTCAACATTATAATGATCTGATTTAATTATATACTCTTTTTTATCATTATAATAATCTGATTTAATAATATACAAAAATCTATGATCTCTTCTTTCAACATTATAATGATCTGATTTAATTATGTACTCTTTTTTATCATTATAATAATCTGATTTAATAATATACAAAAATCTATAATAATGTCATCTTTTATCTTTATAATGACCTGGTTTAATAATATTTGAGGACATATATTACAATAGTCTGTTTTTCTGATTTTTACAAGTTGTCAGTTTACCATATTCTATTATGGTGTGTCTCTTTCCTATAACCCAGTAGATTGTGAAAGCACCCCATTTACTGCAGCCATAGCAACAGTCATGTGTCTTGGGCAAGATAGACTGATGGAGGTCAACCCTCTTCAGGCTAGTTCAAAATTCATAGTTTTCCTTCTCCTAGACTGGTTGCCCCCAAAAAAGAAAGATTAGTTATATTTCATTATATTCACTTCAATGCAAATACCCTTGGGAAAGGTTCCATGTTGCTTAACTGGTATTTCAATGTGATATGGCCACTGTAATGGAAATTTCAACTAACTCTTTATTATTCTAAGTTTAAGCATTCTTTTTGTTTCCTTTTTTCTTAAAACTTCCTTATTACTCACATTTTAAGTCTATGTGATTCACAGCATCTTTCTGTGGTAATTTATATTTCAATAGTTATTTATAATGACAATTATCTTTATAAAATATACATTAAAATAAATCCATGATGAAAGTTTCCTTGTGAAATAAATGGTCAATAAATGAATTATCAGTGAATTTGATCCTCACAAGATGCTTCACTCTTGTGGCAGAACTAAATTGAAACTATAGGATCCAGATCCTATATTGTTCACAAAACATCAAAAATTAAACAAACCATAGGCTCCAAATTAAATTACACAAATAACGTAATTTGATTGGTTCAAAAATATCACATGGCATGTTGTCAACTATATTGGCACATCTGACCTTAATTCGACCTGATCAAAAGTACATTTGTGCCAAAATTTTAAAACATTTACTGCAGCCTATTATGTCACTTATATTGCTTATATAAAAATCAGCCTAAAAAGCTACACACTACATGAGGACACTCATCATAAAATAACTTTCAACTTAAGTCCAGACTATAAGTTAAAAATCTTTTTTAACATTTTCTTCATTCAATGTAAACTAAACTCACGTTGGCAAACAACAAAGCAACAAACACTCAAATGTCAAACACAACGTAAGTCACACCCACACACACTTTTTCCACAGACTTTGAACTGTTTATTTTAAATTTGAATACAAACAATATTACATTGAACTGAACTTTTCCAAATTCACACAAATTACCCTACAACTTGCAGTCTGTCAAACTGGAATATTACCCCACACAAAAATCTAAAAAGACAAGTTTATTTCACCATTTTAAACAAAATTCATATCTATTGTTTTGTACATTTGTGATATAAAAATCTATATAATTTATTTGTACAATTTCTCTTGTCTTAATTTTCTTGTTTCTTCTTCTTGTTTTGGTGGCATGTTGTCTAATATAAATTAGTGAGGGCAATTGACCCCCACCCCAAAACAAAACTGAAAAATAGCCGGGATCAAAGCGAAGTATCTGTTCTTCTCATTTTAGCTTGGAAGAAGGCGCCTGGACCCGGAGATTCCAATCCTAACAGCCTATTCCTGGTTCATTTCAAAAAGTGAGTTTGGTGGTGTAATGTTGAAACCAGTTGTGACGGTAGACGTGGGGATTGGAGAATTTATGTCTTTGGCTTGTACGTACGCGTATAGGATTCTCGCATAAAAAAAACAGACCTTCTGTCACATCTTGCCTTGGTGGGGAAGTCAGGTAAATAAAATCAGTAACACAAAAAAATCCTGGAAAAAGAGAAAAACAAATCCATGCCAAGGGAGTTAACTCTACAAATAAATTCTAGAGTTATTGGATTTAACTGTTCTTGCGGCATGGTGTCAATAAAACTCCTCATAAATCAAAAACTTTTCGGAGAATCCTCGCAGATTAAATGATGGCGGTTTCTGGAGCTCTGCAATCTTGATCTCAGTTCCAATTCTCTATAATCGCTTTTTCAGTATTTTAGGTGTCATTCTAACTACACCCATTGCTACAGGAATTATTAGTTTTACATTACACTTCCTTGTTATTTTGGAAAAAAAAAAGAAAATGCCAGAAAATAAATAGAAGAATTTTGGCTAATCAAAAAAACAAAGAGACTTTTTTTGATGTTAGCCAAATCCAAGCTTTGTGCCAAGTAAGCTGGAGTTAAGTTTCCCTTGCTTCCTGTTTAGGATTGGGTTTCCAGTTTCTTCTGAAGTCTACTTCCGCACTATACTTCTAATGTCTCCAACTGAACTGTGAAATGTTATTTACTAATTAAATCTTGACCTCTTCAAGTCTAGTGTTAGCCATTATCTTTCCCGCATAACCACAAGAAATTCACTTTTCTGCCTTTTCTTACGCACATACAACACCACACAGTAACTGTCTAACTTGAGTGGCCCTTGGGCCTTGTATTGGATAAACATTAGCAAAAAAAAATAGGTTCGATAGCTTCCATGATTATGCATACAGTATTAATAAGGATTATTTTTGGAGATTTCATGGTAAGAAGGGGTCACCAGGTCATAATTTTTGAACTCTGGTCAGTATACCCCAAATGTTTTCAGTAGTGCTGCTGTCTGGATAGTCTCAATTGTCTCTTGGATTTCCAGTTCCTACATACTATTCCTGTTAATTCCCCTCTCCGAGTTCTCAACTGCCTTAACCAGGTATTGAACTCACACTCTTTGGGTCCTGTCACTGGATCTAACTAACGCCTTTATCCACTGTTCCATGTGTCCTTGAGGATACATGGCACAGTGTGGAGAACTTGGAGAAGGGAATTAACAGGAGATAACTGATAACTGACATCCATTAGACATGGCACGTGGATCTAGAACAGTCTACCCCAGTGAGCAAAATAAAGGATTCAGTTCGACATTCCACCCACCTGAAGAAGGCCAGAGCATACAACGGCCGAAATGTTGTAATAAATATGGCAACAAAGATTAGTCCGAATAATGTAAATAGTGAAAATTATAAATAAAATAAAGCAATAATATTTGAACTTTGTTTAAAATAAATTAAATAAAAAATAAAAATAATACATTTCTCAGCATGCAGCAAAAACTGTTCTTGCCAGAAATATGAACATTCCACCAAAAGATGTTAAATTAACTCTCTTTGCCACAAAGCCTCAGTCAACATGTGTCTAACTTCTCTCTGTAACATGGTGGGTAATAATACAAAGTAAATTCTTCCTCTTGTTACATTTACCATGAAACATTTACAGCCAAAAATACACACAACAGTACACATAATAAATAAATTGTATGAAATTAACATACAATTTAGCATGTTTTCCTGTTATTTCTGTATGTTTTATTTCCTGTCAAGTATGTTTGACAAAAAACAATGAAAATAAAAATAAGGCATTTGCTTTCCATAAAAAAACCTTTATCTATTTTTCTCTTTCTTTCTGTATTTATCCTTCTCTCTAAATACTTCTCTCTCAACTAATGCGAAGGCAACTCCCATATTAAAAAGAGACAGTAGAAAATACTGAACAACTGCTGTGAAATGGAAGTTTGCTGGTCCAGGATCTAGCTATATTGACAAGAAATCTACCAAAATAAGAGAGGCTCCATGCCTAACTTCCGCTATAAAAAAAGAAAATGCCAGAAAATAAATAGAAGAATTTTGGCTAATCAAAAAAACAAAGAGACTTTTGATGTTAGCCAAATCCAAGCTTTGTGCCAAGTAAGCTGGAGCCTTTCAAGTTTGTATATAAAGAGACAGCCAATAGATAGCAGTAGAAGAGACAGACAGAAACACGTGTCACCTGAAAGACTAAGTGGTCATTTGTTTAAAATATTTTCTACTCTTTGGAGGGCTGTGAATACACCACAAAATGGCACTGCACATATTTTCAAAGTAACCCCATTCCCAACAACTGCCAACAAGATGATGGCCACTACCAAAGTCTGACTTGTAAACTATCAACTACCCAGCCAAATGAACTTACATTTTGCAGCAGTTGTTGAATCTTTTCTTTTACTTCCATTTTTTTTATGAGAGTTGCCTTCTTATTATTTGAGAGAGAAGTATATAGAGAGAAGGGTTGAGAGAAAGAGAGAGAAAGATATTTTTATGGAAAGCAAATGTCTTATTTTAATTTGAATTGTTGTTTTTTTTTAATATTTTATTTTCATATTTTATTTTTACATTTGGTCACACCACAAATATATGCCTGGTTTGCATGACTCAAAAGGGTAAACATATATCAAGTTTACACTCAAGTCAAAAAGGTAGACATTGGTCGGGGTTAGGCTTGAGTCTGAAGTATCGACTTGCAAGGCCACTTCATTTGTTGCCTTTTACCCCTCTGCATATTCTCAAACAAATTCTAAATCAGACCAACAGGGCAAAAAGAATATAATGAATTGGTAATTTTTATTCATATTTTCAATACCATTTATAGGACTACATTATCTTTATTTTTTATGGTTAAGAACGTCAGAATGGATGTTAATTTCTATTATATAAAAGTATAATAATTTTTTCTGATAATATGAATAATAAGTGTGTAATATTCCATGCTAATAGGAATGATGTAATGAATATACATACACCTGGGTTCCTCCTCACAGTAATAGGATTGGCTGGTGTCAGCCATAAATACAGACTGATATGGAGGTACGGATGACACCTATTGGCTATGCCTATAGTCTTTGACTATTGCCTACGCCTATTGCCTACCACTACGACGAGGACCAGTCCATTACGTTTACCTGCTAGATTGTCATATCCAGTTACAATAGTCAACAACCACTTTGCTACTTTGAACAAATATATCCCTTTCCGAGACATATCAAGGAATATCACTGGAACAACATGGTGGATAATTAAATAAAGGTTATTGTAAAACCAGTAGTGAGTGCTGCTGTTTAGAAGGTCAATAGTTCTCGAGTAAGTTGGAGTCGTACTCAACAGATTCCAGCAAGTCTCACATAGTCTATTGACTTTATAGGTACTTACTACCTATAGTGTAGTCATTCATGAGGGTGCCAGGTTATTCCATTACATCAAAGTGGTAGCTTGCTTTTTATAAAATATTTTCTTTGTTTTCTCTTGTAATATTAATCCTCTTGTATGGCAGTGAATACTGGACAATCTCCTCATAGATGAAGAGAAATGTTGAGACAACAGAAATTCCCTGGATGGAGAGTGTAATGAAGTCCTAAGGAGAAAAGAAACACAAAGGAGACTTATAACCAGAATAAGAAATAAATAGCAGAAAGATGGCTTGGAGAATTTGACACACAAAGGGCATATCAAGAGTAAGATGAGTAGGGGATGAGGACCTGATAAACTTGTGTGAATATATTGTGAAACAGGAAGTGGAAGGTTTGGCAAAGGAACAGAAGTTACTGGGAGGTATGAGATAGGACGTTGTGGAGAGCCATGTGTATCCAAGTCCTGAAAGGTCATAACAAATAGAAGAAATAAAATAATTTAAGGTATTTTCACTACTGTGATTTTATGCTTTATGTTCAACTGTACTGTTATTTTATGCTTTTTATACTTGGAGAGGGGAATTAACAGGAGATAACTGATAACTGACATCCATTAGACGTGGAACTAGAACAGTCTACCCCAGTGAGCAAAATAAAGGGTTCAGTTTGACATTCCAACCACCTGAAGAAGGCCTGAGCATACAATATGGCAACAAAGATGAGGACGATAGTCCAAATAATGTAAATAGTGTACATAACACCTCATCTCAGAAATATAGACAGATACTTGTACATAATTTGTTTGAATTATTAATTAAAGCTTGATATATGAAAAGACCTTTGACTCAATCTAGTACATAAATGTCTTTACTTTTTTTCAACACATGTAAATATAATTTTTTTCTTTTTCTCCTTTAGGAACTAATATAAATTCTTTATTTAAATATCTAAGAAAATTCTTCCATTAATTCTTTTTGAGAATTTTGAATTCATTTACTTTGAATGTCTTCATCCGAATTAGTAACAAGTAGTAACTCCTCCTACTACAAATTAGTGACCAACAGCAACCTCGTTGATTACCTGTAGCATATTATTCACTACTGGGCCTTTATAAATGTAATGTACTGATAGCTTCCTTTTCATATCATATGATTAAATAGATTAAAATTGTTTTTCCTGAATATGCTCTCTTGAAATGCATGTGTAATGGCAGTCTTACTGTTAACAAGAAAAAAAGTGAAAATGACTGTGGCAAATGCAGGTTAGTATAGATGCAAAAGTGGGCCTGGTTCATTCCATTCATTATCATCTGTTTTTTCTTTTATTCTTGTTCTTTTATTACCTTCTCTCTTTATTTTATCAGTTTCTTTCACTTCCAATGAGCTTTAATGGATTTATCGCCTTGTTTGGGTTGGAATGATTAAAAAAAAAAAATTAACAATATGTTGTCAATTTTTAATGGCACATTAATAAATTCGTCATCAAAATAGCATTTCCTGAGCGTTATAATAATTCAAGGGAGATAACTTATTACGGAGATTTGCAATGATGAAGGGGAAATAATTCATTTATCGCACATATTTTAGCTTATCTCTTTAGCAAATCTTATTTCGATAATTACTTTTTAGATTAATTCATTTTTATTATTTCATTAATATTCTTTTTTATAATTCATTATTCTATAAAATCAGTTTAATTTGAAAAAATATTCAGTGAATCTTTCAAATTTAAATTTATTAAGATATTTAAATATATTTTATAAAAATCAAATTATTTCAGTAAGTTCACATTTCCTTTTCTCCCAGTGCTAGCTGTAATAATTTTATATCTAATCGTTCCTATATCTTATGGATTATATATATATATATATATATATATATATATATATATATATATATATATATATATATAATATTAATATATTATAAATTAACTGATTTAAAAATATGGTTCCTTCGCTACACAGGAATTACCATGTTTCAAAAACCAAAGCTAAAAACTTCAAATTTAATTTCGTATTTAAAATTAAAAGCATTATTTCTGTCTCATCTTCAATTGAATTTTGGTTCCAAAATTCACTTGAAGATGAAACAGAACTAATGCTTTTAATTTAATTACATAATTATATTTGAAGTTTTTAGCTTCGGTTTTTGAAACATGGTAAGTCCTGTGTAGCGAAGGAACTATATTTTTAAATTAGTTAATTTATAATATTTATGCTCTGTAAATTTACATTGAGCACTGTTTTGTAAAAATAAAATATCAATAAGAACACCAGATTACTGTTCTGTTCTTTCTTTTTACTATAATATATATATATATATATATATATATATATATATATATATATATATATATATATATATATATATATATATATGTATATATATATAATATATAATTAATATATATATATGTATTTAGTTGGATTGATGATGTTAGCTCTAAGTACCACGCATATATAATATATATAAATAATATACATAAAAAATTGCATACATATATATATATATATATATATATATATATATATATATATATATATATATATATATATATATATATATGTGTATATATATATATATGCTATTCAGGGTGGGTGTGTACCAGCCTGTGCTTTGTGATCCTTACTATCTTATCAACATTTGCTTTTATTTTTACCTACTTGTATATACATTACAAATTAAACTAAGGAAAACTGACTATTAAAGGATGAAACATTTTCAGGGATTTTGATGTAATTTTGGGTTGTTTTTTTTTGTTTTTTTTTTACAAATTTGTTTTGCTCATGCTAAGTCTTGAAAAAAAGACTGTATAAAATTCACTATTCATTATATGTAATGTTGAATGTTTGAAAATTATTTAATTTTTTAACAAACTGATGTTAAAAATTGCTGAAAACATTGTTGATTTATTTAAGGTGGAATGATCTATTATCAATACACACACACACACACACACACACACACACACACACACACACACACACAACACAAAAGTGACTGGACTTGAGATGCAAAGTCAGGACTTATCATGCATATTAAATATTTTATAGACACTTAATAAATTTGGGGAAATATATTTTTATTTAATGCAGTTTCTTTTGTAACAATGTTTCTATAATTTTGAACAAAATAAACTATGAAATCTCCACAAATATTCTTAAATGTCTGTAATTGGTAACAGAAGCCATTGGTTTATACCACGGCTTCCCATACTTAATACTTCTCAAATTCACTCTCGCATGGTCATGTGTGACGTCATGAGCGATTTTCGTTTCCAGCGTCTTATATGCACAAGTTTGTCATTGCTTGGAGATCTTCCATGTAAACAGAAACAGACTGTTTTGTCCGTGTATTGCTTAATATATTGTAATGTAATTGTCATCTTTGATAATGGCTTATGTAAGCCGAAAGCTTAGATTGGATTAAAAAATATCTATCAATATTGTGATTTTCTTTCTTCGTTTAATGATAATGTTATTAAGCTTATCAGACTTTATGAAAAGAATTTACATAAAATAAATAGACAACACTTGTCTATATTATTTAATGAAACATGTATGAATATATATATATATATATATATATATATATGATATTGGTTCTTTGTACTGTTCCAGAAAGTACCTGACTCTTCCTACTATACTCTATCTTTAAAAGAGTCAGATAAGATTTAAAAAGTGGAGTATTGCTGCCATATCTATGCTGCAGGTGCCCACTCTGCACTTTAATTCAACTTTAAATGAGTTATTTAATTTTTAATTGCGTGTATCTTCAGGTTCATTGAGATCATTTATTATTTCTAAATAAGATTTGTATATTGGCATTGAAATTATGAAGAACATGTCCAAAGTTTATGTTTTTATTGTTTTGCTTAAGTACGTTTGACTATCATAGTGATTATCAAGAGCTGGGTCTTGTCAGTCTGGTAAACAGAATATTATGGCATTTTTAGATCATTGGAATTGAAATTGGAATCAGTTCAAAGTACCATCATAGGAAAAATGGAAAAGCATGTATTGAATATTTATATGTGTTATTATTTTTTGTATGTGTATGGAAGACTCACATACTGGGTTTTCAGCAACTATGGCCTCTCCATAAAAATTAAAATCATGTTCTTCCATGCAGTGGTCCTCTCCATCTATCTGTATGCTTTCAAGATGGGGACCTTGTAATAAAAAGATACCAAACATCTAATGCAGTTCCAGCAAATGAAGCTCCATGATTAAAATTACACCTTTAAGTGCCAAATATAGGTGTGTCATCAGTGTTGTTGCTCCCATGTCACTAGAAGTTCTTCGATAGGCAACCCAACCGAATATGATCAGTATTCGGCTCTCACCCAGAATAAAATTTGCTACTAGTTTTAGGACGTGCATTATATAAGTTCCCCCAGAAAATGGCAACTAATCAAAACTTCATTTGGGCTGTTCGATGTTATAGATCAGGTATGTTTGGTTGTACTGATCTTCCTACATGCAGCCAAGACAGGGTGTTTCTTTGGAAGAAGAGAAGAAAACAAACCAATAATATATATATATATATATATATATATACATTAATAAAATAAAAACGATTTATTATATTGGCTCGTTTTACGACTTCCAAAGAATCCTTTGCATCATTAGTTATAAGGGAAGTAAGTAAGAGGAAGGGAGTTGCACTTATAGGATGCAAATCCTATATCATTCCAACAAATGACTAAAAAACACAAAGTAGATTGTGTAAATCTACTTTGCGTTTTTTAGCCACAAAATCGGATCAAAACGATTAAAAACAGATTTCGCAATAAGGTGTGAAATTAATTTTCTGACCAATGAAAGGAGGCGATTTGCTAAACCAAAAAAAGATAACAAGCCAGTGTGAAAAAAAAAAGTCAACAATAAATGCAGAGTTTCAAGTCAGTCGCCAGTCAGAAGGGCACAGAGATCATAGAAGACTGACAGTCAATTCCATCACTGACTCAACCCGACACTACGAGCCGAAAGTGGATTAGGAAAGGACAGCAACAACAACAACAACTTTACAACTGACTCCAAAACAATTCATAAGTACATTTTCCTTTTATCTTTTATTTCTCATCCACACTCTCTTTTTCAACTTAAATTGATCGCCCCTTTTTCCTTTACACCTATACAAAAACAAAAGAAACAGACCTTACTCTGCTACTCTGTTGAAAGACAGTGAACACAGACATTTTTGTAAAAATCACATTTTTGCTTAAACGAACTAAAGCATTAATCTTTTTTACCCTATTCACAAGATAATAAATATACAATGTTCCATTTTCTACAAACGTTCCTTATCGTGTTCTTCATTCTTGAAATTTGCGTTGTATTTTGTGGGCAGGGTATCCCGTATTAAATTCTTCTTTAATCCGGGTACGTTGAACCCCTCACACTGTCGGGAAGTGTGAGAGAAGAAGCAGTTGGAGAAAAGGTGGTTGCATTTAACTATTTCAACAGTAAAAGAATGGGACCAAGATGCCAACCTAGTAGCACACTTAAATTCATACAGTTGAGGCACCAGTGAAAATAGTTTGTCAGAGCAGAAAATATTTATAGAAAAGACAGAGAGAAGCCATATCATGTCCATGAGAAAGTGACTGGAGTCGAGATACAAGGTCGCTATAATTTTGACTCTTTGTTTACACTAAGTCCTGTATCATTTTGGTATTATCTACTAAAATTTGTCTTTTCTGTATGAATTTCTGGGAGGAGTTATCATTATTTACACTATTGTCCTTATCTTTGTTGTTACTGTCATAACATTTCGGCTGTTGTGCCCTCCAGCCTTCATCAGGTTTATATCATTTCATGTAACCTACAATGAATTCCAAAGTGAAACCTTTATTTAATCTACAGAGGGAGACTGTATTCGTTCCACTACCCATGTCTTGGAATATCTCGAATAGTTCCAGTACTGCTCAGTCATTGCTTGCCCTGTTTTCACTGAGTTCAAGTACACACTGCCCAATTCTGGGATTGAACTCACAATTATTATTTTACTAGACACATGAACCAATGTTTAAATCCATGAGGCAATAGTATAAATAGTGTAAATAAAATTTGTCTTATGCTAATTGTTGTATTTTGGTTGTTTGTGAAGTGCTGATCGATATGTGTATGAAGTGCACTAGTTTTCAACAAGTCAATCTACAAGAGAGTGTGGTGAATGTGTGCCCAATGTTTGAGTTGAACTTACACCTCACTAGTGGAATTCAAAAGGTAATTCGTTACAATGTGTGCAGCATAGAATGTCTTAACTGTGAAGGAGTGTAGTTCGTCTTAAAACTTTCCATAGAAATAGCAATAGAGCAGCAAGGGGTTTGCGACGTTTCATCTGTGTGAAAGGGGTTCTTGGGTGGAAATAATTCATCACCCACAAGGGCGTAGAGACACTTTTGGACTCTCTGAAGCTCCTGCCCATGTATGACAGCAGTACTCCATTTTCGGCCTGATCTGGCTCTTGTAATTGTAGACGATAGCACAAGGAGTCAGGTACCTACTGGAGCAGTACAGGGAACCGGACATTTTTTCCTTTTATCTTTAGCGATGGATCCTGCGTACATATTCTACTTTCTAGTAATCATAGGAAGTTCCTTCTACTCTTTTTGTTTTTCATGCTGTATAAAATTAACAGCTTCATTAAACCGACCATGTGGGGAAGATAGTGACTAACCCTAGACATTAACAGGTTAAGATTGTAATTATTGGGGAAGCATCCTCTTGGGAGTCAGTTCGACAGAGCAGCGATTCATGGGAAGAAGCTGCTCTTGTGGAACTTACATTTCACTAATGGAATACGAAGGGATTCAAGGTGGTTCGCGACATGTGTGTAAAATGGCAAATCCTACCATGGTGGTTAGAAATGTTGGAACTAAGTAATGTAGTTCGTTTTAACTCTTCCCATGGTAATAGGGATAGAGCAGTGAGAGGCTAGTGAAGTTTCATCTGTGTGAGAGAGGTTCTTGGGTGGAAATAATTCATCACCCACAAGGACATGGAAACACTTTTGGGCTCTATGAAACTCCTGCCTATGTATGACAGCAGTACCACATTTTCAACCTGATATGGCTCTTGTAAGAGTAGAGGATAGCAGGAGGAGTGAGGTATTTACTGGGGGTGAGCTTAGGTCCTAATAGGCACTCAAAGTCTTGGAGGTGCACCCATATACCATTCTTTCATCATCATCATCATCATCATCATCATCATCATCATCCCCTTGACTTTTGTAATCGTAGGGCAGGAGCCATATTGAACCTCCTCCACAATGGTCTATCAATGGCAGCCATCAGCAATTCTGGTATATTCATAATTGTTCATTGTCTGACATTGTACACAAAGTTTTTGCATTGGTGTCCGCTCCTATGTCCACCTTCAACAGTCTTGCACAAACTGTCATACGTTGCAATGTGTCCAAAACATGCCATTTTTCTGCATTGAACATTGGCGAGAAGAGGTTCCAGGTGGCCCACAAAACTTTCAACAGTTTTCTGTACAAACTCATTGGTTTTATGTTCCCAATAGCAGATCCCCTATGCATTTGTCCTCAAATGCTGGATTATTCTCTCTATTTCTGCCAACAGTGTCCACGTTTCACATCCATATGGGAGAATGGAGACTACCAGCAAATTGTACAGTCTGTACTTTGTTTGAAAGCTGATTTTACTCCTCCATATTGTCAATTTGGCCATCACTGCCATGGCTGCAGCAATCCAAGTTGCAAGTACCATCTTTAGACAAGATTGCTCCTAAGTATTTAAAACTGGACACTTCCTCCAGCGAATTCTCATTCATGATAATGTTGACACAAGTATTATTGTTTGTGCTATTCACTATTACTTTGGACTTCTTGGAGCTGACCCCCATTCTATATGCTCCTGCTCTTTGAAAAAGTTTGTTGGTCAAATCCTGGAGCTCACTGTTACTACCTGCTATGAGGTCAATGCCATCTGCAAAACATAAGTTACAGATGGGTCTGTCACTGATAGAGATTGAAGGATCATAGTTGTTTAAGGTTTCTTGCATGATTCTCTCTAGAAATAGGTTGAACAATGTGGGTGAAAGTATGCATCACTGTCTCACAGCAACAGTTGTCCAGAAGAATCCTCCCATTTGTTTTCCCAGAAGAACCACACTGATGGCATCTTTATATAGAGCCTGGAAAACTTAGATAATTCTGTTTTCTACATTGAATTCTCTAAAGTTTTGCCAAAAACCGTCGTGCCATGCACAATCAAATACTTTCTTGAAACCAACCAAGTTGTGGAACATATCCTTCTGATGTTGCAGGTGTTTCTCTACAAGGATCCTACAATTGAAGACCTGTTCCAATCTACTTTGCCTGGCTATACTTGTTCCTCTGTTAGCAGTTCTTCAGCCTTGGATTTCAAACAATTCAAAATGATATGGAGCAGGACTTTACTAGAATGACTAATCAGACATATTGTTCTATAATTTCGACACTGCCTGAGGTTTCCTTTCTTTGGCAGGGGTATTAGCAATGACTGATTCCACTTGCTAGGCCACTTTTTTGTCCCCAAATCTTCTGGCATTGTGCTGTTATGACTTTGTTGGTTTCTTCATCTCCATGTTTTATCAGCTCAGAGGGAATATTATCCACTTTGGGTGACTTACCAGGTTTTAAGTTCCTTACTGCCAACTCAACCTCCTCTTTCAGTATTGACGAACTGTTTTTGTCTTCTCCTGTGGAGTGCTGGTCAGTTTGCAATATAGAGACATCTGGAAGGAGCTGGTAATTGTATAAAGCATCACAGTATTGAGTCTATCTATGAAAGACCTCCTCACTGTCCATCAACAATTTACCATTCCCATCCTCTACAACCGTTGTTCTCTGTTGGCTGGTCTTAGTGAGGGATTTGAGAGTATTGTAGACCTTTTTGTTATTGTCAGTAAGCATATCCTTCTCAATGGTTTTTCACTTATTTTGTAGCTACTCCTCTTTACCTGTCACATTTCATTCGGGTAGATTGAGCTCAACAACCCAGGGAGGCAGCCCAATCTAGGAGAAGGAAAACCCAGATTTTTAACATCCGCTGCCTTGAGGACATATCCAAATCATGGAAATGGCTTTGGAAGTAAATCCAAACAGAAAACCCGGAGTGCAGCCCCGAAAGCCTTTAGTTGTCAACACTGGAAACATTCTCATTATCCCTCTCTCTATATATATCTCAGAGGGAATATGATCCACACCAGGTGACTTGACAGGTTTCAAGCACTTTACTGCCAACTCAAACTCTTCTTTGAGTATTGACAAACAGGTCTCCTCTTCTTCTGTGAAGTGCTGGTCATTTTCCATTATGGAGACATGTGGATGGAGCTGGTAACTGTATTGAGTCCATCACAGTATTGAGTCCATCTATGGAGGTCCTCCTCACTGTCCGTCAACAGTTTACCATTCCCTTTCTCTACGACCGTTGTTCTCTGTTGGCTGGTCTTAGTGAGGGATTTGAAAGTATTTTAGGCCCGTTTGTTATTGCCAGTAAGCATATCTTTCTCATTAGCATAGATATTCACAAATGAATTACAACTGAAACAACTTTTCTGTTGATATATACACAGAATGAGCATCTCAGCATTTGCTAACACCAGTTTGGAGACATTATTTGACCCAACATCTACTCAGAAAACAAAATTCCCTTCTCACAAGTACATGCAGCACTATTTTAAATATTCTTGATTTGTGCCTATAAACATTTTGACATTGATGCTTTAGCGAGATCGTTGTCAAGTTTTACCAAGTGCGATATAAAAGCTCTGGACATTAATACAGAGAGTTGGGACAAGGCAACAGATGGTGTAATGTGCCCTGAAAGCAACCTAGGAGGGAAGAGAAGATTTAGACTTTAGCTGAGGAAAAGAGAGCAAGGTAGAAACTGTGCCCCTGTGTAGATAACCCCAGCTGATGATATTCCAGAGACTTGACACAAGGGTAAATTTCCATAGTTGACATTGACTGACAGAGACCTACTACTACTACTACTTGCTACCACTACTACTACTACCACCAAATTTTAAATCATTTAATCGTTTTAAGTGGAAGAAATCACAAGCTTTTGTGTGCTTGATGTGATAAAGTAATCAGTAGTAATATCCCTTGTTTTATGATTACTTCCCTTTGGAGAACTCTTTCGTTTGTAGAGGACTATAAATAGTCACTATACTGGTATCAATTATTCTAATCAGAATAAAGCTTCCTCATGCCTACTCTTGATATCTTTTGTTATTACAATGGGTATCAACTAAAAACACATTTAAATAATAAAAATCTGTTGTATCGATAAAAATGTTATTACTTCTGTGTGTATTCTATCTATCTATCCCTATATATATATATATATATATATATATATATATATATATAAAATTAATAAAAAATAAAATCCAAAATCACCTCATATGGGGAATAGCCTATTTCGGAAGGTAAAGATATCGGTTGTCTGTTTTTTCAACCCCAGTATGGACTGAGTTCGTGTCAGAAAATATATATGAGTTTGTGTATATATATTCAGAACTCCTGTTTTCAAAATTGTAACAGCCTGAATGCATAAGAAGACACATTAATACCAACTCAGGACGGGGAGAGAAAATCGATCCCAGTGTGTCTTCAGACCTGGAAACCCAGAGTCTTGATCCTACTCACAATACCAAGCTACCAAGATGTTCCAACAGAACCTACAAAATGCGTGGATGATGGCAACGAATTCACCCCGCATGATTAAAATAAAATGAGGGAAAATGTGTTGAAGTAATTGGGAGTAATCTCCCTTGTTTTATGATTACCTCCCTTTGGAGAACTCTTTTGTTTGTAGAGGACTATAAATAGTCGCTACATTGGTATTATTCTAATCAGAATAAAGCTCTCTTAAGCCTACTCTCGATCTCTTTTGTTATTATATTTGATAAACAGCCATTAAGCTTGAGAAATTGTGTTTTCTTGTGGTGAGACCTTCAGATATTTATAGTTTGAAGGTGAAACTAGAACAACAAGTTACATATCACAAATAATAAATTTATCTACCAGTTTTTTTTTGTTTTTTTTAAGCATTACACCCCAAGTAAGGTGTGAAGCCACTAGGATGCAGGGGGTTGCAGGAGATTTGGAGTGAGAGCAGATAGGAGTGATAGAAGAAAGGATGAGGAGAAGGATAGTGGATAGATCAAGGTAACTGGAGATGTCAATTGACATTACATTTGAATAGTTGGAGATTATTGCTCTCAGGGAAACAGTAATAGGGAAGGGAGTTCCACAGGCGAGAGGTGTGAGACATGAAGCTACTGGAGTAGAAGAGACAGCTACATTTAGTAGTTTCTACAGTGTAAGGGTGAGAGCAGGATGCCAGCCTTGTAGGGTGCTTGAATTCATGGAGTCTGGGAACCAGTGAAAGCAGCTCAGTGGAGCAGTTACCATGAAAGTATTTGTAGAAAAGACAGAGAGAGGCGACGGCGCATCTGTGAGAGAGCGACTGTAGACAAGATGCCAGATCAGGGCCAATTATATTACATATCCGTCTCTGGATCTTGCCAAGAGCTCCGAGGTAAACAGAAGGTGCTCCAGACCATATATGGCAGCAATACTCCATGCAAGGATGAATGGTTGATTTGTATATTTGAAGTATCGATTCCGGGGAGAAAAATTTTCTGGCGCGGCACAGAGAGCCAACTTTCCTTGTGGTGGACGATGCAATTGACTCAATGTATTTGTTCCATCTCAGGTCAGCAGTCAACATGAGACTGAGCAGACGCAGAGAGTTGCTCTCAAGAAGTTGACTATCAGACATTCTAGTGGGGGGCAGGGAAGGATCTCTATGGTGATTAATATAGAGTAGTTTATTTTTTGAGGTGTTAAAGTTGACCAGCTAGTTCTGTATATATTACTAGCTTTTTAGATTTTAACAGTTTGATAATGAGAAATATAGAATTAAATTGTCTTAATTTTTCTTTCTTTTGTGTGTAAGGAAGATGTTTTGTTTTTTTAGGAATTTGACTTATAGGATTGAATTCCGAGATCAGATATTTTCAAAGTAGGTTGAGTTTTTCAGTTCATTTGTAGGTAGTGTCAAAGTTAGCTCCTCCTTAATTCCCTAGGGGTTGCTTTCCCAACACAATTTCTTGCCTTGTTCTCTTTTTTACTTTGCCTTTCAGCAGACACATTTTAAAAATGTGATCTCTCCTACATATACATATGTACAAACATTCACCAATATACAAACTCTTTACGTTCATACACAAACACAAATGTTGATGTCTGTGTTACTTGTAAATTTGTTGTTTAATACATATATTTGTTGACATATATATATATATATATCGGTCTTATTTGTTTTCTTTACATCTTTGTTCGGACTCAACTTGAGTCCGCTATGTTCTTGTAGTTGGACCTTCTTCTAGCAGTAATAAACAGCACGTGTTTAAAAATCCAACAATATGCAAACAAACATGGTCCTCTGCAGTAGTAAAGAGAAGTGAGAATGAAAGTTGAAATGAAAAGGTTTATTCTTATTGTTATCAGCTACCATGTCTATTTCCTTTGAAGTTGGGTAGTGTCAGGTTTTTCCTTGCTATTGGGGGTAAGAGAAGATTAAATGGCATGACTGCTGCCTTTCTGTACTGGTCTGGGTCAGTCTATGGGTAACTATGCCGTTATATTCTTTTCAAAAGATTGACATCCGTAAAAAGTGGACAGATAGATAGTGTTTCTTTAGTTTCTTTTAAGAGTGCGGAAATAGCTGAAAAACAGCTTTATTTTTTGTTTTATTTTCTTTTAATGTTGAGTTAATTTGAGCCGGATTTCTCTGACAGACCATTGTTGATTTTGTTACAAAGAAATGGCTGCTGAAATGACTATGTAATATAAATTCACATATACGTTAGTGAATGCTGGACAATTTCTTCATAAATTTGAGAATCTTAGTATTTTAGTAAGCCTGTGAAGTGAAGTGTAATTTGTGTAAATTTTGACTGCAGACAAAAATATATGAGCAACAGAAATGAAATGAATTTGAAAAACTCCTTGATATGTCCACAACCATCTTAACTTCTTTGTCTAGGGTTAGCTATTATCTTTCCTACATATCCTCATAAATGGTGCTTCTTACTTTTTACCCTATCATACAATAACACCATTCAGTAAGTGAGAAGTGTAAACTGGATGATAAGTGAACCTATCTATTCCTATAAAATATTTTAAATCTTGAAGGACACCATTTCTCAGAATATTTTGTGAGTTATGTCTTTAACCATATCTCAGGCACATTATTTTGGTGTTATGGTTAAAACCATAATTATACACATCCTGAAGGGACACAGCATATCAAAAATGGAAGCTACTGAAATATCAACTCATATTGGATTGTTGTATCTCCAAATTTCATAAAACTTGGAACCAGAAATTTTCATAAAGTCTTGGAGATTTCCTTATGTCACCTAGAAGAGGCCCAGCCCATAGAAAAAAAAATCCTCTAACAGTTTAGAATTACTGTATTTTCCGGCTTACAAGACACATGTTTTCTCCTAAAAATACCCTGAAAAATACGTGTGCGTCTTCCAAGATGAATGTAAGTCAAGGTCCAAGCTAAAGTAAGCTCGGACGGTCACCTAATTGGCTTGACTGATAGGGATGTGAATTTATATGTTGAGTCATTACACTCTAATGGTAGCTATCTATCTAAATCAGCCTTGTATATGATGTAACCTCAGTACTTAGCTGTTACAAGTATTTCCAAGACTATAAACCTTCCTGGAGCCTAGCCATAAGCTTAAACATACTCTGTTTACTAGCAGTGGTGGGAGCCTTTCTGTTCTAGACTAGTATGTCATTGCCATACAAACAAAATCAGATGAGCAATTAATGTGAACAATACTTGATGTCAGTATGTGAGGGACCCATGGTGAATGTGTCATTGTATGAGAATGACATTTTTTCTTAGAAATTTCTTTCCAGTATTAGGGTGCCTCTTCCAACCTGCAGTATACGGTATTTAATAAAGTTAATATGAAAAAATCATCTTGCAGTTTAGAATTAATCAAAATCACTTGTGTTCATCATGCAAAAAGCTGTTATGGTTGTTTCATGCTGTAGAAAATTATTTTATTGTCTCAAACCAGCTCACAAAAATAGTACAAAGAAGTTCAAAACGCTTAAGAATTTAAATCAAGGAAAACAAACTGAGTTGATGACTTTGAAACTGTTTTACTCAAATTGAGGAGTGACCAAGACTGGTAACTGCTAGCCAAAATATTTCCATAAAAAAAAAAACAATTATTCTTTGGAATTACACGTATTTTCTTTCTTTTAATTATGCAACTACTAATGAAGACAAGCATCCTAACTTTGAGCCAGGCATTGTCGTCTTGGACTTATGCTTCTTGTTTTTCTTCACTACCATCTGTACAAGTTTTTTTAGTTTTCTTTTTGTGTCTACTATCAAAACAGTGTCATCTCCATATCTTATGTTGTAAAGATTTTGGTTGCCAATAATAAATCCTGGTTTGACTTCTAATTCTCTCACCTCACTGTATAAGTTGAATAAGTCTGGTGAGAAGACACAGCCTTGTCTTACACCCTTTTCTATTTTTGTATATTTACTGAACTCATTTTCTATCCATCTGCACGCAGTTTGTTGTCAGTATAGATTCTAGATTATTCTAATATCCTTACCAAATATGTCAAGATTGCCTAGCAGTTCCAACGACTGTGATGGACTTTATCAAATGCTTTTGCATAATTTATAAAACATAGGTATATATCCTTTTGTATTTGTATTGCTCTTTCTGTTATCATTCTAAGCATAAATATTGCATTCCTTATTCATCTGTATTTAATGAACCCACATATAGGTGAGGTATTTTGGGGTCATTTTTTTCTTAGACTTAAAATGGGACTTATATGTCATGAAATACAGTAACTTATTAACCAAGAATTTCCTTTTCAGCAGTGATTTCTCTTCCAATCTTCTTTCCAAACTGTGTACATGATTAATTCATTATATAATGTTGGTTTTTTACCTCAAGTAATACAGAATGCATGATCATCAATAAAAGGATAAGCCTGAAATGCAATTTGCAGGTCGGGGATACTAAAATCAAGCATGTGTGGAAGTTTAGATATCTGGGAAGTATTTTGACAGAAGACGGTATGTGTGACGCTGAGATCAGAAGACGTACTGGGATGGCCAATGATGCATTCCAAAAGCTAGGCAGAGTATTGTAAGACAGGAGGATTTCTTTGGTAACAAAGAAAAGAGTACTGAACTGCAATGTGACATCTGTCCTCCTTTACGGCAAAGAATGTTGGACAGTCTCCTCAAAGATGAAGAAGAGACTCAAGGCAACAGAGGGATGGTTCTGCAGAAGGAGGCTAAGGATATTATGGACCAAGCATATGAGAAACAATGAGGTTTTGGAGAGGATGCAAACAAGGAGGAAACTTATACTTAACATCAGGAAGAGGCAGATGAAATTTCTGGGCCACATAAAGAGAAAGGAGGGCCTGGAGAATCCAATACTCACAGGTCAAATAGAGGGAAAAAGAGACAAGGGAAAGCAATGCATGACATATCTAGCAGGTTTAAGCAAGTGGATGACAAAACATGGTCTGGGGGATGTGGCAGAGGGACAAAACTTATTTAGAGCTGCAAGGGATAGGATGGAGTGGAGAGCCATGATCGCCAACATACTGAAGTGACACAGCATATAAAAAGAAAAAGATTGTGTTACTTTAACCACAATTACCTTCAATTGGTCTACCCAACTGTGAAGCATTATTCAGCATGAAGTTTCCAGTATGAAACTATATAAACCATTTTTGACGTGTTTAATTATTTGCAGTACCTTCTCCATAAACTGTACAATTTTTAAATTTAAGTGACATTTTTACTGTTCTTAAAACAAAAGAAGACATAATATGCTAAAAAAAATTACTTATTTTCTCCTAGCATTAGAAACAGTAAAGAAAATAAATGCTAATTTTGACAAAATTCTTTTTAACACTTCACACTTATATGACAGCAGTTACAATAAAATCAAAATTGATCTTCTTGAATGAAGTTAAAACTAAATGCTTCTAATACCATTGAAGTGGTCTCTGTGTTTATATTAATGATATTTCTATGTATAGGATTCAACTCCAATTTTTTAACCAACAAATATATATTGAATAAAATACAAGAAGACTGAAATCATTTTGTATTCACAATGTAAATTGAAGAGGAGGATGTTGTTTCCCTTTAACTGTAGATTGATTGCCATCAACTGTTTGAAGAAAGTTCTTTTGTGAGATAAATGTTCCAAAATAATTGTTAGAGCAAAGTTTGCATGTGAAGAATGAATAACACCAAGAATACAATTGCTTGGTATGTGTTGTGAAATAAACTGGTTTGAATCAACAAAGTTCTGGTTGATTGTGCTTGGCAAAAGTTACAGAGAGAAAATGTAAGTTTTTAGTTACGAAATTCTGTGTTTGTGTGTGCGTTGAGCAAGGTTGTGGATTTGTGTTGACGGCTGAAATTTTACTGAATCTTACTGGTGACTTGCAAAAAGTTGCCCCTTTTAAGGAAAAAAGGTAGGTTCCCACAGAAATGCGGGACAACTTGATCTTACATTAAAAATACGTGATTGGTTAAAAATTAACCAATCACTACACATGTACTAAATAGAATAGGTAGGTATGCTCAAAACCAAAAGATTCAAATGAATGACTGCGATGGCTAAATTGTCCTATACAAAGGTAGTAGTAATTTATTAGCCAATCGTAGACGAATAAAATGACTTGGAATGTATGTGGGTGTGAAAAATATAGCAACTGCTATACCATCTAATCATAAAAAGAGAACAATTTATTTTCACCACTCAGTTTACCAATATGGTTATGGCCATATCACTTTGAAATACTGGTTCTCATTTGATCACTGAAGTTAAGCAGTGTTGAACCTGGTCAGTTCTTAGATGAGTGACTGTAAATTTGGATTTGCAGTTCGAATTCTGGTCAGGTTTATTATATTCACTTACTTGCAAATACCCTTGGGAAAAGATATGAATTTACCTGTTCTCCTCCCAGCTATGGGTTAAATAATGAGACTTGTATCAGAAAAATTCTTACAATCCAAAAATATGTTTTGATTTTAAATAATCTTAACAAGGTTGGTAAGCCATAAAAAAACCCAAAAAACAAGCCAATAGTTTTCTTAGTGGATATAGATGAATAGCAAGTGCAGGTTATGCAATGAAAGAAGAAACCCTGGAAACAACTTTGATTTTTCAATGTATATTTATTGCTCATGTTCACCTGGGCATTGTTTAACTGTGCAAATTAAAAAAAAAGGTTTTTTTATTTAAGAGAAATAAATAGAAAAAATATGAGTGAAGGAAAAAATACAAGAAAATGAAAACAATGTACATTCATAAAATTGAAATTAAATAAAATACAAAGTTTATTTAATAAGTTATATTCACTTTGAAGCTTGCTCCAAAAAAAAAAGAAAGAAAGAAAAGAAAGATTGAAGAGAGACAGGGACAAAGAGAGAAAGAAAGAGAAAGTAGAAAAGCAAAATAATTGGCTATGTATATAAAAATTTTCTTGATTATGGCAAAAAATGCTATTAATTTTTTTTTTTTTACATTTTTTTATCAATTAAACGTCAATTTTGATTTAAAAATAATTGTGAACTGATTTTTTTAAATCATGAAATGAATTCAAAATGTGCTTGGAAATTAAAAAATTTGTGAGTGAAAGAAAAAAATTAAATATATATATATTACTTTTTTTTTAGGGCTACTTTAAAAGTTAGGAAGAACCAGTATCATTCTTTTTGTGAGAGGAACATTATGGATTTTATAAGCACAAATAATTGAAAATGTTACAGCCTTGATTGATACAAGAGTTCATTTTCTGAAATGAAGCAGGTATATGTATGGGGAGGTACTTTAGTTGTCAGGCTGTACATATTCAAGAGAGAGTATATGTATATATGCATGTATCGACAAAAGTATGTGCAAGTTTGTGTATAGATGTGTATAGCTGCATGTGCCTTGTCACATGGTGCATATTTGAGAAGTGTTTATATGTATTTTTATGCATGTATGTACATATCTGTATGCATATGTATGTATACATGAGTGTATGTTCATGTATATATGTCTGCGGGTGTATATACAAATAAAGTCTTTAAATCAACCCTGTTTTAGTTTTATAGTAATTTAAATTTTTTTTTTGTTTTGTTTTGTTTTTTTAACTTTTTTATTTGAAACTATCTTGGTGCCACTAAATTTATTGATTGGTGAGTTTTTTCTCCAAAAATACAGATTAATAAAATTAAATCATATAATACAAAAAAAAGAAAAGAATAAAATTAGAGAAAATTATTTTACTAAAAGAAATAAATATATAAGGAAAAAATATTCCCCACCCATAAAAAAAAATCCATTTGAAAAATTCAAAATAAAAAAAAAAAAAAAAAATTCAACAATTGTTTCATATGCAGGACAGCATTTTTTGTTTTGTGTATTGTACGAATTTCTTTTCAAATCAAAATATGCTTACTTATGCTGAAGAGGAGAAGGAAGAGGGAAGAAATGATAATAAATGATGGAGCAGGCAGTAGTGGGAGATGATGGGGGGAGGGTGTCAGATATTGAAAAAAAAAAGAAAGAAAAAAGAACAGTTTGATAGCATGAGTGATTTGGAGAAGATGATAATCTGAAGCAACAAATGACGATCAGTATCAATAAACTTTCTCCAACGATATGAAATAGTGCACAGTAAGCCTTGTACCCTTCTCCCTTACATAGCAGATCCAGTTTATATATATATATATATATATATATATATATATATATATATATATATATATATATGTATGTACATACATATGTGTGCAAACACACATACAAACAAAAAACATTTTTGAAAAATAGCCAATCAGTTTAATTTTGTTTTTACATTATAAAATTCTTAAAGGTGAAAATGAAAGTTAAATTTTGACAGAATAATTGAAGAAACATTTTAATATATATATATATATATATATATATATATATATATGTGTGTGTGTGTGTGTGTGTGTATATATATATATTTCAGATTCAATGAATTATTCAATTATACATACATATATATATATATATATATATATATATATATATGTTAGCAAGATATAGAATCTGAACAAAAGTGGACAAGAGGAAGTGAAAATAAAGGTAGATAAAAGTTTCTTCACATTGTTTGATTATATATATACACATATATATAATGTGTTTAAGTATGTAACAGATTGTCACCATCCAGTGTTGATACCTATGACCACACAGCTTATATTTACATACACTGTGTCCTTAATATCAAGGACTTTTCTTTCATAAATATAGCATACCTTAAAAACTATATCTTATCACATTTTAGTCAAAAGGCCTAATAATATATAATATATATCAATCTTATTGCCAATATTGTTATCACTTTGTTGTTTTTTTATTCCTCAAATTTCATTAACCAGCCTATTATATATATATATATATATATATATATATATATATATGTGTGTGTGAAAATGTGTTTGCCTAATTTCAATGTTCCCTAGTTTGCTGGAATTAATTTTAAGTCATTTAAAGGTGATGTCAATGCCACCTGAATGTTTCCTCCTTACCTGAAAATT
>OZ010573.1:17062370-17119870 GCA_963932145.1 Acanthosepion lycidas
TTCTTGTACTAACCCTCTTTCAAGTTCTTTTAAAAAATGATTTCTAAAATGTACAAATTCACTTTCATATGTTTAGGTTTTATTACAATTCTAATCGAAGCTTTTTAAAACAATAAATATTGCCGAGGAGTGAAGGTAGTTAAAATAATAGTGGAGTCAAGGGAAAAATTGTCTTTTTGACACTCGTTTTATTGTGGACACAAAGGTCCATGTAAATCTGTATATAAAATGCAATGTATATTCATAGGGATTTTTGTTTGTGGATGGAACACTTTTTATATCACCAGAAGAGCCCAATGGGCAAACTGCATATTTCACTGTTGCATAAATTTAAATTCTGTTTATATCAGCGAAATCGATAATATATTTATACTCAAAATATTATGTTACAGCAACTCTTAAAATGACATTACATCTGTAGATAAATAAACTTTTGAAGCAAGTTACATATATATAGATATATATATATTTATATATATATATGTATGTATGTATGTATTGGTGGGGGGAAATAATATATAAATTTTTATATATAAAGATCAATTTTAGGGAAATCTATAATAGAGTGGAAAAAATTTTTTACCCACCAAATTCCATCACATTTGAAAAGAATTTATCTAAGTTTAACATAAAATTTGTTACAACCACTGCTAAAACAATAAAAGACTTAATTAACACAAAACAAAATAATAATAGGCTAAAAGGAGAAATTTACTCTATTACCTGTAATGATTGCCACAAGGAATGCATAGGAGAAACCTTGTGGAATTTAAGTAAAAGATTATACGAACACAAAATGGATCTTTTACAGAACAACATACTTAATGCACTAGTTGCTTCCTATAATGAGTCTGGTTGTAATTTTGATTCAAAACAGGCTATTTCAATTAAAAGAGAAAGCAATTTGCCAAGACGAAAACGTATAGAAAGTGCTTTAATTGCTAGATCATCCACAATAAATTTACATCCAGGTTCTTATAAAATTGGGATATTTAATAATAAAAGTGACAAAAACATAAAAAAAGGAAACTAGATTAAACCAGCAAGAATATATAACCAAAATATATATTAAAAAAAATGAATTAATTTAAAATTCTCATCATCGCCATCTCCTATTAGTCACATCAACATAAGCATCACTTTAATCCAATAAAGTAATAAAGAATGAAATGTGTCACATGAAAACTTTTCCTACTTTGTCACAGATATTCCTTATATATAAGTTTGGGTAAAGACCAAGGAAAAAGGTTTTTGTTTAGGATATTTTTACTTAATTTTTCTACATTTTGGATCATTTTCTTGGTTTCAGGTACATAGTTAAATATAAATTGTCAAATGGTTATGTGTGCATTTTTGTGCATCTGTTTAAAAGTAATATTTTTATATATTTAACCATAAACAGTGCTATTTCATGCTTACCAGTTATTTAAAATGGGTTTCTGTTTATTTTAAATGGTCCCAAGATCTATTGTTCTTTTCACATTTGTGTCAGTGCATTCCATTGCTTTTGTTTATTAAATTATTCACATTGTATAATTTTCACTTTCTCTACCATGCAGTGAGTGCAATTTCTGCTCTTATAAACTGAGCAATGTCAAAAAGGTTTCAAAAGCTAGGATACACAAATTCAAATCTTATTAGAGGCTACATCTTTATTTTTAATTCATACAGCTTACTTAACACATTAATGATGACCATCCCATTTTTAGGATAGTGGGCATTTATTAATATCGGATTTTTTTTATAAACTTACAGTACTGGATTATTTTTTTTTTTTAGAAACCAATGACTAACACTGGGTTAATAACTATAGAATAAAAAGTCAACCTGAAAAGTTTCATGAAAAGTCAACCTAACAATGAAAAGCAACAAAAATAAAAGAAAAGAAAAACTAGTCAAAAAAATAATAAAGAAAAAGTTGTTTGAAATTAAAATATTAATTCCTCAAGATAGTGACAATTATTTTATATACATGAATGCAAAAGCCAATTTCAGGAATTCTAATTTTAACAAAAGATATGCTGTTTTCTTAAAATTCTATAGAAAGGTCCAGGAATGTATATAGGGACACACAATGTTTTTTTTAAGAATAACAGATTATAAAAATTGAGTTAAAATGTACAGCGGTACCTTACTACTTAAATAATAAGTTACTAAAATACTTTAATTATTGTTCGCATCGTCTTTGTTATAGAAGTTATTATAGACACAACATTTCAGCTAAGTACATTGTGGCTATCTTCAGGTATCCATTGTTTTGGCTAATATCTGTTAGCATTATTTAGTTCCTCTCATACCTTGTTTGTTCCTGCTGATCAAGTTTATAGTTTTGCAATAGCTGATCCAGAGATTGAACTCATGACCACTAAATGACTATAACTTCTTTATCCACTACACCATTGTTTCAAAGGACAACAGGTATGTATTTTTGGTGACTTTATATTTAATGTCACATGGATTTGACTTGGTTATTATGGCAAGTTAGTACCTTTTTTTTTTTTTTTTGATAATTTTGTATTTCATTTTTTGAGATGTGGAATTATTGATATGCTTCAATTATTTCACATTATTGTTTCCATATTTTGTTTTGATTATTTTGTTATTATAAAAAAATAAATTACTAATCTAAGTCAGTTAAAAGTAAAAGATTAACTATAAAAGAAAAATTAGCACAACTTATATTAATCAGTCTGCTTGTAAAAACCAGGAAATAATTTTTTAACAATTTTTGTCAATTAGCATCCTTTAAAGCTAGTACTCATCACATTTTTCAGAATCAAAAAATATTGATTTATCATTTTAGAAGGTAGGGGTTCTGTTCATAATATAAATCAGTCAGTCAGTTATGTGCCATGTGTGATACACGCTTAGGCAATTATGTATCTTTCGATACATAACTGACGAGGCATTTTTTCCTGCAGTAGGTTGCCATTTCTTTCTGCAGTAGACTAGTTGCCATCCAAAGCTATAGAACCCAGTCTGTCCCGCTATTTACTCATAGTGGGGGGGAGAAGAAAAGGATTGATTCCTTTCCCAAGGGTATTAGTATGTAAGTGAATGTAATGGATTTAACAAACTCGGCTCTCCGATTCCTTAATCCAAGCCGTTATCTACTACTATAATATAAATACAGTGTAAAATTGATTCCTAACTTCATAAAGAATTACCTGTTTTTATTTACAAATATCAAGTTTGGAACTGTTTATGTCATTGGTAGCTATATAATATTATGTCGTAGCTTAGATGTGGCACAAGGCTGAAAGTATGGGGCATGCAGTGATGATCAAACTCACTATTCAGTCATAATTGATCTACACCATGTCAAGAAGCCCAAGATGATTTTGTAAGCATAACTCAGATGTGGCACAAGTCCAAAAGTGTGAAGCACTGTGTACTATTATGAATTAGAAAAAAGGAAAACAACAGTAGTATACAGTTCTTAATGACGTAAGCACAGTTTCAAACTTAATATTTGTAAATAAAAACAAAGTACAGATAACTCTTTATGAAATCAGGGATCAATTCGTGACTGGATTTTTATTATAAACAAGAGCCTGCAAAAAACAAATAAAACTCAATGACATTCTATTTGGACAAATATTATGGCTTGAAGAAAAAGTCTAACGAATCCTAATCTACAAAAAATTATTCCCCTCCAAATTTTTGTACATGAATGGGCACCCCACATTAAACCCACTATGTATCACAAATATCTTTATGTAATGTGATAAAATATAGTTTTAAGTTATGCTATATTTATATGCAAAAGTGGCCATTGTCAGGGATAGAGCATATGTAAATATAAAAGTGGACACTGAGATCAACATTAAAACTGACCGGTCACAGGCAGCTCTTCCACAGAAACGGACACCTCTCAATATTTTTTTCAGTTGAGCTCTGCCCACAGACAGAGACACAACTGAGTCACACTCTGTCCAAAGACAGAGAAACAATTGAGTCACACTCTGTCTGAAGACAGAGACACAACTGAGTCACACTGTCTAAAGACAGAGACACAACTGAGTCACACTCTGTCTTCAGACAGAGACACAACTGAGTCACACACTGTCTGAAGACAGAGACACAACTGAGAGATGTACTTTCTCTGCTCAAAGGCAGATACTACACTTTAATCCAAGCCTGAAGGCAACGTAAAGGAGAACTGTCTCTTAGGTGATATGTTCTTCAAATTTATATAGTCTGTAAAGTGAAAGAAGCTGTGAATATGAGTCCCCCCCCACCACCAAAAATAAAAAAAGGATCAGCAAACCAAGTGTGGATTTTAACATTATGGAAATGCTGATATTGAAGCATGTTATTTTTTTCCATTAAAGCTTCTATCCATCATCATCACACCAGAGGTCAATAAAAATATAATTCTCTAATATAAACAGATATATTATACAGACTTGTTTGAAAAGTCTCTTGCAAGAATGAGACTTTGAAACTCTTCTGTAAAAGAGTTAATTTCTGGTGAACAGTGACAAAAGAACAAGTGTCAAGAAAGTTCAAAAGCCGACTGAACGTATTATGGGCATGAGAAAGATTAAAGAACAGAGACAAATCTTTGTGATAATTTGTACTAATCATAATATTTTACAAATAAGAAACATAAAACTAGAATTATACAATATAAAAGGAATGTTATAATTATATGTCTAAAATCATTTGTATGTAATGGCAATATTGTAATAAAAGCCTGGGAAATTACAAAGGGAAGCAACTGAAATCAAGATGGAAGAAATTAGTTAAGTATCAATAATAATTGACAATGTTTCATCTAATAATAATAATAATAATAATAATAATAATAATAAAAATCAATATAATATGAATAAAAAATATAAAATCATTATTATAATTATTCACTCCTCCCCCTAAAAAATAACACTGAATCAGGCTATTTCTCGAAGGCACGCAGACTCTGTAATGATAGTGCTTAATATCAAGAGACAAAAAGGGCATGTGGAATAAAAAAGAGACAACTGAAATTTCTCGTGCTCATAATAAGGAAAGAGTGCTTGGAGAATTTAACATTCACAAGACATACTGAAGGCAAAAGAGACCAACGAAAAGCAGTGAATAACAGGACAGGAAGTTGTGGAGAGCAGTGATCAGCCATGTCCTGAAAGGACATAATACATAGAAGATCAAGAAATAACAAGCTGGTGTAAATTGGTGGCAGAACAGAGATTAGGTGAGATAGCAAAAAGACAACGCTTACTAATAGCTACAATGGACAGGAAGTTGTGGAGAGCAATGATCATTCATGTTTTGAAAGGACATGGTACATAGAAGATCAAGAAATAGAGCTTTAATAGTACAAATAAAATTAAATGTTCACTTATCTGTGCCTTGAATATTAAGCTGATATAAAAAAATGACCTACAATCTGTTGTTAACTGGGGCAAGAAATGGCTTGTTAATTTTAATATATCCAAAATGAGACTACTCCATTTTAATCATCTTAGAAAAACGTTTTTCCCTTTCATCATCATGTCTGATGTTAAACTCCAAAAGACTGACTCATTGTGCCTTCTTAGGTTAATGTTTAAAGTGAAAAATTGGCTCATTGTGTTGTCCTAGAGAATTTTCCAGGCTACGTTTATAAGTATATCATTCATCTATGAATTGAATATTACTGTCACATCTGGTTTGGTGAATCTGCAATGTCATCAGTCCTGACCTGGCATCTCGGCTTCAGTCACTTTCCCACCACTATAATATAGCTTTCCTGTGCCTTTTCTATAAATATTTTCATGGTAATTGTTCTGATAAGCTTTTCTCTTTGGTACATTAAATTTATGAACTTAAATGCAGTACTAGACTGGCAGTCAGGTCTCATCATTTTACAGTTGAAATTTCTAGATATAACAATAATTTCTTGTTGTGCTTCTCTCTTTTAGAACTCACTACCATTTTTTATTTTCCAGTCAACTTTGATTTTCAAAACTTTAAATGAAATGTTAATCATCATCGTCTGTATCCTGTTCTTTTATTATTTGTTCCCTTTGAAAATGTTTTCTCTCAGATTCTTTCAATATCTGTAATGTCTTAGTGGCTTTATTCCCTTGATTGGGGTGAAATGATTAAAAAAGCTTATGTCAATACCATGAAAATCCTTAACAAATATTTACAATAGTCAACTATATCTAGTATCTATTTAAAGTCAAATAAGTCCAATACATCTAATATCTCAAGTCAAATATGTCTAATCTTTATTTAAAGTCAATTAAGTCAAATATATGTAATATCTAATAAGCTGTAAATAGAATCCTTCACGAGATTAACAATTTACTTAAGAAGTTTAAGAGACATTCCTATCCAAAACAGAAATAATTTGATCGTAAGAAAATAAATATAATCAAACAATTTCAAATTAATGTATATCAGACAATAATGTCTTTAAGAAAGGACAAACTTTAAATATTTTTTTAGGAAAAATTAATTTTGGGGAAAATTTCTGTAAATAGAGTCAGTTCTACTATGAAACCCTTGAAAAGTGAATGCAATTTCCACAAAACTCAGAGTAAGGACAGATAAGTGTGTATTTAAATTTATTTGTTAATATATATGTATATATATATATATATATATATATATATATATATATATATAATTTATTTAATCAGCCATGCCTAAATATATATGTATATATATATATATATATATATATATATATATATATATATGTATGTGAATATATATATATATATATATATATATATATATATATATATATATGTGTGTGCGTGTGTGTGTGTGCATGTATGTATGTATGTGTATATATATATATAAACATTTAACCTTATTTGTTTACAGTTTATGTTTTAGTTTTAAACATTGAGCACTTTAATTACAATGACTTAAAAGCATTATCATCCATTCAATGCATTGGTTGACTAATTTTTGTGTAAGACAATATTTCTTATATATATATATATATATATATATATATATATATATATATATATATATATATATATGTGTGTGTGTGTGTGTGTGTGTGTGTCTATGTGTGATTCAAATTGGGTTATTTAGGCAACAATTTATCATTTATACCTGAGCCAAGGCCTAAAACTGACCACTTCTCACAAGAAGTCATGCTGGCATTGGTATCTACCAACCTTATCACTCGTACAATGAGAGGGGTGTTGTCAAAGGATTGGAGTCTCATTTCAAAATCAAAACCTGTCCAAATGTAGAAACATGACAGAAGGAGAACAGATACTACGTTTTGATCCAATATTTACTTGCCTTCCCATGGTGGTAGGATATGACCAAAGATCATTTTTAAAGTGTGTTTCCATACTTATATATATGGGGCTAAGGGTAATAATTGCTCGGTCTCAGCAACTACTGTCATGCTGGCATCAATATCTACCAGCCCTCCCACTGTAGAACATTGAGGGAGGTACTGCTGTAGGGTTGGAAACCCTAGGACTAGACATCCCTTATAATTTTAAGAGGAAGAGAGGACAGATAATACACTTTGATTCTAAGCTAAAGGCAGAGTAAAGGGAAATATACCTATGTCCCACAGTGATAGAATGTGAACCAAGGTCATACCCATTCGTTAGTTGAAGACAAATGAAAGTTCATTAAGATTTTTTTTTTTTTTATTTATCTCTTCTTTGCTTCAAACCATTTCCTGGTTTCTGGGATATTTAATATTCCAATTCTCCCTGGAAACCAGAAAGGTGGTCTGAAGTGACATGCAAATAAATAAAAAAATCTTAAACAAATAATGGTCATTGGTCTTCAATCAAATGTACATTAATGTATACACATACATATAAATAGATTTCCTCTTTTAATTCCAGGATGCATGTAGACTAGTCTCATAAAAAGCTTCCATAGTATGGTTAACTGCTAGTTAAGGCTTGAAAACAGTACAAAAGTTTAGAATTGGCAAAACATTGTGGTGTCTGAAGTTCTGAGGTAAAATGTCGATTAATATAAGCACCCTCACCTTTCTTGTTTCTATCACTACATTTTGGCTGATCAACTCTACAGCCTTCCTCAGGATCATGCCACATCTGATAAATTCTTTGTCAATTTTTTTCCCTTTTTCCTTGTTATAAATTGACATTGATAGGCAAATATTTATTGAGTAAATTATAAAAAAAATTAAGATAATACCTGAGGAGGGTTGAGAAGTCCACCAGCTGAAAGATAATAATCAAAACAACAAAAATGAGGATAACAGTTTGAATAATTCACTGATAAAATGGTAAAACATTAGTTTGGTTTTGTATTTTCTTTAGTGTAAACCAGGATGCTGATATGCTTTCTATCTGTAGAAACCATTATTTTTTTTTTATTATTGTATTGGCTGTGGAAGGAATGACTTACAGAGATGGAGGGCAACTTTTAGATAATGAACTATTCCTGACCAAAATTTGGCCCCAAAGAAAGAGAGCAGTCTTGAGAAACGCTGCACAATTGCTGAGAGTGGCTGACAAAAATAACAAAAAAAAAACCCACTGATATTCACTCTCATTTCGTCTTGATTCTTGTCCGTAGGCACCTTCGGGCTTCCATAATATCCCTAGGCATACTACGAATGTAATTCCTTCGTTCTGGAGAAGGGCTCTTGGGCCTTTTCGGCACACTTGGAGCATCCAGAATTAGTCCACGTCTCAGAGAGTATGCATGATCAGTTGGTGGCAAGGGCAGGTGCTGTGACAGGGGAGGGTCTGTGGGTGTGGAGACAATGTGAATTTTGGGGACATGTAAAAAGTCTGTTTCACTGCCCCCTGTGGCATTTGGCAGGGGTACTGATGTAGAACGGACAGAATTTGCTGTTTTATGTTCGGATAACGCATGGACGTGTGGAGAGCTAACGTCACGGTGTGCGCTCTCACGACTGCTATCCTTGGACAAGTCTATCACTTCATCATAGTTTGAGTCCATTGATTCATGGCGCACTCTCTTTATCGACTCTATGGAGCTGACACTGGCCGGAGTTGGTGGTCGTTTGACGCTGTTCACCTCTGTCAATGAAACATGAGAGTCGCTTTTCATTGAAAGGACTGAGCTTGGACGAGGTAACACAGTGCTTTTGCTTGGGGTGATGCACGAGGCACATGTGATACACTCCTTCGGAATGTTTTTGGTGGTGGTTGCTGCAATGCGAGGTTGGGTAAGGGACGTTGTATCGAGACTGTTGTGGCTGCTGTTGCTGTTATTGTTACAATTGTGGTGGTTCATGCTGAGGTTAAGATGTTCCTGAAGATTCTGCGGTTTGATGTCTTCGCACTCTGAAGATGTTTCATCTTCTTTGTTGCTACTGCTAGTTGACATCCGAGAAACTCGATTCAAGAGTTTCTCAATTTGTTCAGCTTTCATTGGGATTGGGATGGGAATTGGTACAGGGAAAGGCAAGGGAAAAAGGAACGGAAACGGAATCATCACTGTCTGGGGAGGGATTCCCATTGAGGCCCAATTTGGTGCTGGTATCGGAAATGTAGGCACTGTTGGATTAGAACCAGTGTGAATGTTGGGCTCTCCCTGCTGAGGCATTTGTGGTGGCAAAGGCATCATGGGAAACACTGGAGGCCACATTGGTGGGAACTGATGATTTCTAGGAATTGTTGAAGATTTATTTGTGGCATTTGATGCTATGGCAGGGCTCTGAGATTGTCTCTGGGAGATGTCTGGAGAAGCAGTAGCATTTGGGGTCACTACGGGGCCTGGTGTAGAAGTGGCATTGATATGTCGACTCTGGGGTCTAGAACTTTCTGGGATAGGGGGCGCAGCTGGCATCATGGGATTAAAGGGAGGATTGAACATTCCTGGATACATGACTGGTGGAAAACCACTGAACGCAGGATAACCAGGTCCCAAAGACGCCAACATTTGGGCGTGGTGCCACCAATTATTCATTGCTGGGTTAGGGAACATTGAGGGAATAAAGTGTGAATGACCTGGATGGGGACGTTTTTGTAAAGGAGTCACATTTGGACTAGCTGTGTGATTTGGGTCTTTGTGCAAACGTTTTGCCAGTCTCTCTTTAAGAGATTTATCAACAATGACTTTTTCATTGGTCTTCTCAACCATACTGGACACACCAGATGTTTCAGGGCTTTCTACATGGTTAGACAGATCTTTAGGTTGGTCATTGTGATCTTTGTTGTTAGTATCTGAGTGCTTTTTGTCTTCTTGTATTGTCCGGAGCTTCTTGTGGCGTCGGACCATATCCTCTTGCAGCCAGAGATCTGGGGTAATCAGAATCTGTTTGTCAGATATGTCATTTGAGGATGAATTGTTATCTATTGAGGCTTGGATCTGCTGCAGGTGTTCCTGTGTTTCTTGACAGAAGATATTCATCTTGTATTGGTTGAGGCATTTCTCACTGCAAAATTGAAGCTGTTGTTCCCCATCCTGGAAGTCGACATAGTTGACTGTGTGGCGAACATGCTTGCACCAATCGCAAACTTTGTTCTTCTTGAAGGAGGCACGCCGACACTGGGTGAAGCAGACCTCACTGCAGAATACTTTGGAACCATTTAGAGTCTTTAATGTGAAGAGTTTAACTCCTGGTTTTTGGCACCAAGCACATATGATGTAACCTGACGGCAAGTTTTCATTATTGTAACCTGCAAAATAGAAGGAAAATGTTATCATTATTAACATCATTCTAAAAAGAACCAAATTCTTTTTCATTTAATTTTATTAATTTAATCTAAAGAACAAACTTTTATTAATTTTCATGGGGAGTTCTTAAATTGATTGGTCTGCTTTGGTTTTGTTTGGTTTGTTTTATGGCATATCAACCTCAAATGGTTATTTGATGTTTTATGGCATATCAACCTCAAATGGTTATTTGATGTTTTATGGCATATCAACCTCAAATGGTTATTTGATGTTTTATGGCATATCAACCTCAAATGGTTATTTGATGTTTTATGGCATATCAACCTCAAATAGCCAACAAAAGATGATCTTGGTTTGTTTCGCTTTGTTTTACTCAGTGGGTTATTTAATACCAACAGGATTTTCATTGTTGATAATATTTCTTTCACATATGTATTGTAGGTAATTTTGTTTTTCGAAAATGGTAATATTTTGTTTGTAATAATTTTTTCTTCAAAAATGTATTGTTAATAATGATGTAATAATTTTTCATCAAAAATGTATTGCTGGTAATAATTTTTTTTTCAAAAATGTATTGCTGATAATTTTCCCTCAAAAATGCATTGCTGGTATTAAAACTTATTTTTACACCTTCACAATGTTTTGACCCCAGTTTGGGATTTAACTATTGTGTTGGTGCAAAAATAATGACGTAATAATGTTGTTTTTTGACGTATTTTTTAACATCAAAAAACAATATTATTACGTCATTATTTTTGCACCAACCTAATATTTGCGATTGGCTTGATTTTATAAAATAGGAAAAATTTTCTTTAAACATTTTTAAAAAATTAGAATTCATTAGGTGTTCTGCAACCTATGATATTTATGAGAATAAAAAAAATATTGATTTATTACCATTTTAGAAGATGGGGGTTCTGTTGATAATATAAATACAGTATCAAATCTATTCCTGACTTCTTTACAAGTTATATCTACATTTTTATTTTTTAAGATTATCTTGCCCCATGCAAGGCAGTAAAGTCACTAAGACACAAGGGGTTACTGGGTGTGAAAAAAATAAGAAAAAGGAAAAACATTATTAAGGAGCAAGAACAATAGAAGAGGAATCAAGAATACAGTAGATAGCGATTGATATTGCATTTGAAATTTTGGGGGAACAAAGATGGTTGGAAAGCATGAAGCCAGAGGAGAGTTCCACAAGCAAGAAGTGAGAGAAAAGAAACTGTTAGAACAAGACTTACGGTTAAACTAACCAATTCAATTATAAATTGATGAGGTCTTGCCACCAATCTAGTAATAAATAAATAAGTAAATGGCGTACATAATTGCCTAAGTATGTATCATGCTAAGGCAATCATGTATCTTTTGATACACGCTTAGGCGATCATGTATCTTTTGATACATGACTGACGAGGTAGATTTTTTCCCACAGTAGGTTGTCATTTCTTTCTGTAGTAGATCAGTTGCCATCCAAGGTTATAGAACCCGGTCTGTCCTGCTATTTACCCATAGTTGGTGGGAGAAGAAAATGAATAGTGCCTTTCCCAAGGGTATTAGCATGTAAATGAATGTAATGGATTCAACTGGAATTCAAACTCAGCTCTCCAATTCCTTAATTCAAGCTGCTATCCATTACTCCACCAAGTACTGTGCTTAAATTCATAAACTTTAGGTTCCATAGCAAAGAGTTAATTTTGAACAATTACCATAAAAGTATTTATAGAAAAGGCATAATAAAGCTACATTATGGCAAGGAGAAAGTGATTGAAGCTGAGATGACAGGTCAGGACCAATAATATTGTTGATTCTTTTTTTAGATTTTATCAAGAATCTCTAAATATATAGCTGGAGCACCAGACTATATATGGCAGCAATATTCAAAGCATGGATGAATAACAGACTTATAAATATGTAAAAAAAATTCAGGAGAGAAAAAATGTCTAGCATGACACAGTGAACCAAGTTTTTTAGTAGCAGACCTAGCAATGGATTCAATATAGTCTTTCCCTTTCATGTCTGTCGAGAATGTTAGCCAGAGAAAGCACAATGAGTCACTCTTGTGGAGGTTAGCATCAGCCATACTGATGGGAGGTAGGTGGGTGTCATTCAGGTAATTGATACAGAAAAGTTTCATCTTTGTTTTTATTTTAAAATGTCAAGATTAAAATGGGACTTACACTATTGATTACTGTGTACGATTATGAATTAGGAAAAATGTACACCAGTAGCATGCCATTATCAATGATGTAAGTACAGTTGCAAACTTTACATTTGTAAATAAAAACAAAATACATATAACTCTTTAATAAGTACATAGTCAAGTAGTTAGAACATTTGCATTCTGACATGAGCCCAAGATTCAAATCTCACCATGGTCAATTTGTCAGGAAGAAGACTTCCTGATGTTATCCGACTGGAGTGGGGATGATCCCAGCGTGTGGCACCTTTGGAAAGTACCTGAAAACCATACTATGGGTTGACACAAGCCTTGTGTGTGAAATTGGGTAGATAGAGCCCTTGATAGCTGTGCTAGGACAAAGTCACAAGTCATCATGACTAAGGGTTTGATTGTGCTGGCATTGTTCAGATTGTTGATCATGCTAGATAATGCACTCTCTTCCAGAAACTGTAACTAAGGTCTGCTCAGCATAGTGGCAGTATAAATCACAGGTGGGCTCTGTGGGTGTTGAATAAACACAAATGTGCCTGAGCAAGCGTCTGCAATAGGGATTGGCTAGCTGCCTTATTAGACAGGTATCTTCGAATACAAGTGGCCAGCTATACATATAACTCTTTAAGAAGTCAGAGAAAGATTTGATATTTATATTATGAACAGGACCCTACTTCTAAAATTATTAAGAAAAATCAATATTTTTTTTTTTATTCTGACAAACATCGTGGGTAGCGGAAGGTCTAATGAATGCTAACGTATAAAAATTATTCCCATACGAAATGTTCCCTATTCTGAGTTAGTTAAATTGTTATTTGAAGCATAAAATAAATTTTCAAGCCTTGTTTAATTGAAATTTGAACACATGGATTTTGAATAGAATAGATACTCATAAACATTTTGATTATAATAAATGTTTAGTAGAAGACATATTCTCCTTCCTGGAACTGCTTTCCCACAGATGCAATATTGCAAACCTGTGATTACTTGATCACTATTTTTATGCTAAATGTTCAAATAAGTGCCATTCTTTAGTTCCACCAGTTCAGACCTTTACTGTTAGGAAAAGCCATGCTTCTTCCACAGAGTCAAATCATTTCTCTGTGTTCCAAATGTTAGAAGAAAGTTCTACTTGGAGACATTTTTTCCCACACAAGTACTGCCACTTTGTAGAACAAACTCCACTGTGGTTGCTTCCCTGAAAACTACTCTGTTGATCTCAGGCCAAGAGTCAATAATTTTCTATCCTTCTTATTGTCATCAATCTTCACTTTCTACCACCTTCTCTTCCATTCATACTATATACCTCATTCATCATCACCATTTTGACTGTAACTGTCTACCTTGAATGGTAGAGTTCACCCAATTTGAGTGGCAAATTTCACCCAATCTTAAGTAAGTTTAATTAAAAAAAAAAGAAGAGAAAACCATAAGGTTATTTTGCATAAGGTTAAGATGGTGTGGTGAATGAGAGTAGAGAAGGAAAATTGTGTTTCAACCATCTTGAAAATGAAGAGGAATTGTTTGATGTGATTCAATTTATCTTTATTTTATTCATATTTTATCTTGGCTCCAAAAACACGACTGATGGTGGGTGAATATATGACTATCTTATCCATTCCTTAATTATCATACAAAAGGGTTATTCCATCATTTTTTTTTACCTTTTTTAAACAAATTTTATTTGTTTTCTTGTAAATGATCTCATTCTTATCCAGTTCTAGTCTCAGTTTCAATCCTATTCTCTAACAAACTTTCTTTCTCTCTCTTTTCATCCAACAAAGATCTTTCCCACCCTCCATGACATTGACCCACTCGGTAGGGGCCACATATGATCAGCTTACAGGACTCAGTCCCAACCCTTCCTAAAGGAGAGTTAAGGACACCTAAACCTGACCCTACTGAATGCAAATTTCCATGTCTTTCAATAATTAGCATCACAGATTATGAAGAAATTCTAGCTGGTTTATCCAAGGCCCAGATGTGCTGCATCCGGTCTATGAGATGGGAATTATGGGATTGGTGCTATAAGTAGAAATTTTCAAATGAAATGAAATACTGCCTTCTGAAAATGGCATTGTGATAGATGCAGGAATTACATGAAGAATCCAAAGAAAGGAAGTAAAAGCAGCAGCTGAAATCTATATTTATTTAGTTTTGGCTATATGCTTGTAGAGAAAGAGAATATATATATATATATATATATATATATATATATATGGTAGTAAATAATTTAATGTAGTGAATCAATATAATTACTCACACATATATATTTGTATGTAAAGTAAACTGTATATATACATATGCATTTTTTCTCTCTCTCTCTCTTTCTCTCTTGCTCTGTCTATATATATATATATATATACATATACAAATAAAGAGAAAGAACTGACAAAATAAGAATCCACAGTTGTTAGCATTTACTTTATATATATATATATATATATATATATATATATATATATATATATTCTAACACTGTGGGCTTATGACATATGTTTAGTCAACAGTTCTCATACAATCAGCGCAAAGTTATCTTTTAGCTGTTTGCATTATTAATATTACTTCCCTTTCCACTGCATTCTTTTTCTCATTTTCAGTTTCCTTATTGTTAATTTCACTAAAAGTTGTTTTCTGTTGCCGTAGTAGGATAACACAACACAACTATGAAATTCAAACACACCATTGTTCAAGGATCAGAGTCATCTTCATTTCAGTGGCAGGATAAACTTTTGTATCACAAATGAAGTCATATACAGGGTGATAGAGCTTAACCTATGTCAAGCCTGGTCAGTACTTAGAGGGGTGACCTCTTGACATTACCAGGTACAGTAAGCTTGGGTGTATGGGTGATGTAATGGATAACAGTGCTGGAATTGGAAATCGGAGAACAGAGTTCCAATTTCAGTTGTGATTGTTATATTCACTTACATGTAAATACCCCTGGAAAAGGTATGAATCCACATCTTCTCCCCAGCTATGGGATTAGTTGGGAATTAGTAGGACTTATATCAATAAACCCTTATTATCTACCCACCCCACAAAAATCTTAAAATATATTATGGCTTTAAAAATTGGTAAGCTATAAAAAAAAAAAATCAATCTAACAATGTTTGCGTGTGTGTATATATATAAAGTGAACACTGAAGTCAACACTTAGAGGTGACAGTCTGTTTCATGCTGGCTGCAATCGTTAGGCCATGAGTGCTGTTATTTTTCTCAGCTATTTATATATACGGGTTAGTGGTGCATTGTGGGTAGTCTATTTTGGCAGTTATTTTATTTGTTTATTTATTTATTTGGGTTAAATTATTTTGCTTGTCATTATTTATTTCTGTGAATTTAAAACATTTCAACTGTTCATTTTTTTACTATATATATATATATATATATATATATAGTAAAAACTAAACAGTTGAAATGTTTTAAATAAATGTTTTAAATAAATGTTTAAAAAAATGTTTATATATATATAGTTTAAAAATATGTTATATTAAAAAAAGGAACAGTTGAAATGTTTTAAATTCACAGAATCTATCAAAAAATTAATCCATGAACTTGAAAGGATCACAAGAAAAACTAATCGACATGATATATCTAAATTATTTAACCAAACCTGTTTGAATATATTGTCGTGGCCTTGTTAGGGCCAGAAATAAAGACACAAGAGAGGAATTGAGTTAAACAAATATATTAAAAGAAATAGTAATACAAACATATACAAACGAGAGTGTTACAGCAAGAATGTTCGGTCCAACTATCAGGCCTGACTGCTGGAAACTTTCCTCTCCAAAAGGTAGTACCTGCTCCTAATTATAGCTGGGAGAGTCCATGTGTGTGTGGGTAAATTACCATAATATATATAAAATATTTAATGCATTATTTTTCCAGTGCATTTCTGTGAAACCATTTCACATGATTTCATGTAAGATGATAAATGTATATCTGAATTTGAAATGTAGTGTTCCAAAAAAAAAAAGAAAAATGGCAACATATAGCCAACAGAATATAATTTACCATACTGAATACATTGGATTCTTCATAATGACTGAAGTGGTTCAAAGTACAAAAACAGAAAAAAAAACAGGAACATTGGACAGTTTATCCACAATTCTGATTGGTTGAATTTAATAAAAATTATTTAAATAGATTATTGCACTGTCTTAATATTGTTGATAGATAGAAAGAAAGGTAGATATAGTGATGGTAATATAAGTGCTTTCCTTATAAGGAAATATCTGGCATTCATTGGCTGAAAAGCATCACTGGTATCAATTGAAACTTTAGAAAAATCTTTCTATTTAAACAATTTTTCAGTAAAATAGGATTCTCAAGTCCATTGTTATCATTGATATATACATTAAGCTGTTAAAATAGCTCAACTGTAGATTTACTACCCAACAAGTATTAAACTAATGTTCAGCTAATGTAAACTGGTTCTGCACATTGAGTTCTATAAAAACTTACAGTTTTTCCACTGGGGAATATAAAAATCTATTTTCCTGGTGAAGTTACATTATATATTATATATATATATATGGGTCAAGTGGTTAGAATATTTGCATTCTGACCATGAGACTGGGGCTCAAATCTCACCATAGTTAATTTGTCAGGAAAGAAACTTCCTGATGTTATTAGACAGGAGTGGGGGTTGATTCCAGCATGCAGCACCTTTAGAAAGTGCCTGAAAACAAAACGAGTTGACCCTAGCCTTATGAGTGAAATTAGGTAGATGAAATGTTTGAGGGCCATTGATACTGTGGTAGAACGAAATCACAAGTAATTGTGGCTGAGAGCTTGAGCATGGTAGCCCTGTTCAAATTGTTGATCACGCTAGATAACATGCTCTTTCCCAAAAACTGTAACTATGGTTTGCTCAGCCGAGTTGCAATATAAACCACAGGTGGGCTCTGTGGGTGTTGAATAAACACAAATGTGCATGAGCAAGTGTCTGCAATAGGGATTGGCTAGTCGCCCTAGTAGAAAGGTATCCTTGAATACGAGTGGCCAGCTATACTTTATATATATATATATATATATATATATATATATATATATATATATATATATATATATAAGACAGTGAGATTAAGATAAATAGAAAGGAATAATTAAGACATTTTTCTTCCTTTTTTAAAATTATTTTCTTAAATTTGAATACATATAGATATTTGTAAGGAGATAAATCTAAATTTAAGATATAAAGTACATATCATTCAGACATTTTTTTTTTGTAAATTCCTCTGTCTTTTTGAGCAATTCTTTGCTTGTTTGTTTTTTAGTTTAATTTTCTTTTATTCTTTTTCCATCTTTCTCTCACCACTTCAGTCACTCACCATAATTCTTTCGTGCTTTTATCATTAGTTAAAATATTATCTCTTTCTCACACTACTGCAAATCATATTTTCTTTTTTTTCTTTCTTTCTTTGCACTTTCTTTCTTTGTCCACTCAGTTTGTTTGTTCATTCTCTCTTTCGTTGTCCACTCAGTTTGTTCTTTCTTTCTTTCTTTCTTTTGTTGTCCACTCAGTTTGTTATTTCTTTCTTTCTTTCTTTCTTTCTTTCTTTCTTTCTTTGTCCACTCAGTTTGTTCTTTCTTTCTTTCTTTCTTTCTTTCTTTCTTTCTTTCTTTCTTTGTCCCTTCATTCTTTCTTTTTCCACTCACTTAACAACTATAATTCTACAAGAGAATAAAATATCCTAGCTGGAATTAATCTTTCTCCTGAATCCCAAACACCAACCCCAAAACAATAGTAAGCATTGGCCAGCCATTTGCAAAATCAAGTGATACTGTTACATATATAATATGTTTCTGTTTCATCTAAGAACCTATAACAAGACAGATCACATTATTATTCAACAAAAGTAATACACAAGCTCTGTCACATTACAACCCTCTCTTTCAGTAACTCATGGCTTTCCCTCTTTTCAAATTTCCCTCCTCTTGTCATATTTAATTCTATATTTATTTATACATTTCATTCACATATTATTTGCTGCTGAATTAGTCAAGTCTGTATCAATAATCTTTTTTCTATTTCATTTGAACATGATCTTTCCTTTTTATCTATCTGTTTCAGTCTGTTCACATCTACTTGTCTTAATCTGTTCATAGAAACAACCTCTTGAGTGACAGTCTGTCCAGTCCACTGCTGATTTCCTAACTGTTGTTACTAACAGAATCAGTGAGATACTAGACAATACACCTCAAGAATAATTGCATTATATACTTCAAAGGCCTTTGACAAGGTGTGGCAGAAAGGATTATGGCACAAGTTCCCCAGCTATGGAATCATTGGAAGAGTCTTTTCAATTATTGTCCTGCTTAATGGGTAGATCCCTGAAACGAGTTGTTCACAGCAAGTCCTCTGATCCCTGAGGAATCAATACAGGCATCTCATAAGGTTTTCTTCTCAGTCCAACCATCTCTATACTTTACATAAATGATATAGCTGAAAGTATACTCCAATCATTTATGAATATCTATGCTGATAATACAATGCTATATGGGTGCACCTCCAAAACTCTTAACAGCTGATCTCTCTTCTGACCTGACTTTAACAGTGAGGGCAAAACAGGCTAGTCACATACAATGCCTTGAAAACCAAACTAGTGGCATTTTGTCATTGCTGATCGGATCCAGAACTCTCATCAATTGTAATGAAACGATTTTCCCTCAGGGAGGCTCCATGTCTTGAGAGCCTATTAGGATTCAAACTCAATCCAGATCTTGTGGAACTCATATGATCCATTTGTCCTGGGTATGATGTTAAACTACATCAGCATCCTGAGTAAGACGATAAACTACATCCAGCAGCAAGGCTTCTGATCAGGAGGTTTTGAGGAGCATGGAACCACTTCTTAATTGGTAGCACCTGTTAGGGTCCCAGCTATGGGCAAATAGTTAACTCCAAAACTGGGATAAAACACTATGAAAGTGTAAAAATAGGTTTTAATACCAGAAATACTTTGTAAAAAATTATTACCAGCAATAAATTTTTGAAGTAGAAAATCTATTGCCAGCAATACATTTTTGAAAAAAAAAAAATATTGCTAACAATATGTTTTTGGAAAAAAAATGTTACCAGCTATACATTTTTTAGGAAAAAAATATTATCAACGATGCTTTTTTTTGTAAAAAATTATTACCAGCAATACATTTTTGAAGGAAAAAATTATTGCCAGAAGTAGATTTTTGACAAAACAAAATATTACCAGCAATAAAAATTTTGTCGGCATTAAATAACCTATTGAGGTTGTTATGCCGTAAAAGAAAACAAACCGAACATACAATCCGTTGTTAAAGATGCTGATCCCTCCTGCTTTACAAGCCAAAAATGGAGTACTGAGAAGAAGGTGCCCAGTTTTCACTTTCCAGTCTTGATACAGTACAAAAGTCTCTCCGCATCCTTGTGGGTGATAAATTATTTTCCACCCTACAACCCCTTTCCTCAAAGACAAAACATTGCAAACCTTTTGCTCCTCTGTTGCTATTTCCATCAAAAGTGTTCAGACGAACTACATTCCTTAGTTCAACCAATTCTAACCTTCATGTTTAAAACCTGACATGCCACGCCCATTGTGATGAACCACCCTCATTACCTTCGTATTCCAAAGGCGAGATATAAGTTCCTCTCAAGCAGCTTTTTCTCATAAACCACTGCTCTGTGAAACTAACTTCTAATAGCATGCTTCCCTGATTAACACAACCTGGTCAAGTCTAGTGTTAACTGTTATCTTTCCCACCTATCCTCATAAACTATACCTATAAACCTCTATGTCATCATTGTAAAAAAATTTCATATCTATCACAGTCAGTTTCTATCTATCTATGTCAATTTATTTACCTATCCTAGTCTGTTCATATCAATCTCTATTTATATCTATCCTTATCTATCAATCAATCTTTTCTTACATATCTACCATCTTGGTTATGAAAATAAACTGCATCTAACAGCCAGGTCTTTGATCAGGAGGTTTCGAGGTTTGTGGAATAATGACTTAATAACAGTTGTTCCCAGGTCTACCCTGACCTGGGGTGGTAGCACCTGATAGGGTCACAGCTATGGGCAAATAGTTAACCTTCAAACTGGGGTCAAAACACTATAAAAGTGTAAAAATAGGTATTTATAGTAAAAATACCAGCAATACATTTTTGCAAGAAAATATTACCCGCAATACATTTTTGAAAAATGATTACCAGCAATGCCTTTTTGAAAAAAAAAACCCAAAAACCAGAAATACAACTTGGAAGAACAAAATATTACCAACAATACATCTAACTCTTGACAAAAATCCTCTTTACCAAAAATACATCAATGAAACCTGATCTATGAACTGATTTCTAACTAAGAATACAGATTCTATTCATACAAACATATCCTAAAAATCTTGCCAGCATCAAATAACCCATTGATGTTGATATGTCATAAAAACAAAATAAACCAAACCAAATCTTACTTATCTATGTATCTATCTCAATTTTTTCATATCTAACTTTTTATCATATATTTGCTCGTATTTTAAAAAATTCATATCCAGCTTTGTATCTACTGTTATTTATTTTTTATCTCAATACTTAATAGCTTAATTCATTTTCCAACCATATGCAGGTGTCTTTTGTTACTAGTAAGTGTTGTGGATTGTTCTTATATCTTTCCCAAATAAATCAAATTTTCCTAGCAGTTCAAATAGATCTTTGTGTACCTCATCAAATACTTTTGAGTAATTTATGAAACATATCATATATATATATATATATACATATATCTGTATTTATATTGCTCAGTCTGAGAAAATATGAGCTGAAAATGAATTGAGCAAATACATGAAAATAGAAAAAGAGGTTTAAGATTGATTTGTTTTTTATGGCTTATTAACTTTTTGCAGGTTATTTGAAGCCATAAAATATTTTTACAGTGTAAGAATTTTTTGGGAGATGATCATGATTTACTGATAAAAATGCTACTGATTAACCCATAGCAGGGGAGGAGAAGAGGAGGATTTGTTCCTTTCCCATGGGTATTTGTACATAAGAGAATATAATAAACCTGACTGGAAATGGAACTTGACTCTAAAAAGGGTGTGAGATAAGGATGTCTCTTCTCACTGGATTTACTCAACATATATAGTGAGAGGATCCTAAGAGAAGTTTGGATAAATAGATTGATTTTTTTAAAGGCTTTGTGAATTATTTAAAGCCAAAACATACCTTGGATTGTAGAAGGTAGCTTATAGTACCTTGTGTTCATAAGTGGTCCCCCATCAAAGTAATAATGTGGCTTGACAGTGCTTAACTCTAGTAATTAAACAAGACCTGTTTTCAGCATTATCTGACTATATTTTTAAAATTTCTTAGCTCTGAGCAAAAACCAGAATGCAAAGATGTATACATGTTTTAGTGTTTATGAGCTCTGTTCAATGGTGCATTATGGGTAGTAAGGTGAAGTATTTCCTGTTTACTATTCTAACAGTCATTTGGTAGGCAGCAATGGTTATATATCAAATCATTCTAAAGGCTATTAAGTAGAAATAATTGTAGGTCAGAATGCAGTTATTTTATAGCTGTTGTCTAGTGTTGTTTGTTAACTTATAACACATTATTTATTATTGATTACTTAGGATATTTTTTATTGATTCGTTAATTATTTGTTGTTGATTATTATCACAGTAGAATCCTTGACAACTGAACCAAGAAGGCCTCCTGGATATGAGGAATTATTTACAAAGGGAGGGATTGTATTTAGATTAAAATAAAAGAACTGAAATATGGTTTAACATTTATTTTCAATGTTTTATAGTAAACACAATAAGCTAATGGTGAGTGAAATATAATATAATTGATTTTAAAGAAAAAGAAATAAATTATGTAATCTTAATGAAAATTTTGCTTTAGTTCTTTAGTTTTTAAACAAAAGTCACTTTTTAACTGAATGCTGGCTCTCTTTCCATAAAACTGACAAACATTTCCATAGCATTTTCAATTTTAGTCCAGGTTTCATTACAATCACATTTTTTATTTCCTTGTTCATTTTGACAGTGTGGATGCTGGAGAATAGTTTCTTTGGAAGATTTTATATCATACAATGCTGACTTTCCTATGTTAAACTCAACCATTAGTTACAATGAACTTTCACCAGCGTCTAGTCTGTTTAAAATGTCTACTTTTTTTGCGATAACTCCAAAGTTGTTCTTTTCCTCTTATTCCCATCATCTTTTGCACCAATACATGTCATTAGGGTGAAATAAGCATAAGCAATTATCCAAAGTAAATTTCCTGAAAAACAGAAATTTCAAATCAGTTCCATATCACCCAAATAGTTCAAATATACACATCAAAATCATGTCCGGATATGCAGGATTCCGGATTTGAGGGATTCTACTGCATTATTAATTTTACGTAGTTGTGGTTATGTGTAAATTTATAGTCTCTGCTTACCCAATAACTGATAGGATGATACGATAAACCAGAAATACTTGACATTGCTACCCATAATACCTCCATTGACCATGTAATATAGCAACAATTCTAAGTAGAAACTTATGAAGTCTTATTTAACTAAATCAGTGTTAGTGCTGAAAACATTTAAATTTATTATAGTAGATGGTTACAAGTGAGAGGGATGATAGGATGTGCTTATTTCATTACCGCAGACCTTCATGTATAAATAGTCAAGTGAACCCACAACAAACATGGCCTAAAGATTACATTCAAGCATGAAACAGACTGTCACCACTCAGTGTTGAACTCAGTGTTCACTTTTATTCACTGCTGATGAAGATCTTAAAGCCAATGAAAATAAAGAAAACATATATCTTTTGTATTGTTAGATTCAATAACTTATCTTAGTAAAGCTTTGAAAAGGAAAATAAGAAAAGGGAAAATAAAAGTTAAGGGATTTTTAAAGCTGTTTTAAAATCTTTAGTAGGTTATTTAAAATCAGAAAATATTTTTAGATTCTAAGACTTTTTTGTGAAGGAGGTAATAATGATTTACTGATTAACATCTAACTAGGCAGATAACGGGTGGATTCATACCTTTCTAAATGGTATTTGTTTGTACATTAAAATAACGAACCTGACTGGAATTGAAACACAGCTCTCCAATTTTGAATTCTGAGCCATTATCTATTACACCAGCCGCACATCCAAGCTTACAACACCTGGTGTTCTCAACCAGTCACCCATGTAAGTACTGACCAGACAATATTGCTCAACTTCATTGATCATAGGAGAATCCGTGTTTCAACATGATATGGCAGTAAGCCATCAAAAGAGTTAGGATCAGCAAAAGATACTCTAGGTAGATCATTATACCAGTTTCAGAAAATAAAGAGTTGATTAAAAAATGAAAATATTTTTGATATACTTTGATATTTCAATGTTTATTCGCATCACACTCAGAATAAACATTTACTCTTCTTACCTAACCAAAAGACAGCAATAGCATTGCACAAAGAGGGGGTTTCATTTACTAGCAATGTTTAGCAATATTGGTAAAGATACTAATGGCTTTGGAAAAGGCAGGATTTCAAAGTGCCATGTTATCTGTAGTTATTTTCACCATAGTGTTGTAATGGTATACTGTTGTTGGATTAAATTTCCTTCCTCTTTCTCAACTAGTATGCATTGCATTTGGCTTGGGATATTATAGGGAAGGAAAGTCTGTACAAAGAACAGTTTTTTAGGAGGCACTGTGAATAAAAGATGCTTTCCTGACACATGGGTAAGATACAGCCTCTCGCAACATGATATGGTGAACTTGTGAATAAATATATTTGTAACATTGACTAGCTTTCCTTTTCAGGGTCAGAGAGAAGGCATATAAAACACTTGTACATGTGTTCTTTCTAGAAAATAAAAACTTCATTTTCATTTTCTAACATCTTCTGGCTTGTTTTCATTTCAGAGGTTTGGATGAATATCTATACTGATAGCAGGTAGTACTGAGACCACCCACAAATACTTTGTAAACCTGGAATAAGCTCATGGGCATACAAATTCCTAAAATTTACCTGTTGAACCAATAGCAGTGAAGATAGCTGCTTTATCTACTGACAGTTTTGACAGTTGAAGGTCATCACTGTTATAATACTTTGCAAAAATGCACTTCTCCTAATACTTGTTTATACCACACACTGTGAGAATTTCAAAGATTATATTTAATAAAAAGGAAATCTTATTTTAAAAAAGTAAAAAAAAAATAACAAGCTAAACTCCAATGCATCCTAGACAGCTACCCCTACATGTAATCTTCTTCTCACTGTATGTTCCCACCACTCCTGATCTTATCCAACCTCTTCTTGCCAACCACATTTAATGTATTCACTGAAATATGATACCTGACAAATCAGGCTGAGAGATAGGATTGCAACTGCGGTTCTAGACACAACAAAGGCCTCGGAAACTGATATGTGTATATCGTATTCTTTCCTGCCTGAGTGTGAGTCACAAACAAATAATGGGAGCTTTTTGATTAATCTCACCACAAATGAAAGGTGAAGTTCGGTGTGTGTCAACCATCACTTTCTGCTATATTTGGCTGTGCTGGCATAGTGGGTCAGCTTAACTTTTTCCCTGGGTACAGCCAATACCGACACTACACAACTACTGGACACTAATCGGCTTTTGTCAGTGGTCAGTTTTTACTGATTCTCCTCCTGCTCACTCTCCTGTTCATTTCTTACTCTATAAAAGACTTGAATACACTTCCTTCTTTTGTAAGTCTATAAATTTGCCTGCTGACGATTCTCTTCCTAGATTTTATCATGCCACCTTCAAATATTCCTTTTCTTATCATTTTATTTCAATATTCACTTTAGGCTTTCTTTTTACACACCAAAAGAACAATCTTGTTTTGTTTTGGTTTGGTCTGTTTTATGGTATATCAACACCTCAATGGGTTATTTAATGCCAACAAGATTTTTATTGCTAGTGATATTTTTCAAAAAGTATTTCTGGTAATATTTAGCAGAGCCATCAACCTACGACAATGGATATGCAGCTCAGGATTGGAAATAAAGCTTAGATTTGAACTTACACATTTGGCAATGCTTCAGTTGTTTTGGTTTGTTTTGTTTTATGGTATATCAACCTCAATGGGTTATTTAATGCCGACAAGATTTTTATTGCTGGTAATATTTTTTCCAAAAATATATTACTGCTAATTTTTTTCCCAAAAATGTATTGCTGCTAATATTTTTTACAAAAATTTATTGCTGGTATTAAAACCTATTTACACACTTTCATAGTGTTTTCACCCTAGTTTGGGGGTTAACTATTTGCCCATAGCTGGGATCCTAACAGGTGCTACCACCCCAGGTCAGGGTGAACGTGAGAACACCAGCAATTAAGAGGTAGTTCTATGTTCCTCAAAACCTCCTGATCAGAGGCCTTTCTTTTGGGTGTAGTTGATCGTCTTACCCAGGACAGGAACAGTCTTGTTTGCAGTAAATATAAATAATAATTTTCAACCAAGTCACATTTATCATTTTTCTTTCTATTGATTAATATGATTCCAGATCTTGAATAAAAGAAGGTAGTTGGAATAAGCAGTGGAGGTAGGGTGCTGGAAATTTAAAAAGAAAATCTTATAAATTAGTCACAGTGAAGCAATGGAAAGCGACTAAAATTGAGGAATTGGATCAGCATTGATTGGCGGCAATCTCCTTAATGATTGAATGAAATCTTCAGTTCACACATATTATAAATTCTGATAAAACTTAATTCAATCGTTTAGAGCAATGGTCACTACCTGGTGGTCTGTGCAAAATTTTTGATGGTCTACAAAAAAGTTGGGACACAATTTCAATTTTTATGAAGCTTCAGATTAAAGAATGACATGTAACAAAATGTATTATCAATGGTATATATGTTCAAGATCTTATGTAATCTTGAAATAAACACAAGTACGCAAGTAAACAAAAGTGAAATCATAGTATAAACTAACATGACTTGCAAAGTCATGTTCAATAGTTGTTACTGAATAGTTTCTTACAATTACTGTTGATAACTAGTTACTGGATGGTTTACTAGTATAATTTTTTACAAACATGGCATAGTAATGGAGTAATAGTGTGATTTTCAAGAATTGGCTTATGCACCAGATACAAATTCATAATCATTTGTACTCAAAATCTATTTTTGCAAAATATTTAGAAAAAAAAACAACATATTTGTGCGAAAAGAAATTTTCATCTGTGACAGCAATTAAAACTATGTACTGGTCTTGGCTTGAAATAAACACAACTTTTCGTCTCGCAGTGACGTCATTGGAGCTAAAAAATCCACAAATTGTTTTCAAACAAACAGGAACAAATATCCCACTAAAATGTATAATACTTGAATAAATTTCAAATTTTCAATTTATTTTATTTAATTAATTACACTATAAGTTTGTCACGTGCATTTCATATTAATAAAATAAAAGTTTTCCGATTATTATTATATAAATGTATTTACATTTTTTTTTCTAAATTCCTATTAGTGGTTCATCACATTTAAAATTATACATTTAGTGATCTGTGAAGTTCAAAAGGTTGGTGACTGTTAGCTTACAGGAAGTAACAGTCATAATAAAGTTTTGGTAGGTGAACCTGCGGAAGTAATTAAGATTAAGCAAGAAGTAATAAACAAAATCTTTAGTTCTAAAATTCTGTAGCATCCCATTTCTGATAATGTGTGAGCATATAAGGTAAGTCTAAGAGTGTTCTGTCCACCTACTCCCACACATTTTTTTATGTCTATCACTTTGGTATGCAATGAAGGAAATTTTCATCCATATCTCATTTGTTACTAGTGTACTAATCCACTTAGGAAAGTGCATTTGTACCAAAATAATATAAGCAGCTTCAGTCAGATTTAGAACTCAGTTGTAAACTCTATTTTTTTAAAATTTATAACCATTATACTGCAAAACAGTAATAAGACACAATGCCTGATTGTCAGCAAAAGAGACAACCTTTGGTGTGAATTACATATTGGGGATGTCAAAATCAAGCATATTTAGAAACATCAGTATCTGTGTTGCTCTTAGATTCAAAATGAGTCTTATATGTTCACTTGCCATGTCAACACTTCACTACATGTGTAAAACATACCTGTTTCTAGCTGAGCCTCAGAGAAGTAACTGATCACATCTTCTTTATGTGCAGTGTCCCATCAGGATGTAAGCAATCATGGCTCTCCACAACTTCCTGTCTCTTTTATTTCTTAATAAACTTTGTCTTTCTGTTATTTCTCCTAAGGCCTTTACTGCCATCCTTCCTTATTATATGCCCCAGAAACCTTAACTGTCTCTTCCTGATGTTAAGTTTTGTTTTTGTTTCAATTATCTTGAAAATTTTGTTGTTGCTAACAAGTTCAGTCCATAGTATTCCCAGCATTCTTCTGTAGAATCATATTTCTGCTGCTTCAAGTCTTCTCTTCATCTTTGAGGAGATCGTTCAATAATCACTGCCATACAGGAGGACCGATATCACATCACTAAAGTCAAAAGTTGAAGAAAGCTATCAGGATACTTCATGATATTCTCAGAATTATCAGGAAGCAGAAACTGAAATGATACAGACACATCACCAGATCAATCGACCTTGCAAGACTGATTCTACAGGTCACCCTGCTTGGGGGCAGGAACTAGGGTAGATAAGAAAAGTGTTGGGAGAGCAAAATCAGAGGGTAAATAGATCTGATAATCATAGAACTGCAAGGGACAAGGATAGGTTGCAAGAACCGGTTCAGACATTGGTGTCAGTGAGGTCTTCATTTAGCTAATGTCTTACCATTATATGGGAGGTTTATGTGGGTGGTATTTCCACCACATTTTTTATAACCCACAACTGAGGAATTAAAATAATTAAAAACATTATAAAAAACAACATTAAAAAATCTTCATTATTTGCAATTTAATTTCACTCTATATTCAAGCAACAGAATGGTGGTATAAGGAATGTATCATTTGCCTACTTATCTACAGATCACAGGTTGAAATCACAGCATTGCATGTTTGTGGAGTTACCCCACTTACTTTCCTAAAAAAATGTCACTAGAGGATGCTCCTTAAGTCTATAAAAAATAGAAGTAACTGTCATCCCCTTTTTTTCTATTTCTCTTAGTAAGATGTAGGTCAAATGCAGAGAAAAACAGATGTGTCAGCACCTTTCTCCTCACTTTCTTCAATGTAACACCTTTCACTTGGACTTCTCTTACACACTATTTATACACACAAAGAACTCACTAGTTTAAATGTTTTCTTTCATGTTCATTGTTTTGTAACATGCAACAATATTCTATTGTCTATGTATACACTTGTTTTGTTAATACATTCTTACCATATGTATATATATATATATATATATATATATATATATATATATATATATATATATATGTATATATATATATATTTTGAACAATAAAAAAATTAAAAAATTAAAATCTTTAGACACACTGGGTTGTAGATTAATATTCTTTCATTTTTTTTATTATTATTCCATTTAGATTCCTCGACTAGTTTCGACCAAAATGGCCATCATCGGGAGGAGAAATATTTCTGCTTGCTGCTAGCAATGAACTACAGAAATGAATGTCTTGATGGAGAAAATGAACTTTTGTCTGTAGTTTTCATTTGTTTTTTTATCTTTTTAACATGAATCTTTTAACATTCCTTGTGTTGGTCAAACAGTCTCTTTTAAGTTGTTACTTGAGATAAGAGCTGGATAGATACATGCTGCTATGAATTCTCTGGTCAGTTTGACAGTTTTATTGGACTTGGCGAGGGGATGTGTCTCTGTTTAGTGTTTGTGTGCGTGTCATTTGGTTCTTAGGGAGTGACTGAGTATGATGTGTGTAAGTGTGTGTATTGCTGTGGGTGTATGTTATCATTTCGCTCATTAGGGAGTGTGAGTATGATGTGTGTAAGTGTGTATATTCGTATGGTTAGAGCATCTGCATTCTGACCATTGAGACCCAGGTTCAAATTTCACCATGGTCAACTTGTCAGGAGGGAGACTGCCTGGTTGGACTTGAGCAGTTGATCCCAGCATATGGCACCTTTGGAAAGTGCCTGAAAAACTATACTACAGGTTGACCCAAGCATTGTGAGTGAAATTGGGTAGACAGAACCCTTGGAGGTCATTGATAGCTGTACTTGCTCAAAGTCCCAAGTCATTATGGCTAAGCGTTTGAGCATGCTGGACTTGTTCAAATTGTTGATCACACTAGATAACACGCTTTTTCCCAGAAACTGTAACTAACGCCTGCTCAATATAGTTGCAGTATAAACCATAGGTGGACTCTGTGAGTATTGAATAAACACAAATGTGCCTGAGCAAGCGTCTGCAATAGGGATTGGCTAGCCACTCCAGTAGATGGGTATCCTTGAATATGAGTGGCCAGCTATACATATATAAGGATCAACTTAATAAAAAAATATCCAATTTTTGTCTTTATTTTCACCTGAAATTAAAGCAAACATACAGACATTATAACGGCTCCTGATCAGACATAATAGACATTCATTGTCTATTATATTTAACAATATATGTTTAAATATATATATAGTTTTGGTGTTAATTTGTTCATTTATTACCTGTATTCACATTCTGAGTCCACCATTTTTATGTGGGATAAATATACTAGGAGACATGCATTTTCCAACTAAACACTTAACCCACATACTCCCACAACATGTTTAATTTTATATATCTGTTGGTTTGTGTATAGCCACTGATGAACAACCAACCAACAAAATTATTGGCATAGGTTTTTATAATGTACAAATTATTACATGGAATTTTGAACCAAGCCCTTTATTTAGTCTAGGGTGGGGGTTAGATTGTTCTAATTCCATGTGCCATGACTTTTTTGGGATATTTCAGTTTTAGTTAGTAACTCAACTTTTTTGTCCCCTCTGCTGTGGTGAGGTATTGATCCCAGAACTGTTTGGGTCAAGTCATTTTTGGATTGCTTCAACCAACGTTTTTATCTACTGGGATTATGTGTCCTTGCAGACAAAGTGCTGTGAGGGAACAAAAACTTGGATAGTTGAATTACTAAATGGAATTAAACTGAGATATCCAGAAAAGGTTTGGAATTAAGACAATCTACTCAATAATTCTAAGAAGAAGAAATGAGAAAGAAAACAAAATGGAGAAAAAATGAAATGGAGACAAGTGAATGAAGAAAAAAGCTAAAATAACTGAAGAGAAAGAAGAGAGGTTAAAGGAAAAAAAATAAAGACTTAACTAAAGAAAATTTGAAATAAGAAGCAAAATAACTGAAATATGAGAGGAAAAAAACAGCATCAAAGAAACAGAATGTGAATTAATTTATATTATTCTTATTCGTTTATTTGCTTAATATTTCTTTTAAAATTTGTTTATAATATAAACAAAAGAATTTGAAGGACACTAGAAATTAAGAATGAATCTGGGTCTTGAATAAAAAAAGTTGGTGAAAGTACCATTTGTTATTTTTACCAAAAATTTCATTCACAAAAAATAGCAAATCTCTTTACAAAAATCATGAAAAAAAAATGAGTAACCCTTTTTTTATATCTTTTTCTTTTCATTATTTTTGCAAGAATTTTTAATTCAACCATTTTTTATAAAGATGAATGGGACATAGTTAATTGAGAAGTCCAGGCAATGAGGTGGTGTTGAAAAATTCTCAGCCTAACCAAGCTGCCTTTCTCTATAAGATTATCAGGGTCAGATTTTGAGAAGTGGGTCAGGCCAAGAAATTTTCAGCACTCCTTCATAGTACTTAGATTTTGTCTACTTTTGGTTTGTAATAAAAAACTAAAGTTGACAATGATTTAGATAAATGGCAAAATGGAAAGAAATTAACAATTTAGTTTTAGAATAAGAAAGAACAATTTGAAGGAAAGAAGGAGTGAATAATTTGAAGGAAAGAAGGAGTAAACAATTTGATGGAAAGAAAGAATGAACAATTTGAAGGAAAGAAGGAGTGAATAATTTGAAGGAAAGAAGGAGTGAATAATTTGAAGGAAAGAAGGAGTGAATAATTTGAAGGAAAGAAGGAGTGAATAATTTGAAAGAAAGAAGGGGTGAATAATTTGAAGGAAAGAAGGTGTGAATAATTTGAGGAAAAGAAGGAGTGAACAATTTGAAGGAAAGGAGTGAATAATTTGAAGGAAAGAAGGTGTGAACAATTTCAAATAGAGTGAACAATTTGAAAGAAAGAATGAATTGACAGAATTAATTAATTTGAAAGAATTGGATAAACAATTTCAAAGAAATATTTATTTGAAAGAATTAAATAATTTATTAGAAAGACTATTTTGAAAGAATGTGTAACATGAAAAATAGAAAAGCTAAGTTGAAAGAAAGAATGATTGATTAATTTTATCATCTGTGAATGAATTAAATTTTTCCATTATTTTGCTAAGTTTTTCTTTTCTTTTGTTAATCATTTCACTGCTTGCAAGACAGTAAAGCCACTAAGATACAAGAGGTTACTGAGTCATGTGAAAGAATAAGAAAAAGAAAAACATTATTAAAGAACATGAACAATAAAAGAAGAGGACTCAAGAAGACAGAAGATAATAAATTGACATTATATTTAAATTTTTGAAGATCAAAATTGCCTGGAAAGCAAGAATTTATATTTTTTATTTTCTTAGATTTTTTTTAGGTTTCCTCTTTACCTCTCTACTTTTATAATACAGACTGACATCATTAATCTGGTATCATTGATTCTTCTGGATTACTGATGGTCATATTTTTTTTCTCTCAGTTTGACTTTCTCCTCTTTCTTTAGGCCATAAATTGTAGAAAAGACAGTGCTGTTCAAATCAAGTGAGTTTTTCACAGAAGTTGTACCTTATTTGTTATGGTCACTATATGGTGCTTGCACTTCACACTTCAAGAAGCACTTCCTGTATGTACTGGAGCCATGACTGGCGATAGACATCAGTAGGTTAAAATAAAAATGCACGAAAATGTTTGAAAATGCTCACTAACACTTGATGCTGGAGTTAGCACCAAACAGCAGTGGCAATGACCTGGGAAACCTGAAATTGCTCATGCAGAAATTACTTCATCATTACTGATTGAACTGGATTGCCAAACTATTGATGGTGAACTTGTATTTACATTTTACCATAATTTAGAAATCAGGCTCATTTACCCTATTAAAGAAATGCACAACTCCTGTTGGGACCTTTTGAAGTCTATATCCGTTAACCTTATTATAAATGTGCCTATGAAAATGTAGATCTGCAGAAAAACACCTATGTCTTTGTTACAAAGTTATTAGATATAGACTTTGAAAGGTCTCAGTGAGAGGTGTAATTTTCTTAAGTTTGGTAATTAAGCCTTGCTGTTATGGCTTCTTGTAGTCTAATGGTAGAGCATGTTTGAATTCAAAGTGGCTTCCCTGATTAAAAAGGGTATACAGATTTGACTCCTAAAGAGTTTATCATATATTCAATAATAATAACAAAATTAAAGCATTACTGCATAAAATTTCCTCAAAGTTTTATTTCTTTTTTACCTAATCTAACTTGCAAGTTCGCAATAATCTTAGGTCTAGTGGATTTCAAATTTGATCTAAACCTTTCCTTAAAAGATTGTATGCCGTGTACTAATGGGTTAAATAGTTTTGTGGTGAATATGAAATAAAAATATTTCTCTTTTCACTATTTTCAAATTCACAAACTGGTCAGTCAGTTATGTGCCATGCGTGATATACTCTTAGGCGATCATGTATCTTTTGATACATGATTGACGATGCAGATTTTTCCTGCAGTAGGTTGCCATTTCTTTCTGCATTAGACCAGTTGCCATCCAAGGCTATAGAACCCAGTCTGTCCTGCTATTTAGCTATTGCTGGGAGGGTGGAAGAAGAAGAGGATTCATACTTTTCTCAAGGGTGCATGCAAGAGAATGTAATGGATTCATCTGGAATTCTAACTTGGCTCTCCAATTCCTCAATCTGAGCCATTATTCATTATGTCACTGAGTCTCGGTGCAAAAATTTATTTTGACCAATAGAAAAAAAGGATTCACTCCAGGCTGAAGAAAAGACCAAGGCAAAGTTTAATGAGCCTATGTGAAGACTTATTTTGACCAATAGAAAAAAAGGATTCACTCCAGGCTGAAGAAAAGACCAAGGCAAAGTTTAATGAGCCTATGTGAAGACTTATTTTGACCAATAAAAAAAAAGGATTCGCTCCAGGCTGAAGAAAAGACCAAGGCAAAGTTTAATGAGCCTATGTGAAGACTTATTTTGACAAATGGAAAAGGAGAAAACTGACAAAAAAGTAACGACTTAAAATCGAATTGCTTTTTGATATAAATAGGCAGAAATATTTGAATCAAGTCAGCATGGCAGAGTTCCACACATCTGAATGACGCCAGTGTCAAATTACATGCTGATACATTATCAGCCTCTAAAGAGAGCAGGTCAGTTTCCAAGAACTTTATTCATCTCCAAAGCTAAGTACCTTAAAATATATCTTTTCATTTATGTTGAAAACATAACTCTATAACTTTTATATGAAAAACAAACTCTCTCAATTGTTTTAAACATTTTGGAATATTACCTTGTGTCCCATGATTTAATATGAACATTTTCTCTTCTTGACAATTCATCAAAACTACAAAATTTAAATATTTGATTCCTTTTTTTGAAAAAAGCTACTGACAAATTCAAATGTATAAACTTGTAAATAAATTCCTTATCTTGTTTTGTAAAATACATCACGTGTGTTTCCTCATCATTATCCCTCATATACTTCAGTTTCAACTTCCTAGCTTAGTAGGAGTTAATTCAACTAAAGAAGGCATGAAACCAACTAATCATTTAATCAACAGGGTGAACCCAAACTTTTGGCCCATGGTGTGTGCATGGCTACATGAGTTTTCTACATGTGGAGTTACTTTTTGCATTTCTTACTTATGTTGTCATTTTTTCTTTCTTTCTTCCTTTTATGCACTCATTCTTACACACACACGCACACACACACACACACACACACACACACGCACACACACACACACTAAATATGTATGGTATCACATATGTAAATTTTTGAACAAAAGCCAACCAATGAAAGACCATTACAGGATTAACTAAAATTAGATGCCTTTTGCATTGTGTTTCAACAAAGGCAGTCTTGTTTCCATTGGCAGATTGTGATAAGCCACCATTTGACAAGGTCTCTATTTATTTTCACATCACTTACTAAAACACTTACAATGCCAGTCAGACTGAAGTTTAGACTCCAGGTGTCTGGGTGGGAATTCAGGACAGGGTCAGGATGGTGGGTAGATGACAACATTTCTTTCTAAATTTTCCCTGTTAAGTCTTATAATCCACTTATCTTTCTTTTCTTTCCTTTCTTTTTTTCCTTCCTCCCTCCTTTTCATAACAGACATTTTTCTTTCTTAAGTTTTGTTCTTCCTTTCTTACTCTTTTCTTTCATCTTGTCCCCCCATATCCATATGAGCAGAGACTCAAGGAAGGCATTTGTCAAGAAAGTTTTTGCATCATTTTTTTTTTTATTAAATTTCCTTTGTTTTTTTTCTTTAATATTACTTTATTCTTTTCCAGCTCACTGGTGTAATTACCGACTCTCTTCCAGAAGTCCTTCAGCTTGTTTCCATCATTCCTTTCCTCCCTTCTTTCTTTTCTATATTTCTTCATCTGTCCTTTATTATTTCTTTGGCAATAATCTTCTTTTCTACTGACTATCCTTTCTAATTTTTTTCCTTTTGTTGTTTTATAACTTCCTTTCTATCTTTCTCTTATCTTTTCTCCTTCTTTTCCACCGTTCCTCTTCTACCTATTTTCCTTTTAATTTTTTCTTGGATGTGCAGGTGGTGTAATAGGTTGCAGCTTGGAATGATAAATTGGAGAGCAGAGTTCAAATTCTAGTTGAGTTTGTTATATTCACTTACCCACAAATACTTTTGGGATAGATATGAATCCCTCTTCTTCTCCCCATTCTATGGGGTTAAGTAATAGGACATTTATCTGGAAAAATCATTGTTTATCAGCAAAAAATTACTAAGGCCAATATTCACTTTCAAAAAGAATTATTCTTTCAATGCAAAACATGAGTTTTGGCTTTAAATAACTCCCAAAGGGTTGATAAACTGTAAAAACAAAATCAGTCAATCTCACGTTTCTTTCTCCCAGTTTTTCTACTTTCCTTTTATCTAACTTTTTCATAACTTTCTTCTTGCCTATGTTCCTTCTTATCTTCTTTCTCACTGTTCTTTTCATTTCTGCTTAGCTTGCTTGTTTATTTATTTATTTATTTCCTTCCTTCCTTCCTTCCTTCCTTTCTTCCTTCCTTGCTTTCTTGCTTTCTTCCCCTCTTTATTTCTGTCTTCCAATCAAATTTTCCTTTTTCTTTCCTCTTCTTAGCTTATTTCCTTCCTTCCTTCCTTCCTTCCTTCCTTCCTTCCTTCCTTCCTTCCTTCCTTCCTTCCTTTCCTTTTTTCCTTCCTTCCTTCCTTGCTTTCTTCCCCCTCTTTATTTTCTGTCTTCCAATCAAATTTTCCTTTTTCTCTCCTCTTCTTAGCTTATTTATTTATTTCCTTCCTTCCTTCCTTCCTTCCTTCCTTTATTTCCTTCCTTCCTTCCTTCCTTCCTTTTCCTTCTTCCTTTCCTTCATTCCTTTTCCTTCCTTCCTTCCTTCCTTCCTTCCTTCCTTCCTTCCTTCCCCCTCTTTATTTCTGCCTTCCACTCAAATTTTCCTTTTTCTTAGCTTTCTTTATCAATACTTTCTCTCTTTCTAACCCCTTTTTTGATCCCTTTCAAATCTTTCCTCTTTTCAAGCCTGCTTCCATTTTCTTCTTTTTCCTGTGTATCTTTCATTTCTTTCTTCTATCTTCAATCTTCTCTTCTTTTTTTTTTGTCTCATTCTCTCTTTTCCCTCACCCCTAAGTCTCACTCCCTCCTTTACTGCCAGATCTGTCAAAATCTTTTGTGCTGCTTCCTAGGGAAACTAATACCAACCTACTTATATGTCTTTTGTCTAATTTCGCAATCCTCACTAGAATTTACTTGATCATCTAACAGCTTGCTTTCTGTCAGATGTTGTTAACAATTAAAAACAGACAGACTGGAAGAAGGAAAACAAACAAGACAGGAAGAAAGAAATTAACAGACAGAGACTTGAACTGACAGACAGGGAACTAAACAGACAGATAAGAAAAACCTGTTGTGCTCTGGAACCATTTGCATAAATATATACAGGCAAGCAAGGTAAATTTCATACAAATACTTATTACATATATATATTTATATATATATATATATCAATATATATATATTATAAAATATATATATATATATATATATATATATATATATATATATATATATATATATATGTATCTATACACTATATATATATATATATATATATATATATATATATATATATGTATCTATACACTATATATATATATAAATATATATATATACACACAATATACATATATATATATATATATATATATATATATATATATATATATAACATACCTTTGTATATATCTGTCTATATTTCTGAGATGAGGTATGGTAATTATTTACACTATTTACACTGTTCGAACTGTTGTTCACATCTTTGTTGCCATATTCATGGTGTTTTCGCCATTGTATGCCCTGGCTTTCTTCAGGTGATTGGAATTTTGAACTGAACCCTTTATTACATTCACTAGGGTAGATTGTTCTAGTTCCACATTCTATGCCTCTTCTGGATGTCTCAGTATCAGTTATCTCCCTTTAACTCCACTCTCCAAGTTTTTGTTCTGTAGCCAGGTATTGAACTCATAATTCTTTGAATCAAGACACTGGATTCAACCAAAACCTTTATCCACTGGACCATGTGTCCTGAGACATCTGGAAGAGGCATGGCATGTAGAACTAGAACAGTATGCCCCGTTGAATTGAATAAAGAGTTTAATCCAAAATTCCAATCACTTTGTGTATGTGTGTGAGTATATATATATATATATATATATATATATATATATATTCGGGGAAACTTAAACATAGGTTATGTAACACCAAAGACGTGTCTCTCAAAGTAAAGATTGACATATACAGATCAGTCGTTCTCTCAACCCATCTCTATGGTTCTGAAACTCAGACCCTGTACCGCAAGCACATGAATCAACTTGACACCTTTCACATGTGCTGTCTTTGTGCCATATGTGATATAAAATGGGATGGCAGGGTCAAGAATAGTGCAATACTGCGGAAATGTAAAAACATCACAGGCATTAAAACCATTCTAGCAAAGATACAACTTAGGTGAGTTGGTCATGTTGTGAGAATGGATAAGCACAGGCTTCCAAAAAAGGTGCCGTATGGACAACTACCAAACTCCAAGTGTTCAGTTGGATGTCTACTCTTACGCTACAAAGACAAATTGAAAGACAACTCGAAAAGTCTCAACTTTGATCTGAAAAGCTGGGAAGCCCAAGCATCAAACCGAAAGAAGTGGCATAAGACATGTTTCATTAAGGTAAAGGGTTTTGAAGACAGTAGACTGAAGCACCATGATCAGTTTTGTCAAGTTCTGAAGTAGAAACGGCATCAAAATCCTGCTTTAACAAATTTAATCTGTCAGTGTGGCTTTGTCGCCCACAGAAAAGCTGAGCTAGTATCACACTTAAGAAAGCATAAATGAAATATGTCTTTCCCTTACCTGATTTTCTCCAGAATAGCCTATGCTAGGATGCATAAGTGTAAAATGAAAGGCACCATCCAATGCTGACCCTCGTCTCTATTCACAATAGGAGAGTCCACCATATACATATATATATATATATATATATATATATATGATAAAAATATAGTTTTAAGTTATACTGTATTTATGAGTTAATAAATAATAATTCATGATAAAGACACATGGCCTGAAGATTGCATTTAAGCATGAGTGTTGACCTCAGTGTCCCTTTATATATATATATATATATATATATATATATATATATATATATATATATATATACTTTTTTTTTTTAAGTGTTTCACCCCAAGCAAGGCGGGAAGCCACTAGGATGTAAGGGGTTACAGAAAATTTGGAGCAAGATCAGATAGGAGTGATAGAAGAAAGGATGAGGAGAAGGGTAGTGGATAGATCAAGGCAACTGGAGATGTTGATTGACATTACATTTGAATAGCTGGAGATTATAGCTCTCAGGGAAACTGGAATAGGGAAGGGAGTCCACAGGTGAGAGGTGCAAGACATGAAGCTATTGGAGTAGAAGAGACGGCTACATTTAGGAGTTTCGACAGTGAAAGTGTGAGAGCAGGATGCCAGCCTCGTAGGGCGCTTGAACTCATCAAGTCTGGGAACCAGCGAATGCTGCTCCTCGGAGCAATTGCCATGAAAGTATTTGTAAAACAGATAGAGAGAGGCGACAGCGCATCTGTGAGAAAGTGACTGTAGATGAGATGCCAGAGTGGAGGCATGGTGGAGTAATGGATTGTGGCTTGGATTGAGGAATTGGACAGCTGAGTTCAAATTCCAGTTCAGTTTCATTAAATTCACTTACTTGCTAATACCCGTAGGAAAGGTAAGAATCCATCTCTTCTCAACACCCAGCTATGGGCAAATAGCAGGTCAGACTGGGTTTTATAGCCTTGGGTTCCTGTCTTAGCTACAAGGGATCCTCCTCCAAAACATATGTATCCTATGTTTGATCCTTATTCCGAAATATTTCTTTTTGAAAGTGAAAATATCTTTCAGTAAACAACAACAATGGACTTCTATGTGAGCCATAAAATTTTTCTACCAAAATGCTATTGAAAATATGAAAAGGTAGATAACGTCTAAAGAAATCTTTTTCAAATGCCATCTCTCCTTCAGAGTGTAGCTTTCCCTCAGATATCGTGTCTTTATTATCTGTGAATTGCCATTATTTCTTAGGAAATATAGTGGAGAGGTTTCCTGCTGCTCACTCTAGGTCTTTGAATTCAGAATTTTCTATTTCCTAAAATGGTTGCCACCTAATTCTAAAGAACTCAAACTACCCTACTTATTTAACCCATAGCTAGGGAGTGAAGAGATGAACTCATGCATTTCCTGAAGGCATTTCAGCAGGAGTGAATGCAACTGGAATTTGAACTCAGCTCACCAATTCCAACCAATTATTGTAAAAATAACCATTACACTACCCGCAGATCCCAGGGATGATATGCATTATTAATAACTAGAATATATTTTAAGGGGTTCAAAAACATAAAATTTAATGAGAATAACACCAGCAAAATTGAGTGATAGGAAGAGGAAGAGGTACGGTCCAAAACTAAGCAATAAGGAAAGTTATAATAAAACATCGGGCAACAGGGGGAGGTATGGTCTAAAGATGAGCAAGTGAGGGTGGTATAGTCTAAAACTGAGCAATAAGGAAAGTTATAATAAAACGTCGAGCAATAGAGGTAGGTATGGTCGAAAATTGAGCATGTGATGGAGGTATAGTCTAAAACTGAGCAAGTGAGAAAGGTATAGTCTAATACTGAGTAATAAAGGGGAGATATGGTCCAAAACTAAGCAATAAGGAAAGTTATAATAAAACATCGAGCAACAGGGGGAAGTATGGTCTAAAGCTGAGCAAGTGAGGGTGGTATAGTCTAAAACTAAGCAATTAAGGAAAGTTATAATAAAACATCGAGCAATAGGGGGAGGTATGGTCAAAAACTGAGCATGTGATGGAGGTATAGTCTAAAACTGAGCATGTGAGAAAGGTATAGTCTAAAACTGAGCAATAAAGGGGAGATATGGTCCAAAACTAAGCAATAAGGAAAGTTATAATAAAACATCGGGCAACAGGGGGAGGTATGGTCTAAAGCTGAGCAAGTGAGGGTGGTATAGTCTAAAACTGAGCAAGTGAGAAAGATATAGTCTAAAACTGAGCAATAAAGGGGAGATATGGTCGCAAACTGAGCAATAAGGAAAGTTATAATAAAACATCGAGCAATAAAGGGAGGTATGGTCCAAAACTGAGCAAATGAGGGAGGTATAGTTTGAAACTGAGTAATAAAGGTAGCTATGGTCAAAAGCTGAGTAATAAGGGTAGGTATGGTCAAAAACTGAGCATGTCATGGAGGTATAGTCTAAAACTTAACAAGAAAGGGAGGTATTGTTAAAAAACAAGCAATACAGAGGAAAATAGTTAAAAACTGAGCAATAGTGGGAAGTATAATAAAAGAAAATGAGCAATAGGAAGAGGTATAATGAAAATATACTCAGTGGCAAGTTTTTTGTAAATTTTTGATGGGGTCAGAATGCTTTGGAATCCAGTCTCCTGAATACTGATTAGATTCACAGAGATATCGTGGCTAACAGACAAACTAAATAAATTCTAAATATCTCTCTGTCTTCGTCTGATTTTCTACTTACCCAATTGTCTCATTACCTCTCTCTTATTAAATGATGATTACCTTTATATATATTTAATGATGTTAAATGGGTTTCTTTTAAATGCTTCCTTTCAATAACAACTCATTACTACTTGCAAATCATGACAACATCAATGATGGTAATTACTAATGTTTAACATGTTTATTGCCACACATCGTACGTGTGTCTTATGGCATGTATGTTTCTTCCTACACAAAGAGAGGAGGAAATATGAAAGAAGATGAAGAACTAGAGATAATTGCTGAATGAAAAATAAAGGAATTGAAGGTAGAAACGATGGTGGGTTTATGAAAGAGAAATACTGGAAACTGGTGTGAATGAAAAGAAAAAAAAAAACAAGAAAAGGAAAGCAAAAGAAGAATTAAACAAGACAAAGAGATAAGAATGGAGGGGGGGACCTGGAAGAACAAAAGCAAGATTGTTCAGAAAAGGGAAAGACAAAGAAAATAAGTCAATATTATTAAGAAAGAAAGAAAGAAAGAAAGAAAGAAAGAAAGAAAGAAAAAAAGAAAGAAAGAAAGAAAGAAAGAAAGAAAAGCTGTTCAGAAAAAAAATGACAAAGTTATCAAAAAAGAAAGGAAAAGAAAGCAAGAGATAAGAAAAAGAAGAGTTAATAAAAAGAAAGCAAAGGTAAAGTTTTTGAGAAGGAAAATAGGAAGAAATGAGAAAGTTAAGAAAGAAAGAAAGAAAGAAAGAAAGAAAGACAAAAATCACTGACAGAAGAGAAAAATTAAGATGGAAAAAAAAGAGAAAACGAATTGGATAATGAAGAAAATTAAAGAATGGTAGAAATAATTAATAAATATGAAAATTAATGCAAAAGAAGAAGAAAGTGTTAAATGAATTAAGAAGAAAAGAGAGAGGAGAAAAAAGGAAAATGTGTAAGACGAAAAAAAGAGATAAATGAATAAGAAGGAAATAAACTGAGGTAGAAGAGGAAGGAAATAGTAACAAAATAAATGGTTAGAAAAAAGAGAAAGTAATAAAGAAAGAAAGAATGAGAGGAAAAAAGGACAAGGAAAAAACAGTAAAAGGTTTAAGAAAGAAACAAAGAAAGGAAGACAAAAGCAGAAAGAGAGGAATAAAGTTTCTTAATAAAAAGAAAAAGAGGTAAAATTGTTTAGAGAGAAAGAGAGAAATGTTATTAAGAAAAAAATAATGAGAAAGAAAATCAGGTAAAGTTGTTAAAAAGGAAAGAATTATAGAAAGGAAGATGGAAAGAGAAAGAAAGACAGAAAGGAGGAAAGAAAGAGAAATAATGATAGGAAGGAAAGAGAAAGAAAGATAGAAAGGAGGAAGGAAAGAGAAAGAAAGACAGAAAGGAGGAAAGAAAGAGAAAGTAAGACAGAAAGGAAGAAAGAAAGAGAAAGAAAGATAGAAAGGAGGAAGGGAAAAAGAAAGACAGAAAGGAGAAAAGAAAGAGAAATAATGATAGGAAGAAGGAAGGAAAGAGAAAGTAAGACAGAAAGGAAGAAAGAAAGAGAAAAAAGATAGAAAGAATGAAAGAAAGAGAAAGGAGGAAGGAAAGAGTAAGAAAGACAGAAAGAGGAAAGAAAGAGAAATAATGATAGGAAGGAGGAAGGAAAGAGAAAGACAGAAAGGAGGAAAGAAAGAGAAAGTAAGACAGAAAGGAAGAAAGAAAGAGAAAGAAAGATAGAAAGGAGGAAGGGAAAAAGAAAGACAGAAAGGAGAAAAGAAAGAGAAATAATGATAGGAAGAAGGAAGGAAAGAGAAAGTAAGACAGAAAGGAAGAAAGAAAGAGAAAAAGATAGAAAGAATGAAAGAAAGAGAAAGGAGGAAGGAAAGAGAAAGAAAGACAGAAAGAGGAAAGAGAGAAATAATGATAGGAAGGAGAAAGGAAAGAGAAAGAAAGTGAAAGAAAGATAGAAAGGAGGAAGGGAAAGAGAAAGACAGAAAGGAGGAAAGAAAGAGAAATAATGATAGGAAGGAGGAAGGAAAAAGAAAGAAAGACAGAAAGGAGGAAAGAAAGAGAAATAATGATAGGAAGAAGGAAGGAAAGAGAAAGAAAGATAGAAAGAATGAAAGAAAGAGAAAGGAGGAAGGAAAGAGAAAGAAAGACAGAAAGAGGAAAGAAAGAAAAATAATGATAGAAAGAGGAAAGAAAGAGAAATAATGATAGGAAGGAGAAAGGAAAGAGAAAGAAAGAGAAAGAAAGATAGAAAGGAGGAAGGGAAAGAGAAAGACAGACAGAAAGTTGAATGGAAAGAGAAAGAAAGAAAGAAAGGAGGAAGGAAAGAGAAATAATGATAGGAAGGAGGAAGGAAAGAGAAAGAAAGACAGAAAGGAGGAAGGAAAGAAAAAGAAAAAAGAAAAGAGATAAGCAAACAAGAAGAAAGGAGGAAATAGAAGGAAACAAGAAGAGAATAAAGAAAAAGAATAAAAGAAATAAATGAAAGATCAAATCAGAATACAAGAGAAATAGAAAAATAGATGAATAACTCAAAGAAAGTGAAAAAATTGAAGAAAAATTGGAAAGCTAAAAAAAGAAAATGGAAGTCGGCAGTGGGGGTGAGGTTGGGGTGGAAGATGAAGGCAAAAAAAAAATGAAAGCACTTTATTCATTGAAATAAAGACAAGTAGATAACTGAGTAACAGAGGGAGAAATGTGTTCTTCCAAATGAAAAGAAACATAAACATTGCTCTTCCCAACCCTGTGACATACCTGATTCTCCCCCCAAACCATTGCCATGAAAACAGAAAAAGAAAAATCTAATCAAAATCAAATTTGATCAGGATGTACAGCACAGGCAATGAGGGTAACATAGAAAGAAACACAATCCAAATGGCAGGAGAGAAACCTGAATACTCCAAAGGTGATGGAAATGCATTTGAATTTGGTTTAGCTTGCATTATTATATTTTCCTTGCATAATCTCCAATTGAATGTAAACGGAGAGTTCTGAAGAAATGTCTGGATCAGATTTCTAGGAAAAGAATTTTTTTTTTCCTGCAAAGGACCCAGAAATATCAAACCAGTGGAAATTCATCAGTAAACATGCAGTTGTCCAAGTTTTAGGTTTCAAACTCTGTGATTGGGTGTCATCTGCACTGCTTAAGGAAATAGGAACTCTCCACTGGTTGGTGATGGACAAAAGTAGCCAAGCTTGGAAAAGATGAAAACTTAAACTTGCAATGGTTACAAACTGACAGGTCCTCAGATGAGACAAAAACAAAATTCTGTCACAAGATTATGGTGGGGAAAATGGTGCTGGGTTGAAAGGTGACGCAAGAGTAGTGCCTCTTGGTACAGATCTGGGAAGAAGAATTTTCTTTGGATTGGAAAAGAAGAAGGCAAAGATTAAAAAGAAAGGTAGGATAGAGAACATGTGATGACAAGAAGGAGAAGAAAAAATGGAGAAGGATTGGAAGGAAATAAAAGAAGAAAAGAAAGAAAACTAAAGGGAAAGAAATGAATAAAAAAGGAAAAGAAAGAAAGAATAAAAAGAAAGATAATTTATTAGGATTATACAAAAGTTTCTAGCACTCTCGTTTTTTTAAACGAGCAGCTGAATCAAATAGGTGAAAACATTTTTAAAAAAGAAAAGAGCACTGAAAACATTTGCATCCACCTGCAAAAAACAGAAGAAAAAAAAAGAAGAAAATGCAAAGAAGTAAAGAAGAAAGGAAAGAAAAATGATGCCATTAAAAATAAACTAAGAAAAAATAAGTTATACATGAAGAAATATTATGTTCAATGTCATATAAGATACTCATTTCTGAATTTACTCATGTCATGAGTGTTAACTAATTCAGTTATTTCCCAATCCCCCAAATTAATGGATGACTCCAAGCAGCAGCAGTAGCAGGCTTGTCTCCCTTTCTTTCAACTTGCATTTGCCAAATGAACCAAATATAATCTGGTTAAAAATTCTCTTTTCCACTTGAACTTCTGATGCATGTAGAACTTATATCACCTTAATTTGTGGTGCTTGGACATTATATTGCCATTATCTCTTGGGAAAGATGGTTGAGAAGTTTCCTGCTGTCCACTCAAGGTCTTTGAATTCAGAATTTTCTATTTCCTAAAATGGTTGCCACCTAATTCTAAAGAACCCAAACTACCCTACTTATTTAATCCATAGGTAGGAAGTGAAGAGATGAACTCATAAAATGGACTCCCCAAAATTAATGGATGACTCCAAGAAGCAACAGCAGTAGCAGGCTTGTCTCCCTTTCTTTCAACTTGCCAAATGAACAAAATATAATCTGGTTAAAATTTCTCTTTGCCACTTGAACTTCTGATGCATGGAGAACTTATATCACCTTAATTTGTGGTGCCTGGACATTATGTTGACTAATGGTAGCAGAGTGATAAAAAATTACTATTTATAAACATACACCGACATTCAGTAACAAAAACTATTCAACATCTGTGTATATTTCTGAGATGAATTATTGCAACTATTTATATTATTAACATTGTTCAGACTGTTGTCTTCACCTTTATTGCCATAATCAAGCAATATTTTCTTTATTTCTGTGTATATTTCTGAGATGAAGTATTGCAACTATTTACATTATTAACAATGTTCTGACTGTTGTCCTCATCTTTATTGCCATATTCATGTTACAGCCGTTGTATGTTTCGGCCTTCTTCAGAGCATATGAGCTCTGGTAAAAGAAATGGTTACTTAGACATTAGATTTGTAAGTCCCAAAAATTCACTCACTCGCCAAGCATATATGTCTCAGTGTATAAAAGCGTTGGTTAAGGTATTCAAAAGGTGACTTGTGGTGAGTTCAATACTTGACCACAGCAGAGTTTAATTACTAAAATATCTGACACTGAAATACTCAAAGGCATGGCATGTGGAATTAGAACAATCTACTCCCATGCTTTGAAATTCCAATACATATCACCTGAAGAAAGCCAGAGTAAATATGGCAAATAAAGATGAGGACAACAGTCCGAACAATGGAGACTATTCATAAAATGGGAATTGAAAGTTGAATTATGGTAAATATTTGCCATGGACAAGACAAGGCATAGAATTAAAATCTCAAGAAATTGCCATTGCTATAGATAAATCTCTTAACGGCTGCTAATGGTGTTAAAAATGTTTTAACAGAGTTGAATAAATTATTTGAAAAAGAACAGATGACCAAATGTAAGAAGCATATTTAAAATTTTAAAAAGACTGAATCAATGTCAATGTTTGACTACAAAGAGTTTGAACAGATAGATAAGAAATGTACTAATTTAAAAATTGATAATGATACATTATTGATTTTGAAGATATTATACAAGTGCATTTCTTAGTGGACAACAAAAATAGTTGGCTTTAACAGCATGCTCACAGATGAAGTATGAAACCATGGAAAATGTTCTGACCAGGATGTTTACTACTGTTAAAACATAACTGCAGATAAAGAAAGAAAGTAAACAGAAAGAAAGAAAGAAAGAAAGAAAGTAAACAGAAAGAAAGAAAGAAAGAAAGAAAAGAGAAAGAGAACAGGAAGAATAAAAAAAGAGAAAGACCAAGTTTAGATAAAACATTGCAGAGCTGAGAAGGAGAACAAATTAGCATTTTCTGTATTTTTTCTTTATCAATTAGCATTCTCCATCATGATGGCCAAATTTCAGCAATGTTCAATTAAATAGCCACCATATTGATTTTTACACTTGTTATCATTCTTATAATATGAGAAAAAAAATGCAAAGAAAAATTGCATTTGAAAGGCAGACATTTTTATTATGTTTCAAATGAGACAGAAGAAAGTAAAATCACAAATGAGTTGGTCATATAACTCATGTCACAAATAAATAGGAGATCAAGTAAACAAAGCAGAAGAGATCTTTTATTCAAACTTAAGAAGTTTTCCTGTAAATATTAGAATTGTATGATCAACAGGGTAACTTTATGATACTACAAACACTAATTGTTTGATTGTTGATCAGATATCCTTAACTCTATTTTATACTTTTCAAATAAGGAAAAATTGCTGATAGTTTCTTGATAGAGCAGTGTTGGGAAAATATCTATTGCTACTTCCATGGCATGTGTTCTGACGAGTTACTTGGACCCATCAGCCCTGGCCTTTACAACTGAGATCTGCCATGCCACATAAACAAGTGTGAATCATCATCATTCAGCTTGTATTGCATTAGTAAGGAGTAAGTTCGTCTCTGACAGCTTCTTCCCAAGAACTGCCGCTTTGTGGAACAAACTGCTGGCAGGATGTTTTCCCAATCATTACTATCTTGACCTCTTCAAGTCTAGGGTTAACTGTTATCATTCCTGCAAAAACCTCATGAACTTCATTTCTTGCCTTTTCTTATGATCATACACCACACAGTATGGGCACATAGCCAAGTGGTTAGAATGTTCCCATTCTGACCATGAGATCGGGTTCAAAACTCACCATGGTTGATTTGTCAGGAAAGAGACTTCCTGTTGTTATCAGACTGGAGGGGTCGATCCCAGTGTGCTGCATATTTGGAAAGTGCCTGAAAACCATACCACAGGTTGACCTAACTCTTGTGAATGTAATTGGGTAGACGGAATCCTTAGGGGTTGTCGATAGCCGTGCTAGCACTAAGTCACAAGACATCATGGCTGAGGGCTAGAGCATGCTGGCCTTGTTCAAATTGTTGATCATGCTAGATAACAAGCTCTTTCCCAGAAACTGTAACTACGGTCTGCTCAGCATAGTTGCAGTATAAACCACAGCTGGGCTCTGTGGATGTTGAATAAACACAAATGTTCCTGAGCAAGTGTCTGCAATAGGGATTGGCTAGCTGCTCTTGTAGATGGGTATCCTTGAATATGAGTGGCCAGCTATACAACACAGTAACATGATACCTTGAGTAGCTGTTGTGTCTTGTACTGGGTGAATATTAATAAATATCAAAGAACAACCTTTTATAAGGAAATACTTGAGTTAGTTGATAACTTTCTGACATTAAGTACCAATGATTTGCATTTCAACAGGTAATTTTCTCTCTAATGAGATCAACGCAAAAGTGATTCACATTTCTCAATACTCCTCATATCCATCATAAAAAACTATATTCTCTGTTTTCTGAAAACAAAAAAAAAAACTTATAGAAGAAAGATTTAAAAAAATAAAATCAGTGCTTTAAAATATATAGCTGAGTCGACTAAACAAAAAAATGGATAGAGATAATAAAGGAGAAGAAGTAGATATTTGATTAAGAAAATGGATGAAGAGGAGGAAGAAAATGAAGAGGCAAAGGAAGAGGAGCAGGAGAAAAATGTTTAATATGTAAGAGAAATTAGAGAGAGAAATAAAGGGAGAAGAGAAAAATAAAGATGGAGTGACCTATTGACACACCATGTTTACATGACAAGAAACTATGTGAACAAAACCTTATAGAACAAGGTAGAAAGAGAATCTAATTAATTTCACTTAAAAGAAGATATAAAAAAAAAAATACATATAAAATCCATTCAAATATCTGATGTTAGTTAATTTCTCAGGTGACTGTGCCTGTCATTGCTTTCAAAGTAAAATTAGAGATTGCTATTGAGAAAAAAAAAATCATTTTCACAAAGAAACAAACATAAAATATAGTACTTCCTTAGCAATACCTAAATTTTCCAGATTTTGGTTATCCAGACATTAAATGAAGATTGATTCATTATTGATGATTTATCAACCCTTTGTGAGTAATTTAAAGCTGAAAAATATTTGGGATTGTAAGAATAATTCTTTTTTTTTGAGTAAATATTGTATTAATATTTTGAGAATAACAATGATTTTCCAGATACAAGTCCTACAATTTAACCCATGTCTGGAGGAGGAGATTGATTCATATCTTTGCCATTGCTATTTGCATGTAAGCAAATGTAACAAACCTGAAAATAATTTGAACTCAGCTCACCTATTTCTCATTCAAAGCCAATATCCATCGGCACATCACATCAAAGGAAGAGAATAAAAAAATCATTCAAACATTTTTCAGTTATTTTGTTCTTTTGTTGTTCTTGCTCCTTAATGTTTTTTCACACTCAATAGCCCCTGTGTCTTAGTGGCTTTATTACCTTGCTTAAGATGAAATGATTAAAAAAAAAAGCATTAAAACTAAATCCATTCTTATATTTTATCTCAGACAAGTATTTTGAGAATTTAGAGAATCATATTCATCATATGATAAAAATTGACAAATATTTAAGTCAGTTGTGCTTTCAATCAGAAGCTATCCTTATAAATATATTTACTTTAATCCAGATTTCGTACTTAGCATTAGAAATACATGAAGCCATCTAGAAATAGACAAAAACTGACATCATTTTTCATAAAAAATAAACTAAACAAAACTGTCAAAAAAGCATTTAAAAATATGATTTGATGATATAAATTAATTTTTTTTTTCAGAAAAAGGACTTTCTTCTTCATTAGCTTTTGATTATTTAGGTATTTAATTATCCGAAATTTGACATTATCGAAATCTATTTTGTCAACCCTTGTCCCAAGGTATCTAGACAATTGAAGAAGTGCAACACATGCCAAAAGTTGTACTGGGTTACAGGTTACTAGTGACATTTGTAGAGTAATTTTACAAATTATTTGATTATGTCAGGACACCACTAAAGTAGTTACCTTCAAAACATTTTTATATATAAAATAGGGGAGATAAAACAAAGTGGAAAAGCTTATAAATGATTTTCACCAAACATTTGTCAGTCTCAGCTTCTTTAGGTCAGATAAGACAAAACTGTGTGCAAGGAAAATGTGTTGAGTTTTTTTAGGGTAAGCGGAGAAAGGAAAGGATTGTTTTAGCCAACGTTATTTATTATTATTTTAAACATTATTTTTAGTGGGTACATGTGTTTGAGTTGCTATCCCTGATTTTTATTCTATTAAACAATGAAATTAATAAAAATCAGCTTCTACCAGCTTAGCCATAGAGCCAGCCTGACAGAGCAAGGTTTGAATAAACCTATTAACAAAAGACTGTTATCCCTTGTTGAGACTTCTGCAAATCTATATTTACTAGTTTCAGTTTTGTACCTGAAACGTAGACAACAGTAATTTTAGAACCTACAAAAAAAAATCTTTTATAGTAAAAAAAATATATTTTCTTTTTATTTATTGATTCATTTTCTACTGTTTATCAACCTATTGCTGGTTATTTAAAACCAGAAAATATTTTCAGATTATAAGAATTCTTTTGTGATACGAATGATTTACTACTTAACCCATAGTTGAGGGGAGAAGAGGTGGATTCATACCTTTCCCAAGGGTATTTGTGTATAGGTGAATATAATGAACTCAACTGTAATTGGAACTCTGCTCTCTGATTAACAATTCTGAGTCATTATCTATTATATCATCAGCACATCCAAGCTTACAGCACATGGTATTCCCAAGTTGTTACCCACCTAGTCTCAACATTGCTTAACTTTGGTGATCATACAGGAACTAGTGTTCAACATGATGTGGCCATAAGCATAAAATCACTAAAAAAATAGCCATTTTGTTTTAACACTTCTGGTGTCTTATCAAGTGATGGTATTGAATGTAGAATAAAGGGTTTTAAAAGGTTCAAATTTGAAACAGACATTTGGCTGAGAGACATTTGGCCAAATGGACATTTGACTGAATGGACATTTGGCCGAATGTACATTTGGCCAAATGGACATTTGGTTGAGAGACATTTGGTCAAACAGACATTTGTCTGAGAGACATTTGGTTGATCAGACATTTGGCCAATGGACATTTGGCCAATGGACATTTGGCCAAGAGACATTTGGCTGAACGGACATTTGGCCGACAGACATTTCACTGAAAAAGTAAAAGTAAAAATAGTAACAAGCATCACTTTAAGTATTTTAATTAGCTGTAGGACTAATAATTACCATGGAATTTCAAGTGATTAAATACTAAATCAAAATTTAAAGTTAAAAGATTTGTTATTTCAATATCTTTTATTTAAATTAGTATTTTAAAAAATATTTGAGTGTATTTGGGTAAAAATTAGCACCTAATTATTTAAATTCGTCTTTAACAGTAAGATAAAAGCTAGTTCATCCCTTTAAGATAATGATCATTGAAAGCGAAAATGAAAGATTTTTCATATCGTAAAAGCTTAAGATTTTTGCTGTAGTAAAATAGGCTTTTTCTAAAAATACTTATCATCTTACAGTAATATTTGAAGTAAAATATAATATATACAGAATAGATTTTTAAAAAAGCCTGTCAATAAAACACAAAAAATTATAAATTAATCCAGTAAATAAATATAAATATATGTAGCACATTAAGATAAAAGGGTGACATACATTTAAGTACAACACTGCATTTTCGGCTAAATGTCCATTTGGTTAAATGTACATCGGCCAAATGTCCAAGTACCAGATTTTTAAGCTGCGATTAAGCTTTTTATTACATTTTTCTTGCATTCGTCCAAGTGATTTCTTTTCTGCGTGTGTAAAAATTGCCCAAAATGATCTGTTGATCTGAGCACTTTAAAGAAAAATTTCTTTAATGAAACCCTATAAAGCCAAAAGAAAAAAGAACAGGAAAAGTGTATAAGGTGTCAAGAAAAAGATGAAGAAGAGAAATAACCATGACATTCTACACATATACATATGCACATACACATACGCACATACACATACACACATATACATACACACATAAAGAGAAAAAAATCAACCTCACACCAATAACTGGCACATATATTAATCTTCACTTAATATAAAAATAATATATATTATATTAGAAAATCTGCAGTCAATTGATGAAACCTCCTGAGGAGTGGAATGTTTAAAAAATGGTTAATCTACATAACTCCAGGGTTGAGCTGCTGAATCAGTCAGTTAGGTAACAAATTCTATTTGTATTAATCCTATATATATATATATATATATATATATATATATGAAGAAATATAGTCTTAAGGTGTGCTATATCTATGGGATAAAGTGCTCAATATCAGAGATAGAGCGTGTGTGAATATAAAAGTGAACATAGAAGTCAACACTTAGAGATGACAGTCTGTTTCATGCTATATGCAATCGTGGCCTGACGATTGCATATAGCATGAAACAGACTGTCATCTCTAAGTGTTGACTTCTATGTTCACTTTTATATATGTATGTATGTATATATATATATATATATATATATATATATATGTATAATAAAAATTAATAGTGAAAATATTTTTAAATTGTAGTTAAATAAAACGTATTCTAACCTGAACAACCCCCACCCCCCAAAAAAATTGATACCTAATAATATACATACTTATAGTTGATGTGAAAATAACTCTACATACAGTAAGGGATTCTAATACATTTACTTGTTCTTAAAAGAAATATAGTATATTAAAAATTAATAGTGAAAATATTTTTCAGATTGTAGTTAAATAAAACGTATTCTAACCTGAACCCCGCTCCCCCCCCAAAATCTTTAAATATACAAATAGAAAAAATGCCGTAAGAATTTTTGCTGTTAACAATAAGATTTAAAAAATAATCCTGACGACATGAATTTAAACGATGTCAGATTTCATTTAAGAATACATCCCTACCCACTTACAAAACGTAGCTAATAACGGATACACCAAAATATAGACATATAGAACACGCAAACACCCCTGTCTAGTAGAAGTGAATTAATCTGTAACCTTGGAAACGTGAATTATGATTTTAGCTGTGTCTTTAAAACCCAGTAATTATAAAAGTTACTCCAAAATTCACTTGAGGATGAAATGGAACTAATGTCTTTAATTTAATTACAAAATTAAATTCGGACCTTCCATTTTTGAAACATGGTTAGAACTGTGTAGCGGAAAAACCATATTTTAAATCAATTAATTTATAATATTAATGCTCTGTAAATTTACATTTGGCACTATTTTGTAAAAATAAAAATATCTATAAGAACACCGGATTATATATCTTACTGTTCTTTCTTTTTATTTATATATATATATATATATATATATATATATATATATATATATAATAAATGTGAATGTCTGTGTGTCACTGTGTCACACTTTTCAACTTTACTACTAGAGGCTGTAGCCCAAAATATCATGCCATTTTGTATTCAGGCTGAATCTGTGAGCAAATTAAAAGTCAAATATGAGGTTATCTTATTTGTATATATATATATATATATATATATATATATATATATATATATATATATACACACACACACACATAGTAACACACAAATTTTTTATCACATATGATTGCATAATCTCTGGGAATTGCCCTATAAATAACAATGTCAGGATCCAGCTAACAATTCATGTCTATGATAGGGAAAATATTTAGTTCTTGGGAATGACCAAAACAGTTGAGGTAATCAAATAAAAACAAAAGAAAATCATGGACTTTGGACAGATTATCCACAGTTTTGATCAGTCCAAAAGCATATTGAAAAACTATAAAAATGAGAACTTGTCCTCATTACCATGTTCATGATGTTTTGGCTGTTGTACACTCCGACACTTTAAATGAGATACATCGGAATTTTGAACCGAACCCTTTATTTAGTTCATGGGGTTAGATTGTTCTAGTTCCACGTGCCTTGCCTTTTTAGGATATCTCAGTTTCAGTTAATTCACTTTAGTAACTCCAAGTTCTTGTTCCTTCTGCTGTGACCAGGTATTGAAGTCACAACTCATTTGGTCAAGTCACTTTTGGGATCACTCAGTCAATATTTTTATTCACTGTATCATGTGTCCTTTTAAGTAGATTTGCATAAAAAAGATAATCTTATTTTGTAAAATGGATTCTATTATTGTACAATAGGTCCAATGAAAAAGCAATTCTTTATAACCAATTTTTAATTTAACATATTATATATATATATATATATATATATATATATATATATATATATATATATATATATATATATATATCGTAAAGCTAAAATAAATTCGTGGATATATAATCTGAGTGTATCATAGTAATATAAAAAAAATATTAAAACTGATCCACAAAATTGAGTTTGATGTATTTTATTGAAACAGAGCAATGTGAATGGATAATCAAAATAATGTTTTTACCTCATGTTGCCAGTTAACAAAATTTAGCCTACCATACTCAGTTCTTGACAAAGACTGTGATTGTCGAAAGTACTCAAACCAAAATTAAACTGAACAAAAACATTAACTATGGACAGTTTATCCAAAATTTGCATTTGGATATCAAACAAAATAGTAAAAAAATTTAAAACAATTTAAAAACATTAAACAGATAGACCTTGTTGGTTGAATTTAATAAAACTTGTTTAAAACATGGACACAGATATCTATATATCTATATATATATATATATATATTTATAAATGTAAAAGACAATAGGAAAACTGTAATAGTTGCCGACTTTTTCAAGGTGGAATGAAATGAATTTGTTAAACAAAGTAACTAATAATAACAAAACAAAATGTCCTTAGCAACTGGAAGAATTATTGGAAGAACACTATTTTCATACTGTTAACTGAAAATTACGTCAATCACTGTCACGTGTAGAGATATTGTTTTTATTGCTGTATTGATGGATTCAACCACTTTCTTTTGATTACAGTTTTCCTATTGTCTTTTACATTTATAAATATTGTCTTTTTCTACAGGTTAACTGAGAAATTTTTCATATATATATATATATATATATATATATATATATATATATATTTGTTTACATATATATATATATATATATATATATATATATATATATACAGTAAAGGTAAAATAAATTTGTGTGTATATAATCTCAGTGGATCCTATTAATATAAAAACTATTAAAACTGATCCACAAAAGAGAGGTCAATGTACTTATACAGACCAATACAAATGAATAATCAAAATAATGTTTTTACCTCATGTGAAAAATAGACTATTTCAGTGCCCATCGCATTAAAAAGTGTGAAGACAGTGTTAGGTATCTTTGACAAGTTAAATTTTAGGCTGACCCTTTGGCTTCTAATATCACCTCTTAGAGTTAACTCTGACTTCCCTCTACAGACATGAACTTCATTCGCCATCAGGGTTGAAAAGACAGGTGATCCCTTTCATTGTCTGCTGAAATAGTTTATTCCCTACTCGAGGTAAAAAGATTTTTTTGATATTCATTCATTCATATATATATATATATATATATATATATATATATATATATATATATATGAATGAATAATTAATCTGTGACATCATTTGTTTACATTTGGATACGCATTGAGCAGATATGAATGTAGATGAGAGATTCATGCAAGATTGTAGTTTAAAAGCAGTAAAATCGACCTTGCTAACCAAGCGATTCTTTGTGGCTCAATCGGTTAAGGCATGTCAGGCTATATGACAGTTATGCATAGGTTACAGGTTCGATTCCTGCTGGAGGATGAATATTTTCTATGAAAATTTCTTGGACATTCAGGCTGGTAAATGTTATTAATACTGTTTATTATAAACAGAGCATTTACTTAAATATTTGTATCTATAAAAAGAATGTATAAACATATATATATATATATATGTAGAGTGTATTTGATGGAGCAATTTTTTATTTGTGAAGGTTTGAAGATCAATGAAAGTTCTGTGTTTAAAAATTTATTTTTGACTTTGCTATGGTTTGGACCATTTTTTCTGGTTTCCAGGGAAAATATGAACATAAATTGTCAAATGTCTTTTGGCTTTCATAAGAAATTATATGAAAGTTTTATTTTTGTACTGATGTAGATATATTTCTGGTATTTTTCAAGAGTTGTACTTTCTTATGTCAGTGGTGTCATGTTATCATATCTTCATGAGATATAGATTTATATGAATTTAGAATGTACATCAAATGTTTAAAAGAACAGAGAAATGGAAAAGAATGTGACACTTAAAAGGCATTCTCATGAATAATTCTTGAGGACTTTCATCAGGTAAAAATTAAAAGATGATGAAATAAAAAATGATTTAAATAAAAACAATAGCCAGAAAAAAAAACAGCAAAATTGCAAGAACTAAACAGAATAAGCAAAAACCAAACAGGAGAAAAAATATTTTCTAAATTTCTTAGATAATGCATTGTAATTATTAATTTCATCTTTATGAATTGCTATTTTTTATCACAATACAAGGGGGGACTCAAAAGTAACCAGAATTGTGATAAGCCCTCAGTAGTTCAGGCTGCCACCACTTGAGGCAACCCTCGGGCATCAGTGTGCTAACTAGTGTCATCGTGGGAAGATGTACAGCGCCGTGCTTCACATTTGTTTTGAAGTGCTTCACGCCTTTTCATCTATTTTTACCATGGCTGAAGGAACAGTTGGAAGTTGATCCAGACCTTTTTTCAAAGGTCATCACTGGTGACAAAAGCTGGTGTTATGGCTACGACCCAGAACAGCAATCAAGTTAGTAGAAGTCCAATGTCAAGAGGATGCTGATTTGTTTCATTGACATGAAAGGAATTCTCCATAAAGAATTTGCTCCTCCTGGTCAAACTGTTAACCAGGCTTTTTACTTGGAAGTCATGAAGCATTTGCAAGACAAGGTTAGATGAAAATGCTGTTGCAAAGTGGAAAGTGGTGGTTGCATCACAACAATGCGCCAGCGCACACCACCTTGAGTGTGAGACAGTTTCTGACCAAGAATGGTATGACCTCACTTACCCACCCTCCCTATTCATCTGATCTCACCTCCTGTGACTTTTTTTTTGTTCCCCTGAATGAAGAAAGTCCTCAAAGGAAAACGTTTTGCAGATGCAGAAGAGCTTAAGAAGAAAACCACGGAGTCATTAAAAAAATATAGCTTCACAAGAGTTCCAGGACTGCTTTGAACAATGGAAAACATGTCTGGACTGGTGCATTGCTTCAAATGGTGAATACTTTGAAGGTGATAAGAATATAAACATGCAACAATAAATGAATAAAATTATATGACACAATTCTGATTAGTTTTGGGTCCCCCCCTCGTACAATTTTTGTCATCTGTGCCACTTAAGCAAACAATCATTTTAATTATGTAATTATTTAAAATATTCTTGTCACAACAAAACAGATGGAATGTTGTTTAAATTCTGGAGATTTGATGAGAATTCAGGTTAAGAATTTAGATATCTATTTATCCACCATGCTTTAGATTGCTCAGCCATGGAGAGTGTCACAGCCCAGCAAAGTTCTATTTACCCATTTTCAGGAATGCTCATTCCTTTGATCCAGTTTTTTCAAAAGCCCACACCCAGCTGGTGAGCACATTTTCTTTTAGTTTCCTTGAGTGTGCAGGCTAGTTGATGAAATATACATGGATAAAAATAAATAAAAAAAGGGGCATCTATTTCAAACATGAATATCCACTAAAAATAAGAATAGAAATTGCTT
>OZ010573.1:17122370-17149870 GCA_963932145.1 Acanthosepion lycidas
ATATATATATGTATCTGTGTGTGTGTGTGTGTGCATTTATATATATATATATATATATATATATATATGTATCTGTGTATGTGTGCATTTATATATATATATATATATATATATATATATGTATCTGTGCATATGTGCATTTATATATATATATATATATGTATCTGTGCATGTGTGCATTTATATATATATATATATATGTATCTGTGCATGTGTGCATTTATATATATATATATATATATATATATATAACTATCTGTGTGCATCTATATATATATATATATATATATATATATTAGAGTAACAATAGAATTTTATATTGATATTAAATGTGCATATAAGCTTCAAATATTTTTTATCCTTTCTCATGTGTGCTTCAAACCCAACCTAATTTATTATGGGTTTTATCTCTATTTCTATGCGACAGACAATGACAGGAATAAGGAATAAGCAATGTTCAGAATAGCAGCAGGAAAAAACAATCACAACTCTATAGCCAACCAATCAGCAAAAAAAAAAAAAAAAAAGTGACTACAGCCATTAAAAAAAAAAAAAGAAAAGAGAACCTAGAGCAAGCAGACTCCAGCAAAATTGAAAGAATAAAAGACAGAGAGAAAGTAAAAGAAAAGGTAGAAAAATAGAGAAAGAGTATTTTTTAGGAGAAGTGTTAAAGCTCGGTCCTACCTCCCCCTGAGTCATGAGAAAGCCGCTTATTCAGGGCTGAAACCAAATTTCTATGCTGTGCTGCAAGAGTTGTCTCCCCATTCGATGAGCCTGCAAGATAATCACTAGTGTTGACAATTTAGGAATGCTTGAAAAATGATGAATTTTGGGAAAAAAAAAAATGGAAAAAGGAATAAAACTGAAAATTCACTGATCAAGGTCTTAATGTAATCATATTGCAAAGACATAATTTGCTTATTTGAATTTTTATAACATTTTTCACATCTTTAAAAATGTATCTCTTATTGAAAGAAATTATTTTTATGATGTAAATTAAGGCCAACGATTTTGTGTTCAGAAATTAAGTACTGTACCATCTCCACAAAAAGCTGGGCTCTCTTTTGGGCTGGTTTTGAATTCAGAATTTTGCTTCTCCTAGACTGGTTGCCATCACAAGGCAAGAAATTCCAGTCTACCCTGCTATTTAACCCATAGCTGAAGAAATATGGATACATGCCTTTTCTAAGGGTATTACTTGGAAGTGAACAGAATCAAGCAAGACTTGAACTGAGCATGCCAGATTCACTTTCTATATTATGTTTTGATCTTTGATGACAGAAATGTTAAAAAAATGAACATTCTTTTTTAAACACTTTTTAACACTTGCACACACACACACACATATATATATATATAAACAGCATCTTTTTACTGCCACACCAAGTCAAAATTGATTTAAATATAAGGATCATATTTCTCATTTTATTTTTAAAATAGATACAAAAGTATCTTGTTTAAGAAAAAAAGTGGGGATTTAAGGCACCTTTCAGCTGACACTTCTTCAGAAAAATAATCGTCGACAGAATAAAAGAATGAAGTTGATAAGAAAAATTATTATCATCAACTGATGTTAAAAACAATAGATTGCCAAGATGTAATACAAGGGAGAAAATTAATATATATATATATATATATATATATATATATATATATATATATATATTTGTGTGTGTGTGTGTGTGTGTGTGTGGATTTAATAGGCTGGCTAATGAAATTTGAGGAATAAAAGACAACAAAATGATAAAAATATTGTCAATAAGATTAATGATATATTTATTATATATTAGTAGTCCTTCTGACTAAACTGAAGCATGAAGAGAAAGATTGTGTTCTTTTTCAATGAGACTAGAAATGAAGTCGGACTCACTCTTCCAGAGCATTATTTTTCCTTCATGTGCTTTATTACCGTAAAAAAAAGTCCCCCCCGGGAAAAGTGAGTCCTATTTCATTGTCTATTTTTGTCTCTTTGAAAATGAAATCCATGTATTATATGAAGCACACATAGAACATCTTTCATTTTAATCATTTATATTTTCTGGTCAAAAGAAGTTAGCAACTCCTTTTTGGGATGTAATTTCAGATTGGGCATTTCTTTCCTCTACACCATTTTCTTTATGTTTATCGTTGTTCTCTTCCCTGTATCCATTTTGTCGTTCATTCCTCCTGTCACAACAGTACATATAGTATGATGTACCCGGCTGTCTCTGTGGAGGAGCCAGACGAGATAATGAAAATGAAAATACACCATTGCAACGGGCACCCCAGTGTAAGAAGGATGTGCTATTTCATATCAATCCGTCAGTATCCCCAAGTGCCATCAGGACTGCAGTGAAGGGGTGCCAAACATGCCAGTCAATAGAGCCCACACCAGTCAAATGGTGAAAAGGGAAGCTGGGGTTAAGCAGCACTTGGAACAGGCCGAGTATGGATATAACCCATTACAGCGACCAGCATTTTCTCACGCTTTGCAAACCTACCAGATTTGCAGTCTGGCGACCATTGCTGCAGCAGGACTTTTCAAATGTCATCCACCAGTTAGAGTCATTGTTTTATGAATGAGGACCCCCAGAGGAAATCCTTACTAGCAATGATAAATACCAAGAAACCAATGTAGAAGGAAGAAATGTATAACCTGAAATTACGTCCCAAAACAGAGTTGCTCACTTCTTTTCCACCACAACCTATTTCAGCTTTGGTTCTGGTTCACTGTGTCTGCCACAATACAGTCTATGAGTGCTATTGGTATGATGTAACCTAATACTAACTGTTGCATGATTGGGTTATTAACAACTAAACTGGTTCCCACACCAGGCTTTTTTGGTGAGGAAGGTGACTAGACATCCATCAGGATTAAGTAAAAGATGTGTAAAAGGGTGAATGAATCCTTTCTAGCCAACTAGCACAGGTGTGGGGATGTAGAAATAGCTGGATTGGTGTTCATAGCATGTGGTAAGCTCAATCAGTGTGTTGGCCCATTTAGTTTTTATTTAGGTATCCAGTGAGGAGAAAGAGAAACTCTGATTCAAAATCTGTGGCTTAATCCAATAATGTGAATTAGTTTATTAGGGGTACATGCTGTTCTTGCTTACAGAGTGGGATTTTACTGGTTCAGTGTCTTTCCCCACTTTAAAAATTTTGTTTACAGGCATTTCTTGATGTCATAAGTCACAATTGAGAAACTTTTACATTATTCAGACTATTGTCCTCATCTTTGTCACCATGTTTATCACAACATTTTGGCCATTGTATGATCCGGCCTTCTTCTGATAAATATGGTGACAAAGATGAGGACAATAGTCCGAATAATGTGAATAGTGTACATAATACCTCATCTCAGAAATATAGACAGATCACAATTGAGACTTGCAATATCTTGCAATGATCATATTCAATAATGAGGAAATAGCCATTACATATATATATATATATATATATATATATATATATATATTAGAGTGTGCAACTTATATATTATATTATAATATATATAGTACTTGGCTCATCATTTCCATCTGACAACAACTCAAATATAAGGATATTATTATTCAAGAAATTGAGAGTAAGTTAATGTCTCATTAAGTGTTGTTAGTGAAAGGATTTCACCATTAATCTCATTAACATTGCTAATTAAATTTTTGTATAAATTACTTCTTATATATATATATATATATATATATATATATATATATATATATATGTATGTATATATATAAACATGCATGCACTCACACAGCATGGGTAAAAAGTTTGGGGTCACCATTTGTATTTTCAAGAATCACCTAAGAAATGAAGGTTGCATGCCTTTTTCAAAGCCAATCTGGATCAGTAGAACTTTGTCTTCCTGAAGGGTTTTATCATATATTCAATAATAATGATGAAATTTAGCCTTTACAGCATAATGTTTCTACTATATCTCAGGTTGTTAGGATGAACAAAAACAAATTAAAATAAAAGACAAGTGTATTTTAACTGATAATAAAATAACTTTTATTCATTTATTGCCTGAGGACAGCAAGGATTGTTTGAATTTAAACCATGAGTTCTACATGCCTGTCAGCTTATCACCATACTGGATTCAGAAGTGCTGCAGTCCAACTAGAGGACAAGGGAAGTAAATCAATTATATTTTGAGTTATTGTCCTTTATAGATGGAGGTAAGTAAGCACCCCTAACAGTTTCCTTGTAATTTAAGCTCTTTTTGCCTAATTTAACTTGCTGACTAAAGGTAATCTTAGGGCTGGTGGATTTAACATTTTTGGTAAACCCCTCTCTAAAGAGTTGGTCACCATGTGCAAATGAGTTAAATAGATTTAATATCTGAGCTTAGTAGGAGTTAATTAAACATAAGAAAGTATGAAACTTACTAATTATTAAATCATGAGGGTGGCTCCAACATTTGGCCTATTTTGTGTGTGTGTGTGTGTGTGTGTTTGCGTGTGTGTGTGAAATTTTAAGGAATCAATGGATTTTTTTTTTTTTTTTACACAGTGTGAGTTACATGTACAAGCCTGTGCCTTCAAGAGGCTGAATAAGAAAATATGCTCTCTCGCAGGATTTAAACTTGCATCCCCCTTTGTAGGAAAAACCACCATCTGATCTGGTATACATTAAACCATGCATCAAGTTTCAATTACCCTTTTGAAGAATGCACATCCTCTTGTTTTTTTTTTCTTGAAAGCTGATATCTGCTCATTTTTTGTATCCAAAAGATAAACAAAATAATTTCTAAGAAATCAATGGATTCTTTATTTGACATTACATTAATTGAGCAGCTATGGGCTTGCAGAAAAAAACAAACAAACTAAATATGCATTGTTCAGAAAGGCTAACTGAGCCTTTTTAGGCTATGATGCTTCCTGTGGCTGAGCAGTCTAAAGTATGCCAGATCAGATAGTGGCTTCTTTTACAAAAAGGAGAAAACAGGTTAGAAAACCTGATAGAGAGTGCATTTTCTTTATTAACCCTTTAGAGATGGAGACTCATTTGGCATTTCAATGCAAGAAGCAATCTCATTAGCTGGTATGAAAACCAGCCAGCTAATCTTGAGGCTTCTACTATCTGGCCAACAGGTAGGGCCAGTCATTTTCTTCGTCATTTGACTTTTTGGCCAATATATATCAGCCCTGTTGCCTCCTAAAGGGTTAAGTCTCTAAAATGTGCAATCAGGTTGACATAATTCACATTGTGTAAAAACAAAAAACAGGGTATCTAATCAAACATGGGTATCAACAAATTAATGTTTTCAGTAGAAGGATTATATATATGTAGAAATTTCAGATGGTATATGTCTGTCAAAGGACAATATGTATAAAGACAAAAGGAAAACTTATCTCAGCCTATGCATTTCATCCTCTGTGGGAATGATCTCAGAAGTGATCAAAAGTACTTGGGTTAACAAAAACTATGGCACCTTCCTTGATGAATTTCAACTTAACATCAAGAAGCCAATTAGAGAACTAGAAAGGATTATTATGAAAATAGATATAATATATCTAACTTATTCAATGAAACATGCTTACATATATATATATATATATATATATATATATATATATATATATATATATATTATGAAATGGACAACAATTTTTTTAATATATTTTTTGTTTATACATTATTTTTATAGATACAAATATTTAAATAAATGCTCTATTTATAATAATAAACAGTATTAACAGCATTTACCGGCCTGAATGTCTGAGAAATTTCAAAGAAAATATGTGTCCTCCAACAAGAATCAAACTTCCATCCTACACAGATCATATATCATGATGTGCTATACCATTTAGCTACAGAGGAAGTAATTTAACCTTGCTAACAAGATGCTTCCTCAAAGAAAATGTGTGTTCGAGGACACATATTTTCTTTGAGATTTCTCAGACATTCAGGCTGCTAAATGTTTTTAATACTGTTTATTATAAACAGAGAATTTCCTTAAATATTTGTATCTATAAAAATAATATGTAAACACACACACACACATATATATATATATATATATATATATATATATATATATATATATATATATATTACTTCATTTATTTCATTGTGTGTCTTTGTATTCATTTATATCTAATATTGCCAATGAATATCTTTGAAAAAGCGTTGACCGAAAGGTACCTTAGGTATGACGTCCGTTTTGTTTAAGGATATATATATATATATATATATATATATATATATATATATAGATAGATAATGAAAACTCTCCCGTTTTGTTGGGCTGATTTAAAATCTAACACTACCAAATGGCTCTGATACAGATATAGATAAAACAGACAAGGCAGGCACTCTCTTTAGTCTGGACTTTGTAGGTGATAAGGTAATTTAATTTAATTTGATTTATGGTCCTCCACTTGTCCTCAAAGATCCAAAGGCATTTTTCCTAACATACAGTCTTTCTTTGTTTCTTTCATTCTAACCTGAGGAAGCCAAAGAGAGCTGATGATCTTGATGAAACAAGTCATTAATAAATTTTGCACATTGTCTCATCATCTTCATATTACATACAATTACATGCACAGACTTTGTGCTGGACAGTCAATCAGCCTTTTTTATAATAATAGATTTGGTACTATGGTATATAGAAATGAATGTTGGGCTAAGTAAAGGCGAAATTTACTGTCTATAGTACCATTTTATTGTTAACTCCATTTGGTTACAGTGGTTAAAGTGTGTGACTATCGTCTTAGTCCTTTTTGTGATTTGAGAGTTCAAACAGAGTCGTTGTGTTAATGGCTGACACAAATTAATTTGTTGAATTCATCCTTTCTTCTTTTTCTTCTGGAGTTGCTGTCCGGTGGATCTCCAATCCTTCTATCGCAAACTGCTACATAGAACCAATTTCCCACTTCTTCTCCTTTCTCTTGTGCATACACGATTTTTTCTTCTTTTTATTGAGCCTGACACATTTGTGTTTTCTGTTTGATTTTTGGAGGGATGTGTTGTCATTGGTTGATTTATTTATGACGTTCACTGACCTACATAAGCTATGTCCAGGTTCTGTCATTTACCGAGGATAGGAACAATAGAAGGAAGGAAAGGAAGAAAGTTGTAATAGGGAAGAGAGAGTGAGTTTTATTTGTCACTCTCTTAGTGAAAAGGAAAGTGTATATTTCCATATGGTGTTATTACTGCTTAATCCTATTACAGTACCTTTGGTCAATTCTTAACCTTGATTTTAACTCAGTGTATTTTGAAACTATAGTTAATTTAATCAAATTAAATTATTAATTAATTGCCAAGTTCTTTGTCTGATTGAAGTTCTTGAACAAATTATACAAGGCGAAATTATTTTGAAAGTTTTAGAATTTATTTTTTGTCAACCTGGAGAATATATAATTGTAAAGTTTATTTTCTTCTTTAGATAGTGTAGTGAAGTGAAATTATAAAATAAAGCTGTTGAATAGACATCCGAGTTTTTATATAATTTGATATCCATTTGAAATAAGTAATAATTGTAGTACTGAGGTTAGCTTGTTAGTTTCAATCAACACTACTCAAAGTGTGGTACATATACCAGTGCCAGTACACAAATCATAAGCTTCTGGTATGCAGCTGTGAATGAGGGATAAAAGATAATTTTCAAAATGACAAAATGTTTGGGAATAAAAGTAAAACCAATATCCTGAGTTCACAGAAATTGCTTTGAAAGCACTTTACTATTCAGGCACAGTGCCACAGAATAAAATGTCAGGAGTAGCGGGTGTAGCAACATCAGATGTTAGGTTTTAAAGATTCCTGATTCTATCAGTTTTTTATCTGATCCTCTCATAAAATAAAGTGTTATAATCTTACTGTAATTTTTTAAAATTTAAAATAAAGAAATTATGTTTTTTGCTTTTCATTTGTACTTATTTTTCTGAAATGAGACCTATAGACTTAAAAAAATGTAAATCTGTTTCACAACTACATACATCTGCATATATGACTGCCATATTTATTTCCAACTGAAGAGAGGTGAATAACAAGGGAGATAACTTGAAAATAAAAAAAGAAGATAAATTCTAACAAGAATGTTTTTCAGAATTTGGTTTATATCTTGAAGAAAAACATTTGCTCATTTCCCAAAACTAATATAAATTTAAAAATTTTTGTTACTACTTAAATAACAGTAAAAAAGATATCCTTTCTTTTGGAAATAATTTTTGTAAATCAGGCTTCTTGTAACACACACACATCTATATTTACATATATATAAACCTAAAGAGCCAGGTAAACCTACCTAGGTTTCACCTAAACAGATCATCAGGTTTTTTTTTTGTCACATGTTCATGGCTGTTTTTAGTTTAAGCTATATATTCTGTTCCATTTTTTCCTCTTTGGCCAATTTTACCCTGTCGATCCATTTAGGTGAAACCTAGGTAGGTTTACCTGTCTCCTTAGGTTTATATTAGTTTTGCTCTACTTAGTGTATTGAGCCCTTTACGTAGTTATTTTTACTCGTTTTGGAGGGTTTTTTTTTAGACTCTGAGCTTGAATTCTGGACGATTGTTTTTGCCTCAATTTCATGGTCTTAGTTCTTTCTTTTTTTATTCCTCGTTTTTCCTTGGGAATTGGTTTGTTCTACTACAAACCCATATACCATTTTCTGAGCGAGTACCACTATTTATATACATATATATGTATATGTGTTTTGAACAATAAAAAAAGGTTAAAAAGTTAACATTTCACACACACTGGGTTGTATATTAATATTTTTTATTTTATTATTTAAATTAGGTTTCTTGACTAGTTTCGGCCAGCATGTCCATCATCAGGAGAAAAAAAATCCCTGCTTGTTAGTAACAGTGAACTGCAGGAGTGAATAACTGTCTCTGAAGAAATGGGAACTTTGTAGTTTTCATTTCTTTTTTTATTGTTAATTTTGGTCAGTCCTTGTATTGGTCAAATATCCTCTTTCAAGTTTTTTTTTTTAAGTAGAGGCTGGGTGATTCATCAGTTTCTGAATTCCCTCCTTAGTCAGTCTGACAGCTTTATTGGTTTTTCCGAAAGGGATGTGTGTGTTAAGTGTATGTTATCTTTTAGTTTGTTTTTTTTTGTGTGTGTTTCTGTGTGTGTATATTTGTGTGAGCGTGTGTATGTGGGAGACCTTAACACCTCTGCAAGCATGTCTGTCTAGTGTGATTGAAAAATGTTGGTTGGTGTTGATCTATGGAATTATATATTAATTCTATCTGTGTTGTTTAGTCTGTGATTAAGTCCATCCAGACAAAATGTTTTGTGGGGCAAAATCCATTTGTCTTTATGTTCTCGTAGTTTTCTAAGGTTATCTTTTGTGTTTATTTCTATTTTTTCAATAATAGTGAATTTTGCATGGCTGTTAAAATCATATTTTTTTTCAGTGGAAATGTTGTTCTACAGGTAATAATAATTTGTGGGGAGCTGACTTGATCCAATTAAGATAATTATTAATTCAATGGTGAAAGGGCCATTCATCTAGGTAGATGAGACAAAGAAGAAGAGGTTTATTGAATAATCATACATAGGAAAGAAAAACTTGAGTAAATCAACTATGCAAATTCCACCCTAGGGTGTTTGCTTGCCATCTTTATAAGTAGGAGCAGTTCATTGTCGCAGTGGTAGGGATGAAAACGAAGTACACTGAGTCCTACTCTACAACAAAGACAGATAAGACAAGGAAGAACAAAGAATGCAATTGGATTATCAGGATATATATGGAGAAAATTTAAGGTAAAAAAAAAAAGAAAAGAAAAAAGAAATGGCTATACATTATCCAAAAAAAATAATCTTTTTCAAAGGAAACAGAAAATGGAAGAAGAAAAGAAAAGAATAATTAAGAAGGATCTGGAAGTTTTAGAGGTAGAAAGAAAATGAGAGGAGAAACAGAGAAAAGACCTACGAAAAATGGTGGTCTAGGAAGGAAAGGGGAATGTTAACCAAACAAATAAACAAAGAAGAATGCAAGAAAGGGATGTCAAACAAAAAGAAAGATCTGTCAAGAAAAAAATGAAAATAAACCATAAAAAAATATGTAAAAGAGAAAGCACCCCCCCACAAAAAAAAAAATCACGTATGGATTATTCATGGCAACAGGTAACTTGCATTAAATGAAGCAAAATATCTAGGTGAGTAATATAAGAGTATCTTCAGGAACTGAGAGAAGAGACTTGAAGCAGCCCTCTTTTTCCTGAAACATTCCCTGGACTTTTCAATCACCATAATTACAGGATTGATGACAATTATTTTCTTTTCTGCTATCCGTAGTGAAAGTTGTAGCCTCCAAGGTTGGTTTGTGGCTGGCTTATTAGAAAAGGGAATTAGTCAAGGACCAGATTGGAATTTCAATTTCGAGAAAAATAAATTATTAAATAAACACTGTTCTCTGATTACATGACTGTTTTCATTAATAAGTTTGTATGATAAGGGAGTAAAGTATCTACAAGGTATGAGGGATAAATTGCCTAAATTATACAAAAATGAAAATAACACAATCCAATTCATCAGACCTACAAATTCAAAAAGAAATCGGAAAATATAACTCCAGGTATAAAAAACAAAATTTTAGTGAGAGTGTATGTGTGGGAGTGGGAAACAAGTGTGAGAGGGAAATGTATGAAAGCTCTAGAGAGAGGGTGTGATAGAAGAAAGAAGAACAGGAAGGCCTAAAGGTGAAGATGGGGGTTAAAATTTAACAGAGAGAAGTTTTAAAGAGAGGAGTTAAATAACATTTTAAATGAGTGAGATACAGATAAATAGGAATTATTTTCAGATGCATAATTCAGATGCATATATCTTTTTTTATATATTATATATATATATATATGTGTGTGTATATATATATATATATATATATATATATATATATATATATATATATATATATAAAATAATATATATAATAATATATAAAATAATAATATTATATATAATATAAATAATAATAAAAAATAATAATAATATTAATAAAAAATATAATAATAAAAAAATATAATATATAAAAAAAGATTTATGCATATGAATTCATCAAAAAACAAATGTTACGGCAGTTTTTTTTATATACCCAAAACCCTTTCAGAAATAATAAAATAATAAAATAAATAAATCTCCATAGACACGTAAACCAGACTAGATGAAATCATCTTTTAGTATCCTAAAATAAAATTTAGCTCTAATCTGTATTGATCTCTCTTTTAAATTAAATGTTACGCACAGTGCAATTATACTTTATTTCTTCTCATTTTACCTATATATATATATATATATATATATATATAAATTTCCAAGAGGATAGAATCCAGGTAGAACTCAATGTCCAGGAAAGAGTAAGAATATAATATAAAAGACTCAAACACTAATATTACATGGTTATAATTTACTACACTGGAATCGTAATTATTATTAATAATTCATTAGACCTACAAATTCAAAAAGAAATTGGAAAATATAACTCCAGGTATAAAAAAACAAAATTTTAGTGAGAGTGTATGTGTAGGAGTGGGAAACAAGTGTGAGAGGGAAATGTCTGAAAGCTCTAGAGAGAGGGTGTAATAGAAGAAAGAAGAAGAGGAAGGCCTAAAGGTGAAGGTGGGGATTAAAATTTAACAGAGAGAAGTTTTAAAGAGAGGATTTAAATAACAGTTTAAATGAGTGAGATACAGATAAATATGAATTATTTTTTGATGTATAATTCGCTACTGATTCGCTGACCTAAAATTAAAATTAAAAAAACAGACACGGGAAACGTGTGGATACATTTGAGGTGACACTACACACAATAAAAAAATTTGATCTAAACTTCAGAAGATTAGAGAGAGGAAAAGAAAAAAGATGGGTGGGGGGCAAACTAAAAACGAAGGGCATTTATAAGAGAACTGATGTGTGATCAAGAAAATTTGACTAAGTAAGTAATATCACCTAAAGGTTACAAATTTAACATAAACATATAAAATTAATGTTTAATCTAGTAAGGACCTACTATTTATATACGGAAAAATGTATACGTAGATGCACACATGCGTAACAACATATCTATATCTACTTGCACATACATACATATTGTGCATGCATACATATATATATATATATATATATAATTATTTATTTAAAAATATGATTCCAATTTATTTAAATAAATAATTATATTTATGCTCTACTTTCGTATCGAGCACTATTTTTTAAAAATAATTACAAAAATACTAAGGAACTTTGGATTATTTACCAAACCAGTTTCTTTCCTATTTTCTACTATATTTTCACATATATATATATATATATATATATATATATATATATATATATATATATATATATATATATATATATTTTATATATATATATATATATATATATGTATATTGACCAGTAATATTATCTATCTATCTATCTATCTATCTATCTATCTATCTATATATATATATATATATATATATATGTATATAAATATAAATATAAAAGTGAACATTGAAGTCACCACTCAGAGGTGATAGACTGCTTCATGGTAAATGCAAATGTCAGGCCTGACGATTGCGTCTATCATGAAACAGCCTGTTGCCTCTCAGTGTGTTGACTTCAACGTTCACTTTTATATTTACATACGCTCTATCTCTGATACTGAGAACTTTTACCCATAAACATAGCACACCTTAAATCTACATTTCTTCATATATATGTAATATATATGTATATATATATAATATAATTTCTATATATAAGCACTCAATATCAGTGATAGAGCTAACATATCCATACAATTGAGTATATATATATATATATATATATATATATATATATATATATATATATATGTGTGTGTGTGAACTTAGAGGTAAACACTCAGTGGTGACATTCTGTCTCATGTTTAAACACAATCTTCACGTTACAAGATGAGCTGAATATTGTTTAAGTATGATACAAACTGTCACCACCGGGTGTTGATCTCAGTGTTGAATTAGACTAATTAGAATTAGTTGGGTGTTCAATTGATAAAAATCACCTGAGGATAAAGTAAGGTTGAAACCAAGGTAGCAGAATTGGCTGATCTCCTAATTTTTATATAGATATATATGGAAGACACCCCTATCCTTTTTATATTTTGACTTATGATGATCTACCAGCTCACCTCTTAGAATCAAACAGCCAGAACAACCACATGTATGTTTTGTTTATATTAGTGAAGGCTTATACAGAATTATTGACTGCCCTTTTTGGAAGAGCCAAATACAGAAAACTGGTGCATAGTGTCTCACTAGATCCCTAAACAACCTCTCTTCAGGATTTGAATTTTTACTTATCCTTCTCTTAGACCAGTTGCCACCCAAGGCTATAGGATTCAGTTTGTCATTGCTATTTACTTATAGCTGGGGTAAAAACAGTTGAATTCCTACCTTTCCCAAGGGCATTTGCATATAACTGAATGTAATGAACTCGACTGGAATTCGAACTTGGCTCTCTGATTTCTCAATTCAACCTACTATCCATTACTTTGCTGTACCTACCATATATATATATATATATATATATATATATATATATATGTATGTATGTATGTGTGTGTGTGTGAAAGTAAAGAAAAAGGAACAGAAATTGAGAGAAAACTCATCTGTATATATAAATATCGTGCCCTACTGTTAAGAGCATACACACTTTTCGGCTTCAATAAATCAGTTTTCCCATCTTAGCAAAACAAGTCATTGAGTACATTTCAAAGAGTTTATTTAACATTCACCAGTGCTTTTTTTTTTTTATTTAAACACCCAAATCATCTGAACTCCTGACCCCAACCAATTCACCATGATCAGGCCTTATACCTCCATCTTCCAACCCTTTCTAAAGAATATATTAAAAGATAAGCAGAAAGGAAGACAGTCTCAGACTTATACCCACATTTCAAGAGTGACTTACACCCACAATTGACTGGAGACTTGGAAGACTAACAGTTTGAACAGATTATTAATCTGCCTCATCACCAATACTTTAACACAGCAAAAATAGTAACCTGTATTATAAGGGCATTAAATCAATCCACAAGTCTTTCCTTTTAGTGCTGTGGCGTAGTGCTATCCCCATGTCGGAATTTTCAGCCTCACCTTTGTGCTTTTTTGCCAAATACCATAACCTGGGTGGAGGATGTGTTACTCGAGACTGGGTAGATGACTGAAACTTTTGTTGTAAAGTACAGTAGATAGGTTTACCTATCATCCAGTTCACACTGCTCCCCAGTCTTTTGAACAGGAGTAGAGGTTTATCTCTTATTTCCTATTTAGGCTTGGCTTTCCTATGATTTCTAAAGTTGACTTCAACTCTATACTTCTGACATCTTCGCCTAAACTCTGAAATTTTATTTACTATATTTTTCTCAATAGGTTTACCTATTGTCCATTTCACACTCCTCAACAGTCTTTTGAACAAGAGTATAGGTTTATCCCTTGTTTCCTGTTTAGGACTGGGTTTCCAATTCCTTCTAAATTTTTATCATTCTCCTTCACGCCCAGTAGCCTCTTGCATCTTAGTGGCTTTATCACCTTGTTTGGAGTGAAATGATTAAAAATAAAAATTCTGTTTGAATTTGTAGCTCAAATTTTGGCTCATATTCTTTTCAAGTTTTTGTCTGAAATTTCAAGAAAGGTTTTTTAGTGACATTTAATAATTATGTCCCAAACAATTATTTTTATGTTGTTTTTATTATAGTATTTCAGCTTGTCACTTCTCTAGCCTTCTTCAGGTTCCTTTATATTATCTGGTCAACAGGCTGAAATATTAAACTTAGGGTTTAGAATTAGGAATAAAACAGTGTATTTTCTTCCTTATGAATATCCAAAATCAGGTTTCTTAGTGAGGTAGGTAGTACTAAGATATTGTATTTATTGTTTTCTCTCCAGTTTATGAAAAACAATATTAAAGACTGGTGTCAGAAATAATTGTGGATAAAGTTGTGACAAATACTAGTGCATATAGCACTACTAGCCAATATCACAGTGAAGATGTTGGATTAAAATTAACCACACATTTTTTTATTTCAGTTTTAAAATCATATTGATTTTATTTCAATGATTGAACATTTCTGTGAAATTAATAAAATTTCCTAAAAATAAGCTTATGAAAGGCATGAACTTAAAATCCCCTGCAGTTCTAGTTTTAACCAATGTGATATCATTTGATATTTAAAAATCTTATGATAAATGATCTGAAAAGAATATATATATATAGTAATGTGTCACAAATGAAAATTTGCAGCAACAAATTCTGACTATTTGATATTTGGTTATCTGATCCATTAAAGCTGTAATGTTGGGGTCCCAACCCAAAAGACTGGTCCTCCTGGTGATACGTTCTCATAAAATAGTCTCTCCATGCAAAGGACACCAATAAAAGGCCATTAGTAATTCAATGAGATTATAATTACAACTCAGTATTTCCTGACAAAGATAATTTTTGCTTGGGTTCTGATTGAGAGCGCATCTGGCAGATGAAACAAAAAAAGAAAAAGAAAAGAAACTGCTGTCATTGTGTCATAAATTTAATATTTAGACATCAGATATCAGCAATTTTTTTTAATGTTCTTGTCTTTCTGTAACAATAGTGAGAGAAACACAAGACCTCGGAAAGCTAAGGGTAATTGGAGATGAGTGTGATTAGACACGAAGGCCACTGTAATGGTAATAAGAGCAATGGTGGAAACCTCTTTTTTTTAATGTTGGGGCTGGAATTGTTGGTTATATTTGCATGTTGAAAGAAATGACCTAATATTTAGCAGAACAGAATATACCTTCCTTCAAATTAACAACCAGACTAGCAAACACTGAATTTTTCATTTGTTGCAATGAACAGCTTTTTCTCTGGAATGCCCCTGTAACTTGGGCACCTATTAAGATTTAAGCTCACCCCAAACCTTAAGTAGTACATATGATCAATTGGTAAAGATGCTGGAAAAATGGTCAGTTCCCTGTACTGCTACGGTAACTTTATGACCCGTCCTGCTTCTCCCTTTAACTTTACAAGAGCCAGATTAGGCTGAAAATGGAGTACTACTGCTATATATGGGCAGGAACTATTTTTTTTAATCAGTTCACCCCCAAGGAAGGTGATAATGCTATTAAGACACCAAGGGCTACTTGGAGTGGCAGAAAATGAAAAGATTTTAGAAGGAAGTGGAAACCCAATCAGAAACATGAAACAAGGGATAAACTTTTACTCCTGTTCAAAGGATGAAAGGTGAACTTAACTGCACTTTTCAGACTCGATAGAGTCCAAAAGCATTCACATGGCCTTGTGGACAAAATATTGCAAGCCTCTTGCTATTCTATCACTATTTCCATAGAAATTGTTCAGACAAATTATGTTTCTTAATATGTGTCTATATTTCTGAGATGAGGCACCATGTACATTATCTGCATTATTCGGACTATTGTCCTCATCTTTGTTGCCATATTTATTACAATGTTTGGGAGCACACTGCTTAATGGCTATTACAGGGATGCCATTGGGTCCACATACTTTGTGGGGATCAAGGTTAGAGATGATAATGGAAACCATGGAAGGGGTTATATGCATATCACTCAGGGAGAATCAGTTCTAAGTCAGAAGTTAGGCAGGGATACTCCAGATGAGTCAAGAGTAGAGTTTGGGAAGAATTCACAGGCAAAGCATTCAGATTTATCAGCAGACGATGATAATGCCTCAAATTGATTGAAGAGTGGGGGAATACAGACCTTGCACTTATTTAATGCCTTATTACAGAGATGCCAGTAATCATGAGAGCCAAAGTTTTTAGAGGCTATGCATTTCCTCATTCTTTCCTTTGAGGACTTGCTTACATTGTCACCTGTTATGATGAGAGCTGTCATGCTGGTATAGCTGGAAATAGTGGTTCCTATGTGCTATGATAAAGAAGGGAGGAAAGCGTCCATGCCAGAAACCTCAGTGATGCAATTTCAATTGGGAGGTTGAAGATATCAGTCCAAGGAGAATCATGAAGAAAATCCTGGAATAAGTCCCAATCAGTATGCTGGTATTGGAAAAAAAGTCTTATGGATAGGAGTTTCCTGTTTAACAGATGCTTGGAAGGAGATATTAATAGCTACCATAGAGGGGTCTAGGTTACGAAGATGGTAGTATTGTAAAGCTTGGTAAGAGTGAGGAGAGAAGGTAAGAAATAGATCCAGTAGAGAAACCTGTTGCTTGGTTTGGTTAGGGAAACAAGTAAGGAAGTCCATGATTTGAATGAAGGATTGGGCAATGGAAAAATTTAATGTCTGAATACTGGCAACTTAAGTACCATTGGAATATTTCAGCCACATGTGGTGAGCATTAAAGTCACTGAAGACAAAGAGGTTCACAGACAGATGGAGAAAAAATGCCTTTTCTATACTATCAGCAATTGCGTCTTACATATTGCAATCTTGGGAAGAGAGGGAATGTTAAAGGAAAAAGAGATAACTGACTGAGTTTAGTAGCAAAAGACAGAAGTACATAAAAGAGTAGTTGGCAGCCTCAAGGGAAAGTTCTCTCCCCATAAGAAGATTATCCTGGATGTAAGCATCAAGGCCATGCATGTGAATACGGGAATCTTTTTGACAAAGTGTAAGATACCCTGGAACCAAGAATTTATTGGTAGGAATGGAAGAATTCAAGTTAATTTCATAAAGGGAAAAGATATCTAATGACTGTTCCAGGAGAAAAGATTCTACATAGTGTTATACAAAAATAACTCCAAGACTTGTATGTATTAATATACATGTTTTATTGCTGCCATCTTATCAGGAACTGCCCCGCAGTTAAAAGCCCCTTAAGGCATTACAGATATTGGGCCGCTTATGTATATAAATCAATCAACATCCCCCATACATACAAAAGTCTGAAGTGTTTATTTTATGTGAGTTGCCATTTACCATATCGGTTGGGTGTCTTGCCTGCAGTGACTCTCTTCAGATGTGGTTGTCTTTCAGTTATGTCTGGTTGTTGCTGTTTGGTGTTTTCTTCACTGCCATTGTTGGTGATATCTTGTTTGCAGTTTGTTTCCATCATGTTGCTGTGTTTTGGTCTAGTTGTGAGTCTTAGGTGTCTCCTATTTCTCACTAGTCTTTTCCAATTTTCCAGTTCGATCATGTATCGTCGGTATTTAAACTTTTCTGCGACAACTGCCTTTTTCCAATATTGGTTCTTGCCATATGGCTGCACAGTCACCTGGTCGCCCTTTCTCAATTCTATCAGGTCATCGGCATTTTTGTCATAGAATTTCTTTTGATGTTGTTTTGCCTTTCGTATTTTAGTTTTTGTTTCTTCCGCATTAAACGGGGATAGAAATTTCTTCATCGTAGGCAGTACACATCTCAATTGTCTTCCAAAGAATCTCTGGGCTGGGGACATTCCTGTGAATTTTGATGGTGTTTTGGTGAATTCTAGTATGGCCAGACAAGGATCGCTGTTTTCATTATTACATTTTTTTAATGATGCATTTTATTTGTTTTACAGCTGATTCTGCCATTCCATTGGAGTTTGGCATCTCTGGTGAGCAGGGATTCCATCTAAATCTGTATTTATGAGCCAGTTCTCTCATCATTTTGTTATCAAATTCAGGACCCCAATCACTTACAACTTCTGGGATGCCATATCTCATGAAGTGTTTCTTTATCAGCTTGATTGTGCAACCTGATGATGTTCCTTGGAGTTGATCAACCAAGGTATAATTGGAGAAATACTCCCCACAGACCAGGTATTTCCTTCCATCCAGTGTCATGGTATCGAGGCCAATACGTTGGAATGGGTATTCCGGCATTGGTCTTATGATTAGTGTCTCTTTGCTATTTCTAGCAGAATATCTGCTACACTGTTCACAGTTGATATAACATTCCTGTAGTTCATGCCTCATTCCAGGCCAGAAGATTATGTCTAGGGCACGTCTCATGTTACTTTCAACTGCTAAATGGCTTGTATGTGCCTTCTTCTTCATGTCATTTCTCATTGAGGCAGGTACAAAGACTCTGTCTTTGTAAAATATTAGATCATCCTTTGTTGACAGGAAGTCTCTGAATTTATACAGGTGCTTCAACTGAGGTTCAAGGGCTTTATATCGCATTGGGAAGCCTTGTTTAATTAGTTTTATGAGCTTCTGTAGATTCCTATCTTCTTTGGTGGCACTGACTAGTCTGTCTCTGGTCTGTTCACTTACATCAAGAAATTCTAATTTTCTGATGTCTTTCATGGCTTGTTCTTTGAAGACATTGCATTCTACAGCTGAAACTGTCGAACCATATTAAAGGTTGAACCATATTAAATTTAGCTTTTGGCAAAGACTACAGCTTAAAATTGGTTGTACCTTCTCATTCGCAACCATGACTGAGGCTGTCACTTTTCTTCTGTTGACAGAGTTGATAAGTTCTACCCTCATTATTCTTTCGGTTCTAACCCTTTTCCCTCCGTATACTGAAATATCAAGTTTCTTACCTTTATTTAGTAAGTGCTCCATTTTGTTTTCCGTAACGAATGTTTTCAGGAATTACATTTACAGTTTCTCCGGAATCTATCATGAATTTAATTGGCTTCCCGTTTAATTTTAAATTCGCATGAACCTTATGAATTGTCTCCCCTTCAACGTGAAAACATTCATTAACTCTTTGCTCACTGTAGTTACCCTTGCAAATTCGTGATGTGGCAAAATGTTTTTTTTCTTTTGCATCTAAAACATTCCTGACCATAAGCTGGACAGTTTCTTATTCCTTTTACATGTCTTCTCTGACAATAAATGCAATCATATTGTTTTTTTTCTCTTCCAGTCGCATTGATATCTTTCTCGTATGTGTCATCCTCGACATTTAATTTGTTGTATTTTTCAAATTTTTGCAACTGGATTTTACTTTGTTCTGCAGCTCTGCATTGGTCAATACACTGGGTCAGGGTTAAATCTGGTTCCCTCAGGAGAATTTCTTGTGTTTTTTTATCGTATATTCCTTTTATTATTTGTAATTGTATCTTATCGTTCTCAGTGACGTTATTCCATTCACAATCTTCAAAACTCGATTTCAAATTTAACAAATAGTCCTCAAAACTTTCATTTTCACTTTGTTCTTTCCATAGGAATTCTATTCTGTCTACAGTCAATGTTTTCATCGGTTTGCAGTAGTCCTTAAATGCTTCCATAACCATTTCGAGTTTTTTTTTCGTCGTCATTTTCAATCGTTTCTCCTTTCGCATTCTTAATTGTGAGGGTTTTGTATATTTGTCGGCCCTTTTTTCCTAAAAGGTAAATAAACAAACTCCTTTTCTTCTTTTCAACATTTGCAGCTTTAGCAGTACTATCTCTACCCTCCCCTTCAAATTTTTGAAATTCAAAGAAAAGGTTCACTTCTTCAAGCCACTCGTTAAAGGCTTTGTGCAAATTTCTTACTGCCCAGTCAAAACTTTGCGGTGGGTTGACTGACATCATTTTTTGTTGTTTTAAACAAAGTAGTACTCAGTTTATCATCCAGTTCATGCCTCTGACACCATGTTATGCAAAAATAACTCCAAGACTTGTGTGTATTAATATACATGTTTTATTGCTGCCATCTTATCGAGAACTGCCCCGCAGTTAAAAGCCCCTTATGGCATTACAGATATTGGGCTGCTTATGTATATAAGTCAACCAACACATAGATTCTGTAAAAGGTGGAACAGATACCATGAATATTAGAAATTGAAGTGGGTAGGTGTTTTTTTGTAGCTGGTTTAGTTTTATTTTTTGTTGTAATTTCCATGAGATATGTTTTGTGGAGAGGGGAAAGAGATCCCCATAATACAGACCAGGCAGAGTGTAACTAAGAGCAGAGCATAATGTGGCATCAGGGTTGTCCACGGGAAATAAATGCAGGGATACGTACCCATGTATGACGTTATACTACAGATACCCCAATATTATTCAATCAGAGCAGCCTCTCTAAGCGCTACCAAAGAGTTTGGGCTCCTAATGACCAGTTGGAAACAGCAGCCAGCAAACTGCCAACCCAGTGCTCTCACAATGGAAAGTCACAGCCACTAGCAAGTCTGATCAGTTAAATAATTGTGGTCCAGGTAGGAGAAAGAACTGGTAAACCATATCCTAATCAGGGAACAAAGGATGAGCATCTACTTCTGTTCATTATACGTGGAAGGAGTGCAAACTGGATGATAGGGAGTTTTGTTGATCTCTTGCTCAAAAGCGTTCCATACTTAACAATCAAGGGGGTTGCAGTCTGGGGAGGGAGGTGTCCAGATGTAAGGAGTGATGCAGTCGCAAACATTATCTGACAGCTATAACTGGGTTTTCCTGCTTGTGTGACATAGTGCAGAGTCCTGTTGCCAGATATAGATAATTCCAGCAGCCACCCTCTTGATAGCTCTACCTCCTCAAGGCACTTGATGTAAGCCTCCACGTTGAATCTGAGGCCCTCACCAACGAATTCGACAGTTCTTTTTTTATCAGAATGATCAAAGTGAGTTTTCTGATCAACCGTACCTTCGTAATCACCATTAGACTCATCCAACTCTTTCCACATCCTCTGCACTGTTGTCAGATTGACATCCAAACACTCTGAAATGTTTGTATTGGAGCTTCCAGTGTGAATACCAAGCAGTAAAATATGACATTTCCAAATTTCTGGTGGAATAGATTGTGTCATAATGCTCTTTTTCTCACAGATGGTGCCCAACTGACCCTACTATACTGTGCAATTGACAAAATCAAAAACAAACAATGTATATGCATGAAATTTAAAATACAAAATGGCGACAATTTACCCATTGCACCCTGTATGTTTGTGTAAATACTAAAGAAAACTTATGAAATGAAGTTGTTACTTGCAGAGAAAGAAAGACAAAAGAAAGTGGTTTGGTTTGATTTATTTTGTTTTACAATGTAATAACAACAGCAGGTTATTTAATGCTGACAGGATTTTTAGGTTTGTATGAATAGAATATGTATTAATATTTTGTTTTTTCAAAAATGTATTACTGGTATTTCTACTATATAAATCTATTTTTATACTTTTATAGGGTTTTACCCCAGTTTGGCAGTTAACTATTTGCCCATAGCTAGGACCCTAACAGACTACCATCCTAGGTGAGGGTAGACCTGGGAACAACAGCAATTAAGAGGTAGTTCTACTCTCTTCAAAACCTCCTGATTTGAGGCCTTGCTGCTGGATGTAGTTTGTCGTCATACCCAAGATGCTGTGGAATCTTCCACAACAAACCAGCCTTACCTCTTTTTAGGAAATGCACTCATCCTATCTGGTAAGTAAAAATATAACAAGTATTCATTGGTCAATCACCTCTAATCTTGCTTGCTGATTGGTCAGTTTTGACCAATCAAACCACCTGCACGTGACCAATCTATTTTCCCGCTCATATGCTGTGATCCTCCCACGTGGTACACGGCCATTATATAAACTGAACACGTGTGAACTTTTTGATTAGTACTTCTCATTCCTTGCTACCAAGTGCCAAGATGTAACCATCAGGAACTCCCGTCTTAGTCATTGCTGACCAGACGTTAAAGATAATTACCAACATTCACAAACTCTGAAATCACTCCTGAACTTTTACCAATTTTAGAACTCAGAATTCCAAACTTTATTCTTCTAAATTACAAGTTCGATATTACTTCTTCTTAATATGAACTCTGGTACAACTATTACCAAATCAAAGGGACACGACTCTGTCCTACCTTTTCAGTTTGCATGTTTGTACATCAAACATTAATAAATTTAATTGTTATGTTTTGGAATCATTCAGTTCAGTTTTATATCTTATTTTGATGTTAGTGGAAATCGTTAATTTTCATGCGGCCTATTCTCAACAAGTAATTACCCATTATAATTAACACACCCACTACAATGGCAAAGGAAAGTGGTGTAGAAATGGAAGATAAACTTTACTGTAAAATTTCAATGGTTGGTTGGATGAACCGAAGAAAAAAAAGGTTTAAGGAATGAATTAAATAAAGAAAATGAATAATAAAGGTTTATTATTTTCTAACCTTTCTTTCTCTTTCTTTTTGTATTTTTCTTTCACTCCTTTTCTTTTTTCTTCTTTCTTTTACTTCCAATCTTTCTTTTTTTTTTCTTTTTTTATCTTTAGTTTTCTTTTTCCTCCTTTCTTTCCTGTCTTTCAATTCTTTTATTTTTCACCCATTTTTTGTTTTCATATTTCTTTTTTAATCTTTTCTTCGTTTTTCTTTTACACCTTTTCTCTCTCTTTCTTCTCCCATTCTCACTTTTTTCTTTTTCCCTTATTTTTTCACCCTTTTCTCTCTCTTTCCCTATCACTTCCTCTCCTCTTCTTTTTTAATCTTTTTTTGAGCATACTTTCATTTTCTTCCTTTCTTTCCAAATTTTATTTTTATTCCTTTATTTTACTTTTTCAATTCAAAAAGAGAAACATCTCAACCAGAACACAATTATCATTATTATGAACATGATCTCCACCCACAATATCCAAAACAGTAAGGTCGTCCATAAGTAAATGGGTCAGATAATAATTCCTGGGGCCAATAATAGACTAATAAGCAAAACCAAACATTTCTATTAATAACCATCTACTGCATGACCAAAAACAAATCCTATTCTTAAACAACTTGAAAAGAGAGAAAAGGGTGAAAAAATGGGGAAAAAAAAGAAGAAAACAAAAATGAAAATAGAACGAGAAGAACAAAAAGTGAGAATGGGAGAAGAAAGAAAATAAAAGGTGTAAAAGAAATATATATATATATATTGATGTGTATTTGGGCATCACCCCTTTATTCCATGCATCCTTCTTTGAAAATGAGCAACAAGGAATATTTAATTCATCTCTTCTTGAGTTTTTTCCAGCAGTCTAATATTTTTCTGTTTTTCATGTAGGAATTGTTCATAGTTATAATCATTCCAAGTGTTTTTGGCTACTTCTCTAGCCATTATCAAGGATGTGTTTTTGGATGGTGAAATTCTGTGTATTGACTTCTACATAGTAATTTTACAGCATGGAGTTCAAGTGGCTTGTATGCTTCTTGATAGTCATGTGCTAAGCACAACCAGTTGACTGGGCCAAGACTTCTATTTTTGGAAGACTTTTAACACACTGACTCCCCTGCTAAACAGTGTGAGATTTATAGTAGAAGAATAAAGTTTAATAAGCAGAGCCTCCCTAATGATGAACTGTGTATGACTATGTAACCTGAAAATGATCCTTGCATTATCAACTAGAATTTTCCTTAAAGGTTTTTGGAAGTTATGAGTTAATGTTTATTAATTGCGCTTTGCTGTGACAGGTGGCATGTCATACCTACTCAGTGAGGTAATAGCATGTCTGTTATAGGTCACTGGCTTTTGAGAAGTAACACAGTCTTATACAGGACAATAGAATTGGTACACTATTGGTCACTGCTAGTTTAGATTTCATGGGGTTATTTCACTTTGTGATGACACAGTTTGTGATCTTCCATTTTCTATAATATATTATGAACTTTATATATTTTCCAGAAGTTACTGCAAAAATATGCAGAAAAAGTCAATAAAAGATTAATTAAATCTTCCTTGTCAGCCATTTTCAAAAAAAAAGATGCATATATATATATATTTGTATTTCCTACTAATCCAAACATTATTTTGTAGATACTTATATTTGAGTATGGTTGCCCTCTTTTGAAGATACAAGAACCAACTCCAAATACTGAAAGCCACTGGACTTGAGCCTAAATTATTTGAAACACATCCACAAGACAATACCAACTGGCAATGCTCCATCACTATCAGAACTTTGAAACCACCGGAAGAAGAAGTCAAATGGCAAGAGAGAAAGTCTTGACAACATCAACCTTGTTCTGCACCACCATTATTATGCAGTCAATGTTATAGACTCTCTGCAAGAATTGGTTTACTTAGTCATCAGCACCATTATCATAAAAGAAATGATCAGAAAAGAAGAAAGGAAATTCTTGGATATGAGATAAAGCTGCCGCAGAAAAACAACACTATTTGCATAGATGCTCTGTTTTTAGTAAAACTTGTATCACTAAACTATTATTATTTCCAAAAAAAATTCTTATCATTTAAAAATATTTTCTGGCATTAAATAATCTGCAAAGGGTTGATAATCCATAAAAAATGAATCAATCAATCTTCAGGATGTAAGTGATTTAGGCCCTTCAAAATTTCCTTATTATCTATGGATTGCAATGACTTCTTTGGAAAGTGGTTTCCAGTTTCCCTCTTGAAAATTTTAAAATCACTCTTCCTAGACTGGCTACCAACCAAGGCTAGGGAGTTCAATCTACCCTGTTATTTACCCCAATGCTGTCAAGAGGGAGTAGAGATGGATTCAATAATATTTGCGTGAACTGGAGTTGGGCATCAAAACTTGGTTTGCTGGTAAGCAATTGCAACCATAAGTCTTCTTACTGGAAATGTCAAAATAGTGAATAGAGATTGCAGGTAGTGGTGAGGAAGCAGCTGAGCAAACTCTTGCTCTATAACTATCTTACTCGTCGACACAGTAGTCTTTGTAAGCTGTTACTCTCTTTATCAGCCTTGGCAGTGGCTGGTTGTATTATCCATTCCCCTGACAGGGTTTAGAATTTTTTTTCTTTTTACCCCTCATAAACAAAGTTAAGTTTCATTGTTGACTTCTGTGTAAAGATTTTTGAAGTCCGATCCCCTCCTACATTGGCTTTTGCTTGAACAAAGAAGCAAAATGCGAAAGGTAATATTTAAAATTAATTTACTTGCAGTAAAAACATGTCAATATAAAGTATTAAAAAATCTCTGAATATGTACAGTAAAAGTTTTGTTTAGAGTCAGGTAAATCATGACCACCTAACAAGGCATCACAATTATATATATATATATATATATATATATATATATATATATATATATATATATATGCAAGAAAAATTGTATATAAGTAAAGAGCAAAGTTACATAAATCTTGGGAAAGTAGAAAGCAACTTTGTGGTCTATGGGAAGAGTAAAAGGTGCAACGTAGAACTAGAAGAACATGTTTGGGCAAATAAAATCTGCAACCAGCATGACTAAAACCTTAAATCAAATAATATTGTAATTCAACACCAATTTTAAAATCATTCCTGTTTGTGCATGTAACAACTGGACAAGGGCTAAGTTGTTTCCTGAAAAGAAGATGATGGGGAAAAATGTCCAGGAATAAAGAAAATTGAATATATTATTTTTGCACACCGTCTACATTGGTATCAACTTCTACCTACGTATAGATTAGTGCTGTCCATAGCATCAGTGATTCAGCAAACAAAATAAGGATGTTTGACTGATAAACATTGAATACATTGTTAGAGCTGCAGCAAAATCTCTTGAGACTGTAGGCAATCTTAGTTCTTCATGGCTTCTTTGCTGATATCTGCTTGATTTGTCTTGAAGGCTACTTGCTGTTTTTTGCTATTTTTTTGTCTGCTTAATTCCTGTTGTTTTATTGTTCTCTCTTCTTAATAATGTTTGTCATTTTGTCATATTATTGCACCTTAGTGACTTTATTGCTTTGCTTGGGTTGAAATGATTAAAAAAAGTCACCTCTACCTTGACTTGTCTTCAGTCTGCTTTGTGAGTGTTTAACTTTACAAGCCTTTTTTCCTCATTATGTGCATGATGAATTTCAGCTTTCTTTTACAGATTGTTATCAACAGTTTTTGTTTATTCCCTGTTTTTCTTTAGCACTTCCTTATTTGTCATATGCTTAGTTTATGTCATTCTCAATATTGTTAGTAGAACAGCATCTCAGTTATTGCCAAAGATTTTCCATTGGTGAAATTGTTCAGATTCCAATGCTATATAAGAAAGCAAACATTAAATACCATTCCAGCATTTTTTTCTTTGTTTTTAATGTTATTTTGATCCATTACTATGATGGAATTTGAGTGCATGACTGAGTAGTTAAAAAATGAATGTTCTGACCATGGGACCCATGTTCAAACCTTACCATGGTCAGGGAGGTGTAACTATCAGCCGCTTGTTCCACCATTGGGGTCTTTCCTCCCAGAAATAACTCTCACATAATGGTAAGACAATAGTGGCAATAATGTCTCCATCTAGCTAATATCTTACCATAATGTGGGAGGTATTTCTGCTGCATCCTGGAGTAACTTTGAGGTTTAACTTACATTTAATGGTCGGCAATTTCCCTATGCTTTTCCCCTGTCAGAAATATTGATAGTTTGTTGAGATGGTATTATTTGCAAAAAAAAACAAAAAAAAAAATGCAAACAAAAAACCCTAAAAGATGTTTTAATATACTGGTTATAGTGCATTTAAATTGCTTATATGAAATGTTTACAAGTCAGTGACAAAATGCATAACCAGTCAGACAGTCATAGAAATACTTAGAAATCATTATACAAAATGAATGTGATAGTCGTTTGTAATTAATCTTCATTAACACTTTGGTAGCAGTTTTAGGACTAAATTATTTGAATAAAAATAAGTCAGCATCACTACAGGTCGCTTAGTTAGTGTCCAAGATAACGAACTATAGATCATGCACTCTTCCTCAAAAACTCTAAGGTTTGTTCTGCATAG
>OZ010573.1:17152370-17154870 GCA_963932145.1 Acanthosepion lycidas
ATGCTTATTTATAATCCATTTTGTGTATGTGTATTTGTAGTCCATGCGTGTGTGTATGTGTGTATGCATATTTGTAGTCCATGTGTGTGTATGTGTATTTGTAGTCCATGCATGTTTGCATGTATACATACTTGTAGTCTATGAATGTGTGTGGATATGTGTGTTTGTGTGTTTAACTATGTGTGTTTGTGTAGTCAATTTGTGTGTATGTGTGTAGTATGTGTGCATATGTTTACTCAAAAGTATATATGAAAACCCTTATGCTGTATAAATCCTTTCCTGGCAGGTAAAACTGGCCTCATTACTCTATTAGTAAATGTAAAACAACATGTGTGTGTGTGGGGGGGGGGGTGAGGCAGCGGAATCTATTTCTCTTCTTTCATGGCTGATTAACAGAAGCATCCAATTTACTGACATAAGGATCTCAAGTTCATTACTCACACCACATTTGGATGTTATTCTCTTAATAAGTTTTGACGGATAGTTTCACAGTTCCTTTATCAATTACATTTCACCTGTAATTAAGGTAACGAGAAGAGGTGGAAGGCCACGCTTATCTGTGCCAGGTGGAGTTGGGTTAGAAATTCTTGCCATAAAGTAGTGATTTATTTTTTTTAGGGCAGTTTTGGAAAAACTATCCTTGAGCTATAGAACAAAAAAATGAGAAGTTATTTCATAAAAATCATGGAATGACGATCCGACAATTGCAGTTAAAAGTGATAGAAATTAGATGAAATAAATTAGGAGAAGAACTGACAAAAAAAAAAAAAAAAAAATAATATTGCAACAATACGAAAGCATGTTAACAAATAATGATGGCAATTGTATTAGCTATTTAAGGAAAATAATGAAAACAGACAAGATGGCTACATTTGAATGAGCCTTCCCAATTACTTATTGTAGTTTAATTGGGGTATGGTAGCAGCTTTGGGCCATCCTGGGTATGATGATAAACTACATCTGGCAGCAAGCGCTCTGATCAGGAGATTTGGAGGATTGTGGAACCACCTCTTAATTGCTGGTGTTCCCAGGTCCACCCTGACCCGGGGTGGTAGAACCTGTTAGGGTCCCAGCTATGGGCAGATAGTTAACCCTCAAACTAGGAAAAAAAAACCTATGAAAGTGTAAAAATAGGTTTTAATACCAGCAATACATTTTTGAAGAAAAAAAAAATTACCAGTAATGCATTTTTGGAAAAAATATTACCAGCAATATAGTTATATATTACACACACACATATGTAAGGTGGGTAATGAATGACAAAATAGAAAAAAAAAATTAAATATTACATGTTTCGTTCTTTGAAAAGACTTCGCCAGACTAAATGTTTTTATTGATGGAATCATACAGAGTGCGATGGGTAAATTGTCGCCATTTTATATTTTTAGTTTTGCCCATTCATGCTTGTTTATTTCTAATTTCATCAACAGGACATTATACTAGGGTTAGTTGGACACTGTCTATGAGAAAAAGAGCACCATAGCACAATTCACGCTGCCAGAAATTTGGTAACAGCATGCTGTATTGCTTGACATTCACACCAGGAGTTCCAATACAAACGTTGCAGAGTGTTTGGGTGTCAATCTGAGGACAGTGCAGAGGATTTAAAAGAGTTGGATGAGTCTAATGGTGATTACGAAGGTACAGCAGACTCATCACAAAGGCCTACATCAATTGCCTTGAAGAAGTAGTGCTGCCCTAGGTTGAGTGGGTGGCTGCTGAAAGACTCTATGTCTGGCAACAGGACTTTGCACCATGCCACATGAGCCAGTCATGGATGTCAGACAATTTCTTCGAACACCTCTTGTTGGCATAAAATAACCCCTTGAGGTTGATATGCTGTAAAACTAAACAAACAAACCAAGCCAAGCCAAGCCACCTCAGAAAAGTGGATTTTCAAAGATAAAGTTCAAGTTTTAATAGGGGTTTAATGATAATTTTAAATTCAAGTATATTGCTAGAATGATGATCTGCAAGTTGAAATTTGATGAAAGAAATTCTTTTTCCTTTATGTTCTGTGTCCCTTTAGAACATGGTAGATCATGGCTCACCACAACTTCCTATCCATTGTAGCTCTTAGCAAGTTTTATCTTTTTGCTATCCCTTCCACTCTGTTCTGTCATCTATTTACACAAGCTAGTTACATAGGTTACTTGCTGTTTCCCTCTGCCTTTCTTGCTTCACTGAGCCTGGGTGGTAGCACCTGTTAGGGTCCCAGCAAACAGTGAATTCCCTAACAAAAACACGGCACTATTAAAATATAAAAATACATTTGTATATAAAAAATTACCAACAGTACATTTTATAACAAAATGACTAATAATACATTAGATTTGGAATTGAAACCATAAAACTCTGTTCAAAATATTTAGATTTCAGCATTAAATAACTGATAAAAGTTGATATGCTGCTAAACAAAATCAACAAACCAACCAACATGAATGAACTCTTTCATGACATTAATCCATATAATATCATCAGTCAGTTATGTGCCATGCGT
>OZ010573.1:17162370-17164870 GCA_963932145.1 Acanthosepion lycidas
ATATATATATATATATGGATTGGAATCTTACAGAATGTTAGGATGAAGAATAAATACAAGATATTTATCAATCTAACATGCTTCACTTCATGTTTATTGAATTAATAATAATAATAATAAATTATACTAACACTGCTTAACAAGTATAATGCATTTGAAGCCTACTTAACCAAACAAATATTTCTTTTTTTCTCTATATCTCATTTTCTCATGAAGCTTTAATAAAAGTGAAACATGTTAGATTGATAAACATTTCCTATTTGTCCTTTATTCTATATAATTTATATCTATATATGACCATGGCTTGGCTTCACAAAACTAAGATCGAGAGGGAGTCTGTACACATAGATTGCAATTATGAGAAATACATAAATACATACATTGATACAATTATAAGAAATATATAAAAAGCAGAATTCTGTAATTATGTGTGGCGGAAATACAAACCGATATATATAGATAGGTAAATAGATATAATCAGTGTGGACATAGAGATGAACATTGCATGGTGGTTGGAAGTCTCATAAAGGAAAATAAATTAGATTAAATAAAAGGCAAATAAATATACTTGCTCATAAAAACAGTTTTTAGGAACTCTCATTTGAATCTTTTAATGGCTAATGACATCTATGTGTACTACTACTATCAAAGAAGACACCCATTTTTCAGTAGATGTCCCGTCATTTTTTTAAAACTGTATTTTTATTTTCGTCTACCAGCCTGAATATTCTAGAAAACTAAAAATAACATTTAAAGTGATAAAATATGTTGGATTAAGAAATAAAAATCCATTACCTCTTTAAGAATTGCTTTGTTTACGTTTCTGATATGAAATTGAGCAGTTATGAAATTTTGGGAATCAAAATGAGAAGATATGCTTAAAAGGCAGTACAGAATTATGCTTAATCAACGTTAGCCTTCGTGAATGAGTGAGTTAAAAGTACATTGGATCTAATGATGGTTTCCTCTGCAAAGTGGGATACAGGTTCGAATCCAGCCCGGGATGCATTTTTCTTTAAGATTTCTCGAATATATTGTTTAAAAAATAAACGGAGCGTCTACTCAAATATGGCTTTCCACTTAAAATAACGTTTTAATAAATAAAAATCCATTACTTCTTTAGAAATTGCTTTGTGTACATTTCAAAGAAGCATATAATGAGATTGGTCTCAACATTATTGCTGACAAAACGGAATTTACCAGCTACAATCAAGGAGAAATTAAGTTGAAAAATGGCAACAATATCAAATCCGTCCAGGAATTTGATTACTTTGGCAGCAATATCCAGTTAATGAAGAGAGACATCAAAATCTGCAAAGATAAAGTCTGGGGTGTCCTTGATGGTCTGAACACCATCTGGAAGTCCTCCCTCTTTGACAATCTTAAGAGAGACTTCTTTAAGGCGACATTAAAATCTGTCTTGTTCTTTCTATGGCTCAACAACATGGACACTCACGAAACGTCAAGAAGCATCACTTGACGGACATAAACAAGGATGTTACGAGATGCATTGGACATCAGCTGGAAGAAACACCCAACAAAGAAATGCCTGTATGAACACCTTCCTCCTATCTCAGTTTTGTTAAGAGAGAGAAGGCTTCGGCTATAGTTGGTCACTCCTGGAGAAGTAAGTCAGAACTTGTGAGTGACACCCTCCTATGGAACCCATTGCGTGGCAAAAGATCGGTTGGAAGACCTCATTACATTGACATTGACCAACTTGTAAATGACTCTGGGTGCCATTTGGAGGACCTGCCAACAGCGATGTCTGACATTTATGGTTTTTTTTCTTATGCTGTTTTTTTGCTTTTTGTACAAATACTTTTTACATACCAGGTTTAGCATCAAGGCATTTACTATTATTATGATAAATGAAAATCCCTTTAAAATTTCTTCTTTGTTACAATATTTGCCTAGTGCCAACCAAGCACCTGAGGAAAGACATGCACCCTTGTGAAAATTAATAGAAACAAAACGAATACTTCTGTTATTATTTACTTTTTTTTCATATTTTTCCAATGAAACATGACCCAGTACACAAGTTAGTATTTTGTGTGTCCATTCCATGAAGTCATTCCTTGCAGATTGATGACAAATTCTTGATTGGATTTACATCAGGAGACTTTCCAGGCCAATCCATAGTACTTTGATTTGCTCACTGGTAAGGCTTGACAGTGTGTTCATGCAGCGTTACAATTTTTGTATGCTTCCTTGAACTAACATTCATCACAGACAATGGCCATAGGACAACTAATCGACAGTTAAAACAATAATGTTTGGGCATGATAAAAATCTCATGCAATCATGGATGACGTAATATTTTTCAAGGCCAAACAAATTTCATCATACACCCTGAAAATATATTCATATTATTGCACACTACTGCAAATGATCTAATCTGAGGAAAAAAATAGAAATTGATGACATCCTGTCACTCCAGTGGGTCTAAAATTGACCATATGGTGAAAGAAAGGAAACTAAAGTGGTTGTTTCAATTAAT
>OZ010573.1:17169870-17232370 GCA_963932145.1 Acanthosepion lycidas
AGAAGAAATGTAGTATTCAGGTGTGCTATATTTATGGGATTATGTGCTCAATATCAGGGATAGTGTGTGTATAAATATTAAAAGTGAACATTGATATCAACACTCAGAGGCTACAGGCTGTTTCATGCGAAATGCAATCATCAGGGCAACGTCAATGTTCACTTTTATATTTATATAAATATATATACACATATATATATATAGATATATATATATATATTTACACACACACATATATATATATGTATATTTATATATATATATATATATATATATATATATATATATATATATATATATATATATATATATATATATATTGTCATTACTGTCCCCACCTTTTTTATCATACTTTCGTTTCCATCATCATTAAGGCTAGATTTGCTGCTAACGCATCAATAATTATTATTAACATATTAATAATAATTAATATCACAGTTATTATTACTATCAGCATAAACAATAATACACAAGTTGTCAGTGTTAGAAATCGCCATACCCACAAACAGAACCCAAAGACCCAGACCAATAGGAGTGTATGTATACGTCTTCATGTGTGTATGAGGAAGTATAAGTTTGTCTGATGAGGCAGGCGGCAAATCTGAAAAGGATCAAGAACACTGCTACTTGCCCCTTTTTTAAATGAACAATGCTACACATAAAAAGCTGAGGTCCCAACATCAAAATAGAATTAAAATTGCGTATATATATATATATATATATATATGCCCAATTGCAAGGATGTGTATCTGTGCCTGGACGTGGATTGGTTATATGGGTGTGTTTGTATGAACTAAAATGCACACACCTGCATGTAAGTGTGTCTGTGCATGTGAGAGTGTCATCGTGAACAAGCACAGAAGGAGAATCACCAAACATAGCCAGACAAGCATAAATTGATCCAATTTAAAAAAAATAAACCAGTTTGTCTTATGATCGCAAAAGCATGAAACCTAGGAGCACAAACTCATGTCCATACAGTTGAATATATTAGCTCTATCACTGATATTTGAGCGCTTTCCACTAAATACTGCACAGACAAAATATTACATATATATATATATATATATATATATATATATATATATATATATATATATATATATATATATTTGCTACTTATTTCATAAAGAACTCTCCACAACCATACTTAGTAACCTCCCCTTAAATGGTGTCAGCTATCATGCACTGACTCAGCATTCTTCACTCTACAAGTAAGAAATTTAATTTTCAGATGAACACTTTGACAATAATGAACATTGCAATATTTGTCTTGCAATAAGCAATACCCTGATGAGGACAGTGTGCTATGTCAAAAGTACTCAAAATAAAAGAAATATGTATCAACGTAGTGATTTTCTCTCATCCTTCAATAATATCACCAAAAATCTTATCCGTGAATATGAAAGGATCCAACTGAAAAAAAGAGTAGACAGAAGATGTCTAAATTATTCAACAAAACATGTCTCAATATATATATATATATATATATATATATATATATATATATATATATATATATATATGATGTATCTTAGACCATTTGGCAGCATAGGACCTCCTGATCAAACAAAGCACAAATAGTGCTTGATCAGGAGGTCCTATATAGCTGAGTGGTTTAATTCATGTCAGATATAATGACGGTTTCACCTAGGGGATGCTGGTTCAAATCCTGCCGGTGACTACATACTTTTTTAACAAGATTTCTGGAATATTCTTGACAGTAGATGTAAATAAATAAATATACTGTTTAATAAGTAAATAAAAACAGAGCATCTACTTAAATATGAGTATCCATTTAAAAAGATAATATTTAAATAAATAAAAAATCTGTGCACTTAATCAATATCCTAAAAAACTGTCTTTGTTTACATCAGGATATGAAACAGCAAATATGTATATTTTGATAATCGGGGAAAATATGTGTTCAAAAGCACTATTTGGGACACACACATATATATATATATATATATATATATATATATATGAAATGTATATTTGGACAGTGATCTTTCTTTCAAACATGTTTTGTTGAATATGATAGACAAGGAAAATTTAGGGAATTTTTATTGTGTTTTTCTCTTATTCTTAAATGTTTTCATTTAGCAAGGGCAATGGAATGCAAAAATTATTTGTAGTGTGTTTTTTACATCTTAAAAGATCACTGTGAAAACAAATTAATAGCAGTTAACAACAAACCCCTTGAATATTGCCAGAGAAATGGCAATATTCAATCTTCAAAAATTTAAATGTAATATCAATAGTTATCGTTTTGGCTTTTACTTCCTGTACTTTTATTGTTCTCTCTCCTTAATAATTCTTTTCACACTCAGCAAGCCATTACATCTTAGAGGCTTTATTGACTTGCTTGGGGTGAATTGATTAAAAAAATAAAATTACCATTCATCGTTGCCACTCTTCACATATTTTGACTACCACTATATATCTGTTGTAACCTAGCTAAACGAGAGGTCATGGTAATAGATGTAATAAACGCCACATAGCAACAGGACCATGGCTTGAATCTTTATAATATCCACTTACAAAAGAAAGATGAGTTTTACAAAATGCTTATCTCTTGCTTAATTTGTGACTATGTGTTTGTTTTGGATGGTATTTAATGGCTTCCAGAGTTAGTTACTAAGAAGAAACTATTTTGCATATAAAGAATGGGCTGGGTCAGGCCGGTTGGGTGTGTGTGAGAAGTACTGAATGGAAAAAGAATGTGATGGGCTATTAGCAGCATGGGTGGGTGTGGAGCAGATAGATGAATCTGGAAAGTATTTAACAGGGTGTTCTGGAAAGGGTTTTTAATATATATTGGAAAATTGAAAGAAAAAGGGTATAAATGAGGTGAAGATGAAGAAAGAAATTACAAAGAAGGAAAGAATGAAGAAGAAAAAAAAATGAAGGAAAAAATGAATGAAAAATGAGAGACAAAGAAAGAGAGAGTGTCAGGAAAATGAAACAAAGGAAAGAAGGAAAAAGAAGAAAAAATAATTAAAATGAAAGAAAGAAGTAAGGTAGAAAGAAAAAGGAATGAATAGGAGGAGTGAAGAAAAATATGCTAAAATTAATAGAAAGAAAGAGATAAGGAAATGGAAGAAGAGAGAAAAGGATGGAAAGAGAGAAGAAAGAAAGAATGAAAGAGATAAGGAAATGGAAGAAGAGAGAAAAGGATGGAAAGAGAGAAGGAAGAAAGAATGAAAGAAAGAGAGAGATAAGGAAATGGAAGAAGAGAGAAAAGGATGGAAAGAGAGAAGGAAGAAAGAATGAAAGAAAGAAAGAGATAAGGAAATGGAAGAAGAGAGAAAAGGAAGGAATAAAAGAAAAGAAGGATGGGAAATAAAAATGAATTTTAAAAAATCTGTAAAAAGAAATAAGAGAATAGAGAAAGAATAAAACTAAGAAAAAGAAAATAAAAATAAAGGTGAATATGTGATAGATTGAAAGAAGAAAATAAAGAAAGGAATGAGGAGAAAGAAAATAGTAAAGGAATTTTGAGAAATGGAAAAGGAAGAAAAGTCAAGGAGAAAAAAATAGGATGAAGAAATGAAATACAAGAAAATAAAGAAAAATGAGAAGAAAGAAATAAAACAGAAAGGAATAAAGAAAGAAAGGGAAATATGAAAATAGATGAGAAAAATAGAAAGGAAAATGAAAGAAAGTGAAAAAAGAAAGAAGAGAAAAAAGAAGGAAAAAAGAGAAAGGAAGAAAAAAGGAAGGAAAAAAGGAAAAGAAAAAAGAAGGAAAAAAGAAAGGAAAAGAAAAAGGAAAAAGAAAGGAAAAGAAAGCAAGAAAAAGAAAGGAAAAGAAAAAAGAAAGCAAAAAAAGAAAAAGAAAGGAAAAGAAAAAGGAAAGGAAAAAGAAAGGAAAAGAAAAAAAGAAAGGAAAAAAGAAAGGAAAAAGAATGGAAAAGAAAAAAGAAAGGAAGAAAAAAGAAAGAAAGAAAAAGAGGAAAAAGAATGGAAAAGAAGAATGAAAGGAAGAAAAAAAGAAAAGAAATGAAAAAGAAAGGAAAATAAAGAAGAAAGAAAAAGAAAATAAAGTAGAAAAAAGAAAAAGAAAGGAAGAAAAAAGGAAAAATGATGCAATAGAAGAAGCAAAGAAAAGTTAGTAAAAATAAAAGAAAGGAAGAAGAAATAAAAAAAAAAACAAGGAAAAAGAAAAATGAATGAAATAAATATTATGAACAGAAGGGGAAAAAGGAAAGCAACAGATAAAGAAAAACAAAAGGGGGAGGCAGATGGTAGAGAATAAAAAATATGAAAAAGATAATAAAAGAAAAGGAAGGTTGAGGTAACACTCTCTATCAACAATAGATAAAACAACCTAATTGGTAAATTGATAAAAAAAAAGAGTAACAAATGAATTGGGCTGATATTGTTGGAGGGTTGGGATTGTTAAGGTGAGAGGATAAGAATCATCTGTAGTGGTGGGGCGAGGAGGGCAGATGGGAGGTAAAGGGTGATTTCTTTTTCTGCTTTATCTTGTCCTGCGGACTCCAAACCATTCTACTCGTTGCCACCAACAATCCCCATGTCTTCTCCAGGCTTGTACATATCAAATGTCTGTAACATAATGCATTTTATCTCCTTTCCAGAAGACATAGGTAAAACGATTGGATTTCATTCCACTTTTCTTGAGAGAGTAAAACAGAGAAAGACGTTCAGGTTACACAAAGAATTAGTTTTCTTCACTCTCTAAAAAGCTGAAGATCAGACTGCACATACATTATAATCCCAAACTGCATATGTACACAAGATCCCATCTGAAGGTACAAAATAGTTCAGATACATTTACTGGTAAATTGGTACCGATAAGCTGATCAGCACTTTTTAAAAATATATCAAAGTACATTTTGTGCTTGATGGCCTAATTGACCTGCCTTTTTCTTAACATAAAATGCCTAAAAAAAAACAAACAAATTAACAGTAACATGTCATGGAATGGTAATGATAACATTAACTGTTTCCTTATGAGGAAACCTTGATTAACTAAGCACCAAGTGCTACCATTATTTGAAATATATAAAATTTTTCTATTAAAACAATTTTTACTTGCATTATTTATATTATTTGAACTGTTATCATCATCTTCATTGCCATATTCACAATGTTTCGGCCATTGTATGCTCTAGCATTTATCAGGTGACTGGAATTTTGAATCAAACCCTTTATTTCTTCCACTAGTTCCATGTACCATACCTCTTCTAGATGTCTCAGTTATTTCCCCTAAACTCAATTCTCCAAGTTTTGGTTCATCACTGCTGTTGCCAGGTATTGAACTCACAACTCTTTGGGTCTAATCACTTGATCTAACCAACATTTTGGCCATTGCACACTCTGATCTTCTTCAGGTGATTGCTGTTTTGAACTGAACCATTTATTTTGTCCACTGGGGTAGATTGTTCTACTTCCACATGCCATGCCTGTTCCGGATGTCTCACTTATTTCCCTTTAACTCAAACAATTTTTATCAAATGGTATAAGCATTGTGCAGCATTTTCCTCTAGCCCAAGAAAGTACATCAATTGTATGTGGCATCAATTCCACAAGGATTCAGAAGACATTTGGAGGGATGAGGAAGCATGCCATCTCAATATCTGTCCATAGCACATGGCTATTCGTAGGATCTTGTGTGAATAGATTTCTTCACTATATACCATAAATGCTCACGAACACAGGGTCACGTAAACATGGTGGCCACATAATTTTATTATAATCTCCAAAATTAATCTGAAACCAATTCTGATCAACTTGTGCCCAATGACAACCCACCATTCTTCGAGCACATGGCGTCTATGAGAAAGTGCAATAGTCATGAAGCACTGCAACAAAGCACTCATTGATCACTGGATTTCATCAGACTAAAGACCCAACCCATGCCATTTGGACTCATCTTACATCAATATGGCATCATCATCAACCTGTGTCCTGGGTATGGTGATAAACTACATCGACGTCCTGGGTAAAACGATAAACTATGTCCAACAGCAAGACCTCTGATAATACGTTTTTGAAAAAATAATGTTGCCAGCTGTATGTTTTTGAAAAAAAATAATATTACCAGCTATACATTTTTGAAAAAATAATATTACCAGCTACAGTGTAAACCGGATATAAGAGACCCGGATATAAGAGAGATTTTCTCTGGTCCCAAATTAGAGCCTGTGTTAATGTATATAAATTAGACCAAACCCGGATATAAGAGAAACCTGGATATAAGAGACTTCTTCTCCGGTCCTGACAACTCTCTTATATCCGGGTTACACTGTATATATTTTTGAGAAAAAAATATTAACAGAAATGGATTTTTGACAAAACAAAAATATTACCAGGAAAAAAAAAATTTGTTGGCATTAAATGACACGTTGAGATTGATATGCTGTAAACCAAACCAAACCAAACCAAACATCACCAACCTACACACTGCCTTGTTGACAACTATGGTCCATGGCCTAATGACGTCTGCACTACCAATAGATTTAAATAACTGGAACAGGTTCTATTTTTCCAGGGTCTAATTAGCAATGTCACAAGCTCAGGTAAAGCAGTGTGTTTGCTAGTATGGTGTTTCTCACAGAAGCTAGGGAATACTGTACGGGTCTGATTAATAACAGAATTAGGTCTTAAGAGACCCCTGGTCTAATAGGATTTGGGGGCCCTCTTCTTTATGTATGTTCATACCCTTTGTTTATAAAAAAAACGATATATCATGACCTTATGCTTTTTTGGTATAACACATGAAATACTTCAACTAAAATTTAACTCATTAGCAAGGGGCGTCAAGGGGACCATTACAACTAGGGGGGCACAAATTTTCTCAAATTAGTTTAAAGGAGCCCCATTAAATATAAAAACTGAATCTGATAACAAATGCCCAAAATAAGGACATTGTAAAAGTCTGTATTGCAAACCCAAAAGGCAGGAAAGATGAGTAATATAGAAATTAGAAATCACAAGCCCAATGTGAAAAGTCCAAGAGACAAAATAAAAAAGGTTAAAAAAAATACAATTTACATATACATAGAAAACAAGTCAAAATCGCTACACAATTGCAGTCATGTTTCAATGTGTATCAATGCATCTCATCAGGTGATTGTAAATTACTGGGGAGTGAATGATTTATTTAGATTCCTAAATAAATTATGCACTCACCAGTAATTTACAGTCACCTGATGAGATGCATTGATATGCATCGAAACACAATTGCAGTTGTGTAGCAATTTTGACATGTTTTCAGTGTAATATCTTAAAATAAAGAATATTGCTCTACTTTGTACTGAGCTCTCTTTTCAATTAAATGTTATGAACATTTGAATTGTACTATATTTGTTCTCATCTTACCTGGACATATATATATATATATATATATATATATATATATATATGTATATATTCAGTTGTATAGATATTAGTTCTATCAGTGATATTGAGCACTTTCACCTAAGTACTGTGCATATGAAATATATATATCTATAGTGATGAGTATTTTTTTGATTTATTTATTTTCCAAACATGGCCACAACATACTGACCGTGTTAGGAAAAAAATTCCCATCACTGTAGATACACATATATAAAAATCTACATATTCTTTTAAAAAACACAAAAACATGTTAATAAATTAACTGAAAGTGGTCGGATATAAAGAACATTTGAACAGTGTTTACACACTTTATGATGGACAGTAGAAAAACTTAATAAAAAGCTTACTTGCAGTACTTTGTCAGTTGTCTTTAATGAAACTTGTATATATATATATATATATATATATATGCACATTTCATATATAATATATAATAGCATCATCTACATGCAAAAAAAGGCTAAAAATAATGGAAGCCTTATTAATAAAAACAAAAAAATCAACACTTAATAATATTAACTTTGAACATGGACATAATATCTTGACCATGTTTTGAAAAATGAAAACATTTTATAAAACATACATACAACAAACTATTTCTTATTTTAATAGGTAAAATATAATCTTTGAAAACGGCTAAATTTATAGCCAGAAGCGCTTGGATAAAAAGAACATTCAGACAGTTTTTATATAATTTATCATCCGAAAAGAAAAAAATTATTAGATCGTATGAGGAATTGTATAAAAAACTAAATAAAAGTACCTTGTCTGTTGTTTTCATTGAAATGTGCATGAAAGAAGGATTGCTGCCTAAATACACAAATATATATATATATATATATATATATATATATATATATATATATATATATATATATATATAGATATAGATATAAAACTGAAAATGTATTAAATGTATGTCTATAAAAGCGTTTGAGTACATTTGCGGCCCCTCTGTAAATGACACTCAGAAATCTGAAAACCCCCTGAAATCTAAACTTTATACTTAACGTAAGCTGATAACTTGTATCTGCTGTAATTACATTTTCATTAACAGTGCCCATATAAAGTTTCAGGTAAAAAAATAATATAGTGTTCATTTGAGATTGTAAAGATATGCCACATTTCATGGGTTTTGCTTCCAGCACTCACTAACCCCTTTGTTTGATGTGTTGAGAGTCTACCTTTCTGATAGACCTCTATGTGTTTACAATTGTTTTTGACACAAAAATAAGACAAAAATATTCCCCCCACCAAAATAAAAAACTATTATTTTACAAGTCAAGAAACATTGAATTCACTGCGTGTTATTACCAGCTTCGACATTCCCAAGTTCAGGTACAGACAAATCAGTAACTGGGGATTTGTGTGTGTGTCTGGGTGGGGTGGGGTGGTGTTGGGTGTTGGGCTTGTTTCACTGTTATTTTTAAATAATAAAATTAATTATTATGATTTTTTTTATATGTGTGTATGTGTGTAATCACAAATATAGTTGAAAAACCTGATCTCAAAGACACACACATGTGTATATGTCTGCTGGTAAATGTGTGTGTATGAACATGTGGCCAGGTTGTTAGTATATTAGTATTTCACTCATGAGACCCAGCTTCATATCTCACCTATGAAATGCAGGTGGTATGATGGATAGTTGTTTAGGATAATTGTTTGAGGAATTGGAGTGTTGAGTTTAAATTCCAGTGAAATTCTTAACATTCACGTAACATGTGTAAATACCCTTGTGAAAGGTATAAATCCATCTCCTTCCCACCCTGGCTATGAGTTAAATAGTAGAACTTGTGTCTGAAAAAAATGTTATCCTCAAAAAATTGTTAGTGCAATATTCACTTGCAAAAAAAAAAAACTGGGTGACATCAATAAAAACTGACCTCAATATAGTGCATCATGTATAAACATGATAAAATTCATATACTCATATATAAACAAAGATTTTTAAACATATAGACATAAAAATATAGGCATAAAAATAATACATAAATGACTGAGGTTTTCAAGGAATGCCAAAATTAACCTTTTGATGCAAAAAAAAAGCAATAAGCTTTTGCATTGTCATATTTTCTTTGACAATATTGTTATATACTGTACCTATGAACACTAATAGGTATGTCCCAATCATCATAAATACGTTGGACACTATTGTAAGTGGGAGGTAATATGGTGTCTAAGTAGTAGTTTACCTACTTTATGCTGCTGGCGAGTATTGTATTTTGTTGATGTTATAATGATTACCATTTCATTTCTAACTACCGTTTTGGTCATTCCTCATTCAGTAATCCTTCCTACGATACAACACTATGCATTGGAAAGTTATTTTACTATGAAAAAGGATTGGAAAGTGATTTTACTATGAAAAAGCATTCGAAAGTGTATTTTACTATGAAAAGGTATTGCAAAGTGATTTTATTATGAAAATGCATTGGAAATTGATTTTACTATGAAAATGCATTGGAAATTGATTTTACTCTGAAAATGCATTGGAAAGTGATTTTACTATTAAAATGCATTAGAATGTGATTTTACTATGAAAATGTGTTAGAATGTGATTTTACTATGAAAATGCATTAGAATGTGACTTTACTATTTAAAGCATTGGAAATTAATTTTACTGTGTAAAAGCATTGGAAATTGATTTTACTATGAAAATGCACTGGAAAGTGATTTTACGATGAAAATGCATTGGAAACTTATTTTACTATGAAAATGCATTGGAATGTGATTTTACTATGAAAAGGCTTGGAAAGTGATTTTACTATGAAAAAGCATTGGAAAGTGATTTTACTATGAAAATGCATTGGAATATGATTTTACTATGTAAAAGCATTCGAAATTGATTTTACTATGAAAATGCATTGGAAAGTGATTTTACGATGAAAATGCATTAGAATGTGATTTTACGATGAAAATGCATTGGAAAGTGATTTTACTATTAAAATGTATTTGAATGTGATTTTACGATGAAAATGCATTAGAATGTGATTTTACTATGAAATTGCATTGGAAAGTGATTTTACGATGAAAATGCATTAGAATGTGATTTTACGATGAAAATGTCTTGGAAATTGATTTTACTATGAAAATGCATTAGAATGTGATTTTACTATGAAAATGCATTAGAATGTGATTTTACTATGAAAATGCACTGGAAAGTGATTTTACGATGAAAATGCATTGGAAACTTATTTTACTATGAAAATGCATTGGAATGTGATTTTACTATGAAAAGGCTTGGAAAGTGATTTTACTATGAAAAAGCATTGGAAAGTGATTTTACTATGAAAATGCATTGGAATATGATTTTACTATGTAAAAGCATTTGAAATTGATTTTACTATGAAAATGCATTGGAAAGTGATTTTACGATGAAAATGCATTAGAATGTGATTTTACGATGAAAATGCATTGGAAAGTGATTTTACTATTAAAATGTATTTGAATGTGATTTTACGATGAAAATGCATTAGAATGTGATTTTACTATGAAATTGCATTGGAAAGTGATTTTACGATGAAAATGCATTAGAATGTGATTTTACGATGAAAATGTCTTGGAAATTGATTTTACTATGAAAATGCATTAGAATGTGATTTTACTATGAAAATGCATTAGAATGTGATTTTACTATGGAAATGCACTGGAAATTGATTTTACTATGAAAATGCATTAGAATGTGGTTTTACTATGAAAATGTATTGGAAATTGATTTTACTATGAAAATGCATTAGAATGTGGTTTTACTATGAAAATGTATTGGAAAGTGATTTTACAATGAAAATGCATTAGAATGTGATTTTACTATGAAAATGTATTGGAAAGTGATTTTATGATGAAAATGCATTAGAATGTGATTTTACTATGAAAATGCATTGGAAAGAGATTTTACGATGAAAATGCATTAGAATGTGATTTTGCGATGAAAATGCCTTGGAAATTGATTTTACTAGGAAAATGCATTAGAATGTGATTTTACTATGAAAATGCATTAGAATGTGATTTTACTATGGAAATGCATTGGAAATTGATTTTACTATGAAAATGCATTAGAATGTGATTTTACTATGAAAATGCATTGGAAATTGATTTGACTATGAAAAGGTATTGGAAATTGATTTTACTATGAAAATGCATTAGAATGTCATTTTACTATGAAAAGGCACTGGAAAGTAATTTTACTATGAAAAGGCATTGGAAAATTATTTTATGATGAAAATGCACTGGAAAGTAATTTTACTATGAAAAGTCATTGGAAAGTGATTTTGCTATGAAAATATATTGGAATGTGATTTTACGATGAAAATGCATTGGAATTTGATTTTACTATGAAAATGCATTAGAATATGATTTTACTATGAAATGCATTGGAAATTGATTTTACTATGAAAATCCATTAGAATGTGATTTTACTATGAAAATGCGTTGGAATGTGATTTTACTATGAAAATGAATTGGAAAGTTATTTTATGATGAAATGCACTGGAAAGTAATTTTACTATGAAAAGGCATTGGAAAGTGATTTTGCTATGAAAAGGCATTGGAAAGTGATTTTGCTATGAAAATATATTGGAATGTGATTTTATGATGAAAAAGCATTGGAAATTGATTTTACTATGAAAATGCATTGGAAATTGATTTGACTATGAAATGGCATTGGAATGTGATTTTACTATGAAATGCATTGGAATATGATTTTACTATGAAAAGGCATTGGAAACTTATTTTACTATGAAAATGCATTGGAATGTGATTTTACTATGAAAAGGCACTGGAAAGTAATTTTACTATGAAAAGGCATTGGAAAGTGATTTTGCTATGAAAATATATTGGAATGTGATTTTTTGATGAAAAAGCATTGGAAATTGATTTTACTATGAAAATGCATTGGAATGTAATTTTACGATGAAAATGCATTGTAAAGTTATTTTATGATGAAAATGCACTGGAAAGTAATTTTAATATGAAAAGGCATTGGAAAGTGATTTTGCTATGAAAATATATTGGAATGTAATTTTACGATAAAAATGCATTGGAAATTGATTTTACTATGAAAATGCATTAGAATGTAATATTACTATGAAAATGCATTGGAATGTGATTTTACGATGAAAAGGCATTGGAAAATTATTTTATGATGAAAATGCACTGGAAATTAATTTTACTATGAAAAGGCATTGGAAAGTGATTTTATGATGAAAATGCATTGGAAAGTTATTTTACTATGAAAATGCATTGGAAATTGATTTTACTATGAAAATGCATTGGAAAGTTATTTTACGATGAATATGCATTGGAAAGTGATTTTATGATGAAAATGCATTGGAAATTGATTTTACTATGAAAATGCATTGGAAAGTTATTTTACTATGAATATGCATTGGAAAGTGATTTTACTATGAAAAGACATTGGAAATTGATTTTACTATAAAAAGACTTTGGAATGTGATTTTACTATGAAAATGCATTGGAAATTGATTTTACTCTGAAAATGCATGGGAAAGTTATTTTATGATGAAAATGCATTGGAAAGTTATTTTACTATGAATATGCATTGCGAAGTTATTTTACTATAAAAATGCATTGGAATATAATTTTACTATGAAAATGCATTACAATGTGATTTTACTATGAAAATGCATTGGAAAGTGATTTCACAATGAAAAGACATTGGAAAATTATTTTATGATGAAATGCACTGGAAAGTAATTTTACTATGAAAAGGTATTGGAAAGTGATTTTGCTATGTAAAAGTATTGGAAAATGGTTTTACTATGAAAATGCATTGGAATGTAATTTTATGATGAAAATGCATTGGAAAGTTATTTTACTACGAAAATGCATTGGAAATTGATTTTACTATGAAAATGCATTGGAAAGTTATTTTACGATGAATATGCATTGGAAAGTGATTTTACTATGAAAAGGCATTGCAATATAATTTTACTATGAAAATGCATTAGAATGTGATTTTACTATGAAAATGCATTGGAAACTTATTTTACTATGAAAATTCATTAGAAATTGATTTTACTATTATTATTATGCATTAGAATGTGATTATACTATGTAAATGCATTGAAATGTGATTTTACGATGAAAATGCATTAGAAACTTATTTTACTATGAAAATTCAATGGAAAGTGATTTTACTATGAAAAGGCATTGGAATGTGATTTTACTATGAAAAGGCATTGGAAACTTATTTTACGATGAAAATGCATTGGAAAGTGATTTTACTATGAAAAAGCATTGGAATATGATTTTACTATGAAATGCATTGGAATATGATTTTACTATGAAAAGGCATTGGAATATGATTTTACTATAAAAATGGATTGGAAATTGATTTTACTATGAAAATGCATTGGAAAGTGATTTTACTGTGAAAATGCATTGGAAAGTTTTTTTATGATAAAAAGTCATTGGAAAGTAATTTTACTATGAAAAGGCATTGGAAAGTAATTTTACTATGGAAATGCATTGGAAAGTGATTTTGCTATGAAAATGCATTTGAAAGTATTTTTACAATGAAAAGGCATTGGAAACTGATTTTACTATCAAAATTCATTGAAAATTGATTTTACTATGTGTTATATACCGTACCGATGAATACTAATATGTATGTCCCAATCTTCACTATTCTATAAGACACTATTGCAAGTTGAGGTTATCTGCTGTCTAAGTAGTCCACCACTAACAGTGGTTTACCTACTTCACACCACTGGCGAGTATTTTATTTTGTTGATGTTATAAAGATTACCTTTTCATTTCGAACCTCTGTTTTGTTTATTCCTCATTCAGTAACCTTGATTCATTATCAATATGAAATTACTAAGGACAAGTTAAGCAAAACTGACCAACAACAGATTTTACATGAAAAAGAAGTCCCTTGGAGAAGACTGAATAATAAACTGGTTGAAATGCTGTGAAGGAATTCTTAGCAAAAATGTGAATATTATTATTAATTTTTAACTCTTAATTCTCTCATCTTATTCCTGCTGTTCTTATTATAATTTCCAGATTGTTGTTTCACAATCATTAAAAAGATTCACTGATTGGAAATAAGAAATAAATCCCTGAGACTAAAACTAAATGTGGACAATCACTTCCCACATAAGATAGTGTAGACTATTTTGAATACCGTCAAGTCTGAGAAAGGAGGATTGAGTAGCTCCAGCTCAGATTCCTTTCTTCAGAAATACACTTCTCTAAAAAATAATAGTCTGCTAAAATATTATTTAACAATATAAGTTCCACTTGATGTCTGGAGTAAACCTGATATCTAAAAGGTGTTCAAAGCATGCAACCTCATTGTGAGTAGAGCCATTCATTAAGAATGGAGAAAAATCAGGGTCTGAATGGTTATAACAAAATGATATTAGTATAGGCTTTAAGGTATTGAAAGTTACAAACCATTTTTTTCCAATTGAGACATTAGAGCTTGATCAGAAGAGAGATCAGCTCTAAGATTCTCTGATCATCATGTTTTTTAGAAGTGCATCCATAGACTAACGATCTGAGAATGTTCAGTGGCAGGTCATTTATAAAATGCAGAAAGAAGTGGGGAACCTTCTGACATCTTCTTTACATATGCTAGGAGTATTAGTAGCAATCTTATTTTTACCAGTGTTGCTTTCATCTTAATTTCTGTTTCTTTTTACTGCAACTTACAACAATTACTTTAAGTACCATGAATTAGAAATAAGTAATAAAGCCCTTAAAAAATAAGGTATGACCTGAAAAAATTGAAGGTGGAGGTACGAATATTACTGTGCCCCATATTGGGTGGATGAAATGTTCAAACTGGACATTTGTGTCTTGGACAATTGTGTACCAGACAATTGCATCCCTGGATATTTGTCTCCCTAGTCAAATGGATAATTGTATACCTTTGATAATTTTTTTAATTCATTCTCATGCTCAGGTGTGGTCATAGGGTCACTATACAAATGAGCACCAGACCAGCTCCATCCATATACCTGGGTAGAAAGCAGGAGAGTTATTCATTCATGTGTAGTGTGTCTTGGGAAGGTAGACCTGGCAGAGATCATTCCTCTCTAGGTCAAACTACAGCCAGTGTCCTCTAATGTGAGGATTTGCCTTGATCACAGACATGTAAGTATTGATTCAGTCGCCCTAGACATTGATTCAGTCTAGGAAACCCTTTTCCCAGTAATACCATGTCATCACCACACTGGCTGTACACATAGCAATAGAACCCATTCTACCCTATTAGGCTAGATGAACATGAACGCTCGTCTGCCCTTTAACAGGTCCTATTAAATCCTGTTAGGCATCTATTCACCTTTCTCAGCAGAAAAGTTGTCCATTACAAACAACTTTAATTTTAATTTTTTAACCTAAATTTTGCCGCCATTTTGTACATTGAGACTAATGTCTGAGAGACAATTCATTCAAACCAATAAATATTGAATGATATAATTTATCGTCAATTCCTCAGACCCAGCATTACATCACAAGCTGAATGAATGAATGATGGAAAACTTTCTTAGGTTTCTTTTCTTTACTTTATTTCAGTGGGTGGGAGGGTGCAGTAGTAGAAATATCACTTTTTGGAAGTGAGAGGGAGAGAGCGGATCTCAACAGATCAACCAGTGACTTGCCATCACCATATGGTGGCTCGTCTCAATCTGCAGAAGACAGGCATGTCAAGGAATCATAAAGTCCCCAATATGGAAGAGTAAAGCTCATCAAAACAATTACCATGAAAATGTTTATGGAAAAGGCAGAGGGAAGCTAAGTTACATCAGTAGGAAAGTTGTCATTGTGGAACACATGTATTCTATAGTTAATAGACTCTCCCAGCTATAATAAGTAGGAGTAGTGGGAGTCGCTCAGTGGTTCGGTCAGTCAGTCGATGCTGGACAACCATTAGTCGGATACTAAAGTATCAGCGACTGCAACTAGATTTTCTCTGCATCATACCTATTATATCAAGTTCCTAACGTTTTGTATGTCAAACCTATTTTAGGACCGACTTAGTACAAATACAAGCCTCCACTGTGAAACCACTCCACAACAAAAGTAACGAAAGCTGAGATGCTAGGTCATTGCAGATTGTTGAATCTTAAACAATGAAAATCCATCACTGTCACGATCCGACACAGAAAGATGTATAACCATCCTTGAACAATTTTGGGCATCAAAGTTTTGACCAGTCTTTCTTTTTATGAAGGAGAAAGGAGGGTTTAGAAAATTTGATACTCACAAGACAGATTGAAAGTAAAAGAAACAGAGGAAAGCAATGCACAAGTGAGTGTTGAGTAAATGGATGACAGAGCAGAGTTTGGGAGAGAAGGCAGAAAGTTTTTAATAGCTACAAGGACAGGGAAATTGTGGAGAGCCATGATTGCCAATATCTTGAAGGAGTACAGCCCCAAAAAGAATTTCACCAATGCTTATTACTTTTCCCACTAGTAGATAATAAAAAATGATGTTATCCAAACTTTATGATAGACAGTTGCGTACTAGACATTTGCATCTTGGACAATTGCATACCAGACAATTCCATCTCTGGATATTTACGTCCCTAGATAATTGTGTCCATGGATAATTGCATGCTTCTGAAAAATTTTTGAAGTTACCATTTTTTTTTAAAGAGCTGTTTAATATAGAAATGTGCACACCAATGCCTTTAATTACTCTAAACAAGCAGAAAGGTAGTTACCATAGATAAAAAAAGAGAGAAAATTTTCTTTTTGAAGGCAAGAGAAAACTAATCAAGCAGTTTCAGTGTACTCCAGCAGTGCATACCACAAACATCTAATAGATTCTGGATTTTATAGATTATATTTTTATTTGAAACCCATGGCTATGTTCCGAAAACCAAACACTGTTGGAAAAATATTTGTAGACGAGGAAAATTACAGCTACTACTATCATAAGAAAAACATTGATGAAACAAAAACATACTGGCGATGTGTAGAGTGATCTTGCAACACTGTTAATCTGTCATTGCATTTTAAACAAAAATAAACTTTTAATTTTTAAAAATTTTATTCCTTTTTTAAAAATTTATGATTAATACCTATGCTTTTTTCAAAATTAATGGTAATTGCCTTTAAAATCTTCAAAAATATAACCAGAGATACACAATTATACAGAGATGCATTTATATCAGAAAGCAAATATCCAAGGAAGCAATTGTCTGATATGCAATTGTCCTAGAACTCCTATATAGTCATGAACTTTCTTTACTGATTTTGTTAAGCTACTATCCATGAAAGAAAAGCTTTTGGGATATATATATATATATATATATATATATATATATATATATATATATATATATATATATATATATATTTAATCATTTGATCCCAGGCAAGGTGATAATGCCACTAAGACACAAGGGGCTACTGGGATTGAAAGAGAATGGAAACTTAGGAGCTAGAAACCCAATCCTAAACAAGAAACAAGCCTGTTAAAAAAAAAAAAGAACAGAGGAGGAGTGTAAACCCGGTGAACCTATCTATTTCTATTGAGTAAAAAAAGAAAATAAATGATTAGTAAATAAAATTTCAGATTTCAGGCAGAGAGGTTAGAAGTATAGAATTGAAGTAGACTTTAGAAGGAACCGGTAACCCTATCCTAAGCGGGGAAACAAGGGATAAACCTCTACTCCTGTTCAAAAGACCAGGGAGTAGTGTGAACCAGGTGATAGGCGAACCTGTCTAATGGAATGTTAGTTGAAATCACATTGTAAGCTACTTCTTTGTTCTTACTTCATACAATCCTCTTAATAGTTGGTGGTGTATTTGACCTGGAGCATTGCAATAGAAAGCAAAAATAATGTGAAAAGACAGTCCCAAAAATTAAAAATGAATTTAAACTAATATTTCATTGTTATCTGTCAGAAACTGGACACTTGGAAATATAAGTATCATCTCAAATTTTTTTGCAGAATATCAATCCTGTTTTGTGATATTTTTTGTCGTCTTGAGAAACCTGACTCCAATTCTTCTTTTTTTTTGCTTTTATTCATTTCACTCATTATTATTCAGAAGATAACAAACTTTGGTTAACTTTCTTTTAAACCATGCCTCATATTATGACAGCACCTCATTCCAGACTAAGAGGAATTTTTATTGTTTTAAGAGATACCAGTTGATAAGAAACCCTGATGAAATCTTTAAGGTAACAAAAGAAAAAATCACTAATTGTGACCATGTTGCATATTGTGAATCTATGTTTTATTTTAGATTTAACTACGTTGAGATTTTAAGAGACAACAGAAAAGAAGGGAAAAACATTTAACGATGTTATATTGAAAATTGAAACTAAATATTTTTTCTGTTTCATATCATGAATATGTATTATTTGAAACTTAGCTATCTTTTATGAGGGATAGTAAAAAGATAAAAGTGAGCAAATTGTTACTGATCTCTCAGACAGTGAACATCAATACTTTAATAATTTTAACAGCATGAATATTATTTTTATAGAAGGGAAATAAAATATGTAACATTTTTTGAAGCAGGTAAATATTAACAATGAGTTTTAAACTTTTGTAAACACTGGCAAGATTTTCAAATATAGACACATACATTAAATGGTACATATTAATATAAATATATACACAGACACACATATATATATATATATGTGATTAATATATATATATATATATATATATATATATATATATATATATATACTAGCAGCCATACCCAGTTGGTTGATCAGAAAAAGCATTCAATTAGAATGAAGTAAAAACAGCATCATGTTTAGATGTAACAGAGTCTACCTTTTTCCATTACTTTTAAGTAATTTCATTAAAAAAACATTATGAATTAATGCAGTTACTGATATAACAGAAGTAGTCTGTATTTATAGAATCAAAGTTAGCCGAGAACATGAAGGGGTAAAACAGGCAAAATGAAGACCCACTTCAGACCAGAATTATTTTGGAATTTTTGAAATTCAATTTGTCAGTGTGCTACCAGAGTTTTAAAAGAGGATACATTTATAAAACAATTGTTAAGTTTGATGAAAATTGGTTGAAATATCAAGGAAAAATAAGAAAGAAACCAGTAAGAATCACCATTTTCATTATTTACATGGGTTTTCCCTCTATGGATGGGCTCAACTGTCAAGTTAAATGACTGTTAAACAATCAACTTATTTTTTATTACAATTGAGTGAAGTTTGTATTAGATTGCTTGAAAACTGAGTGAGTTTTTGTGTTGAAATCAAATTGTGTTGAAATTGATTTTATTTTTCACGGTTTTTCACTAAACACAGTGGCGTAGAAATAAAAATGAGGTATCGTTGAGCTCATCATGATGTAAGTAACCAACATGCTGAGTTTGAATGAAATTGGAGGAAAAAAGTTGAATTTATCGATGTTTGATTGGTTTTATTGATTATTGAATTTTAAAAATTATCAATTTTTTTATGCTAAGAACCTATCTCTTACATTGTACAATGTATATGCCAAGTTTAGTCAAAATTGTTTGGAAGCATTGCGAGTGAAAAGGTATCATACAGACATATACATATATATATATATATATATACAATCTACATTCAACATCATCACTTGATAAGACACCAGAGGTGTTGAAACAAAATGGCTATTTTTGTAGTGATTTTATAACATATTTAAGTTATAATTTTTAAATAAATAAATAATTATATATATATATATATATATATATATATATATATATATATATATATATGTTTCAGTCATGATATATATTATATATATCATGACTGAAACTGAGATGCCAGGTCAGGGCCAGTAAGATAGCAGGAGTAGCAATATTCATATGAAGTATAGAATAGACTTTCCTGACGTCCTTGTTAATTTTTTTTGTTTTGATAATTATTTTTTGTTTGTTTATTTTTTCATTGTGTATTGGCTATACGCCATGCATGATACACATTTAGGCGATCAATCGATACATGACTGACGAGGCAGATTTTTTTCCTGCAGTAGGTTGCCATTTCTTTCTGCAGTAGACCAGTTGCCATCCAAAGCTATAGAACCCATTCTGTCCTGCTATTTAATTCTTCAGAAATTCCTTTATTTGAGAAGATATGGGTTTTCAAGAAAACATATCTTGATGAGGAAGTGTACTTTCCTTAGAAAGGGAAAACAAAGCCTTGCTGGTCTGCAGTGCTCTTTGTAGCTGAGTGATAAAACGCACCGGATGAAACGGTGGTTTATTCTACAAATGGCAGACGCAGGTTTGTTCCCTGCCGAAGAGCAAAATTTCTTTATTTAGATTTCTTAAATATACAGGTGGGATAGACATAATACACACTGTTTAAAATAAAAATGGGCATCTATTTCAAATATGCGTATCCAGTAAATAATAACATTGGAAGTAATATGTAATAACGTCTTTACTGGATGAGCAAAGTTCCTGATTCGAGGAAGGGAAAATAGGCAGACGATTGACGGCTGTGTCCAATTTACATTAGCATTTTTTCTACTTGAATACAGCAAACAGGCAATGCCATACAACAACCAGTCAAAGTTTGATTTTAGGTGGGTATGTTAGTTGAGGGTTAAGGAATGGGGTTCAGCAGGTGTTTTGCTTAGAGATTTGATCGTGCGTTTGATAGATTGATGGGAGTGGGTGAAGATTGGAGAGGATAGAAATGCTTGTTTTAGTTCAAAGCAGTTCCCATTCTACATTCTCCTGGTTCAAGGAAAGTGTCTGATGAAAAAGGTGAACCATTTACAGCTTAGATCAGCTTTCACGGGAGTTGGGAGTGGGTGGGGGTAACAGATTAAAACTGAAGAGGAGTAGTGGGGTAAATTGGAATGAGAAAAGAGAAAGATATAGAGAGAAGGAGAAAGAAAGGGGAAATGGGAACAAATGCTTTGAGAAAGGAGTAATATAGAGAGGAAGAAAGAAAGAAAGATGCAAGAAAAAGTAGCCTGTAGAGAGAGTAGGAAGAAAGGAAAATGAGAGTGAAAGAGTGAAGGAAAAATTCACAAAAGATTTGACATAGACAGATAGTGAGACAGATGGGGAGGTAGGGAAGAGGAAAAATAAAAGAATAGAAAGGAGAGGGAAGGAGGGAAGAGGAAAAATAAAAGAATAGAAAGGCGAGGGAGGGAGGGAAGAGGAAAAATAAAAGAATAGAAAGGAGAGAGAGGGAGGGAAGAGGAAAAATAAAAGAATAGAAAAGAGAGTGAGAGGGAGGGAAGAGGAAAAATAAAAGAATAGAAAGGAGAGACAGGGAGGGAGGGAGGGAAGAGGAAAAAATAAAAGAATAGAAAGGTAAGAGGAAAATAAAAGAATAGGAGAGAGAGGGAGGGAGGGAGGGAAGAGGAAAAATAAAAGAATAGAAAAGGGGAGAGAGTGAATGAGTGGGAACGGACTAAAACAAACTGTAAGACACACACATATATATATATCCCAAGAGAAAAATGATTGTGTTCACTGCATACTTCCCACAGGCTTCAGCCATGCTGACATATTAGCTTCTGCAAAGGTTGGTAATAATTATAAGAGAATGGTTTTCCCAATGGCTCACCCACCTACTCCATACTTCGTCAACCATCATACCATGCTATACTACTTTTATGTGATGTGTCCCATTATGACGTGGTCGATCATGGCACTCCACATCTTTCCTTTGGTTTGTCTCCTTACTATAACTTTCACACCCTGTTCTGCCACCTTGCTTTCCTTTGTTTTCCTTTCCTTGCCGAGTGAGTGTCAAATTTTGTATACCAGAAATATTAGCTGGCTCTTTCCAATTCAAAGCGTAATTTTGTTCCCACGTTCCTTAAAACTTCCTCATAGCTTACATGCTCTGTTCATGATATTCTTAGTGTTCTTCTGTAGAACTATATTTCTGTTGCCTCAAATCTTCACGGTGTTTGGTGATGCTAAAAGAGCATGGTCATAGGTATTCATAATCTCCTTTTCCAATGGATATTAAAGTAAAAGAACAGAAGTAACCACAGCTGGGATTTGAAATCAAACCGTCAGTTCTATTTTTTGAATTGATAACGATCACACTGTGACATGCTTCCTGACACCAACAAAACCCTAGGTAACAAGATTCTGAATGATGATTTTCAATGTTTCCTTCTAAATGGCCGTGTACAAGATTAACCAATATATACTCACCATCCCCACAAATGGGACACTCAGTATTAATGGGTTATAGCTAGAAATCTATAATCAATACTGGATTTTTAGAGATGTCTATTAATAGCTTTAATTATGGGGTTGTATGGAGTGTATCTTTAGTAGTAGTATCTTTGGAGTGAAGCAATCAACCCTGCTTTACTCATGTGAATAGGGATGTGGAACTGTACTGGTTCACAGCCTACATCCAACTCTCAGACATAGCTCCAGGAAGACAACATGAGCACTGTGTCGGTCATAGTCTGGTCAACGTCATTGACCTGCCAGCTAAACTGTGACTCTCACACAGTTTAACGAGAAGGGTTTCTTGACCTGATCAGTGATGGAGAACACAATCTACCTGTGCCAAGTGGCCATTAGCCAGTCGCCAACTTGGGCCTAAGAGATGCATCTCAGAGGTCAATGACTTGGGCGGAAGAACTTCTGAGAGGAGAGACGGTGTAACCTTGGTACAAAAAGGACCGGCAAGTCATTGTAGTATTTTGTCTTGAATGTCACCATGAACCACAATTATAATAGAGAACAGTGGCCATGGCAGTGCTAAATGTGCTAATTAAATAAAGGAAATAAGTATATTTTTATTTTTTATGAATATATAATTAATATTTTACCTTATTTTAATTTATATAATTAATACTTGATTTTACGGCAGACATTAATGGATTAAGAAAAGTAAATCCCTTTTTTTTTAATCATTTCACCCCAGACAAAACGATAATGCCACTAAGATGCAAGGGATTACTGAGAGTGAAAGAAAATGAGGTGTTAGTGATGACAAAAGAAGAGGTATCAGGAACAAAAAAACAAAATGGCGATTGACACTACATTTAAATGTTTGCCGATTATAGGTGACAGGGAAGAAAGAAACCGGAGATTTTCAGATTTTTGAAAAAATATATATTACTAGCAATACATTTTCAAAGGAAAAAAATATGACCAGCAATACATTTTTGAAGGAAAAAATATTACCAGCAATAAAAATCTTGTCAGCATTAAATAACCCTTTTAGGTTGATATGCTGTAAAACAAACCAAACCCAACCAAACTGACCTCAAGTAGAACTCGTACATACAATCCATCTCTAAAGATGCTGGAAAAATGGTCAGTTCTTTGTACCACTCCAGCAAGTACCTTACTTCTCCTCTCCTCTACAAGAGCCACATCAGGGCAAAAATAGAATATTACTGCCATATATGCACAAAGGAAGAAAGAAACTGGAAGAGATTTTAACAAGCAAGCAATTTTGCATGATCATGAACACACTCTGGGACTGAGAAGTCTAAAGCACATCAAATCAAATGACGGTTTCCATAGAGCAGTGGATCCCAAACTTATTTATACTGTTTAATAAATAAATGAAGTGTCTACTTAAATACAAGTATCCACTAAAAATAATGTTTAAGTAATAAAACCTGTCGGATAAAAAAACCCATCCTTTTATTTAGAAAAGAAAGTATTATAGTGGAACCAACAGCTACATCTAGCTATTTCAACAGTAAATTGGTGTGACCTAATTGCCAATCTAGTACTGCTCTTAAATTTATGCAATCAAGATACCAAAGAGAAAAGCACATCAGAGTAGTTGCTTCCCTTTTCTTTTGCCGTGTTAAACTGGACAGTTTTTCCCACCAGAATCCATCTTGTACCTTTATAACTACTATTTTTCCATGCATTTAATATTGCTTCCATATATGGTCTGGTACTCCTGCTATATATCTAGGAATTCTCAACAAAATCCAAAGAAGGGTCTGTAATGTTATCGGCCCTGGTCTGTCATCTCGATTTCAGTCACTCTCCCACTGTCGTGACATGGCTTCCCTTTATCATTTCTATAAATATTTTCATGACAATTGTTCTAATGAGTTCTCCTTCTTAGTACATCAATTGCATGACTTTAAGTGTACCACTAGATTGGCAACTGGGTCCCACCATTTTACTATTGAAATAGCTGTAACTGTAAGCTCTAATCTAATAGTTCATTTCTCGCACTTCTTGCCTGTGGAACGCAAGCACCTTGCTGCTCTATCACTATTTGCGTCCTTAGTTTCACCAGTCCTAACTTTCACGACTAAAACCCACCATGCCACACAAATTGTAGCAAATTACCATCATTCCCTTTATATTCTTTTGTAAATTCCACACAAGCAGCTTGGGATATGTATCAACCACCCAACGTGGTTAGATGTACCACAAGGCCGAATTTAATGTGGGGTATCCAAGCCTGTACGCTAAGCCAAAAATATCCCCGTAGACCTCGTATGAATCGGGATCGAGTAGCTGTTACCCGAGACGAGACCCTGCCCTTCGACATAGCTTTGTCTGGGGATCCTCTCTGCCCGGAGGCAGAGAGTTTGACCAGTACAGATGGAGACGAATCTCCAACTGCAGGATATCTACCAACCGCCCAATGTGGTCAGATGTAGCACAAAGCCGAATTTAATGTGGGGTATCCCAGCTGGTAGGCTCAGCCAAAAATTCCCATAGACCTTGTATAAAACGGGGTCGGGTAGCTGTTTCCCGAGACGAGACTCTGTCCTTTGACATAGCCTCATCTGGGGATCCTCTCTGTCTGGAAGCAGAGAGTTTGAGCAGCACAGCTGGAGACAAATCTCCAACTGCAGACCAACATGCAGTATTTGCTACTGTATTTATGTGAATGGGGGACATGCACATTATCATTTGTAGGTATTCTACAACACAAACAAACAAACAAAAGCTTCTATGATACTGTTGATGAAGCATTCATTTTTCTGCAACAATGTTAACTTGTAGCTCCTTTTGTTAGGAATTGGAATGTTCTTCAAAGAAAAGAGTACTGAACTGTTATCAATCCTTCTATATGGCAATGAATGCTGAACAGATGAAGAAGAGACTTGAAGTAATAGAAATGTGGTTCTACAGAAAAATGAGAATATAATGAACTGCATGTGAGCAACGATAAAGTTTTAGAGTGAGAGAGAGAGAGATAAAGAGAGATTGTATTAAACAGACTGTTGCCGCTCAGTGTTGACACCAGTTTACATACATGCTGATTGTCCCATCTTCACAGATGACTGCCGTTTTGTCCATCAACACTCGCATTCAATCTAAATCATTGTTTCCTCTCGATTGACTTCGAAGGTGGCTCTTCAAACCAGCAGCTGATTTGCAAGGCCTATAGGACAGATGACAGATGTGCTCCAGAGTCTTCACAGGGGTTAGGCCGATGTTGCCATGGTAGGTCAGGTCATCCTTGTGTATTACCATATGCCTCTTTAATCCAAATGTCGATTCACATACTTCCCTGCAGATCACACATGTAGTATCACCGAGACGTCTTTCATGTGATACCAGATGATTAACATACCAAGCTTTTGACAGTAGGATATGACTCGCATTTCCAGCTTGCAGTGCTGTCATCCAAGCACCTGGTAATACCTTATATACATACACACACACACACATATATATATATATATATATATATATATATATATATGACATATATATATATATATATATATATATATATAAGACATATCTTATATATATATATATATATATAGATAGATAATATATATATATATATATATATATATATATATATATATAAGACATATATATATATATATAAGACATATATATATATATATATATATATATATATATTTAAGACATATCTTATATATATATATATATATATATAAGACATATATATATATATATATATATATATAAGACATATCTTATATATATATATATATATATATATATATATATATAAGACATATCTTATATATATATATATATATAAGACATATCTTACATATATATATATATATATATATATATATATATATATATATGTAAGACTTATCTTATTAAATAATTTAGACAAATTTTGTCTACTTATCTTAAATAAAATCCTCTCATAATTACGGACAAGTTTCTTAGTATTCTTATTAAAGTAAGAAATAGAATTACCATGTTGTTACGTTCATTATTTTTCTGTCTATATTTTTGACTAGAGCCGACCAAGCATAGAAATGAATACAATATGGGAACCAGTAATAAGGAATGCCAGAGAAAAGCGATAATAACAACAAAAAATTGCAATATGAGCACTGGTAAAAAATGATTGCTGAAGACATTAGGTTTATAATATCCAGAAATTCATACACAGGTGTCTTCAAGGACACATGGCCCAGTGGGTAAAGGTGTTAGATCCAGTGACAGGATCAAAAGAGTGCAAGTTCAATACCCGGCTAAGGCAGTGGAGAACTTTCAGGAGATAACTGGCATCCATTAAACATGGCATGTAGAGCTAGAACAGTCTACCCCAGAAAGTGAAATAACGGGCTCAGTTCAGCATTCCAACCATGTGAAGAAGGCTGAAGTGTACAATGGCTGAAATGTTATAATAAATATGTCAGAGACAAAGATGTGGATAATAGTCTGAATAATGTTCATCATTTTTCCTAAGACAAAATACTTGTTCATCTAAAAATTAAATTTTTTTACATGTGAAGGGAAAAAGGTAAAGGTTATGTGCTGTGCGAGTTTTGATTTAGGCGCATGCAAACGTGAAGGGAGACCTAATATTTTTAAAAGGAAAAAAAAACTATTAAAACATTTTTTGTCTTGAAAAAACAAGACCTTGATGACTACATTGTGTTAATGTCAAAAGTACTCAGAATAATTTGAATATGTATCAACATGGTCATTTTCTTTTTATTTTCCTTTAATAAGCATATTAAGAAACTTGCCTGTCATTATAAGATCCTTTAAAAATAAGTAGACAAAACTTGTCTAAATTATTTAATGAGACATGTCTTAATGAAAACATGCTGCCAAAATATACACTATATATATATATATATATATATATATATATATATATATATATGTGTGTATATGTGTGTGTGTGTGTGACCACATTGAATAGCTGTGATACAATAAAACAGTCTGCCTGTGGATGAATATATATATATATATATATATATATATATATATATATATAAGTGAACATATAAGTCAACACCAAATCTCGAAAAGCGTAAATAAAAATATATAAAATAAAAAATAAGTGAATAAGAAGAAACAAGTAAAATAAATTACTCCAAATAAATAAAAAGATGAACAAATTAACAAATCACTCCTGCTAAAATAACCATTAGAACAAATAAAAATAAATAAGCAAAATCAAGTAAAAATAATCAATCCAAATAAATAAATAAATAAAATAATAAACAAATTAAAAACTTCCCCCCCAGCAAAATAGCAGAACAGACTCCAGCAATCAGTCCAAAAATTGGATGAATAAATAGCTTTATCTTCCCAAACCAAAACAAACTATGAAATAAGTGACCTAAGCAAATCCCCCCTCCCAAATATTTTTATTACGTTAATAAATAATTGAAAAACGAAAAGAATAAATAAATATATAAAATAAAAAATGGAAATAAATAAAAACAAGTAAAATAAATTAACCCAAATAAATAAATAATTAAACAAGCCACTCCCGCCAAAATAACTGCTAGAATGGACTACCCACAATGCACCACTGACCCATATATATAAATAGTCGAGAAAAACCCAACACTTGCGGCCTGACGATTGAAACTGTCTGTTGCCTCTGACTTCTATGTTCCCTTTTATATCTATATTTACATAAGCTCTATCTCTGATATTGAGTACTTTATCCCATAAATATAGCACACCTTAAAACTATATTTCTTCACACACACACACGCATATATATATATATATATATATATATATATACACACACAAGGATGTAGCCAACAGAAATTTGTTTGCCACACTGATAACACCCAGTTCTTGGTGATGACTGAGACAGCTGGAAATACTTCAATAAAACAGAACACGAACTTTAGACAGTTTATCCACATTTTCGATCCTGATATACAACATCTTATTTGAAAATTGGGAAAATTCATCCCCCCCTCCAAAAATAAAAAACAAAGTTTGTTGGTTGAAAGCTTATATATATATATATATATATATATATATATATAAGTCTGTATGCATATGCTTATATTGTACAGTTTAAGGGAAACTGGCAAATATGAAAGCCAACACTAATGCAGTCAACGTACCTCTACAATTTCACAGAAGAGTTCAATCTCTCTGTTTCCATTGACGTTATGGTAAATACACATCCACCTGGGGTAGATGCAGGCAGAGGCAAGGGCAAAGGAAAAACCTAACCAAGTTACATGCTGAAACAGTACCAGGGTAGATCAGGTGGGAGGGGAAGAGGAGCTGATGTTACACAGTGCAGCAGCCATTAGTTGTAACACGATCTTGGTCGCATCATGTAACGTGCAAATTCTACCACATATGTAATGAATCTCGGCTGCGTTCATCCAGGCTGACATTTTCGTATGAATCGGATGCATTAACTGGCAATTGGAGATGCAGAGAATCGGAAACGTTCGGATGGCCTCAACATGCCACGACAACTACCATCGATACAACTGGCATTCTTTCTTTCCTTCTTCTTACGTTGTCTTACTTTCTTCCTTTTTTTTTTTTTCTTTATTATTCACTATTTCATTCTTCTTTTTATATTTTTAAATCCCTTTTTATTTATTTAGCACGGTTTAATTATTTTTCTTTTTCATGCTTTTTCTTTCTTTTTCGTTTCTCAATTTCATTACTTATTTTCTCTTATGTTTTATTTTATTTTTTTCTTTCTCACACTATTTCTTTATTTTTAACATATTTCTTTCTTTGACTTAAATCTGTTTCTTTACAACTGATTTTCTTTCTCACGCTTTATTTTTTCTTTCTTTTCTCTCATTCAACATTTTTCATTCTTAAGCATTTTCTTTTTGTCTCTTTCTTTCCGTTTTTTCTCTGACATTTCATTCTAATGATTTCTTTTTTCTTTCTTTCTTTTTTCTATCACTGATTTTTTCCTCCTAATGCTTTCTTTTTTTTCTTTCTCTCATTCAATGATTTTTTTTCACACGATTTTGTTATTTTTTTCCTTTCTGCCACTGATATTTAAAAAATATTCTAACAATTTTTCTTTTTTCTTCCTTTCATTCACTGACTTTTTCATTCTCCCGATTGCTTTCTTTTTTCTTTTTCTTTTCTTCCTTTCCTTTACTGTTTCTTTTATTCTCAGGATTTTTCTTTCTTCTTCTTTTCATTCATTAAATTTTTCATTCTGACGATTTCTTTCTTTTTTCTTTTTCTTTTCTTCCTTTCCTTCACTGTTTCTTTTATTCTCACGATTTTTCTTTTTCTTTCTTCTTCCTTTCATTCCCTGACTTTTTCAGTCTCATGATTTCCTCCTTCTTCTTTTCTGCCATTGACTTTTTCATAGCCTCATGATTTCTTTTTTCTTTCCTTCTTTTCTTTCTTTCTTTCACTGACTTTTCATCTTTCTGATTTCATCTTTTTCTGTCTACCATTAACTTTTTTTCTCACGCTCTATTTCTTTCTTTTTTTTACTTTTTCTATTGCAGAGATTGGGTTACAATGGAGAAGGGGATATATTTCAAATTGCCCCTCCCCAGACACAAGGACCTGCAAAACTTTATCTTGAAAAGCCACTTTTCCCATTAACTTTCTTCATTTTATGACCGGCACTTAATCTGATACTGCCAAAGTACACAAATCGCTCATTTGTCTGCGATTAGTTTTTGCTGTAATGTTGGAAATCGAAAGATATGGAACTGCAAGTGTATGGATGGATGGATGGATGTGTTTCCGTTACATAGTTGGTGGATTTAGGCCTTTAGACAAGTGAAGGGCACACCAATCTCTTTCTCATATATATATATATATATATATATATATATATATATATATATATATATATATATTCATCAGGCCTGACGATTGTGTCTAGCATGAAACAGACTGTCGCCTCTAAGTGTTAACTTCTATGTTCACTTTTATATCTACACATGCTCTATCTCCGATACTGAGCACTTTATCCCATAAATATAGCACACCTTAAGACTATATTTCTTCATATATATATATATATATATATATATATATATATATATATATATATAATCATTTTAACTGGTTCTAAATTTAAATAATATATTTTTAATGAAACTTTAACATGGTAAGAATTTAAAATGTGAAATTTATGATTAGCAGTTTTTTGAGAAGCATAAATATGATGTTTCATAATCATTTTAGTATATTTATCAAATATCTAATCCTGATAAGTGATCTGACTTGAATTTCTGGTATCAGCCAATGAGAAAAGTTGAGAATAAATTGCTGATTCAAAAAAATAGTAGATTTTTAACAAAAGTTTTGGACATGCTAGAAATTATAAAAAAATGTAAAAAATAATCAAAAAATACTTTGATCTTTTCTCTTGATAATAACATAAGCATTAAAATGATAAAAAATTATTTTCATCAAGTTTAAGGCCTTTTTTTATTCATGTTATGCTATTTTATATGGATCTTATGAACATACCTCACTCTCTCTCTCTCTCTCTATCTATCTATCTATCTATCTATCTATATATATATATATATGATAAAATAAAGAACAAATAGGAAACATATATCACTCTAACATGTTTCACATTTAATAAATTTTCGTCAGAGATTGAGAAAAAACAGACAAAAAGACAGAAACTCTGATCAAGAACATAATTCTTCTTTAAGGAGAAAATACACTGAAAACTTAATAATAACATTATTACCAACTATAGACACACGCCCAAAGCATTACATCGCCATCTTTCTTTGAATCCATTCTTAAAGAATCTAACTTATCTAATACAAAGAATATCTGCTTAAAGAGATCAGCCGTAAATTAGAATGATGTGATACCCTGCTGCACTGACTGACCGCACAAATGTGAAGACATTAGAACTCCCACTAGGCAGACACACATACACAATTATGAATATACATTACCATCCGACACCCACTTAGACAAGAATATTTGCACATTTGCATGCATATAGAATTATCTATGATTTTAATGCATGTGACTGACCAATGAGGTAAAAAATATAAAAAAACAGTTTTCTGTCTTTTAGTTTGTTTTCTCTCAATCACTGACAAAGCTTTAATAAAAGTTAACAATATTATATATATATATATATATATATATATATATATATATATATATATAAAGGGAAGTGGTTATAGTAGTTTCAACATGAGAAAAGTGAGTATATTAAAAAGAAAAGAGAAACCGCAAAAGTTTTTGGTTGTAATGTGGATCTTTTAAAAAAAATATTATGCTTTAAATCCAGATGCAATCATTAGGTGGCTTGACGATTGTGTCTAGCATGAAACAGCCAGTCTCCTCTGAGTTTTGACTTCAATGTTCACTTTTATGTTTACATATGCTCTATCTCTGATATTTAGCACTTTATCCCATAAATATAGCATACCTTAAAACTATATTTCTTCATATATATATATATATATTCTTCAAAAATAAATACGCTAAAAATCCACCTTCATCCCGGCCGTGCGCCGACAGCTTAGTGGTATAATATCCGCCTGATACCAATTCAGTCGGGTTTCAATCCTAGCTAGAGGCAACTGGATGTCTAGCCGCACTGATGAGCTGTGATACAGCGAAACAGTCTGTCTGGGGATGACATTATATATATTCTTCATATATATATATATATATATATATATATATATATATATATATATATATGTATTCAAAATTATGACATGCACTTTATCCCATAAATATAGCACACCTTAAAACTATATTTCTTCATATATATATATATATGTATATGATGTATGTATTCAGAATTATGACACATGCATGTTATAACATCACTACAAAAATTGAAATTTTGTTTCAACATTACTGGTGTCTTATCAAGTGATGGTGTTGATTGCAATCATATGTTAATTACTATTATGTGTTATAATTTTGAATAAATATTATTTGCTCTACTCAATATTGAGCAGTCTTTTAAGAATAGTGTTTTTGGTTTTGCTGCATCTACACCAACCCTGTACATTGATATATATATATATATATATATATATATATGCATATTCCTATCCAAATGGGATTTGTGTCAATTCATTTTTTGATGGTATTGAGTAACAGCATCATTTTGTCCTGAATATTATGTCCAATTTACATAGAATAACAACAAATCAGTGACGGAATTTTGTGACATTACAATGTTGTGCACCAAATCAAATTCAGATGCATGAAAGCAATTGAAACTTGTGAGAACTGAATGCGTCCAAAGAGTAAAGATCAATTTTTGTCTCACGACAATGCAAAGCTATATTGCAGTCCACAAGCAGTGGGAAGCTTGAAATTCAATGTTTTTGCATACCCTCTGTACAGCTCCGATTGTCGACGTCAGACTTATTCCTGAAATTGAAAATGGGTTTAAAGGTCGACATTTTGCATTCGATGCCAAAATGGAAGTCATTGAATACAACTGAACCAAAATTAAACCTGAAAAATTCTTCCACATGTATTGAAAAAGTGGATAGAACATTTGCAGTGCTAAATGGTGAACATGTTGGAAAATGACTTCATAAATTTAATTAATATTGATCATGGCTCCTTTATTCAATTTCATATAAAGGTTTAAAACTTTTCTTGTAGGATATATACCATATTTTCCGACTTACAAGATGCACTTTTTTACCTAAGAAATACCCTATAAAATACATGTGTATCTTCTAAGGTAAATGTAAAGCAACGCCCAGGCTTAAGTAAGCATGGACGGTCACCTAATTAGCTTGACTGATATGGACGTAGATTTGCATGTTGAGGCGTTGCACTCTAATGTTAGCTATCTATCTAAATCAGTCTTTTATATGATGTAACCTCAGTACTTAGCTGTTACAAGTATTTCCAAGACTATAAACCTTCCTGGAGCCGAGCCATAAGCTTAAACATACTCTGTTTACTAAGAGCAGTGGGAGCCTTTCTGCTCTTGACTATTATGACATTGCCATACAAACAAAATCGGACGAGTGATTAATGCAAACAATATGTGGTGTCAGAATCTGAGGGACGCATGGTGAATTTGTTGTTGTATCAGAATGACATTTTTTTACTAGAAATGTCTTTCCAATATTAGGGTGCATCTTCCAAGCTGCGGCATCTTGTTAGCCAGAAAATATGGTAATAATAATAACCCTGCAGATTGTAATGTATCTTTGAAGATATTCAAAATACTGTCAAAATATAAGGATCTTGAAGTGGAATCTAAAAAATGTGGCAAATGAGGACATCAGTAATTCCACTTGTAGTTGGAGCCCTCAGATTGATTGGAAAAGGTTCCGATAGACTCATTGAAGGGATTCCTGGTAGCTCATGCCTTAAAGAAATACAAAAAATTGTATGCACAAGTACAGCTCACACATTACGAAGAGCTTTATCTGTGTAAAATGTGTGTGATCTTGGGTTTTTTTTGTATATTTTTATTTATAAAAATGATCAGTCGAAAACGTCTATTTCTGACCTGAGGTTTCTGGTTGGGACCCGGAAGGCAATGTATATATAGCAGAAATCATAATAATAATAAAATAATGAGTAGAATGTGTCATTTCAAGACAAGATGAACTGTTATTAGGCTTTATAAATGATTTAAAAAGCAGCAAACAAAGATGTGGATAAAATTCCTGGTAGTCCTAAAAGACGTGTATTGTAAAAAATCATACCTCTCACATATTTGCATAGATTTTTCTCTAGTCAGTGACCACAATTACATATTTTTCTCCCTGATTGCATGGCATCACATCAGTTGTTAACTGGGACAAGAAACAACTTGTAAATTCTAATGCCTCCAAAACAAAACTGCTCTCTTTTAATCCTTTCATTAATGCCTTTCTACCTTTCATCATCGTGGCTGATGCTAACCCCCAGAAGAGTGACTCATTGCGCCTTCTCGGACTCATGTTTTCTGCTGACATGAAGTGAAAAAATCATATTGAACTGCTATGTCTGCAGCTAGGAAAGTTGGTTCTCTGTGTCATGCTAGACAATTTTCCTCGCCAGAATATATTTTACATATGTATAAGTCTATTATTCATCAATGCTTTGAATATTGCTGCCACATATGGTCTGGTGATCCTACTATATATTTATAGATCCAGTTACTTTCCCATTGCTATAACGTAGCTTACCTGTGTTGTTGTAATTACAGATTCTCCAGTCTTTAAAAAAACATTTCAACAGCAAATACATGGTGTGTACCATTCCAAGCCAGGATAGTAACTGATAATATATGACAAAAAAATGGTAAGAAATCAGCTAGCTGAAGACACCATTGCCATTTGTTTAAGTTCACTAGTACTACACAAATGACAGTTTAAAATGTCTGTCACACTCTGTATAACTGTAGAATAAATATTTTTACTCGTTTTAAAATTTGATATTTTAAATGAACCATCTAAGCATGAAGAAATATAAATAGGTTGCATTTTTAATATTATTTGAGTATTCTGTGAGACCCATCTCTGCCTTCCCTCAACATGGCTGATGCTAACCAGCCAGGAAAGTGACTCATTACACTTTCTCGGGTGACATGAAGTGGAAAGATTGTATTTAATCCATTGCTAGCTTTTCGACTAAGAAAGTTGGTTTATTGTGTTGTGCTAGACAATCCTTCTCTACAGAATCTATCTAACATATCTATAAGTCTACCATTCGTCTATGCTTAGAATATTCCTGCCACATATGGTCTGGTGCTCCTGCTATATATTGAGAGATCCTTGATAAAATCCAAAGAAGAATCTGTAATGTTACTGGTCCTGACCTGGCATCTCGGCTGTACTCACTTTCTCAGTACCGTAAGTTCCTTTTCTGTAAATATTTTCATGGTAATTATTAACTTTCTCTTTGGTACCTAGACTTTATGAAAGCATAGCACTGGGGTGGAGGCAAGGTCTCATTTTACAGTTGAAAATGGATAGATGTAAGTGTTACCTTCATCAAAGATTCTCGAAATTTCATATCTGCTCAGTTCCGTATCCAAACATAAACAAAGCAATTTCTAAAGAAGTAATGGATTTTTTATTTATTCATCTAAATCTGTTAGATTAATAAATAAAACAAAATTCGTTACTTCTTAATTAGATAATAAATGAATTAAACTATGAATTCACGCATAAACACAAGTAAACATAATAATAACAACAACAACAAATAAAGTACTTACATTATTTACATTATTCTGACTTTTATCCTCATCTTCATTGCCATATTCACAATGTTTCCGTCATTGTACACTCCGGCCTTCTTCAGTTGATTGGAATTTTGAACTTAACCCTTTATTTCGTCCACTGGGGTAGATTGCTCTAGTTCCACATGGCATGCCTCTTCCAGAGTTATGGCACTGGATCTAACAGACGTCTTTATCCACTAGGCCATTTTTCCTTGAGGACATCTGTGCATGAATTGAGTTGTGAGTTCAATTTCGGGCCACAGCAGTGGTGAACCAAAGCTTGGAGAGTTGAGTTAAAGGGAAATAACTGAGATATCCGGAAGAGGTACGACATGTGGAACTAGAACAATCTACCATGGTGAATGAAATAAAGGGTTCAGTTCGAAATTCATGAAGAAGGCCTGAGCGTACAATGGCTGAAACAAACCAGCCTCACTTCTGCATACCTTTTTTTCATACATGACACTCGAAAGACTTTTGGAAAGTCTTGAAAATGTCTTTCTCCTTATGTACTCTTGTGTATCTTTTCAATCTGGTGCCAGACCTCAAATTTTATCTCAAAACTGATGCAAGTACTCTATAGGCCTATCAGAAATGACATTCACATAGTCAGCATGTGATTTTCATGTGATCTTAGCTGATGAGCAAATCCTGCACAAGATAGGATGACCTTCGCACGGATATTTCATAAAATGTCTTCTAAAATCAACTCCACATCACCTTCCCTAAGAGTTCTTTTTAACTTCAAATGATCAAACCTTTTGACCTCAAAATGATTGAAACCATCGCAAACTGTCTTCAGCCAGACATATTCTCTGCCTCTTTTTCCCAGTGTTTGACACTAAATCAAAAAAAATTCCAGATGTCTTTAACAGCATCCTTGAAATGTTTCATTGGTTTGTAACCGGAGTGCTTACCAAGAACAAGCTCTCCATAAAACAGGTACTTGGGCAATCTCTTTCTCTCTCTCTACACACACACACACACACATATATATATACATATGCACAAACACACCTACATAAATATATGTATATATATACGTGTGTACATGCATACACGCACCCATACATAAAGCATGTGATGGGTAAATTGTCACCATTTCATATTTTAATTTTGCACATGTGCATTGTTTTTGATTTTGTTGATGGCCCAGTATAGTAGGGTCAGTTGGGCACTGTCTGTGACAAAAAGAATAACATGATGTAATTCACTCTGCCAGAAATCTGTACTGTTTGGCATTCGCACTGGAAGCTCCAATATGAACATCTGAGGATAGTGCAGAGGATTCAGAAAGAGTTGGATGAGTCTAATGGTGATTACGAAGGTATGCCAGCTTTGAAAAATCACTCTGAGTATTCTGGTAAGAAAAGAACTCCTGAATTTGTTGGTGAGGGCCTCAGACTTAACATGGAGGCCTACATCAAGTACCCTGAGGAGTTAGTGGAGCTGCTGGAAGACCCTATGTCTGGCAACAGAACTCTACAGCATGCCGCACAAGCAACAGAATCCAGTCAATAGTTGTCAGTCAATTTTTGTGACCACATCACCCCTTACATCTGGCCACCTAACTCCCCAGACTGCAACCCTCTTGATTATTATGTGTGGGGTACAGTTGAACGAGAGATGAACAAAACTCCTTGTAACACCAAACACGAACTGAAGGCAAAGATTATGGCAGCATTTACCAACTTAAACAAGGAGAGCATGCAGAATAGTTGCAGAAGATTCCAAAATCATCTGGAGGTCATGGTTGAAGTCAATGGTGATTTTATTGAATAAATTTACTCTTTAGTATTTCAAGATATTTTTGTGTAATTTTGGTAAATATATCTGTTAAAATGAAATATCAGTGTTATTTTCATTTTTGCATAATTTAGACTACAATATATTCATCACACCCTGTATACACACACACACGAACACACATGCATACATACATATGAGTTTATCAAAAAATTAGAGGATCTTAAAATGAAAATTGAGAGAAAAGAAGGCTTTTTTCTTTCATGGTGGAGTGATTTTGAGAGATGTGTGCAATGTTCATCAAGACATAGGAAATTTGGCTAAGTTAACCAAGAAACAGATTGTGTAAAATGTCCAAATTCCAAAAATCTACATATATTAGCTGGTCAATCAGAAAAAGCATTCAATTAGAATGGAGCAAAAAACAGCATCATGTTTAAATGTAACAGAGTCTATCTTCTTTAATTACTTTAAATTACTTTCATTGAAAACCATATAGAAAAGATTTTGTTGACTACATACTGTCATTTTTGGGAGGTTATATCATGAAATACCGTGAAAATTATGTGGTAAACAGTTTCAGGGCTTGACTGTATTAAAAATTAATCTAACAAATTGTTTATAGGTATTATTATTATTATTATTATTATTATTATTATTATTATTATTATTATTATTTTCTATGCATATTAAATAATAGCAGCCATACCCAGCTGGTCGATCAGAAAAAGCGTTCAATTAGAATAGAGTAAAAACAGCATCATGTTTAGATATAATAGAGTCGATCTTCTTCAATTACTTTAAAGTAATATCATTAAAAAACATTTTGAATTAATGCAGTTACTGATATAACAGAAGTGGTCTGTATTTATTCAATCAAAGTTATCAACATGAAGACACACTTCAGACCACAATCATTTTGAAGTTTTTAAAATTCAATTTGTCAGTGTGCTACCCGGGATGTAAAAGAGAATACATTTATAAAGCAATTGTTAAGTTTGATGAAAATTGGTTGAAAGATCAACAAAAAATGAGAAAGAAAACAGTAAAGATCGCCATTTTTCACTATTTATGCGGGTTTTCACTATATGGGTGGACACAATTATCAAGTTAAATGACTGTTAATCAATATATTGTTGGCTACAAGTTTGTATTAGATTGCTTGAAAATTGAGGGAGTTTTTAGTCTAAAATTTGTGTTTAAATCAATTTGTGTTGAAACTGATTTTTCGTTTTTCCTGGTTTTTCACTAAACACAGTGGTTTAGAAATAAAAATGAGGTATTGTTGAGCTTGTTATAATGTAACTAACCTACATACCAAGTTTGAACGAAATTGGAGGAAAAATGTTGAATTTATCAATTTTTGATTGGCTTCATCGAATATTGATTTTTAAAAAAATTATTGATTTTTTACACTAAGAACCTGTTCCTTACATTGTACAATGTATGTGCCAAGTTTGGTCAAAATCAGTTGGATGGATCTTGAGTTAAAAGTTATCACACAGACAAGACAGCCATCCTCTGTTATATATATATATATAGAGAGATGTATAGATCTTCACATGCACACAAATATCACATGATCAACCAGCCATGTGATCTTTACGAGTAGTGTTTCATTACACTTTTAGATCTCTATAAAAATATCTGATATAAAATGAGTTTATCAATTCTGAGCAAAACGATATTTTTATTGATATCAGTTAAGAGGGGATTTGCACACTTCGTCAACGGGGAATTAAATGGAATTATCTTGTAATAGATTACCACAATATTTATCTTTAAACCCTATTGAGGTTTTGACAATATTTCCTTGATTATCTGGTTGCCTTAGTACTAATAAAACTTAAGCTACAAGGAACCTAATCCCAGATGGGCACCTTGAAGCAACTTTTTTTTAAGTAGTGAATTTATCAATCAAAATCAAAAGACAATTTTAGTGATAGAATCAATGAGCTGAAGTAGCTAATATTGGCATTAGAATATGCTCTAATAGCTATTTCATATGTCCTCAAAATTCTCCTGTAATTGGTCAAATTTCAAAATTTTGGTGGGTGCAGGAGTGCTGGTAGTGCTCAAAACCCCAGATGTATAGGCTCGTTGAGCTCAGCAGGATCTATTCATAGCCTACATTTTAGTAGTTGGATCCTCAAATCTATTGTTGCTGGTTGCAAAACCACCCACTTCATGTGTTCAAGCTTCAGGGACCCCTAAAAATGTAGGTCCATCACTGATGCAGGAGGTGCCATGCACAAATTCTGTTTAAAATATACATAGATATAACTTAATTTTTAATAGTTTTTAAAATTTATTTCAGCCAATCAAGATCTCTCTTGGCAAAACAAGAAAATTATGTTTCTATCTGTAGCATATAAGTTCATCCAAAAAACAGGTCTTACACCACTGCAAGTCTAACAAGATATGAAAACACACATCATGGCCTATCTACTTTAGTAATAACTACTCAGTAAAGTAACGACTCTCTCATGCCTTACATAACAGTAAGTAACTACACTTGTCTGTCCATGGGTATGACAATAAACTACATCCGCGTCCAGGGTAAGACGATAAACAACATCGAACAGCAAGGCCTCTGATCAGGAGGTTTTGAGGAGTGTGGAACCACCTCTTAATTGCTGGTGTTCCTAGGTCCACCTTGACTCGGGGTGGTAGTACCTGTTAGGGTCCCAGCTATGGGCAAATAGTTAACTCCAAAACTGAGGTAAAAAGCCTATGAAAGTGTAAAAATAGGTTTTAATACCAGAAATGCTTTGTAAAAAATTATTTCCAGAAATAAATTTTTCAAGGAAAAAAACTACTACCATACCAGCAATATATTTTTGAAAAAAATAAATATTACCAGCAATACATTTTTTAAAATAATATTATTAGCTACACATTTTTGAGGAAAAAAAAATATTACCAGAAATAGATTTTTGACAAAACAAAATTTTACCAGGAAAAAAAATTGTCGGCATTAAATGACCCATTCAGGTTGATATGCCATAAAACAAACCAAACCAAACCAAACTTGATTACTTTTTTTATTTTAAAACTCATTATTAATGTTTCTGCTCCTAATTCTTCCACATTTTGTATCCCTTTGGGTTTTAGTGGCTTTACTGCCTTGCCTAGGATGATGCCGATTAAAAATGTTCTATTTTTGTGTATTAAAATATTGTCGGCATTAAATAACCCATTGGGATGTTGATATGCTGGAAAACAAACCAAACCAAACCAATCTACACTTCTCACTTGCAATGTTCTATGACTTGCTTACATCAAAGAAGTCTGCCACTGATACTTACATACAAGTACACTTCCAAGTATACAAGAATTTTTTTTTATTGATAGTTCATCTAATACAAGCCCCAAGGGTCACCCAAGGTGGAGTGTTACTGTTATGGTCCAGGTTAGGACCAAGGAAGAACAACACGAACACAAGAGTAGAAATAACGAAGGTATATTACATGAAATAATAATACAAGATGTGGAAGGTGTTAGTATGACTGTCAGTCTGGTTTGGAGTGAACTACTATCGGCTCGACTTGATTCGTCCCTCTCTCTTGAGAGGTGTAGTATACATAGTGTTAGGAAGAGTTCATTCTGTAGTTATAGGTAAGGACCCATGACAGTTACTGAGTGAGATTTTAAGGGTGGGGGAAGTAAGACAATATTATGAAGACAAATAGGATAAGTATAGGTTGATTGGAATTAAAGAGACCAAGATTATAGTTGTCTGGGAATCATTCTCTCGGGAGTTTGTTCCACAATGTAATAGTTCTGTGGAAGAAGCTGTCTGAGTGGAACTTGTGTTTTTTATCAAAAAAACACAACGGAAACTGAGATGCTTTGCCATCATGAAGCGTCAAAATGGCTCATAGTTAATTTTTATAGCAACATAGAAAGGAATTTATCTATGCTATTGTTCGCCCAGTACAAGGCCCAAGAGCTACTCAAGGTAGAGGATTACTGAATGGGGAAGTTTGAATGCAAGAATAGTAGATTATGTAGATATATAGGAAAGATAATGGTTGACTCTAGACTTGAAGAGGTTAAGATTGTAATTATCAGGAAAGCATCCTCTCGGGAGTATGAATGAGGTTGTTATATGAATGTAAGAGGAGGAGGTAAGAAGTCCTGGTTATGAGGATATATAGGAAAGATAACGGTTGACCCTAGACTTGAAGAAGTTAAGATTGTAATGATCAGGGAAGCATCCTCTCGGGAGTATGAATGAGGTTGTTGCATGAATATAAGATGAGGAGATAAGAAGTGCAGGTTATGAAGATATGTAAGAAAGATAATGGTTAACCCTAGACTTGAAGGGGTTAAGTCTGTAGGGGTCAGCAAAGCACTCTGACGGGTGTCCATTTCCCAAAGAAGTTGCTCTTTGGAAAAAGCTGAAACTTACATTTGGAATATGCTGAGAATAATGGTGGTTCGACATCATGTATATAGCATGGTGAGTCTTAGCTGTAAAGGACCAAAAGCTGGTGGAACAAAAGGGTGGAATTTATCTGAATATTTGCCATAGAAATACGGCAACATCATATTGAAATACTGATTCCTGTATGACCACCAAAGTCAAGCAACATTGTGCCTGGTCATTACCTAGATGGGTGACTGCTTGGGAATATCAGGTGCTGTAAGCTTGGATGTACAGGTGGTGTAATAGATAATAGCTCAGAATTGTTAATCAGAAAGCTACGTCCTGGGTATGACGATAAACTACATCCATGTCCAGAGTAAGATGCTAAACTACGTCCAACAACAAGGCCTCTGATCAGGAGGTTTTGAGGAGCATGGAACCCACCTGTATATTGCTGGTGTTCCAAGTCCACCCTCACCCAGCTATGGGCAAATAGTTAACACCCAAACTTGTGTAAAAATAGGTTTTAATACCAGAAATACTTTCTAATAAAAAAAAATTATTACCAACAATAATTTTTCAAGGAAAAATTATTATCAGCAATGCTTTTAAAAAAATAGCAGCAATACAAACAGCTATACATTCTTTGGAAAAAAAATATGGCCAGCTATAGATTTCCTCAAGGAAAAATATTCCCAGTAATAGATTTTAGAAGAAAAACAAAAAAAATTTTGGTGGCATTAAATAACCCATTCAGGTTGATATGCCATAAACCAAACCAAATCAAACAAATCAGAAAGCTGAGTTCCAATTCCAGTTGTGTTTGTTATATTCACTTATGTGCAAATACCATTGGAAAAGTATGAATCCACTTCTTCTCTCCACTTGCTATAGGTTAATTAGTAAGACTTGTATCACTAAAACCATTATTATCTCAACAAAAAATGCCTGCAAAATTTTTATATTTTGGTATTAAATAACTGGATCAGGAGGTCACAACAGTAAGAGAGATCATTTCAACTTCTAAAGAGTACAATTAGAAAATTCTAACTCAATCCATAAGATGTTCGGCAAATGAGAGAGAAGTTTAAGCTATGACAGTCCAAAGAGCAGTGAAAAAAGAATTGAAAATGAAATTGTACCTGAAACCTGTGAGGCACCTTGTTACTCTTGGACAGAAAGTTAGATTAGAGAGGGTGAAAATCATCTTGAACAAGTTGAAAAATGATCCTGGAATAGTATATATATATTAGGTTGGTGCAAAAATAATGACGTAATAATGTCGTTTTTTGACGTTAAAAAATACGTCAAAAAACGACATTATTACGTCATTATTTTTGCACCAACCTAATATTTGAACTTTATTTCAATCCTTTATGGCATTCTGATTCTTAGCTATGATTAATTAATGATGAACGTATCATTTTTGTTTATAACTGAATCCATCGCAATACTTCTGTTATGCTTGGAGAGTAATTATACATTCTTATTGCACAAAGTAGAGTCCAATAGTGTTATAAAAACCTTGTGAAATTCCAGTAAGATATCTTTGATCAGTTTAGAGATTAATCTAAGAATTGGACAATTTTACTGTTACACCCGGTATATATATATATATATATATATATATATATATATATATATATATATATATATATATATGTACGTGTGAAACAAAGAAACCAGGTCCAAATCACTACTCAAAGTTTCTTGCCACATGATCACATCAGGCAATAAGTTCTCATCATCTGATGATGCTGCAAGAAACTGAGCATTGATTTGAACCTGGTTTCTTTGTGGTGTTTTCTTTGGTTAGTGCTACTGTTTTGTTGAGGTCTATTTGTTGTAGCCTTTGAGCACTTTGGATTATTACCAATGTCTGTGTGTCTTTTCTATTCATGTTGCCTTATCTTCTTTTCTCAGTTTTATTTTTTTGCTTTTTCTTGGTTCCCATATTTTCGGATTTGGCAAGCTTTGTATCAGTAGAGTTGTATTTGGAGGCTTTATTAACAGCTTGCCTTGTTCTAAGTAGATAGATTGATAGACAGAATTTATGTTATTCTAAAACTTTTTGTCATTGATCTGTTTTTATCCTTTTTCAGAAAATTTTTAAGAAAATAAAATAGTATTTTGTATTTTCAATTAACTCAGTGTATTTTTCTGTCCTGCAATTTAAACCTGATTGCATAATAAAAGGGTTAAAAATGCCAAATCTGTGGCCTTTAAATCAGGTTAGAGAGAAACTGGGCTATAGTAACTGGACACCAATAAAGTTACTTTGGCTTGTCTCTCTCTCATTATTAGATGTTTTCAGGTCAAGCCTGGTGTTGAATTTCTGGAAGTATTAGGTGACTTTGAGAAAGGAAGCAATTTAAGCTGTAATTTAAGGCCAACCAGGACATGTCAGGGATGTGTGTGTGTGTGTATATATATATATATATATATATATATATATATATATATATATATATATATACATATTAGTATTATATTCCTTTGTCTTTGATGTTTCTGCTGACCTCAGATCAGAAGAGGGAAAAGAGAATTTAACTACAAGATTTAATGACTTGTAGAAGCTAACCTCATCTTCGTTCAATATCTGAATAGTGGACAAGTGAACTCAATAGTAGTGACTCTTAAGATTACTTGGAAAAATTTAACTTAATAGCCAAAAAAAAAAAAAAAAAAGTCAGTGTACCGAAAGGGGGATTTTTTCTCTTGACGGTGTTATTACTGTATACTCCTTTTGCAATTTTTATCAATTTATAAAAAGATATTTTTAGAATTTTAATTAAACCCAAACATATGAAACTGTATTTATACAGTCATATATTTTGTTTTTTGGGGGATAAGAATAGTTAGGATATTTTTGATTCCTGGAACAAAATAATTGTGTTGATTATTTAAAAAATAATAAATGTGCTGTACCAAATAAAGACCATGTTCTTGGAGGAGGGAATTTAAAGAAATAATTTATGTCTGCACTTTGGTACAAAAGAGTATAAGACAATTTAGAAAATTTTTACTTTGACTTGTTTTGCAGAAGAACCAGCATTCATATGGAATATGTTTAAGTAGAAGTTTTTCAAAACATCTTTTGTGATGAAGCCACTTATCCATTTACCATTTTATTGGACTCTTATCCAACTTATATATTAATGTAATTATTTTAATTAAAATTTACTTTATGCATGAAGAATTGCTAATACTAGTTATCATCTGTTGATATGGATCCTGAGGACATGGTTACATACAGTTTCACACCTTAAGGGATCATCAGACCATATGTTATATATATATATATATATATATATATATATATATCATGATTAGGAGTCATGTAATTTATGAGAATTGCAGGGGTACCACATGTACTGTAGCCACAGTAGAAGTGCTGCTTCTTGGGCAAGATAACCTGACAGAGCTTAACCCCCTCCAAGCTGGTTTGAATACAGAGTATTTTCCTTTTAAACTAGTTGCCACCCGGTTCTACAGAACCAGTCTGTCCTGCTATTTACCCATAGCTGGGGAGAGAAGAGATAGATTCATACCTTTCCAAAGGGTATTAGCATATAAGTGAATGTAATGAGTACATAATATGCACACATGGCCTAAACTCAATAGGGAAGAGCCTGAACAGCAAAGATGGAAAAGCCAAAGAATCACTCTTAATTGGGGTAAATTTAAAAAAATATCTCTGTGTGTGTGTGTGTGTGTGTGTGCATATATATATATATATATATATATATATATATATATATATATATATATATATATATATATATATGGATGGATGGATGGATGGATGTGTGGGCAAGTGGTTAGAACATTTACTTTCCGACCATGGTTCAAATCTCACCATGGTTGATTTGTCAGGAAGGAGACTTTCTGATATTATCGGCCTGGGGTGGAGATGATCCCTGCATGTGGCACCTTTGAAAAGTGCCTGAAAACCATGCCACAGCTTAAACCAACTCTCATGAGTAAAATTGGGGAGATGGAACACTTGGGGCCATTGATAGCTGTGCTAGTGCAAAGTAACAAGTCATCGTGACCGAGTGTTTGAGTGTGCTGGTGATGTTCAGATTGTTGTTCATTCTAGATAACAGGTTCTCTCCCAGAAACTGTAACTAAGGTCTGCTCAGCATAGTTGCAGTATAAACCACAGGTTGGGTCTGTGGGTGTTGAACAAACACAAATGTGCCTGAGTGAGAGTCTGCAATAGGGATTGGCTAGTTGTCCTAATAAACGGTTATCCTCAAATATGAGTAGCCAGCTTTTATATATATATATATTTATATGTGTGTGTATTTACTTGTGTGTGTATGTTTGAATAAAATATTAGATTACTATCCATATAAAATTTCTGGTCTTTTTGATATCAATCTACATGGTAAGTTTTCAGGAGATATTGCTTTACTATTTTTTTGTTGTTAGAAAGGAATCTTATTTCAGAAAGACATGATTATTTGAAAGAAAAACAGGTGGAGTTGTACAATAGACACTTCATCCAGAAATATTCATTTTCTTCAAATTTTTTTTCATATTATTATGGATTAAGCACTTTGGATCTCAAATATAATTTTTCTTAAAGTTTGCTTTGTAAATTCATTGTAAATTGCCCCACCAACCTCAAAACAAAATATGCTGATATCACATGAGTTTTTAAAATGTAACAAAAATTGAAATTATTAATGTGTAATTCTTTTTTTTTTTACATATTACTATTGATTAATCCTTCCAGATTAAGAATTTAAAAAAGTTTTTTTATTATTTTTATACTTTATGAATTCATGTCATATCACTTTACAATAAATTTACAAAAGAAATTTAACTTTAAATTCAAAATTGACTGGGAAGCAAGAAGCCAGAAGAGAGTTCCACAAGCAAGAAGTGTGATAAAAGAAACTGTTAGCATAGAACTTACAGTTACATGTAGCCATTTTAACTGTAAAATGATGGGACCTTGTTGCCAATCTTGTACGGCGCTTAAATTCATGGAGTCTAGGTACCATAAAGGAAAGTTTATCAGAACAATTACCATGAAAGTATTTATAGAAAAGGCACAGGGAAGCTACATTACAGAGGAGGGAAATCATCATTTCAACAACATGGGCAAGATTAAGAAGAGTGATACAAGGCAGCTTCTGAGAATCCTTAAAAGACACTTCCCATCGAGAGTAGTCTGAAGTTATCACTACTTCAAGTAGGCTATACTTTCATTAAGCGTTTAGTACCTGGATATGTTTTTTTCATCATCTAACCTCAATCAAGGTAATAAAGACACAAAGACGCAAGAGGCTACTGAATGTGAAAGAATGTAAGAAATTAAAAATATTATTAAAGTCAGAGAATAATAAAAGAACAGGAGTTAAGAAAATGGAATGTAACAATTGACATTGCATCTAAATTTTTGAGGATTAAAATTGAGTGGAAAGCAAGAGTCTATAATAAGAAGAAAAATATTTGGAAAAAATTATTATTTCTAATCGCAGGGTCAATGATACAACTCCAACAAAAATAAGAATAAAACAAAGACAAAGACGAGCTTTATCACACATAACTTTCCACTGATGACCAATTTTTAAAAAAAATGTTTACTGAAACTCAGTTTTAATTCAAGCAAAGTTTATCAGTAAGGATAAATTTGACTTTATTTTTATCTGTATCTGGTAAATTGCTTGAAATCAATTGCTCAACAGTAAATTGCTTGAAATCAATTGCTCGAAAAATAATTTCTCAAACTATTAATTGCTTGAAAAGCAGTTTGCTTGAAACCCGTGGTTAAAAAAAATTAAAACTACATTGTTTCTAATATTTACTATAAGATAAAATAATCCAACTTCATTGTTGTTAACTGAACAGTTAAAATTAAAGAACGAGTACATTTATATAGCAGGTCTTATTTTTTTTTCTTGAAAGGTAGTTTGCTCGAAACCTGTGATTAAAAAAAATAAGATACATGCTAAGCATTTCCTTTTTTTGCACATTTCACATTTCTAGTAAATCTTATTGTTCACTGTTTTGTCCTTAATATATATAGATATCCATCCAAATACAACTTCTTTCCTTTTTCGCTCTCAACAAAAGTTATGTCCATCACTAGGGTTCGAGATCTCCAAAATTACTGAAATAGAAATAGAAAAAAAATATAAGAAAAAAAATCAGGACTGCTAAAGTTGAGTGTTGTGGCTTCTTTTATATCCAGCTCCGTTGATGTGTTGCGAGATGGCGCAGTTAGCAGGGTGCTTTGAGCTTCAAAATTACTTTGAGCAATCTGCCTTTCGAGCAATTGATAGTTCGAGAAATTTTTTTTCGAGCAATTGATTTTGAGCAATTTACCTAGTTCCATTTTCATTTGTTACAGATTAATGTATCTTGGGTTTTATCAAAGACAGGCGGAATCTTACACTTGAACGGAGAGTTTGTTTCTGCATGTTACGTTACAATCTATAATAATCAAGAATTCAGATGACAGAGTCAATAAGTTTTGAAAGACAAAAGAAATTTGATTTTACTTTTATTTATTATCCAATGTTATTCAGTAATTTTCAACCAGAAGAAATGCTTTCTTAAATCTTACATGTAAAATACATGAAGGTGGCATTTTGAAAAATGTATAGAAAGATATACATTTTTCAAAATACCATCTTCAGATATTTTACAACAATGTTGAATGGAAAGATGGATTGGTAAAAAATGAAACTGTATTGAATGGAAAGATGGTTTGGTAAAAAATGAAATTGTATTGAATGAAAAGATGGATTGGTAAAAAATGAAATTGTATTGAATGGAAAGATGGTTTGGTAAAAAATGAAATTGTATTGAATGAAAAGATGGATTGGTAAAAAATGAAATTGTATTGAATGGAAAGATGGTTTGGTAAAAAATGAAATTGTATTGAATGAAAAAATGGTTTGGTAAAAAATGAAATTGTATTGAATGAAAAGATGGTTTGGTAAAAAGTGAAACTGTATTGAATGGAAAGATGGATTGGTAAAAAATGAAATTGTATTGAATGAAAAGATGGATTGGTAAAAAATGAAATTGTATTGAATGGAAAGATGGTTTGGTAAAAAATGAAATTGTATTGAATGAAAAGATGGTTTGGTAAAAAATGAAATTGTATTGAATGGAAAGATGGTTTGGTAAAAAATGAAATTGTATTGAATGAAAAAATGGTTTGGTAAAAAATGAAATTGTATTGAATGAAAAGATGGTTTGGTAAAAAGTGAAACTGTATTGAATGGAAAGATGGTTTGGTAAAAAATGAAATTTTATTGAATGAAAAGATGGATTGGTAAAAAATGAAATTGTATTGAATGGAAAGATGGTTTGGTAAAAAATGAAATTGTATTGAATGAAAAGATGGATTGGTAAAAAATGAAATTGTATTGAATGAAAAGATGGTTTGGTAAAAAATGAAATTGTATTGAATGAAAAGATGGTTTGGTAAAAAATGAAATTGTATTGAATGAAAAGATGGATTGGTAAAAAATGAAATTGTATTGAATGGAAAGATGGTTTGGTAAAAAATGAAATTGTATTGAATGAAAAGATGGATTGGTAAAAAATGAAATTGTATTGAATGGAAAGATGGTTTGGTAAAAAATGAAATTGTATTGAATGAAAAGATGGATTGGTAAAAAATGAAATTGTATTGAATGGAAAGATGGTTTGGTAAAAAATGAAATTGTATTAAATGAAAAAATGGTTTGGTAAAAAATGAAATTGTATTGAATGAAAAGATGGATTGGTAAAAAGTGAAACTGTATTGAATGGAAAGATGGTTTGGTAAAAAATGAAATTGTATTGAATGAAAAGATGGATTGGTAAAAAATGAAATTGTATTGAATGGAAAGATGGTTTGGTAAAAAATGAAATTGTATTGAATGAAAAGATGGATTGGTAAAAAATGAAATTGTATTGAATGGAAAGATGGTTTGGTAAAAAATGAAATTGTATTGAATGAAAAGATGGATTGGTAAAAAATGAAATTGTATTGAATGAAAAGATGGTTTGGTAAAAAATGAAATTGTATTGAATGAAAAGATGGATTGGTAAAAAATGAAATTGTATTGAATGAAAAGATGGTTTGGTAAAAAATGAAATTGTATTGAATGAAAAGATGGATTGGTAAAAAATGAAATTGTATTGAATGAAAAGATGGTTTGGTAAAAAATGAAATTGTATTGAATGAAAAGATGGATTGGTAAAAAATGAAATTGTATTGAATGGAAAGATGGTTTGGTAAAAAATGAAATTGTATTGAATGAAAAGATGGATTGGTAAAAAATGAAATTGTATTGAATGAAAAGATGGTTTGGTAAAAAATGAAATTGTATTGAATGAAAAGATGGATTGGTAAAAAATGAAATTGTATTGAATGGAAAGATGGTTTGGTAAAAAATGAAATTGTATTGAATGGAAAGATGGTTTGGTAAAAAATGAAACTGTATTGAATGGAAAGATGGATTGGTAAAAAATGAAATTGTATTGAATGGAAAGATGGTTTGGTAAAAAATGAAATTGTATTGAATGGAAAGATGGTTTGGTAAAAAATGAAATTGTATTGAATGGAAAGATGGTTTGGTAAAAAATGAAATTGTATTGAATGGAAAGATGGTTTGGTAAAAAATGAAATTGTATTGAATGGAAAGATGGTTTGGTAAAAAATGAAATTGTATTGAATGGAAAGATGGTTTGGTAAAAAGTGAAACTGTATTGAATGGAAAGATGGTTTGGTAAAAAATGAAATTGTATTAGAACCTGAAAAAGAAAAATATTTTCTGTTCTTACCACTTGAAACCATTCCTGGTATTGTCAAAATAATATTTTTGTATTTTTATAAATATATCATAGGTCAGAAAAACTGGTAAATTATTTCTGACCAAAAAGTGTTCTTGCAACTGGATTTCAACGTGTGGACTGCAAAAGTATAATGATCCCTTAGATCTGTTGAAAATAATCCCCACTTTGTCTGCCAAGATGTCTGGGTAAGTGGCACTGTTCAGAACTATAAAGAGATGGAGACAATGAAATACCCTCGAGCTTTTGCACTTTGATATAACATGGAACTTGTCCCTATTAGGAAAGATTTCTTTTCTTATTCAAACTGACTACTAAATTTCAAGCAAGCCACGTAGACATCACACAATCGGCTTTTCCAAGTAGTAATTGCTACTCCCTCTTACTGACTAGTGAGATAGCAACCTCATCTATTTCAGTTATGTAGCACATTTCACTAAAGATTTTAGCTCATCTCATAAATGCCTTGTGTTGGACTAAGCTGAACTTTGTTAATAATAAATGGAAGTTTCAGGTTTTGTTAAGATTTATGTTAGTGTCTGTCTGCAAATATCTTTAGAGGAAAAATTAATCATAGATTTGGATTTCAATATTTTTACTCCCAACTTAGGATATTAATTTTCAATTGAAACACATGTAATGATTTACCACAGTCATCTCCCTTTTTAGTCAAGTTTCCAGAACCTAAGAAGCACTTAAAAAAAAAAGCTGATGTTTGGTCATTTTGTCAAATTCTAGGGAGTGTGTTAAGCAAAGAACTTTTCAGAATGAATGGCCAAGTGGTTAGAATGTTTGCTTTCTAACCAAGAGGGCTGGGTTTGAATTGTACCATAGATGACTTGACAGGGAGGTGACTTTGTGATGTTATCAACCTGAAGAGGTAATCATAACAGATGTCACTATTGGTAAGGCCCTTAAAACCATACCATAGGTTGATTCTAAGCCTTGTGAGTAAAATTGGTCAGATGGAAATATTCAGAAGACATGTATGGTTGTGCTGGCACAAAGTCACAAGTCATCGTGATCGAGGCTTTAAGCCTACAGACCTTGTTCAAATTGCTGATCATGCTAAATTATTCACTCTATCCCAGAAACTGTAACTAATGTCCATTTAGCATCGTGGCAGAATAAACTGCAGATGGGCTCTGTCAATGTTGAACTAACACAAAAGTGGGCGGGGGTGATATATGAATATTTGTGTTATTAGATATTTCTTTCAGGATTTCGTGTTTACGACAAAGTGTAGTTTCACTGTTTTTTTTCAAGTGTGGCTGTAATTAGGTCCTGAATGTATCCTTGGCTGAAATCTGAGTCATTACGTTGGTGGTTTTAATAATGAAATCAGTAATATCATTTTTCAGCAATCCAGTGGCAAGGACGTGGTGGAATTATAATTATAGATATGCACACATATCAGCAAAAAATGAAACTCTTTCTCTAAGATGATAATATTTATGAAAAAAATAAATGAACACATGGCCATAAAACAAACAAAAATTTAAAAGCTAACCCAAGAAATTATTAAAAATGAAGACAGTTTCTGATAGAAACTCATTAAACATTACCCAAAAACATCCATACTTCTACAGATTATCAAAAATAGATAAACCAGATTATCTAAATGATACCGATTAAATCAGAAATAGGTAGTGAAACTAGCCAGCACATTAGCCAAAATTTTAACCCCACTTCCTGACACAATTAACTTCTCATATTTAAAAATACTCTGGTGATCTTTTAAATAAATTAAAAAACAGAAAATACATTATATATATATATATATATATATATATATATATATATATATATATATATAAAATATTATTTGATAATTAATTGGGATAATTCCAAAGTGGGTATAAATCCAAAGAGAGCTCAATGTAAGAACAGAGCAAATATAATAATTAATGAAAACAGAATCCTTAGAAATCCATTGGTAATAGTTTATTTCATGGAGCCAGATTGATTCTGAATGATCAGACCAAGAGATTTTACAAAAGTAAATTGATTTAAATTTATCCAGACAAAAAAATAATAAAAAAAAATTATAGAATAGAAGATAGAGAAAAAGAAAGAAAAAGGAAAGAGTTATAAAACAAGAATTGAATTAAGTATATATATATATATATATATATATATATATATATATATATATATATATATATATATAAGTATGTATTTTCTGTTTTAATATGTATGTGTGCATATATATATATATATATATATATATATGTATATATGTTGATAATAGCATATGTAGATACATAGCATATATATATATTTATAGATAGGAATTAGGACTGAATATGGATTGGAATTTGTTAGAATGATAAGATAAAGAGCAAACAGGAAACGTTTATCAGTCTAACATGTTTCTCTTTTATTAAAACTTCATTAAAAAATGAGATATAGAGAAAAAAGATAGAAATTCTGATATTTTTACTTCTGTGTTGTTTGATTTTCATTGCTTAATCAGGTTTCACATGCATTCAACTTGTTAAAGCAACATTAATATAATTTGTTGTGTTCTGAATTCAAGGAGTCATAATGTTGCTATCCAAAGTTTCAAGTAATTAAAAGATTCGAAGCCTACCTGAAAAACCATAAATATTGCTTTATGTATATAAGTCTATAATAATTCTAGTTGTCTATGTAGGACTCAAATGATAATATATATTCATATGTGTGTGTGTGTGCATGTGTGTTTGTATATATATATATATATGTCAAGTAGACATTATATTTGTTGGTATTTTGCGTGTTGATATGGGACCATTTTAACATTCATACATTAGATTCTTTAAGAATAGATTCAATAAAGTTTGGTGATGTAATATATTTTCGAAGTGTGTTTATAGTTGGTAATACTATTATTAGGCTCCAAGAGTACTCCCCTCTCTCTCTCTCTATCGCCCTCTCTCTCTCTCTATATATATATATATATATATATATATATATATAATTGGCTCTCCCGTTGAATTCCCAGGAAACTGACAGCCTGACAACAGCACATGAGATTTGATTATAGTGGTGAAGGTTTTGTGCAGGACCATCCACACTTTTTGAAGGGCCGAATACAGAGACCTGGTGCACTAAGTGCCACAAGGTACACAAACGACCCTCCACAGGTTTTGAATTCAGAGTTGACCTTCTCCTAGACCAGCTGCCATCCAAGGCTATAGAACCCAGTCTGTCCTGCTATTTACCCATAGCTGGAGGCAGAAGAAGAGGATTTGTGAGGAGGCACGGTGGAGTAATTGATAGCGGCTTAGATTGAGGAATCGGACAACTGAGTTCAAATTCCAGTCAAATCTATTACATTCACTTACGTGCTAATACCCTTGAAAAAGGTGTGAATATATATGTATATATATATATATATATATATATATAAGATTCAACATCATCACTTGATAAGACACCAGAGGTGTTGAAACAAAATGGCTATTTTTGTAGTGATTTTATAACATATTTATGTTATAATTTTTGAATAAATAATTATATATATATATATATATATATATATATATATATATATATTTAAGTTATGAAGAACTTGGTAATCCGTATGGACTCTGGTGAAATAAATTATTATAATAGTACATTAAATTAGCCTGATTTTCTTTTAAATATATATATATATATATATATATATATATATATATATATATATATATATGCAATTTTTATATATATTATTTATATATTATATATGTGTGGTACTTATTGGAAAATGCTCAATATCAGTGATAGAGCTAACATATTTAGTTGGATTGATGCAAATTTGTAACCCTGGGTTTCATGCTTTTTGTGATCGTCAGACAAACTGATTAATTTTTAAATTTTGAATTTATTTATGGTTGTATATATCAGTGTTTTTATGATAGTGCATAAAAACACCGATATACGCAACCATCAATCTCACACCAATCCAACTAAACATATATATATACAATATATATATATATACACAAACTTACCTCACTCCAACTAAACATATATATATATATATATATGCATACATACATAATATATATACATGCTCACATACATTATATATATACAAACACAGACATTATATACACGCACACATACATATATTATATACACACACATATGTGCATTACATACACAAACATGCATTATATACACACATACATGCATTATACATACACATACACACATACAGGCATTACACAGATAGATACACATTATATAGACACACGCACACACACATACACAATATAAAGACAAACAGATACATTATATTGACACACAGACATACATACATGCATACACAATTATATAGACACATACATACAATTATATAGACACACACACATACATACATTATATATGCACACATTATATAATATTATTAGAGCAAAGATTGCATTTTGTCAAAAAATGGTTGACTATTGTATTTCTGGTGGAAAATGCTTTTAAGATAAACGTCTTTTGTAATTTTACTATCATCCCCAGCATTTCAGTTGATACCATATTTGGAAAACTCAAGTAAGGACAGATAAGTGGAATGTTTTATATATATATATATATATATATATATATATATATATATATATATATATATATATATATATATATATTGCATATTTATTACTTGGTTAAATAAGTTTTATATATTATCAAGTGTTACATGAAAATATTTATATGTATGTGTTTGTGCATGTATATATGTTTGTATGTGTGTATGCATGTGATGTGTGTGCATTCTGTACATAAGTTTGTGGTTATGTTTATAGAAAAACAGTCTCTTTAACCTCATAGACTGCGAATAAAAAAATAAATCTTTTGGGTGAGAATAATTTTCTGTAAATCCAATAATTACTGAACTTACTTTTTCTATCCGGGCCTCCTATGCTAAGAGCATCCGAACTGTCATCCTCTTCACTGTCTAAATGGGTATCTTCCAGTCCTTGAAGAGAGGTATCCGGAGTGGACGTGGCTGTATAACGTTCCAAATTTAAATTTTGTGTATCCTGATGACTAACTTTTTCATAACCATACATTCCCAGCAGTTCGTTCATTGTCGTTTCTGCATAATCCTGTAAAATGATGAAAAAAAATTGTTACAAAATTCTAACAGAAAAATGAGATGCATGCCATATTAATTAAATGTCTTATACGTGTTTTGCATAATGTTAAACACTTGTAGGCAAGAGAAAAGGATGCAAATGGAGAGTGACTCTACTTGAAAAGTTTGCATATATGGATTGAGAAAGAAATAGCATAGACAAAGTAAATTTATAAAGTAATAAGTATTTCTGAGAAAATAAAATTTAGAAAGTTGTGGAGGGCCCTGATCACCCATTTCCTTAAGAGACATAGCAAACGGAAAGGTAGAGAGAACCTACTTGACAAGTTTGAACAAGCTGATAGAGAAACGTAAATTTCTACACTGAGTGGCTCTTGGGCCTTGTACAGGGTGAACATCATTGTACAGAAAAAGAAGTACTACATTAACAAAGAGGCCTTGTAAAGTAGAAAGTGAAAAATTTTTTTGTATGTCTCGTTTTATCTTTTTGGACTTCATCAGACTAAAGTGATGTTTATGTTGATGTAATTACATATGTGCATAAAGGAGAGGGGACGCTGAGAATTTAAAATTTTTCTTTTAATGTAGACACTTTTATATTGATATGCTCTATTCCAGATATTGAGTACCTTTACCCTTTAATATGTGTGTGTGTATGTGTGTGTTTATATATAGTCTATTGGGGCAGCAGATCATTATTCAAACATATATTGTTAAATATAGCAGACAATGAATATTTATTATGTTTGATCCAGATAAGATAAGAACAAATTTGTTTTATTTCATTACTATATATATATATGATATTATTATATTTTTATTATAAGAGATTATAATAAAAACATATTGAAATCGCTACACAAAAGCTTTCATGTTTCAATAATTTGATTGTACTTCTTCAGGTGATGGTAAGTAAATTACTTGCTAGGAAGACCTAATACAGTTTATAATTTTAAAAAAACAAGGATCATGACATTCATCAAGTGGTTAGTGGGTTAATGCATCTTTAAAATTTAGTTAGCAAAGTGATTTCACCATTTTATATCATTAACTTTACTAATTTACTTTTTGTATGAATGATTCATTGTAATATAAATTAAACTGCACCGCATATTTGATATATATATATATATATATATATATATATATATATATATATATATATATATATATTAATGCACACACACACACATACTTCTAAATTTTTCTCCTGCCTCAACCTATGTACGTATAAATTTTTATTCTTTGTTTACTATCTTCAATAGAATAGTCACCATATGTCTAATTTCATTCCAGAACAGAAGAGAACACTTACATTCTGGGGTGGATCCAATATTTTATCTTTTTATAAGTAGGCTTCTTTAAAAGAACAAGTGGAGATTCAGGAGATTTAAAAATGGGCAAATACTGAGTGTTTAGGTGAAACCATATGTGCTACAATTCCAGTTAGAGAAGATAATGGCCATTTGAAATCTTGCTGATTTTATAAGCATCGAAGTCACTCAAACTATTCTTGAGTTATCCCGGATTCACTCATAATACAACAATGCCTGTTTATCCAGGACAGGTCAACAGTAATTGCCAATCACACACTTTCTATAAATTAGTAGGTATTCATATTGAAGATTGTTCAATAGATTTGTTTTTTACATCTTATCAACCTTTTGCAGGTTATTTAAAGCCAGAAAATATTTTTAGATTGTAGGAATTTGTGGAGATTATACAAATCTTACTAATTAACCCATAACTGGGGAGAAGAGAAGGTTGATTCATACCTTTCTGAAGGGTATTTGCCTTTAAGTGAATAGAACTAATTCAACTCTGTTCTCCATTTTTCCCATTTCATCCAAGCTTACAATCCCTGGTATTCCCAAGTGATCATTCATCTAGGTACTGACCAAGCTCGACATAGTTTAACTTTAGTGATTGTATGAGAACTGGTATTACAATGTGATATGGCCATAAGCCTCATGGCTAAGGTAAAGACTGGCTAATAAGATTTTCATAAAACTGGAAAATGAGAAGATTTTTATTCATAGCTTAGTTTTGAGTCATTCTGTTAAAGAGATTAGTCTAATGAGATACTGACGATAGTTGACATGGAACTTTTTATTTGTTTATTAAGTAGAATTCTATGATGAAATCCGAAATGCATCACACAAAAAAATTTTATCCATTCTCATAGATTTCCCTAAAACTGTTCTCAATGCATAAAAGTTTGTCTATGTTTCTGAGATGAGGTATTGTAAATATTTACACTCTACATTGTTTGGACTGTTGTTCTCATATTTATTGCCATATTCAGGATGTTTTGGCTGTTATATGCTCAGGTGTTCTTCAGGGCCTGTCTATATTTCTAAGATGAGGTACTGTAACTACTTACACTCTTTACATTTTTCTGACTATTGTCCACAGATTTATTAACATATTCAGGATGTTCCGGCCATTATACACTCCAGCCTTCTTCAGAACCTGTCTATATTTCTGAGATTTACATTGTTCGGACTATTGTCCTCATGTCTATTACCATATTTGAGATGCTTTGGCTGTTATGTGCTCAGGCCTTCTTCAGAATCTGTCTATATTTCTGAGATGAGGTATTGTAACTATTTACACTCTTTACATTGTTTGGAGTGTTTTCCTTATATTTATTGGAATATTCATGAGGTTTCCATCGTTGTATTCTCCAGCCTTCTTCAGATGATACCTGTTGGAAATTTTGATCCAATCCCTTTATTTGGACTAAATAAAGGGTTTGTTTTGAAATTCTAACATGTATCACCTGAAGAAGGCTGGAGTATACAATGGCTGAAACATCATGAATATGGCAATATACAGAGTGTTCCAAAAGTTGCATTACCATTGGTAACCTTGTAAATTTTATATTTATTTACCAAACGGAATCACGTTTCTGTATGTGACAAAATATTATTAAGAAATTTTATTGGATGAATTATGGAAGATGATGTCATGAAATTTTTACCTGGTTGCTATTTTGCGAGTGTATATTTTCTGCCAATTGTCACATGGCTTTTGGAACATCATATATATATATATATATATATATATATATATATATATATATGTATGTATGTATGTGAAAAGTGTGTGTATATAAATATAAATAAATATATATATATATATATGATTATTTATATATTATATGAGCAGTACTTATTAGAAAGCGCTCAATATCAGAGATAGAGCTAACATATTTGGTTGGATTGACGTGAGTTTGTGACCCTGGGTTTCACGCTTTTGCGATCGTCAGAGTTTGTCTGACGATCACAAAAGCGTGAAACCCAGGGTCACAAACTCACATCAATTCAACCAAAAATATATATATATATATATATATATATATATATATATGGCTTTTGAAACACCATATGTATATATATATATATATGTATATATATATATATATATATATGAAGAAATATCCTCTTATGCTGTACTATATTTATGGGAAAAAGTGCTCAATGTCAGAGATGGAGCATGTGTAAATATAAAAGTGAACATTGAAGTCAACACTTAGAGGTGACAGGCTGTTTCATGCTAGATGCAATCATCAGGCCATGAGTGTTGTCTGTTTGTTTTACTTAAAAATCAAAAACTAATAAAAGAAAATAAATAAATAAACAAAATGACAGCAAAATAAGTAAAATAAATTAACCCAAACAAATTACGAAATAAAATAAATAAATAGAAAATAAAAAACAAAATCAATGAACCCAAATAAATAAAGTAAATAATAAACAAATTAACAAACCATTATGACCAAAATATTAGTTAGACTATAAAAATCAAACCAAAAACATAGCTATAACTCCTGTTAATTCCCCACTCCAATTTCTCCACTGCCTTAACTAGGTACTGAACTCACAACTCTTTGGGTCTTGTCACTGGTTCTAACCAACACCTTTATCCACTGTGCCATGTGTCCTTAAGAACACATAGCATAGTGGATAAAGATGTGACAGGACCAAATAATCACCATATACATTCTATTATATTCAGTATCTGAACCTTTGTATTTTATACGATATTAAATGACACATATGTAGTTCATTTCAAAGTAACATTCTCTTTTTAATAATGAATAAAGATTGTAACCACAGTATCATCTGAACTCCATGGACATTAGACATGTACACACACTTGGGTTTTTACTAAGCAGCTTTCATCTTTAATAATGGTGGATTTCTCATTTGTAGGTGTGGTAAATATAACATACTTAGATAATTATATATATATTTATAATGGTCTTGACCTCTTGTGCACTGGGCAGATGGTATAATTTTATTTGTGCTACTTAGCTAATAATTTTGCGAACCTTAAAACTGCCACAAACTTAACACTTAATCCTAATTCATGACACGTGTTCATGGCATTTTCCTTTAAAAAAAGATGTTTGGATTTGTGTGTGAACATAGATATTCAGAAACGATAGCAAAAAAGAAAAGAAAATCAATTTGTGTTTTTATGTTTCTTAAAAAAACACTATTTTAATATATATTTTTTATAAGAAAAAGGTACTTGACCTATCTACAAACAAGCAAATTATTTTGAATAATATTAATAAAGATAGAAGTATAAATATTTAGTACAATCATTGACTTTTATATTTGTCATGTGGAAGAAGACTTTAGCATTTGAGAAATTGGGTTTGATCCACAGATTCAAAAAAGTTGGGTTTGATCCGCAGATACAAAGAAGTTGGGTTTGATCTGCAGATACAAAGAAGTCAGGTTTGATCTACAAAGAAGTTGGGTTTGATCCACAGATTCAAAAAGTTGTGTTTGATCCACAGATACAAAGAAATTGGGTTTGATCCACGGATATAAAAAAGATAATTTTTTTATATTAGGTTGATGCAAAAATAATGACATAATAATGTCGTTTTTTGACGTGTTTTTAACGTCAAAAAACGACATTATTACGTCATTATTTTTGCACCAACCTAATAATTTGCCTGATCTATTATAATTTTTTGAAAAGAAATGTGAAAAATCTTTCTTTATGATTGTTGTTTTAATATAAATATTTGTTCTGCAAACAAAAACAGCACTGGAAATAAATGAGCATAAAAAATGACAATATTGTCTTCAAAAGATATTAAGCAATCTTATACAACTACAAGGAGGCATGGTGGAGTAATGGATAGCAACTCGGAGAGCCGAGTTCAAATTCCAATCAAATCCATTACATTCACTAACATGCTAATACCTTTGGGAAAGGTATGAATCCTCTTCTTCTCCCCTCTAGCTATGGGTAAATAGCAGGGTAGACTGCATTCTATAGCCTTGGATGGCAACTGGTCTACCGCAGAAAGAAATGGCAACCTACTGTGTGAAAAAATCTGCCTCATCAGTCATGTATTGAAAGATACATGATTGCCTAAGTGTGTATCATGCATGGTACATATCTTAATGGCATACAACTATATTGAGTTTTCTCAGCCTTCATAAACCTAGGCCTTCCACTTCTCTCTGCAGCTCACAATGATCTTCAGTCCTTCAATGTTGCACCTTGTGTCCTCTAACCGTTTGATTAAAGTTTTTGCTGGTCAACCTCTATTGCTTTTGCTATGAGTTGATTGCTGCAGAAATACATCAGCAACAAGTCCTTTCTTATGGCACCAACAATGTTCTACAAATCTTAGGGATCGACTTGGCACTGTATTTATATTATAAAGACGCCTAAAATGATACAAATATTTTTTGATTCTGACAAATGATGTGGCTTGAGGAAAGTTTTAATTAATGTTAATATTCTTTTTTCTTTTTATGTGCCATGTCCTTTCAGGATGTAGGCGATCATGGCTCTTCACCTCTCTCTATCCTTTGCAGCTCTCAACAAGTTCCTTCCCTCTGCTACCCTCCCCTCCCCCAGACCATGTTCTGTCATCCATTTGCTTAAGCTTGACAAGAATGTTACATGCTGCTTTCCCTTGTCTCTCTTTCCCTCTATTTGACCTGTGCGTATCAGATTCTCCAGGCCCTCCTTCTTCATTATGTGTCTCAGAAACTTCACCTGCCTCTTCCTGATATTAAGTATGTCTCCTCCTTGTTTGTATCCTCTCTAAGACCTCATCATTACTCACACGCTCGGTCCATGAAATCCTCAGAATCCTTCTCTGGGACCACATTTCCATTGCCTCGAGTCGAGTCTCTTCTTCCTTGAGGAAATCGTCCAGCATTCACTGCCATATAGAAGGACAGATGTTACATAACAGCTCAGTATCCTTTTCTTTGTTACCAAAGAAATCCTCCTGTCTCGTAATACCCTGCACAGCTTTTGGAATGAGTCCTTGGCCATCCTAATACATCTACAGATGTCAGTATTGTACTTACTGTCCTCTGCCAAAACATTTCCCAGATATTTAAACTGTCGCATCTGCTTAATTCTAGTGTATTCAACCTGAAAGTCGCATTTCGGACTCTTCCTCTTACTGATGACCATGCATTCTGTCTTCTTGTAGTTTATGCTTAGTCCCTTCTTCTCACTCTCCATTGCAATCTTCTGTAGTTTCTTTAATGTGTCTGCTATCAGTACTGTTATCTGCGTATCTTATGTTGTTGAGATTGTGGCTGCCAATGCTAAATCCTGGTAGGGTTTCCAACTCTCTTGGCATTGCCTTGTTTTACAGGTTGAACAGGTCTGGTGAGAGGACACATCCTTGCCTTATGCCCCTTTCTATTTTCGTATATTCACTGAACTCGTTCCCTATACGCATGCATGATGTTTGCTGCCCCTATAGATTCTTGATATTCTGATATCTTTCCTGAAAAATTCTTCCCTATCTTTTATGTGTAGACAAGTTAATTTAAA
>OZ010573.1:17244870-17259870 GCA_963932145.1 Acanthosepion lycidas
ACATACGGAACAAGAGTGAAGATTGTGGGATGAAATGACTGTTAGATTAGCTGACCTTTTAGATCTTGCTCTCGCTGCTTGAAGACAATTCAGACAAGCTGATTGAAAACTGCTGAGTCCACTAAAACACATTGATCTCCATTCTGCCTGCTCCAAGGCTAAATACTCCAGAGCGTTATTAGGTATATTGATAGCTGACAAGTTTCTCTTCAGCTTGTCTCTGTAACTTATATATATATATATGTATATATATATATATATATATATACATACACACACACACACATGGAGTTGACACACAAGAGGGAATTCTGATGAAACCAAACATAACATTTTGATGACAAGGCAGACTAAGACACTTAGATGAGACCAAGAAGTAGTTTTATTAGCTAAGAAGAATTCCCAGCATGCATCTGTATGTTTCATCTATAAATTGGGGAGGGGAAAGTATTTTACAGTCATTCCTACTTGGATTGGAACCGACAATTAATATTAAATGTAAAAGGGGAAAACTTATCTGCCCTCAAATATGACAGAAGTGTATGGAAAATTACTACATATATATCTTACATACCCAAAATTCATCCATCACCCCAATCTAATGGATGAGCACACTCATTTTTTCTCTCTTCTTCCCTGCCTTTCTATGGGGTCAATAAACACAAAAAAGATACATATAAAGATTTTCAATTGATTTTCACATATTTTTTAACATACATTTTCAACTTTTGATATTTCAAAACTTTTTTATTATCATTTCCAATACTACATTTTTTTATACTTACTTTTTTAGATTTTTTCATACTTCAAAACATTTTATTATTATTTTTGTTGAAATATTTTTTAAACTTCAAAACATTTCTTTTATTAAATATATATATATATATATATATATATATATATATATATATATATATATATATATATATATATATTATATTAAATATATATATATATATATATATATTTATATTTATATATGCATATATATATATATATATATATATATATATATTTATATTTATATATAAGTGGGTAGCATAAATGGAGGTGAATGAAATAACTGAGGAAATAATAAAAAATACCAGCAAAAAATTTCAGTATTGTGCTCCATTTAGAGCACTAAAAAAATTATTCATTTTTACTCTGCTGATATGTTTAGTAAATGTATTGGAAACATTTCCATTTGATGAGATATGGTCCAATTTTAAAGTTTAAATATTTAGCTAACTATTATATTAATGGCTGGTCTCTCATTTCCATTTGATGAAATATGGTACAATTTTAAAGCTTAGATATTTAGCTTAACTATTATATTAATGGCTGGCCTCTCATTTCCAAGTATGCTCATTTGCTAGCATGGCTAATAATCCCTGTTACAGATGTCTGTCCAGGCACATTTGTGTTTCTTCCACAACCATAGAGCCAACCTGTGGTTTATACTGCAACTATGCTGAGCAGACTAATTATACTTTCTGGAAGAGAGTGCCTTATCTAATCAACAGTTTGAACAATTCCAGTATGTTCAGCCATGATGACTTGTGACTTTGTACTAGCACAACCATAGATGGCTTCCAAGCAGTTCTGTCTAACCAATTTCACATACAAGTCTTAGATCAACCCGTGGCATGTTTTTTATATACTTCCCAAAATTGTAACTTGCTAGGATCATTTATCCCAGCTGAAGTCACCTCCTTGTCAAATTAACTATTGTGAGACTTGAACCCGGGTCTCATGATCAGAATTCTAAGGCTCTAACAACTTGGCCATGCATATATATATTCAGCTTAATAGAATTATTAAAACACTGTCATAAGGGGATCTGTTAAAAAAATTGCTCTCTTTACTGTCCCTAGAATTCTAATATTTATTTTTTGTCTTTAACAAAAATTAAAGCCTAACCAGCCACCTTAAATTATAAAAAAATAATGTTAAGAGCAACTTATGATGATCAAGATCATTATTAGACTAAGCCATCATTCTTCTAAAACAATATCTATGAAGCACGCATCAGGTAATAAACTTAATGATTTGTGAGGAAACATTAGAAACTCTAAAGTCTTAGATACGACAATCACTGATGATTAAATGCAATTAAGCATAATTAAGGATTTTTGCTAATGAGAGAGCAATTAAAAATAATCAGGTGTAATTATGCAAGCACGTATTCTTTTAACAAGCGACGATTTACCTCGGTATCTTTTACCTCCTTGTTTCTATTTTGTCTCTTTTCAACAATCCAAATTTTGTTTTACTTTTTTAGTCCTTTATGCCCCCCCCCCTTTCCAGACCAACATAATTATTATTGTTACTATTTTCTTTATTGTTCCTTTTAAATTTGAAGCAGGAACGTTATCACACTAATAAAGATAATGTTATCTATGTATTTTTTAAAAAAATACAGAAAGCACAAACGTTTTTGTTATAATGTGGATTTGTTTTAGTGTATATATTTGTGAACAGGTATCCATGGAGAACAAATATTCACCTGTACATGCACATACACTGGCAAAAACAGACAGTGTATGTGCATGTATATGGATGTATCAGTCTCCATGGATACCTGTTTGTGAATATATCCACTAAAACAAAACCACATTATAACCAAAAACGTTTGCAGTTTCTCTCTTTTTTTAAAATATACATTTCTCTCTTGTTGGAACAAATATAACCTTTTCCCTATATATATATATATATATATTTAAATCTGTGGGTAAGTAATCCAAGTAGATCCTAATAATATAAAATATTAAAACTGATCCACAAAAAAGAGCTCAATATATTTATTATAGAACATATAAATGAATTACATAAAAATGAAACTCTATTACTCCATTCAGATGGCCATTTCATCACCTGGGATATCCTGGGGTGAAATGGCCATCTGAATGGGGTAACTGAGTTTCATTTTTATGTAATTCATATATATATATATATATATATATATATATATATATATATATATATATATATTTAAGAAAAAGCTAAAATGTCAACCAACCTCATAGTCTGGGTTTCGACCACGAGGTATCCTCAAGCAAACAGAAGGAGGTACAAGCCAAAGAAAAATACTCCAATATGCCAGAACAGAGAGAGTAAAAGTATGAGGATGTTGGGGAGGCAAGAGAAGGAAGAAAAGAAAAAATTGTAAGTGATGAAAAGAGAGTGTGTATATGTGGTGGTGGTGGTGGTGGGGGTAAATCATTTTATTTTGCTCATCCGGGTTCATAGGTAGCGAAAACGTATTTACTTAAATGCCTGAACCCTGACATAATCTTAGTTCTCTCATTTAGTAAGACACCTTTATCAGGATATATGATTTCTCTTCCTGACACAGCCGGCAAGGCAACAACTATTGCAAATTCCACTGGACCCTGCCTTCCTCATTATGCCCCACCTTACACAAGGACCTTTGCCACACATCCTCTTCACTTTCAGACACACACACACACTTATATATATATATGAAAGAAAATCACCATATTGATACATATTTTTGAACCCAATCTAAGCTTTCGGCTTACATAAGGCATTATCAAAGATGACAATTACTGTACAATATATTAAGCAATATTGTGATTTTCTTTCTTCATTTAATGATAATGTTATTAAGCTTATCAGACGTTATGAAAAGAATTTACATAAAATAAATAGACAACACTTGTCTATATTATTTAATGAAACATATATGAATGAAAAAATGCTGCCTAAATACACACAATATATATATATATATATATATATATATACACTGTTAATAAATCCATTGGTATATTATCCAAGTTGATCCTAATAATATTAAATATTAAAACTGATCCACAAAAAGATCTCTATGTATTTATTATAACAGAGCATATATGAAATAAAAAATTACCTGATATGGGTGTAGATCTATTTTTAAGTTAAATTTTAAATCACTAATTCCAACATGAACACAGTCCATCTACTGGGGTTGAATAAGACTGACATACTTCGCATTGGCTGAAATAGATCTATACCCATATGAGGTAATTTGGGATTTTGTTGTGTAATATATATATATATATATATATATATATATATATATTATATTATATTTTGAATGGCATCCCTGAGTCTCAAGAGACCATGGATCTTTGCCCAAAGAATTATGCCCTTTGCATGATGCATGCCTTGCCATCTCCCCCTTCCATGTTATTGGTGATATCCGAGGGAATGGCAGAGACCAATACAGCTTGGTACCAATATTGTTGCTGGAGTTGCCAGAAGAAAAATGAACATGACTAGACTGTCATAGGGACTGAAGCTCCAGATTTTAATTTAGAGGATATATATATAGGATTAATACAAATAAAATTTGTTACTTAGCTGATAGATATCAATCTTGACAGCCTAAGAGACGAAATCTATGGCAAAAAGTGTCAGCAAATATTCTTGTTGCTATGTCCCAAGATCCTTGCTGTTGCATAATATGAGGACTTGTATGCAGGTCACTAGCAGACTGAAGTGTTACATACAATGCAGACATAAAAACAGAGACTTGGTGTACTATGTACACAAGGTCTCCGCAGGCTTTGAATTTAGAGTTCTTCTACACTAGTGCCTATCCAAGGCTATAGAACCCAGTCTGTCCTGCTATTTACTCATAGCTGAGGGGTGAAGAAGAAGATTTATACCTTCCTCAAAGGTATTAGCATATAAGTGAATGTAATGAATTCAACTGGAATTAGTGTTTGGCATTAAATAACCCATTGAGGTGTTGATATGCTTCTAAACAAAAACATAGCTCTCCACAATTTCCTGTCTTTTGTAACACTTAATAAATTTTGACTGTTTTTTTATCTCTTCTAAACGTTGTTCCACCATCCATTTATTCAAGCTCGCTAGATAGGTTCTATTACTTTGATTTCGATCTGTCCTGTGTGTATCAAATTTTCCAAGCTGTCTTTCCTCATGATGTACCCTAGGAATTTTAAGTCTCTTTTTGATGTTAAATATAATTGGCCTTTTTATTTCCATTTTCTTTACTGAGCACTCCACTGTTGTTACCTTGTGCCAGTCTAAGTAAAGCCTAGTAAATGTCTTTCCTACTTTTGCTCTCTTTAACTTCAAGCAGCCTGTTAAAATTATCTGAATTCTTCTTTCATAATCTAAAAACTCAAAGTAAAATCTAGATTAAAATGGTTGTTGATGAGTTATCAAACATAACAACACCCATTATTGTCTACCTTCCTTTTATGACCAGAAAAAAAGAGGAATCCATGATTTTCTTTTAGCTTATCTCCTCCCAACTAGAAGTTTAATATTCAAGTCAGCATCATTACGTGCCTATTCAATTCTAACATCTGGAAGATGTTCTTCTGGAATGTCTTTGACATGTAAGCGCTACCATTATGTGTCATAAGTTGGGCTAGAATTTGAATTTGCAGCTGCAAAATTTATTCTTTGATTCCTTATTATTTTGGAGACTGTGAATTTGTAAGGCTTCTGGATGAGAGAAAAAAAAAGAGAAAAGGAAAGAAAGCAAAGGAAGAAAAAAAAATGATATAGACAAAAAGTAAAGAAAAAAAGAAAGCGATACAGACAGAAAGTAAAGAAGAAAGATATAGACAAAAAGAAAAAAGAGATATAGACAAAAAGAAAAAAGAGATATAGACAAAAAGAAAAAAGAGATATAGACAAAAAGAAAAAAGAGATATAGACAAAAAGAAAAAAGAGATATAGACAAAAAGAAACAAAAAAGAGATAGACAAAAAGTAAAGAAAGAAAAAAGAGATATAGACAAAAAGTGAAAAAGAAAGAGATATAGACAAAAAGTGAAAAAGAAAGAGATATAGACAAGTAAAAAAAAAGAAAGAAAGATATATACAAAAAGGAACAATAAAGATAGAGACAAAAAGTAAAAAAAAAATATATACAAAAAGAAAGAAAAAAATGAAGATTCAGACTCAAGGTAAAGAAAGAAAAAAGAAAAATATATTAAAAAAAAAGTAAAGAAAGAAAAAAAGAGACAAAAACAAAGAAAGAAAAAGAGATATAAACAAATGTAAAGAAAGAGGCAAGAAGCAAAAAAGAATGTGATATAGAAAGAATGCAAGAAAATAGGCAATAGAAAAACAACAGGAAGAAAGAAAGAAAAAAGGAGAAAAAATAAAGAAAACATTCCAGCAAAAAAGAAAACAAAGAATCAAAAGTAAATAAAGAAAAAAATGGAAGCAGTAAGAAAAAGGAAGAAAGAAAGAAAAGAAGTCAAAAAAGAAAGAAAGAAAAGAAGTCAAAAAAAAAAGAAAAGAAGTCAAAAAAGAAAGAAAAGAAGTCAAAAAAGAAAGAAAGAAAAGAAGTCAAAAAAGAAAGAAAAGAAGTCAAAAAAGAAAGAAAGAAAAGAAGTCAAAAAAGAAAGAAAAGAAGTCAAAAAAGAAAGAAAAGAAGTCAAAAAAGAAAGAAAGAAAAGAAGTCAAAAAAGAAAGAAAGAAAAGAAGTCAAAAAAGAAAGAAAAGAAGTCAAAAAAGAAAGAAAGAAAAGAAGTCAAAAAAGAAAGAAAGAAAAGAAGTCAAAAAAAAAAGAAAGAAAAGAAGTCAAAAAAGAAAGAAAGAAAAGAAGTCAAAAAAGAAAGAAAGAAAAGAAGTCAAAAAAGAAAGAAAAGAAGTCAAAAAAGAAAGAAAGAAAAGAAGTCAAAAAAGAAAGAAAGAAAAGAAGTCAAAAAAGAAAGAAAAGAAGTCAAAAAAGAAAGAAAGAAAAGAAGTCAAAAAAGAAAGAAAAGAAGTCAAAAAAGAAAGAAAGAAAAGAAGTCAAAAAAGAAAGAAAGAAAAGAAGTCAAAAAAGAAAGAAAAGAAGTCAAAAAAGAAAGAAAGAAAAGAAGTCAAAAAAGAAAGAAAGAAAAGAAGTCAAAAAAGAAAGAAAAGAAGTCAAAAAAGAAAGAAAGAAAAGAAGTCAAAAAAGAAAGAAAGAAAAGAAGTCAAAAAAAAAAGAAAAGAACTCAAAAAAGAAAGAAAGAAAAGAAGTCAAAAAAGAAAGAAAGAAAAATGATGGAAGTAAGGGAAATATTATGACTAAGGGCCAGTAAATATTTGTCTATTTTCCAAGGGGGGGGATATTGCACAGGTTCTAATGTGTGATTCATTTATTTCTTTAATATAATTCTAAAACAGGACCAAAAAATAAGAGACATTTTCCTCCTGACATTATTTCTTCAATTTGTTTTACTTTGCATCTTTATTTTCTTTATTTTCTCTGCTAGGATAAATGAAGCTTAGGAAATTCAACCCCAATCTTAAAAGTTGGGGAAAAGAAATAGAGTCACAAATGATGTCATATTTGACCATCTTCCCCCCCACCCCGACCCTATATGTATACAAATTCACCCTCTTTTGGTCATCAATATTTTATTCATATTTAACATTTAATAAAAATATAAGAATTGATATTTACTTGATTTATGATAAATAGTTAAAAACTGAATCGACACAATCACTTTTTAATGGCTCTCTTACAAACAAAGGAATTGTAAAAAATTTCAAATACTATTAGTAAATGGTTGAATTAATTACTGAACTTGACTGGAATTCAAACTTGGCTCACCGATTCTTCAATCCAAGTTGCTATCCATTACTCAACTGTATAGCAATTGTATCATAAGATTGGGCATATGCAACTCAAACCAGAGTGAATATTCTTGAACCATGTGGTATATACTGATCAATAAACAAAAATAAGCAACTTCAAAAGTTTTGATTTGCTCAAGTTTTTGATTTGTTATATAACACTGGATGCAGACATGTTTTTCTGCTGTGTCATAAAAATCAAGAAGCTTCAATGTTTTTGTTAATACTGAAGAAAACTGCCACCTTTTAAACTTCAAATAGTACATGAAAAGATTTGGCAGCCATTTTGTTTTGGCAGAAACACAGTAGTTAAAAACATTTTTTGCATATCAGGGAGAAGAGAAAATTTGAATATCAACATTAGGTGAAGAGGTAACATTGATCAAGATCATCACATAATCTGCCCAACCCCACCACACTTTTCTAGATTCTGAGAGCATACAAATGCAGTTCTTGACTGTCAATATCAAAAAATTAAGTAAAAAATATGTCTCTTTTTACACTATTTACATTGTTCGGACTGTTGTTCTCATCTTCATTGTCATGTTCAGGTTGTTTCGGCAGTTGTATGCTCCAACCTTCTTCAGGATCTGTCGCTATTTCTGAGATGAGATATTGTAATTATTTACATTGTTTGGACTGTTGTTTTCCTCTTTATTGTCATATTCACAACATTTTTAGTGTTGTATGCTGCAGTCTTCTTCAGATGGAATGTCAAACCATCTGACATTCCTACAGTTTTCTTTTCTATACCACATGAAGAAAGCTGTAGTGTACAACATCTGAAACATCATGAATACGACAATAAAGATGAGTACAACAGTCCGAACAATGTAAATAATGTAAATAGTTAGAATACCTCATCTCAGAAATAGCAACAGATCCTGAAGAAGGCCAGAGCATACAAGAGCTGAAACAACATGAATATAATAAAGATGAGAACAACAGTCCGAACAATGTAAATAATGTAAATAGTTAGAATACCTCATCTCAGAAATAGCAACAGATCCTGAAGAAGGCCAGAGCATACAAGAGCTGAAACAACATGAATATAATAAAGATGAGAACAACAGTCCGAACAATGTAAATAATGTAAATAGTTAGAATACCTCATCTCAGAAATAGCAACAGATCCTGAAGAAGGCCAGAGCATACAAGAGCTGAAACAACATGAATATAATAAAGATGAGAACAACAGTCCGAACAATGTAAATAATGTAAATAGTTAGAATACCTCATCTCAGAAATAGCAACAGATCCTGAAGAAGGCCAGAGCATACAAGAGCTGAAACAACATGAATATAATAAAGATGAGAACAACAGTCCGAACAATGTAAATAATGTAAATAGTTAGAATACCTCATCTCAGAAATAGCAACAGATCCTGAAGAAGGCCAGAGCATACAAGAGCTGAAACAACATGAATATAATAAAGATGAGAACAACAGTCCGAACAATGTAAATAATGTAAATAGTTAGAATACCTCATCTCAGAAATAGCAACAGATCCTGAAGAAGGCCAGAGCATACAAGAGCTGAAACAACATGAATATAATAAAGATGAGAACAACAGTCCGAACAATGTAAATAATGTAAATAGTTAGAATACCTCATCTCAGAAATAGCAACAGATCCTGAAGAAGGCCAGAGCATACAAGAGCTGAAACAACATGAATATAATAAAGATGAGAACAACAGTCCGAACAATGTAAATAATGTAAATAGTTAGAATACCTCATCTCAGAAATAGCAACAGATCCTGAAGAAGGCCAGAGCATACAAGAGCTGAAACAACATGAATATAATAAAGATGAGAACAACAGTCCGAACAATGTAAATAATGTAAATAGTTAGAATACCTCATCTCAGAAATAGCAACAGATCCTGAAGAAGGCCAGAGCATACAAGAGCTGAAACAACATGAATATAATAAAGATGAGAACAACAGTCCGAACAATGTAAATAATGTAAATAGTTAGAATACCTCATCTCAGAAATAGCAACAGATCCTGAAGAAGGCCAGAGCATACAAGAGCTGAAACAACATGAATATAATAAAGATGAGAACAACAGTCCGAACAATGTAAATAATGTAAATAATTACAATATCTCATCTCAGAAATAGCAACAGATACTGAAGAAGGCCAGAGCGTACAAGAGCTGAAACAACATGAATATAATAAAGATGAGAACAACAGTCCGAACAATGTAAATAATGTAAATAGTTAGAATACCTCATCTCAGAAATAGCAACAGATCCTGAAGAAGGCCAGAGCATACAAGAGCTGAAACAACATGAATATAATAAAGATGAGAACAACAGTCCGAACAATGTAAATAATGTAAATAATTACAATATCTCATCTCAGAAATAGCAACAGATCCTGAAGAAGGCCAGAGCGTACAAGAGCTGAAACAACATGAATATAATAAAGATGAGAACAACAGTCCGAACAATGTAAATAATGTAAATAGTTAGAATACCTCATCTCAGAAATAGCAACAGATCCTGAAGAAGGCCAGAGCATACAAGAGCTGAAACAACATGAATATAATAAAGATGAGAACAACAGTCCGAACAATGTAAATAATGTAAATAGTTAGAATACCTCATCTCAGAAATAGCAACAGATCCTGAAGAAGGCCAGAGCATACAAGAGCTGAAACAACATGAATATAATAAAGATGAGAACAACAGTCCGAACAATGTAAATAATGTAAATAATTACAATATCTCATCTCAGAAATAGCAACAGATCCTGAAGAAGGCCAGAGCGTACAAGAGCTGAAACAACATGAATATAATAAAGATGAGAACAACAGTCCGAGCAATGTAAATAATGTAAATGGTTAGTATACCACATCTAAGAAATATAGCTCAATTAAAAATTTCAGAAAAAATAACTGAAGCAAAACTGTATTCAATCATGTCTGTTACGTTATATGTACTCACTAGCTACCATTATTGTAACATCTTGGGTCAAGCAAGTGGCTATAAGTGCCCATATCACCAGCCATCTGATGGCTGTGTACAATAGCACATAAAAAACTAGCACTAGGGATAGTGACTGAAGCTGAGATGCCAGGTCAGTAACAATAACATTGCAGATTCTTAATATTTTATCAAGAATCTCTAAATACATAGCTGAAGCACCAGACAAGATGTGGCAGCAATATTCAATGCGTGGATGAATGGTGGACTTATAAATATGTAAGATAGATGAAGTTGGCAGAAATAGGCTCTCTCAGAGTGCTTTCAAATTAGTTTTGTTTTACCTTCTTTCTTTTTTTATTGGTCACATGTTTCCCTGTCATCATTTCCGGGGGGGGGGGGGTTTAATGTTAGTTTTTTTTTTTTTTTAATTTAGTTGGCGGATGAGGGAGTATTTATATAACATCATATTTAAAAAAAAAAAAAAAAAAAAAAAAAACTGGTAGAAAGTAAACTAGATAAAGACAAATTGTTAGCAAAATAAATAAAAGCCCGCACAAAACCTACATATGAAAATAATAAAAAAATGTCGCGACTAATAAAACTAACTGATCCCAACTGTGAGACAAAATAGGGAGAAAGAACAGATGCTGGGGAGAGGAATTGCTTTCTTTGTCATGGAGATTGGGGGAGGTGATAGGCAATTTAACATGTAGAAAACGAAAAGAAAGAAGAATATGTAATAAATTCTGGTAGTATAATACAAATAAAAAAAAAAAAAGGAATATAACTGAAGACAATAAAATAGTTAATAATTACATAACTATAGATTTTTCTTATGGGCACATGGCCGAGTGGTTAGAATATTTGCTTTCTGACCAGGAGACACGGATTCAAATCTAACCAGTGTCAGTCTGTCAGGAAGTTTACCTCTTGATGTTATCAGTCTGGAGAAGGAGTTTCCAGTGTGTGGCTCCTTTGGAAAGTGCCTGGAAACCATACAATCGATTAAACCAAGCCTTGTGAGCAAAATTATGTAGACAGAACCCTTGAGAGCTGTTGGTGGTTGTGCTAACATGATGACACAAGTCAACGTGACTGAGCGTTAGAGCGTGTTGCCCTTGTTCAGACTGGGTTCTGTAGGTGTTGAAAAAATACAAATGTACACTATTTACATTATTCGGACTATTGTCCTCATTTTTGTTGCCATATTTATTACAACGTTTCGGCAGTTGTACACTCGGGCCTTCTTCAGGTGGTTGAAATGTTCAACTGAACTCTTTATTTTGCTCACTGAGGTAGACTGTTCTAATACTAGGTGCCATGATTTAATGAATGTCAGTTATCTCCTGTTAATACCCCTCTCCAACTTCTCCACTGCCTTAACCGGGTATTGAACTCACACTCTTTGCGTCCTGTCACAGGATCTAACTAATGCTTATATTCACTGTGCTACATGTCCTTGTAACAGGACCCAAATAGTATATATATATATATATATATATATATATATATATATATATATATATATATATATATATATATATATATATATATATATATATATATATATATATATATATAGTAAAAAGAAAGGACAGTAAGATATATAATCTGGTGTTCTTATTGATATTTTTACTAAAAAGTGCTCAATGTAAATTTACAGAGCATAAATATTATAAATTAACTGATTTAAAATATGGTTCGTTCGCTACACAGGAATTACCATGTTTCAAAAACCAAAGCTAAAAGCTTCAAATTTTATTATATAATTAAGTTAAAAGCATTAGTTCTGTTTCATCTTCCAGTGAATTTTGAAATAGAGTTGTTGAAAAAAGAATGGAATCAATTATCAAACCTATACTTTGAGTTACTTTTGCAATGAATGCCAAATATTTGTGCTGCCGTAATCAAGGCCAAAAGAGGATATTTTGACGAGAGCAAAATTTAATCCTAAAATTCTTTTTCTTTTTATCATAAAATTTCTAAGAAAAATCATGCCTCACTTTTTTTTTAACCATGTATAATAATTTTATCTTATTTAAAGTAAAAAACAACTACTTTTTGGGCCAATTTAAAAAATTATTAGAAGTTTCCTCAAACTTTTGAACTCTAGTGTCATATATATACATAAAAATATATATATATTTTAAATAAAACAGACCACTTTAAGGTTCCAAGTAATAAATTATTTCACCACAGCCCTTTTAAAAGGACTGCGGATCATCAGACTTTACTTCCAAACAAAAAATGAATCTTTTTTTGTTTGGAAGTAAAATCTGATGATCCGCAGTCCTTTTAAAAGGGCTGTGGTGCAATAATTTATTAGATGGAACCTTAAAGTGGTCTGTTTTTATTTAAATTATTTGCTCTGGATTTACATTGAGCTCTCTGGATTTTATCCTACTTCGGTTTACCCATACAGATTACCTAGTTTTTCATAAAATTATATATATATATATATATATATATATATATATTACATATAAAGAAATAATCATACGTAGAATCAATCAGCAATATTAATGCGATTAATGGCATAAATATTGCTGATTGTTTTTATGTATGATTATTTCTTTATATATAAAATATATGCTGCCTAATTTAATATGTTTATATATATATATATATATATATATATATATGTGTCTTTTTTATAAATACTTTCATGGTATTTATCAGAAGTTTTCACAAACTTTTGAACACTACTGTCATATATATATATATATATTTTTACAAATACATTCATGCGTCCCTATGAGGCTGGCATCCCACTCTAACCATTTCAATGTTGAAAGTGTTAAATGTAGCCATCTCTTCTACTCCAATAGCTTCATATCTCTCACCTCTCGCCTGTGGAACTCCCTTCCCTTTTCCTGTTTTCCTGATAGCTATAATCTCCAACTATTCAAATGTAATGTCAATCGTCCAGTTGCGTTGATCTATCCACTGTCCTTCTCCTCATCCTTTCTTCTATCACTCCTATCTGCTCTCACTCCAAATCCTCTATAACCCTTTGTGTGCTAGTGGCTTCCAGCCTTGCTTGGGGTGAAATGCTTAAAAAAAATAAATAAATATATATATATATATCAAAAGAAAGAGAAAGAACAGATGGATTAAGAATCCACAGTTCTTAGCATTTACTTTTTAAAAAAGTGCTCAGTGCAACATAGAGCAAAATATAATATAATATTTTATATATATATATATATATATATATATAAAAGTGAACATAGAAGTCAACATTTAGAGGCAACAGTCTGTTTTCATGCTAGATGCAATCGTCAGGCCACCTAAGTGTTGACTTCTATGTTCACTTTTATATTTACACACACTATCTCTGATACTGAGCACTTTATCCCATAAATATACCACATCTTGAGACTATATTTCTTCATATATTTCTTCATATATATATATGTAATGGACATAATAACCACACCCACATATATATATATATATATGTATATAATAGACATTATATATATATACATATACATTATATATATATATATATATATATATATATATATATATATATATATATATCATATTTTTATTATAATAAATTACAATAAAAACATTTTACATCACTACACAAGAACTTTCATGTTTCGTAAGTATAATTGTTCCTCTTTGGGTGATGGTAGATAACATATGATGAAAAATATTTTAACATATTTTTATCATATGTTATCTACCATATATTAACATATACCTCTTTTCAAATTCCAGGAATCATTTGGGCTTTTAGCTTTGTTTTTATTTTCTCTTGTAATCCTCCTGAAAATATTCCAAAATGTTTACATTGGCACTGCAGAGCAATTAAAAACAAAACTTGTTTTTCTAGAACCAATCCAAACTAAGTTTTGCTTTCTATGAAGACAACATCCAAAAGCCACAAATGGTTTTGTTCATATGGCCTGGATGCAGAATGCAATGGCTTTGAGACAACAGAAATAAAGAAAAATACATGTAAACTTACTTTTACACACAGATATGCAGACACATATATAATTATATATCAGCTGTTTTTTCAGCATACCTCATGACTCAGGCATTCCCCTAGGTCTGGTCAATGACATGTTGATAGAGGGTTTGAATTAAAAATTGTCCTTCCAAGGCTAGACAGCCCAGTCTGCCCTACTATTTTGTCCATTATATATATGTGAAAAGTGTGTGTATATAAATATAAATATAAATATATATATATATATATATATATATATATATATATATAATTATTAATATATTATATGCATGGTACTTATTAGCAAGCACTCAATATCAGAGATAGAGCTAACATATTTGGTTGGATATATATATATATATATATATATATATATATATATATATATATATATCATCATCCACAAACAGACTGATTTGCTGTATCACTGCTCATCAGTGTAGCTAGACATCTGACCACTTCAAGCCGGGATTGAAACCTGATTGATTTGTCATCATTTGAAGATTCTAATCCCTAGG
>OZ010573.1:17262370-17304388 GCA_963932145.1 Acanthosepion lycidas
TCATGGTTGACCTGGGAACACCTGCATTTAAGAGGTGATACCACACTCCTCAAAATCTCCTGATCAGAGGCCTTCCTGTTGGATGTAGTTTATCGTTTTACCCAGCATGCAGATGCTGTGTATTGTCGTACACAAGACAGCCTTATTAAAAACAATCCCAAGTTTTATTATGTAAACTGAATGCAACAAAGTTTTATTCATAAATAATCCTAAACAATTTAGGCTATAGAAACATTGTTGATTAATTTCACCACAGACACAATGTCGCAAACCTATCACTACTCTATAGCTATTTTGATGGCAAATGTTCAGAGGAGCTTCATTCTTTAGTTCCAGCAGTTCAGGCTTTTAAAGTTAGGACCCACCATATCATGTTCACAGAGTCAAATCATTCGTATTCCTTTTATATTCCACTGATAAGAAGGAAGTTCCACCCAGATGACTTCTTCCTGAGAACTGTTATTTTGTGGAAAAAACTCCTGAGTGGATGCTTCCCTCATCACAATAACCTCATCAAGTCTTCGGCCAAGTTTATTTTGTTTCCTCCTCTTACATCCATGCAACAACCAGGAACTGTAACTAAGGTCTGCTTAACATAGTTGCCGAGCATGTGCCTGTAAAAGGAATTGGCTAGCAGACAGGCAAATTTGGAAATGTGTAGCCAACCAGTTTGTGTGTATGTGTGTGTGTGTGTATATATATATATATATATATATATATATATATATATATATATATATATATATATATATCATAAATAAGAGAAAGAACATATGGAGTAAGAATCCACAAATATAATGGTTCTATAATCTATTATAATAAAAATATTATAATAATATATACACACACATATATAATAATAGCTAGCCACTTGTATTCGAGGATACTGTCTACTAGGGTGGCTAGCCAGTCCTTATTGCAGACTCTCACTCAGGTACATTTGTGTTTGCTCAACACCCACAGACCCAACCTGTAGTTTATACTGCAACTATGCTGAGCAGACCTTAGTTACAGTTTCTTGGAGAGAGCATTTTATCTAACGTGATCAACAATTTGTACAAGGCCAGCACACTCATGCCCTCAGCCACAATGACTTGTGGCTTTGTGCAAGCACAACTAACAATGGCCAACAAGAGTTTCCTCTACCCAATTTTATTCACAAGGCTTGGGTCAACCTGTTGTATGTTTTCAGGCATTTTCCAAAAGTGCTGCACGCTGGTTTCAGCCTCAATCCAGTCTGATAACATCAGGAAGTTGCCTTCCTGACAAATCAACCATGGTGAGATTTGAAACCGGAATCTCATGGTCAGAAAACAAAAATTCTAATCACTATATATAATCATATAAATACATACATACATGCATATATACAAAGGGTACCCAATTCACATCATAAACATGAGCGAATGTTTAATCATCACAATTTATTTGAAATCTCTGTTAGTTGGACTGAGAACTTTTCAGTACCTTCCGATTTATCAGAATAACAAAAAAAGCTCATTAATAAACTTTTGACACAATTAAGTGTTAATTAAGAAATAATATTTTAGCCTCTCCCTACAAAAAATGTGCATATGTGGTTGCGGGATTGTATGACAAATAAGCAGCTGTGTTTGAACTAAAGATGCCAGCGTTGCAGTTTGAAAAACAACAAACATCTTGATCGTGCCCACTTGCACTTGTGGATTTACTTAGGCTCAGTAATGAAAGGAAACAAATTTTGAAAGAGGACAACATCAATAATCTGTAAAATAAGTAAGAAAATACAAAGGAAACAATAGTTGTGTGGTTTAGGCTGTTTATAAATAAATTATTCAAATGTCTGACTTGTAAACCCCCAAAATGTCTCTACATATGAAATTCATAATTATTAGGTTACAATTTATACTAATTACTATCATCATGGCTATAAAAGACTTTTAAGTAGGTACTAATAAAAAAGAATAAGAAAGAATAAAAAATAAAAAGCAATACATAAGGTTAAAAAATGAATTTTTAAAAATGAAAAATCTTTCTGTAAGCTTTTATTTTAGGTTCAATTTCAAGCTAATAGATTTAATTTAAAATATCCAATAAGCAAGATTTAATATTTCAAATAAGCAAAATTTAATTTTTTGATAAGTAAAATACTTTACTGCATTTCAAGTGGAATTTAAATTGATTGGAATGAGTTTTTCTGATAAGTAAAATTAAAAAAAAAGTATTTGGAAAATGAATAACATTCAGTTTTCCTTTGATTTTGATACATACTTGAAATATGGTTGAAAACATTCACTCAGATTTAAAGTTTTTAAAGTATAAAGACTTTCTTCTGTACGCAAACAAGAGAAGTACTTATAAAAAAAATTAATGTAAGTAGTCATTGCCTAGTGTTTTTAATCAAATCAGTCTGTCTCTGTAGTCAATAAATATAAAGTTCGTAATACATGTTACTATAGTCTCTCTCAGTAGTCACTAAACTTTATAGTAATAATAATGATAATATATATAAGCTTGTGATTAAAAAAAATGTATCAATTGGACATCTACTATATCAAACACTAGAGCTGTATTGAGAGTTGTTCTCCAAAACATACAATTCAAAGTGTTTATGGTTAATATGAGGTTCCAGTTCTGTGTCACAAACAAGTTACAAACTGATATACCATTTCTTGACCAGAGTAGATTTTTTTAAGCATTTCACCCCAAGCAAAGTGGGAGTGCCACTAGCACGCAAAGGGTTACAGAGAGTGAAAGTAAGAGTAAAGATGGTTGCTTGAGGAAAGGATATAGAGAAGGATGGGGATCAGGATCAAGGTATCAGATGTCAATTGACATTACATTTGAATATTTGAATATAGCTATCAGGGAAACAAGTAGGAGGAAGGGAGTTCCACTGTCGGGAAGTGCGAGATAAGAATCTGTTGGAGTAGAAGAGACAGTTACATTTAACCGTTTCGATAGCGAATGTGTTGGGCCGAGATGCCAACCTAGTAGAACACTTAAATTCATGCAGTTTGGAAACCAGCGAAAGTAGCTCATTAGAGCAGTTGCCATGAAAATATTTGTAGAAAAGACAGAGGGAGGCCACAGCATGTCTGTGAGAGAGTGACTGTAGACGAGATGCCAGATCAGGACCTATCACATTGCATATCCGTCTGTGGATTTTGTTGAGGACTTTGAGATGCGCCAGACCATATATGGAAACAGTATTCAATGCAAGGATGAATGGTAGATTTATAGATTTGATGGATGGACTCAAACGAGAAAAATCTACGACACATTTATTTCAAAGATGAAAATAACAACTAAAATATCTTTTTGTAATCAGTATTAGCTTAACATTAATAAATGCGGACATAATGTGAGGGTTCGGTTTTGTGTAATAGCAAAGTTAAAACAGATTCCCCATTTCTACTCTATTCATATCACATGCTTCATTCAACATTACCATGCAGCCCTGTAACCCTCTTCCTTGAGTGACTCTCAAGCCTTGAATTTGGTGAAAATTAGTATCAAAATTTTGATACAAAAACTGCCCAAATGAGACAGTCAATCCCACTTAAGAACAGTCCTTTGGATAATGGACATTCTTCCTCTATGTGCCATATTCCATCAGGACATGGGTGATCATGGATCTCCACAATTTCTTATCCTTTGTAGCTCTTAGTAAGGTTTGTCTATTCATTATCTTTTCCCAATCCCTGTTCTCGCATCTGTTTACACAAGCTCATTACATAACTACTTCCTCTGTTCTTGCCATTAATATGTCCTGTGTGTGTCAGATTCACCAGACACTCCTTCCTTTATAAGTCCTAGAAATTTCAACTGTCTCTTAAATGAGTCTTTTCAACAGGATATTGACATCAATACTTTGGATAGACGTTGCCCAAAGAACAAAAAAATTTTCCACATAGTTTTTGAGGAGAGGAGATTATAAAAATTTCTCAGAAGGCCAAATTGTTCATGATGAAAGATAGAACAAAATAATCAGTGATAACTTGAACATATTTTGAAAATAAAAACAATTTTAAGTGAGTTTTATTTTGAGAAAGATTTTACACACTGGCAAGCCTTACAAGTAAGCAAATCATAGTACTATAGACTGGCCCAGAAACTCTCCAGATTTAAATCCAATCAAGAATCTGTGGTCAAGCTTCAAAGAACGACTTCATAGAATGGATATACGAAGTACTAATATGTTCACTGGGTCATGTAAATAATAACTGAATTATTCATTTTGTTTCAATTAATTTGCACAATTTGTAGTAATAATAATAATAATAATAATAATAATAATAATAATAATAATGATAAACATCGAATGACCAGTACAATATGCCCATCCCCACTCCCTTTACATAATTATGATAAATGACAATGCTAACTCAATCACTACTGTAGTCTCTGTCCTTTCCTCTCTTCCCAAATTATAAATTATATTATATCTGCTATAATGAAAGAGGAAGTAAAAAAGAAATAAAATAAAAAAACTCTTAATATATCTCTTAAAAATAAATGATTCCCTCCACCCATCACTCCAAGACAACGACAGAAAAAGAAAGACAGGATTAAACTCAAAGAGTTGTTGCTTGGAAGTGATTCCGGTGTTGTCTAAGAGAGTGATTATGAAAAAAGTTAGAGGAATTTGAGCAGTTCCTTCTCAACATTCAGAATTTGATACAACACAGATGGCCAGCATATGATAACTGGCTTATATTTCAATGAAAAAAAAAAAAAAATTTTTCTGAATATTTATTTAAACCGACTCCATCTTCCCTGTTAATGCCTGGTTTGTTAGCTAGCCAGAATAGAAGCCATGTGGACATTAGCTGGCGGTATAGAAATCAAGAAAACTTCTTAAAAAAAAAAAAAATTCTTCTCAAAGAAAAATAAAGAGAAATATTTAGACTGTTGTCGACCAGACAAACTTAGTGTTATCCTATGAATCATAATTTAATAATTACTGTATTTTGAGTGTTTTATAAAGTTTTGTTTGAAGGTTTTCATTTTTTTTTGTTTCTTTTTGTTATATCGGAAGAGGGTTGTATTTCTATTACTTATGGCGGGAACATTTTTTTGGTTTTATTCATCTTTTTAATTCTGTTGGCAATTGTAACCTACATGTAGAAAGTCTAGAAAACTTTCTATTTCCATAATTTTTCGGCACAGCCTGGGCGTCCTGGAGTCTGAAATCCTAAACTGAATTTCAGGAGCAAAGCCGAATTATCCCTGCAACTCATCTTTTTCACTCTGGGCTTTCTTTCTTCATCACTACTGTAGGATAAACAGACATAGTAAGACATATACACACACAGACACACACACATATATACTTAAATGTGTGAGTATATACATACACACAAACAACTATAACCATATATATATATATATATATATATATATATATATATATATATATACATAATACTAAATATACATTTCTTTTCTATTTTTCATGCACAGATTGAAAATTTTTATTATCACCAGCACTCAATGTGCAATATATCTTTCATTGAAAATGTCCGACAAGGAAGATTTAATTAATCTTTTATGGAATTTTTCCAGCAATCTAACATTAAAAGTGTTTTAAAGACAGAAGTCTTGCACTGGTCAACTGGCCGTGCATATCCTGTGACCACGATGAAATACACAAACTGCTCGAACTCCACACTGTAAAATTACTATGTAGAAGCCACACACAGAATTTCACCATCCAAAAACACATCCATAAATGTTGGATTGCTGGAAAAACTCAATAAAAGTTTAATTAAATCTTCCTTGTCAGCAGTTTTCAATGAAAGATGCATGAAAGAAAGGTTGCTGCCCAAATACACATCAATATATATATATATATATATATATATATATATATATATATATATATATATATATATATATGTGTGTGTGTGTGTGTGTGTGTGTAAAAATATATAGAAAATAGGAAAGAACTTGTTAGGTAAATAATCCAAAGTTCTTTAGTATTTTTGTTATTATTTAAAAAAAATAGTGCTCAATACAAAAGTAGAGCATAAATATAATTATTTATTTCAAAATATTCCATCACTACATAAGAGTTCTCATGTTTCAAAACAAGAGCTGACAACTTCAATATAATTATTTGAATTAAATTGAATTAAAGTGTGAAGCTCTGTTCCATCTTCAAGCAAAATTTTTTTTGGAATCAATGTTAAATACCTCCCTCCTACTGTCTATTGGCCTGTCTATCTACCTCAGAGCCCACACAGCTTTTTGTACAACCAGGCACCTGAATCAAACCACGTGTCCCACATCATGCTTAAACCGTGTTTTCTGCATTACAATGGATGTGAGTTTGATCCTCGGAAGCAAGAAACAAGCGGATTCTCTTCCTCTGTTGAACCAGTAAGTTATTTCTACAACAGTCTGCTGCTAAGAAAGTTGGTTCACTGTACCATACTAGACAATTTTTCACTCCTGAATCTATCTTACATATCTATAAGTTTATCATTCATTCATGCTTTGAATATTGTTGCAACATATGGTCTGATGCTCCTATTATATATTTAGGGATTCTTGATAAAATTCAAAAAAGAATCAGCAATATTATTGATCCTGACTTGATGTCTTGGCTTCAGTCACTTTTCCAACATTAAAATTGCTTCATTGTGTCTTTTCAATAAATACTTTCATAGTTCGAATGTGTTATTCGCTATAGTATCTAGACTTTATCAGTTTAAGCACAGTACTAGATTGGTAACAAGGTCTCATCAATTTATAATTGAATTGGCATAATGTAACTTTAAGTTCTATACTAAAAGTTTCTTTTCTCCCACTCGTGGAACACTTTTTTGGCTTCTTGCCAGTCAAGTTTGATCTTCAAAAATTTAAATGCATTGTCAATCTGATCTATTGTCTTCCAGATTACTCTTCTGTTATTGTCACTCCCCAATAATGTTTTTGTGTTCTAATTCTTTCACACCTAGTAACCTCTTCCAGCTTAGTGGGTTAACGACCTTGCATGGGGTGAATTTAATTAAGAATAAAAAAACCTGAAAGTTATAAGTCATAGGGACACATTTGATTAATACAATATCCCATATTTCTGAATAAATTATTATTTTATTATTTTACATCTTCAATGGGCTTGTTGACATCCTATAATCTTCATCAGTCTTTCAACCATTGATTTTAACATTTTGCTGTTTAAACTTTAACTTTACTTACAGTAATTTTTATTTCTTCTCAAAGATATTCATTGCTTAAAGATTGTTTGTCATTCTTACCTATGTCTATTAACGATGAAGCATACATTTTCTTATTGGATTGCTATTTAAAGAGGCTGATGTCCATTCCATTAATCTAGTTTCTTTAGCAAAGTGGTCAATGCTTTTTTCTTTAGAGGAATCAGACTGGACCAAAAATGAAGTACTGCCATAATATCTGGGATGGAGCTGTACAATCTTCACTCCCCGGCCTTAAAGTTAAAAATCTCTTACGTGGCCTCATGGGTGATAACTTATTTTCAATTCCTTTTGCACTGATGCAATGTCATAATCTTATTCCTATTCTTTTGCTGCCTCCACGGTAAATATATCAACAAGCTCCATGCTTTATTTTAACCAGCTCAGACCTTTACGACCAAAACCCACATTGGTTCATCCAGAGGTTTGAACTACCCTCATTCTTGATGTATTCCTTTGATAAGAAGGGTATCCTACTCCAAAAGCTTTTTCCCAAGAAATGCTCCTTTGTGGAACTCCCACATGGGTGCTTTCCCAAACAATGCAATCTTAACATCTTGAAATTGAGGGTCAGTCTTAATCTATTCATCATATTCTCATAACCTTCACTTCCTTGTTCATAATTAAAGGCAAATGAAAAATACAAATACAGTAGAATCCCTCATATCCGGAATCTCTCATATCCAGAATCCCTCATATCCAGAGTCCCTCATATCCAGAGTCCCTCATATCCGGAATCCCTCATATCTGGAATCCCTCATCTCCGGAATCCTGCATATCCAGACATGATTTTGATGTATATATTTGAACTATTTGGGTGATATGTAACCGATTTGAAATTTTTGTTTTTCAGGAAATTTACTTTGGATAATTGCTTATGCTTATTTCATCCTAATGGCTTGTATTGGTGCAAAAGATGATGGGAATAAGAGGAAAAGAACAACTTTGGAGTTATCGCTAAAAGTGGAAATTTTAAACAGACTAGACGCTGGTGAAAGTTCATTGTAACTAATGGCTGAGTTCAACATAGGAAAGTCAGCATTGTATGATATAAAATCTTCCAAAGAAACTATTCTCCAGCGTTCACAGTGTCACAATGAACAAGGAAATAAAAAACATGACTGTGATGAAAGAGTAAGACTACAGAGGTATATTGAGAATAACATGTATAGGAAAGAAAAGGATGCTTATACTTAGAATAAATTCCACCATAAAGGTTAGTGACTTAGCATAGAAATCTACATTTGCATTCTAACTCTAATAGTGGATGGAAAGTTTCATACTAAAATCTGAATTTGATAGTGAAAGATGCCATTGAAAAGCTAAGCAAAGTATTTAGAAACAAAAAAATTTCATTAGAAACAAAGAAAAGTGTGCTGAAGTGTCATGTAATATTGGTCCTCCTATAAGGCAGTGAATGCTGAACAATCTCCTCACAGATGAAGAGATTTGAAGGAACAAAAATGTGGCTCTACAGAAGGATGCTAAGAATACCATGAACTGAACATGTGAGCAACAATGTAGTTTTAGAGAAAATGGAAACTTAGCATCATACTTAGCATCAGGAAGAGAAAGTTAAAATTTTGCGGTACATAATGAGAAAAGAGGGCTTCGAAAATTTGATACTCACAGAATAGATTGAGGAAAACAATGCATAACCTACCTAGCAAGTATGGATGGCAGAACAAGTTTTAGGAGAGATAACACAAAGACAAAATTTATTTAGAGCTACAAAGGACAGGAAATTGTGGAGAGCCATGATCGCCAACATCCTGAAGGGACATGGCACATAGAATAATATCTACAAGGATATTTCTTTAGTTTCAAGTTATCTGAATTCTGAAATTAAGTATTTTATTATTCATTTGTAATGACCAATAATTTTATATAGTAATGAATATTGGACACTGTGTAATGCTTTTCAATATGTACCTAAAAATAAATCTATATAGCGACAATAGTCAATTCACTTGTGTTTGCGTATTGCCATCTGATGATGATGTAGTAGAAATACAATTTTCTGTTATTTTAAACTTGACAATTTAAAGGCTACAAAAGTTGATTATCTCCCTTTGGTCGAGTTGAAGTCATGTCGGTGATGTAATGGCTGCTTAGTGATGTGACTTCATAGAATGACAACAGTGGTCTGTCCTTCTGTTAGATTGCAGGAATCAAGCAGTTGCTTTTTTTTTTTTTTTTTTCTTAGCAAGGGTGAGGCTCTTGCAGTCAAAAATTCTTGATTGATAATCTGTCATATAGGAATTCTTTTTACTCAATAATACCAAACTGATTTATTTCAACTTTGGTTGGAAACCTGTGTATATAGTCTACTTTTCCCCCTCCACTAAGTCCTATATTTTCATTTTAGGGAGTTGGCAACTCTGTTTCAAATACTATGGCGAACTCACAGACAATCCCATTCAATCATAGACCGATTATTAGAAGATTAGAAGATTTGGGATTTTCTGCAACAATAATCCGCTAATCCTTAACAATAATCAATTGCCAAACAAAATACATCAACATAATTACTGTAATTTTTTTCCCACAAACATTAATATTAGGTATTAATCATTCTAATGATATTAATTTACATAGTAAATTGTTTGCATAAAATGTTATTAATTTATATAGTAAATTGTTTACATAAAATGTTATTAATTTATATAGTAAATTGTTTACATAAAATGTTATTAATTTATATAGTAAATTGTTTGCATAAGATTTGCCAAATATCGAAGAAAAATAACACAAAGAAAAATCAACAAAATATGAAACAACTTATCTTACCAATTCCAATTGAAGAAAAAACGGTCGGAAAAATTAAGCACAATTAACTAGGCAAACAGGTACCACCGTAACTGTAAAACCAATTTTGATCTTCTGAATTCCCAAATAATTAAAGCAATATAAGTGCAAGCCAAATTTTGAGCTTATCCAGGAATTGTCAGCCGATAACAATGGTTTTTCGCCAACATTTGAGAAAGTTTCAAAGTGAGGTATCTGTTCTTCATTTCTCTGTCTTCGGTTAGTTAATGAAAAAGCTTTGAGGAATGCCTGGTCCCAGGGATTCCAACTCTGCGGAAGCACTTTCCTCATTACATCAAAGAGAGGGACTCAGTGAAATATCGACATCAAAGCAAAGGTAGTTTTGGGGACCCGGCTATTTTTTTTAACCATGGGCACCACATGTTAAAAAACCTTATCTGTAGGGTTAGGTCAGTGATTGTCAGCCGATAACAGCGATTTTTTCCCCGGCTTTTGAGAGGGGATTAAAGTGGAGTATCTGTTCTACACTTCTTTTTGAAATGCTTCTGTCTTTGGGCAGTTTATGAAAAATGCTTTGAGGAATGACTTGTCTTGGAGATTTCAACTCTGGTCAGCATCTTCCTCATCACACTAAATAAAGAGGATTGAGGAAATATCGATGTTAGTTTCACAGTGGTTTCAGGAACAGGGCAAATTTTGAATTGGCCGAGGGTAACCCCACATTAAAAACGACCTCACATCACAACTTGGTACCGTGAAGAGGTAAGTAAATAAACCCATCCTTCAAGCCAGTATCAAAGTAATAGTATTTTTTTAAGCATTTCACCCCAAGCAAGGCAGGAGTGCCACTAGCACACAAGGGGTTACAGAGAGTGGGGGCAAGAGTAAAGAGGGGCATTGATAGAGGAAAGGGTGAAGAGAAGGATGTCGAATAGATCAAGGCATCTGGAGATGTCGATTGACATTGCATTTGAATATTTGGACATTATAGCTATCAGGGAAGCAACTAAGAGGAAGGGAGTTCCACAAACATGAAGTGCAAGATATAAAGCTATAAAAGTAGAAGAGACAGCTACATTTAACCGTTTTGACAGTGAAAGGGTGGGACTGAGATGCCAGCTTAGTAGCACGTTTAAATTTATGCAGCGAAAGTAGCTCGTTGGAGCAGTTGCTATGAAAGTATTTGTAGAAAAGACAGAGGCAAGCAACAGCAGGTCTGTGAGAGAGTGACTGTAAACAAAATGCCAGATTAGGGACAATCACATTACGTATCTGGATTTTGTCAAGGACCTTAAGATGAACAGCGGGGGCTCCAGACCATATATGGCAGCAGTATTCCATGCAAGGGTGAATGGTTGATTTATAGATTTGAAGGATGGACTCGGGCAAGAAAAACTTTATTTTTTCTTAAACTGTCTACTCTGTTTCTGTCTTTGAACAATTCATGGAAAAGTTTTGAGGGACACCCAGTCATGGTGATTCCAACCTTCCCTCCTTGCACTAAAATAAGGAGAGTCTGTGGAATATCAACACCCGCGTGACAATAGATACTGGGTCACACTATCACTGCTAACTTCACCCTGCTGTCTCTATGTCAATGTTTTTGACTGGCTCAAAGGCACTGGATATATGCTAATTTGAATGCTTGTATGCAAATTCTCATTGGCATATGACAAATGGTTAGAACATTTGATTTTCAAACATGAGGCCTAGGTACTAATTTTAGCATGGTTGATTTGTTAGAAGGGTTACTTCTTAATGGTATATGACTAGATAGAAGATTCAAGCATGCAGCAGAATTCAAAAGTGGTTGAAAACTAAACCATGGGTTGACCCAAGCATTGTGAGTAAAAACTGGATAGATAGAACTGTTTGAAAACCATCGATTGGAAAGTGCTTGAAAACCATACCATGGGTTGACCCAAGCATTGTGAATAAAACTGGGTAGATTTAACTGTTTGAAAACAATCGATGGTTGTGCTAGTCCAATTGGAAAGTGCTTGAAAACCATACCATGGGTTGCCCCAAGCATTGTGAGTAAAACTGGGTAGATAGAACTGTTTGAAAATCATCAATGGTTGTGCTAGCCTGATTGGAAAGTCCTTGAAAACCATACCATGGATTGCCCCAAGCATTGTGAGTTCATGCCAAATTATTTCCCAGAAATTGTAACCAAAGTTCACTCAGGTTAGTTTCAGTATAAACCACAGGTGGGCTCTGTAAGTATTAAACAAACACAAATTTGCCTGAGCAAGCATCTGTAACAGGGACTGGTTATCTGCCTGAGCAAGATATGTTTGGAAAATGAGTAGCCAACCATTTTCCAAATTGTCTAAGTGCTAAATCCAGGCTATTCCTTTATGTGCACTTCTTTTATTGCAATTGGAATTGGCATACAATGTGCTCTCAGCCTCTGCATAAGAAGAATGAGGATGCTCTGAATAATTCATGGAATAACAGTGATACTTCATCTCAAATTTAGACTTCATTTTTTGTTTATATTTTCTTTATGGCTTTCAATTCATTTTACTATAATGTAAGGCAAAAAAGCTTAAGTCTCATATTACTTGTTCAATAAGTAACTCTCAGCTTGAATGATAAGAACAGCTGCGTCTTTTCTTGTCTTATATTTTCTTAATAATGCTTTTTGCTCATTACCCAACAGTGTAACTTTAAACTTATGTTAAGGGAAGACAAAGGTAACGTTTTAAGATTTTGGGTTCAGATTAAAACACATGTAGCTGAATATTATTTGTAAAAGTGCCATGTCCCTCTAGGACGTGGGTGATCATGGCTCTCTACAGATTTCTTTATTTTATTTTTTTATAGATTGTCAGATATTCTTGGGAAATATAGAAAAGTGTTTTGTTTTTGTTTTTTGCTGCTTTTACCATGGTTTGAAATACAGTTTTCCTTCTCATAGACTGTTTGCCACCCAAGGCTAGGGATCCCAGTCCACCATTTTGTTTAACCCATAGCTGGAGTGAGAAGAGATGGACTCATGCCTTTTCTAAGAGCAACATTTTTTATTGTAATGTGGATTTAAAAAAAATAAAGCCAAAATTTAAAAAAAATACACATTAGAACCAAAAACGTTTGTGGCTTATCTCTCCTTTTTCATATATATATATATATATATATATATATATATATATATATATATATATATATATCTGTTAAACCCCTCTCTTATAAACTAACATTCGTCCCACACTCTCATAATTACACTCTCTCTAAATTCTATTTTTATTTCCGGAGTAGGTTTTTTTCTGTTTTCTTTTTGAATTTGTAGGTCTGATGAATTGGATCGTATTTACGATTCCAATGGAATAAATTATGACCATGGAATATTAGTGTTTAAGCCTTTTTATTATATATACTGCATATATATATATATATATATATATATATATATATATATATACATACAGCATATATATACATATATATATATATATTATATCTATTTTTTATTTTTATATATATATATATATATATATATATATATATATATATATATATATAAATAATAGGAAAGAACATTCAGATTTATAATACAGATTTCTTTAGCATTTATTTAAAAAAAAACACTACTTGATACACCATAAAGTATAATTAATATCATAAACTTTTTTTAAAAATATTTATCCATCATAACACAGAAATTTCTATTTCGGAACAGTAATTTCTGTGTCCGAATGGATATATATTTAAAAAAAAAAAATTATTATTTCTATATATATATATATATATATATATATTATGTATAAATATAAATATAAATATATATATATATATATATATATATATATATATATGATGTTTGTGAGATAGTGTTGATATAGAAATTATCATTGTATATGGGGAAAGACAGTTTCATGTCATCCTTACTGACCATGAAATATTTATGCTCAATATTCAGATAGAACATTTATAGATATTGACAATAGGGAAATAGGAATCAGTATGACATGATGACTTCTGCTGATTCTGGTCTTCAATCTTTTTTATTCTTTTATCTGTATTATTGATTTGTGTGTTGATTCAGAGAAGATTTCTGCAGTGGTCAGTTAAACCTTTGTGATTGCTGAAGCCATATCCATCAGATTTCAATAACACAAAGCTGGCCCTAATTTTCTTGTATCATCACAGTAATGATGACATACATATATAAGCATGTTTGGTTGAATAATCTAGACATATTATGTGTATATTTATTTTAATCCTTACAAATTCGAGGATTAATTTCTTAGTGCTGTTTCAAAACTGAGTAAGAAAGATGCTGTAGTTTTGGTTATTTCTTTATTTTATCAAGTACTTTTGGTGTTAATTATGAATATAGCAATAATGTTTTAAAATGTCTAGAAAAACAAATGTTTTGGGATACTCAAATTGTAAAAAAAAAAAATTATTTTTTTCAAAAAAATTGATGGTTGCCCGTGCTTGATTAAAAAATCATACGACTCATACAGCAATCACTGTCACTTGACTTAAAATATTTTTGCCCTTCCTTGCTTTTAAAGGAGTGCCCTTTGCTGTGCTGATGTTGCTACATGCCTTACTTCTTGTCTATCTCACACTGCAAATTTTTTCTAAGCTCTATACTAAACATTAAATCTGTTACGAAAAAAGAACTAAACAAAATGAACACAAAACAATCAGCTTTAAAAAAGGACTCATAACTCGAAAAACCAAATAAAAAAATATTAAGAACAAATACTTTTTTACAGCCAACCCAGTTCTGCGGAATCAGAATCAACGTTGAGTTTAAGCAAGCGAATGAGCCAATTGGAGTAAAGTGCCATGCAGATTTAAATTTTTCCCACTTGTGACGAATGCAGCTATCGATTTTTTTGCATGCTAGCATGCTAGTTAGCATTTGTGTCAGTCAGCTGTTGGCTCTCATGCTGGCCAATAGAATCTTCCTGCCTATTTGTGGCAGTCAGCTATAGGCTCTCACTCGGGCCAGTACAAAATGGCCACAAACTACATGAAAACTGGCATAGAAGCATGAAAAAAATCGATTATTTCCACTATCGATGGGAGTTGGTAACTGCAAAGTCAGTCTAGGCCTTTCCACTAACTTGGAGCATGTGCATGTAAATTTTGGTGCAAATCCGTTGAAAATTGCGGCCATGCATTCATTACACACACAGACACACACACACACACACACACATCCTGCCTTTTATAGATAGAGATATATTATTAGTAAAAAATTTAAACTAAGTTACTTCCCTTACATATCCTTAACATAAATTGTCTATAGTTGAGTGCATTTACAAAATAATCCTCAACTATTGATTACACTAATTTTGTTTAACAATTCACCTGTGAAGATAATCTTAGATAAGATTGGAATTACTGTTGCCATTTAATATTTCTAATTTCACAAATGCACATTGTTTTTGATTTTGTTGACTGTATAATAGGGGGTCAGTTGACTGTGAGAAAAAGAGCACCATGCCAGAAATTTGGAAACGGCATACTGTACTGCTTAGCAATCACACTTGAAGCTCCAATATGAACATTTCACAGTGTTTGGGTGTCAATCTGAGGACAGTGTAGAGGATTCAGAAAAAAGTTGGATGATATATCCAGTCAACATCATGGTGTTTGGAGTGATCACTAGTGATGGCGACATTACACCTCCATTCATCTTCCCACAGAGTCTCAGACTCAAATTGGATTTCTATATCTTGAGGAAGTAGTGCTACCCTGGGTCAAGAGGAAGACCCTATGTCTGACAACAGATCTCGGCACCATGCTACAGAAGCTGGAGAACATAGTCATAGCTGTCAGACAATTTCTGCAACCACATCACCCCTTACATCTGGCTACCTAACTTCTCAGACTGAAACCCCCTTGATTATTATAGGTGGGGGGGGCTCAGTTGAGCAAGAGACCAACAAAACCCCTTGTAACACCAAATATGAAGGATTATGGCAGCATTCACTAAGTTAAACAAGGAGACCATGCAGAAGTCAGCTGGAGGCTGTGGTAGAAGCCAATAATGATTTTATTGAATAAATTTACTCTTTCATATTTCAAGTTATTTTTGTTTAATTTTGGTAAAAATATCTGCTAAAAGAAGATGCCAGAATTCTTTGCATTTTTGCATAACTTAGATTACCATTTATCCATCTTACTCTGTATATATATATATATATATATATATATATATATATATATATATATATATATGTGTGTGTGTGTGTGTGTCTTTGTGTGTATATATATATATATATATATATATATATATCTATATATATATATATATATATATCCTTTTTACTCTATCTTTATATATATATATATATATATATATATATATATATATATATATATATATAATTTTTACCTTTGTGTAATGTTTAGCTAACCTAGTCTAGTAGTAGGCTATATCAAATATTGTTGAGCCTTACTCTATCTTTATATATATATATATATATATATATATATATATACAAGGTGGCAATGCAGCTACTTATAATAAAAAACAAAGCATTGAAGCAGGTGGCTTGAATTTGAGCAGTATCGATAATTAATTTACTATTGTTTACTATAGCATTTTATTAACCAGAAGCATTTTAATAACAAATTTCTGGACTTTTGATTAATTGCTTTGTCTTAATTGTTATTGTATGTAACTGTATAGTAACTTTATTGCCACCCTGTATATATATGTATATGAACAATATCACTAGTCTCTACCAAACAATATCACCAGTCTCTACCAAACAATATCACCAGTCTACCAGACAAGCTGTAGTAGAAGCTTGATAAATCCTTGACAAAGACTTTGATAAAATCCTTACTCAAGAGTGGCTGACAAGGTTTACCCCAAAACATTGTACAACTCCATAATCCATTGTGATTGGAAGGGTATTAAGTACCCTACAGCAATAGTAAGATAAACATATAGAACCCATTTCACTTTAGGCTGGTTCTGAATTCAGGGTTTTTTTTTTCCTAAACTAGTTGTCACCTCAAGATAAGAGCTCAGTTTGTTCTCCAATTTAACCCATAGCTAAAGGAATATGGATTTTCCAAGGGCATTAGTATTAAGTGAGCAAAGAAGAATCAAACAAGAATTGAACTCTATACTCCAAACTCACTGCCCCAATGACCATTATACAATCCACACCTTCATAGACACATATATAAATAAGTATAGAATATTTTTCTCAAACAATCTTATTAGGCGTGCTGGGATATTTTTCTTGAAATACTTATTTAAAAAAAAATTTAAATGTCATATGTTGCATTAATTGTGATATACACTGCATAAATTCGTCCAATAAATAGCCATGCCTTGCTGTGAACTCAGTAGAGCTAAAGGCATGGAAACAAGGCCTTAGAATAATCCACCTACAGTGGAACTATCAAAAAATTAGATTCTTTATCTTTGGAAAATCTGTAATTGTAGCCGAGGCTCTATTAGTCAAGATATTATTTCAAGGCACTAAGTTACTCTGTATTTGCTTTTAACTTGTATTGCAATACCCCAGATGTTGACAAACTTATTTGTAGAGAACATTTGCTTTCTTCTTTTTTTCCCCTCTCTAATTTATGAAATGAGGGTAATTTCTAAACAGAAAATTGAAACTCTTGAATCATCACCCCTCAAAAAAAAAAAAAAAAACATGGTAAAAGAAAAGCAACAAAAATTGAAAAAGGAAACAAAAAAAAGGAAACAAAAAGTACTTTTGGAAAATTTTCCAAAATTTGAAAAACCCAAGAAAAAACGATTTCCAATTATTAAAAGAGTAAGAAATTTATGTTGATAATATTGTTAGATTTTACAAACAAAAGATGTAATACACAATGACAGTGATTTTTTTATTTTTATTTTAATGTCTTAATATTTGTATTCAGACTATAATGTTACACCTTTTAATACCATAAAAAGGCATCACATATACTGCAAGAATAACAGCAGTGGTGTGCCGAGAGCAAGATAGCCTGGTTTTAAATTCAGTTTTTCTTCTCCTAGACTTGTTGCTTCTACAAAACAAGCCCAGTTTTGTCCTGAACCTATAGCTGGAGGAATGTGAATTCATACCTTTTCCAAGGGCATTAGTATAAAGTGAATTAAACAGAATTGACTGAAATTTGAACCCTGCTCACCAGTTTCATTATCCATGCATTCATTGAAACTGTACGTGCATCTGAATATTAGTTTTAAGATCCTATAGCAAAAATTTTAAATCTTACTCAACAGAAAAAAAGGGACAAATATTTTATAATTGTTTAAAATAATTGATACAAAGAAATCCTAATTTGAAAATATCATAGTGTGCTTCAGGTCGTGGGTAACTCGTTAACAAGCTTTTCCAGTAACTCATTACTATTCTGTAGGGAGACCTCATATATTGCCACTTCTGTAATGTCAACAAATACTTGTCATTTTTGTAATGGTCATTGTAGTAGAGACTTTGTAATAACAGATACCCCTATAGTAATACCACTGAACAATACTGGTGTCAGACACTTTTGAATAACACTTGCACTAATAGTACTTGCTCGGTAATACTCGCTCAAAAAGTTACCACTGAATAGTTATCCAAATAGTAATCGGTATAGTGATCATTTAGACACCGCACTAATTTCCATATACACATTTCCTTTACCATCACGTGATGTATTTATTCAAAATAGGATCTCCAGTGTTTGCTCTCTGAGTTCAAACTCCTATGTTGGCAGTGACACTTTATTCCTATATAACAATTTATCAGCAAATTTTTCATGAGACCCCTGAATAGGATCCTCTTTGCAACACTCTGTCCATGTGTTGTTTTCATTAATTCTCTTCTAAAGGCATGAACTCAGTTATTCCTGTGTTCCATCTTATAGCCAGATGCCTAGACAAAAAACACCCCATTTCTGGGATGTCATCATGCTTGATATAGAAGAGTCGATTAGTGAGCACATGTACTTGTAAAAACTAATTCTCAGAAATACTTTTTTTAATAACAAAAAAAGCCAAAAGCTGTTGTATCCATTGTTAATCTTGATATTAGTTGGGATTCCTAAATAAAATTTGGAATTTTAGCAATACTCAAGTTAATTGGTCTGCAAAAGAAAAATTTCTTGAGGAATAATTTTTGTAAATTAGCATTTATTAAAACTTTCTTTACATGCAACATTTAATGGAATTTAAAAATATTAATTTTCTTATTTTATAAGGGGGGGTCCTGTTCATAATATAAATGCCATGTCAAATCAATCCCTGACCCCTTGAAGAGTTATCTGCACTTTGTTTATATTTAGAAATATCAAGTTTGATATTGTCATTGATAACTATATACTATTATTAAGTTGGTGCAAAAATAATGTCGTTTTCTTACATATTAACATATGTGAGAAAACGACATTATTTTTGCACCAACCTAATAATAATGTCTTTTTTTTCCCAATTCAGAAAAAATTCAAAATCAATGACAGATTCAAAGTTGACATTTGTAAATAAAAACAAAGTACAGATAACTCTTTAATAAGTCAAGGATTGATATGACATTGTATTTATATTATAAACATGACCCTGCTTCAAAAATGATAAAATCAATATATTTTGATTCTGACAAATGTTGTAGCTTGAAGGTCTTATGAATGGAAATCTATAAAATTTATTCTGTCAAACGTTTTCCTCTATATTTTATGAGTGGACCAGTATATTTAAGTAGTGCCAGAATTTTTATTGATTTCCTTTGTAAAAATAGTTTGAATATACTGGCTAATTTTGTGTAAATGTTTTTTTTATATTTTTATATATAGAATGATGGTATTTCTTTCACTTAGGATAATTGTTGCCATATTTTTTTTAACCTGGATTGATGAAATATCTTAATGCTGTAAATGCTTTTTGTTTTCTTTCTAAAATGTCATTTAGCAATATGTGACTGTTTAAAACTAAAAAGAAGAAAATTAAAATAACATATCACTAAACAAGTAGAAATGAATTTATAAACATTTGTAAATAGGAAATAAAATAATAAGATAAATACAGTGATAGTTGTGTTTTGGTCTTCCGTGTGGGGTGAATGGGACAAATCGTGCATAATGGAGAGTGAGGCAGCATTGGAAGACGAACGATGATAATTTGACGGCTGCAACAAAAGAAAATAAATATATATATGAGACAAGGTGTGGGGTAATTCACCACATTAATTTAACTTTGATGAAAAAACAGGACACATGCAAGAAGAATAACCACAAGACATTGTTGCACATAAAATATATGTATATTAACAAGATGTACAATATCAAACAACGGTGTGAAAGAAAACATTCATTTAAGTAAGAAAGGTTGAATTAATCAAGAGTTGCCTCCCTTTGTATGAAATTTAAGAGTTCAGTGAGAGATAATTATTTGCTTTAAAGTTCACTGGATAAATGTTCGTGAGTGTTTCATGATATGATCGTTTTTGTGATATTACTGTTGAAAAGTATTGTTGTGTCAAAAGAAGTTTTTAGTGAAGGTGTACAAATTATCATCAGCATGTCGGTGTGTGTGAGAATGTTGGTGCGTGGTTAGAACTGGAGTTCCAACTGTCGTAAATTCGTTTAGCAGTTGAGGTCTCACTAACTGGTATGAAAAAATCTTGGCTTAAATAAGCGACTATAGGCTCTGGTTCGTTGCTCAGGAAAAATGATTCTTCATGTACAAACGATTTGATCAATCAGCGAGCGATCTTTGGGGAGACTTAAGGAAGTTTCTGTGAGCCACTTCTCCCAAAAGTGCACAAATTTGACTACTTAAAAAATAAAGCTATTCCAAAATTGCCGCATTACTGTGATTTGTAAATTACCTGTAGAAAATATATTAATGATTTATTAGCCAATGATCGTTTGGCAGTGTACATGTGATTTTGTGTCTGTATGTATATGTTTGTGCGTAAGTAGGTTTTCACAATTTTTTTTTTTTTTTGGAAATGGTTGAGTTGCATTATCAAATACACATCTTTTAATTCATGGTAGGCAACAAATGGTATAAAAGAGAGGAAAAATAAGAAAGATTGAAAATGTAATAAGGCAAGAAAAAATAAAGATACTTGAAAACAGATGTCCTGAAAATGATACAGGATAAGCCAAAAAAATATTACATGAGTAAAGAAATTCTTTTTTAAAGTAGCAAAAGACACAATTAAAGAGATAAATGGTAAAAGAAACCTGAAATGAAAAACCAGTGAAAAACGTAATTAGAAATAAAATCATAAATTCTTGTTGTGTCAGAAAGAAAGATAAAATGAACATGTGTCAGTATTTAAATTTGACAAATTCTGTTTTCAAGTCATTTGACGGAATGAAGACACAAATAAAAATAGAGAAAGAGACAGAAGAAAAAAGGTATAAATAAAGACATTTGTCAAAAGGTGAACATAAAGACCCATTAAAAAGGAAACACAATTAATGAAGGTATAAATTAAAAAAAGAACATAAGAAGGGGTGTAAATACAAACATATAAAAAATGAGGTGTAAATACAAACCTATAAAAAAAGGTATAAATGAGTACATATGAAAAATGAGGTATAAATACAAACCTATAAAAAAGAGGTATGAGTACATATGAAAAATGAGGTATAAATACAAACCTAAAAAAAGAGGTATGAGTACATATGAAAAATGAGGTATAAATACAAACCTATAAAAAAGAGGTATAATTGAGTACATATGAAAAATGAGGTATAAATACAAACCTATAAAAAAGAGGTATGAGTACATATGAAAAATGAGTTATAAATACAAACCTATAAAAAAGAGGTATGAGTACATATGAAAAATCAGGTATAAATACAAACCTATAAAAAAGAGGTATAAATGAGTACATATGAAAAATGAGGTATACATACAAACCTTTAAAAAAGAGCTATGAGTACATATGAAAAATGAGGTATAAATACAAACCTATAAAAAAGAGGTATAAATGAGTACATATGAAAAATGAGGTATAAATACAAACCTTTAAAAAAGAGCTATGAGTACATATGAAAAATGAGGTATAAATACAAACCTATAAAAAAGAGGTATAAATGAGTACATATGAAAAATGAGGTATAAATACAAACCTTTAAAAAAGATCTATGAGTAGATATGAAAAATGAGGTATAAATACAAACCTATAAAAAAGAGGTATAAATGAGTACATATGAAAAATGAGGTATAAATACAAACCTATAAAAAAGAAGTATAAATGAGTATGTATGAAAAATGAGGTATAAATACAACACTATAAAAAGAGGTATAAATGAAGGTCTATAAAAAGGATGTATAAATGAGGATTTATGAAAAAGTGGTATAGATATAAACTTATAAAAAAGAAGAGCATTAGTTCTGTTTCATCTTCAAGTGAATTTTGGAACCAAAAATTTGGATTCCAAAATTCGCTTGAAGTTGAAACAGATCTAATGCTTTTACTTTAATTATATAATTAAATTTAAAGTTTTAGCTTTGGTTTTTGAAACATGGCAATTCCTGTGTAACGAAGAAACCATATTTTAAATCAGTTAATTTATAATATAATATTTATATATATATAAATATATATATATATATATATATAAGTATTTCAAAATAAAACAATGAAACCTAGTTGTCAATCCAGTAATTTGAAACTCCAAATTATGAAACTGAGCACTGTTTGGCTTGTTAATCTAGCTATATATATATATATATATATATATATATATATATATATATATATATTTGCAACCCATATCTATTTAATCCACAGCTGTTGGTGGAGAAGAAATGAATTCATACTTCCTTTTCCTAACAGTATTTGTATGTACAGGCAAAAAAACCTCAGCTGGAATTTGAACTCTGCATGGATTGGCATGCCGATAACCACTACACTACATACATATCCAAACTTAATCTATTTGTAATCATGCAAATGTTAAAAAGTTCAGAGGCGACATTTGCTGTTTATTCAGGCTTCGCTAGGAGGCTTACTGACAGGCCTTGTACCAGACAAAGCTCAGCTTACTAAATATCAACAACTATAGAATGTTGGTTAGTTTCTGGACCAAATGATTCTGAGCTATATTAGTTACTTTGTTAATATGGTAGACAATTTAATCAATATTGACTTTTGCACTTTCTGTACTGAGAAATGCTTTCCTGTTTTATTACTCATAGTAGGACTAAATTGCTTGGAAATTGTTTTGACTCATAACTATTTGTAATTTTTTCCAGCACAATTGACTTTAGCACACTGTAGGTTGAGTATTTTCACCAAGCAAAAAGTTAGTCCTACAAATGCAAGTTGAATTTGAATTTCTTGGTTGTGTAGTCATATCCTTCTATGGCAACACCTAAAACAATCTTGACTGAAATTACTACAATTTCAAATATATAGAACTTATCTATAAAACACCATACACCCTTGTGCAAATTAATTGAAACAATTGCTTTAGTTTCTTTTCTGTCACCATATGGTCAGTTTTAGACCCACTGAAGTGATAGAGTTTAATCAATTTCTATTTTCTCCTCAGATTAGGTCATTTGCAGTGGTGTGCAATAATATGAATCTATTTTTTGGGTGTATAATGAAATTTGTTTGGCCTTGAAAAATATTATGTCATCCATGATTACATCAAATTTTCATCACTCCCAGACACTACTGACTCGACTGTCGATTAGTTGTCCTACACCCATTGTCTGTGATGGACGTTACTCCAAGGAAGCATATGAAAATTGTAATGCTGCATGAACACATGGCAAGTCTTACAAGTGAACAGATCAAAGTACTATTGACTGGCCTGGAAAATCTCTGGATTTAAATACAATCGAGAATTTGTGGACAATCTGCAGGGAATGCCTTCATGGAATAGACATATGAAGTACTAACATGTGCATTGTAAAAATATGAATAAAGTAAATAATAACAGAGTTATTCATTTTGTTTCAATTAATTTGCACAAGGGTGTATTTTGAGGGGGGGATTCCATATACAGTAAAAGGGGAAGTAATATTTATAAAAGATGCAGAATGCTAAATGTTAAAAAGAAAATGAATTTGTATCATATATAAGTAATCTTAACCTGTTTAAGAAGTAATATTTATAAAAGATGCAGAATGCTAAATGTTAAAAAGAAAATGAATTTGTATCGTATATAAGTAATCTTAACCTGTTTAAGACTATATGTTTACAGAATTAAGTTTAGCTTAGTCGGGCTCAAGACTGGATGGTGAGGAGAGATACATTGGAAGAATGTATTGTACCAATCTTCTAAGTGGGGAGGGCCTGCCTACCCCAAAATTCAGGATCTGAAATTCTAGCTTTGTCTCTGGGCTTGTCTTGCTAGCACGGGTGGAAACAAATAACTTTCCTTCAGCTATAAGACAGGATTGAAGCTCACTGACAGACACACTCTCTCGATCTCGAGTACTGTCTTTTCATGACTCTCTACAACTTCCTGTCTTTCTGTATTTTGTTGCTCACAGACTATGAAGATTTTATTTTTTTATAGGAGACAAAATTCACAACTTACCAATATTTCTGTTGGTGTCTTTTTGCCATGATCTTCCATCTCTTTTTCATTCTGTAAGTAAATAAAAACATTATATTAGGTTGGTGCAAAAATAATGACGTAATAATGTCGTTTTTTGACGTCAAAAAACACGTCAAAAACGACATTGTTACGTCATTATTTTTGCACCAACCTAATAAATTTTTTTAAAAAAAATGGTTGAATAGATTACAAATAGTGGTATCAGGGCTTATTCTGATAATATATATATATATATATATATATATATATATATATATATATATATATATATATATATATGTATATATATATATATATATTACAATGGAACATGCAAAGTACTGTGACAAAATTTCATATTTGTTTCAACCTCCAAAAGATTTTTTGCCCTTCCTTGCCTTTAAAGGAGTGCCCTTTGCTGTGCTGATGTTGCTACATGCCTTACTTCTTGCCTATCTCACACTGCGAATTTTTTCTAAGCTCTATACTAAACATTAAATCTGTTACGAAAAAAAGAACTAAACAAAATGAACACAAAACGATCAGCTTTAAAAAAGGACTTGTAACTGGAGAAACCGAATGAAAAAAATGTTAACAACAAATACTTTTTCACACCCAAGCCAATTCTGCGGAATCAGAATCAACATTGAGTTTAAGCAAGCGAATGAGCCAATTGGAGTAAAGTGCCATGCAGATTTAAATTTTTCCCACTTGTGACGAATGCAGCTGTTGATTTTTTTGCATGCTAGCTAACATGCATGTCAGTCAGCTGTTGGCTCTCACACTGGCCAATAGAATCTTCCTGCCCATTCATGGCAGTCAACTATTGGCTCTCACTCTGGCCAGTAGAAAATGGCCGCAAACTACATGAAAACTGGCATAGAAGCATGAAAAAATTGATTATTTCCACTATCGATGGGAGTTGGGAACTGCAAAGTCAGTCTTGGCCTTCCCACTAACTTGGAGCATGTGCATATAAATTTTGGTGAAAATCCATCTAAAATTGCGGCCATGCATTCATTACACACACACATCCTGCCTTTTATATATATATATATATATATATATATATATATATATATATATATATATATTCCATAAAAGGAAAATAAAGAAAAAATCAAATTAAAGTAAGAAAGGAAAGAAAATAAGAAATCAATAAAAAGAAAAATAAAGACGAAAAAAAAGGAAAGGCATAAGAAATCAACCTTACTACAAAGAGAAGGGAAAGAAAAGAAATGAAAAAGAAGAAGAGGAGGAGTATATCCAAATTTTACAGATACAAATGAAATGGAAAGAGAAGAAAGTTAGAAATGAGAAATTGTTGATACAAGATTGAGCCAATGAAATCACGTTAAAACGGAAATTGAACGGAAATACATAATGCGACAACATATTACAAATACAATGTTACAATTTAAACTTTGTGACATTTTGAATGAAATCACATATTCCAATAAAATTTAACATCTTACTTATAAAACCCATGTGTGTGAGTGTCTGTTACGTTTATATATTGGATCAGATTTCCTACATTTTTCAACCGATTTTGACAAAACTTTACAGGACTACATAAAATTACCCTGCGGTGGTTCTGACAGTGCCAAAAATTGGAAAAACAATTGTTTTTGCACAAAATCAATTTGAAAACACGATTAAGAGGCATCGCTGTCAAGAATGAAAGAGGGACAACTCATATCGAGTTATACTTATTATAAAACCCGGGTTGTTTGTGTGTGTGTGTGTGTGTTCGTTTATATATCGGATCAGATTTCCTACATTTTTCAACCGATTTCAACAAAACTTCACTTTTTTTTGGCAGGTAGTGTTTCTTATTGTCTTGCACACTTTTTTCTTTATTTTTACATTCAGAATGCTTTAAAAATTCCATTTACAAGACAATTGTTTATAATAAAATTCTATTCAATTGGTGGACTCATAACGAGTGAAAACAATGTTTTTGTTTGAGTTTGGGTTTGACCAATTCGTAACCCCCCCCAAAAAAAACCCCCAAAAAACAAAACAAAAAAACTAATTAAGACATGCGTGTCCATCAACCTTATACAATAATCTTTGTCAATTTTATTTTTTATTTTTCAGTCTTTATGATAGTTGATACTTGATCTATCTCTTACTGTTACATCCCCGGGCAATGCTCTCCTGCTATTAGGTCGGTGCAAAATAATGTCGTTTTCTCACATAGTAATATATGTGAGAAAACGACATTATTTTTGCACCAACCTAGTAGTATACATAAATAAAAGACACTTTAAGAAGAAAAACCATACAAAGACAAAACAACTACTTAACTATACGAACCTTACATTATAAATTAGAATACAAATTAAATTTTAAACATTTATACGATTTTATATATTTATATTAAATTAAAAACTATTATCAAACAACATCACAAGTAAAATAATTATAAGTCAATTTACAGCTAACCTTACTACCAGTAATTTACGACTACTAACCTATTTAATATCTGAATCAAGAATACACCACTAAGGATAGTATTAAAATGTTTATATAAAGGTAATATAACAAAAGAGGAGTGATTGTCTGGGTTCTCCTCTTTGTGTGGCTTGGTGCAGAATCCTGTGGCCAGACATAGGGTTTTCCAGCAGTCACCCTCTTGACCCATTACCTCCTCGAGGCACTTGATGTAGGCCTTCATGTTGAGTCTTAGGCCCTGTAGGAAGATGAATGGTGGCATTACATTGCCATCACTAGTGATTACTCCAAACATCATGATTTTGACTGAATATATCATCCAAATCTTTCCAAATCATCTGCACTGTCTTTAATTTTGATTGACACTCAAACAATGAAATGGTCATATTGAAGCTTCCATCACAAATGCCAAGCAGTACAGCATGCCATTTCCAAATTTAGAGTTAATTGCATCATCATGCTCTTTTTCTCACAGACAGTGCCCAGCTGACCCTACTATACTGTACAGTTGACAAAACAAAAAACAAACAATTTGCATGCATGAAATTAAAAATATAAAATGGTGGCAATTTATCCATTGCAACCTGTATTTTTTTTCAATTATTCTAATTCAATTTTTCCCCTATATTGCATATTATCAATTATTGTATTTAATTAGGTTAAAATAAAATTTGTATTTTATATGAATACTAACTTATGACAATTGAGATGTCATAGAGTGGATGCCCCATATCATAGATTTGGGTGGTGGAGGTATGATATATTTGGGTCCACCGGCCTTGTTTAGTATTTTCTTTTTATTTTCCTTTACTTATTAGCTTATAAATTCTAGTTTCTTTCTGTATCTCTCATCAACACAGTATCATCTGTATATTTTATGTTATGATGCTTGTATGAACCAAAGCATATGGTTTATTGCAATACACAATACAAGAAGTGAACTTACAAACAACAGCTTATGAGATCAGTTTAACCTTGCCATTTTATCCATATGGACCCAAGGAAAAAAAAAAATTCTTTAGCATAATCAACTTTATATATATATATATATATATATATATATATATAAACAAGGTTTATTACCTGACACTGATAAGATCGGTCTGTTCAATTTTTTATATTGTATTTCTTTCCAGTTTCTGACTGAGGTGTTTTATATTGCTTATGGGATAAATTTAACCATGCCTTCATCCCTATGTCCTATGTCCTGAGGAAAAAATAGTTATTCTTTAGCATAATCAACTTCATATACATACATACATATATATATATATATATATATATATATATATATATATATATATATATATATATATATATATTATATATATATATATATATATATAATATATATATATAAATATATATTCGTCAAATAAATCAATGATCAGTTAAAATTAATTTGATATAACTTCATTGGATTTTTTTTAAAAAATATTTGAAAACACTCTTTACTTTTAAACCAAAAATGAATTTATGAAAATTGATTTGTCACATATTATTTTCATAAAAATCACAGAAAAATTCATCATAACAATAAAGATAGTTAATAAAGGTTTAGCAGGTGAAAAAAAATTATCTCTCTCAGTCTGTTCATATGGGTTAATCTATCAGAGTCTGTTCATATCTATCTATCTATCTATCTATCTATCTATCTATCTATCTATCTTAGTATATCTATCTATCTATCTATTTATCTATCTATCTATCTATCTATCTATCTATCTATCTATCTCACTAGGTCTGTAGCCTAATGATAAAAAGATTTTTTTTTAAATATTTTACACGAGTGTTAAATTTTTAACAGTCCACTTTTTTGTCAATGCACTTAATTCAGTGATGAATATTTATAAAATTAATTTTACTCTGAGATACTGTGGAGGATAAAAGTTCAATACAGCATCTCAATGACATTCTGATTAAGCTGTGAAGTATTTTTTTTAGTCTGGCAAAAGGTAATAATTCTGGAGTGCCTAGTTAATATCAAACTCACTTATGTAGTAATAGTTCATAAAACATTTCTGGCAATCCCCACTGAGACACTTACTAACTTTAATTTAGTCTGGTACAAGGCTAAATGTTTGTGGAGCATCCATTGAGGACTGGACTCACTCCAGCAAATCGACTTAGGTATTTAATAACCTGTGGGAGCAGGTTGAGATCATAGACAAAGAACACCTTTGTGAAATTTGTAAACTTAAGGAATCAGCACATATGTTAGGATACAAAAATCTCCTGAGCTAACTAAGCATAGAAATGAATACAATATGGGAACCTATGCTAGAGAAAAGTGATAATAACAAAAAAAATTGCAATATGAGCTCTGGTAAAAACATATTTGATAACAGCAAAAAATTACCATATGAGCACTGGTAAAAAATGATTGCTGAAGACATTAGGTTTATAACACACAGAAATTCATACACAAATATCTTCAAGCACATGGCATAGTGGATAAAGGCATTGCTTAGATTGAGTGACAGGAGCCAAAGATTGTGAGTTCAATACCTGGTTAAGGCAGTAGAGATAACTGATAAGTGACATCCATTAAACATGGCATGTGGAACTAAAACAGTCTACCCCAGTGAGCAAAATAAAGGGTTCTGAAGAAGCGTACAATGGCCGAAAAAATGTAATAAATATGACGACAAAGATGAGGATATTAGTCCGAATAATGTAAATAGTGTACATAATACCTCATTTCAGAAATATAGACAGATACTGAAAGGCCGAAACGTTGTAATAAATATGGCGACAAAGATGAGGACAATAGTCCGAATAATGTAAATAGTGTACATAATACCTCATCTCAGAAATATAGACAGATACTGAAAGGCCGAAACGTTGTAATAAATATGGCGACAAAGATGAGGACAATAGTCCGAATAATGTAAATAGTGTACATAATACCTCATCTCAGAAATATAGACAGATACTGAAAGGCCGAAACGTTGTAATAAATATGGCGACAAAGATGAGGACAATAGTCCGAATAATGTAAATAGTGTACATAATACCTCATCTCAGAAATATAGACAGATACTGAAAGGCCGAAACGTTGTAATAAATATGGCGGCAAAGATGAGGACAATAGTCCAAATAATGTAAATAGTGTACATAATACCTCATCTCAGAAATATAGACAGATACTGAAAAGCTGAAAACTTGTAATAAATAATAAGCTTGTTTTGTTTAGTACAGAGCTACAAATATTACACATCCAATAAGAGTTTAATTTATTAAAGTACAAACCGTGCATATTACAGTTGGGTGAAATTCATATATACTTCTTACTTTAATGTAGGAGTACATTTCTTGCATTTTCTCTGATATATATATATATATATATATATATATATATATATATATATATATATAAAAGAGATAAAGAGTTTTTCAGGAAATGAGACTTTACAAGTCCACTTACTGTTATTGTTCTTTCTAGTACTGAAAGGAGTTTCCTTCTAAACTTTTGTCAATGAATAAAGTTAACAGCTTGATTGTATTGCTATTTCTTCTTCTAGTTACACTGCTGCTATTGGAAGTTTTCAACTGATGTGGTTCTTGAAAAATATAATGGTAATGATAAAATAAGGCATTTCAATAGAAGAAACATTTGACATTCTTTTGTCATGTCAACGAATACACGTTGTCACTTTCATAATGCTTGTTGTAGTAGAGACTTTGTAATTGCAGATAAAACTATAGTAAAACCGTTGAACAATACTGGTGTCAGATACCTTCGAATAACACTCACACTAATATTACTTGCTCAATAATACTTGCTCGAAAAGTAACCACTGAATAGTAATCTATATAGTGATCACTTAGACACCATGCTAATTCCCATATATACATTTCCTTTATGGTCACATGGTCTACTTATTAGAAATGAAATCACCTGTGTTTGCTCACTGGTGATCTGTGTTTAAATTCCAGTGTCAATGGTGACACTTTATTCCTATATAACACGTGCATTAACTGCACAGTTAGTGTTACTGTCAGCTTAGATTTATAAAATCTTTTATTAAAATTCTCAAGTCCACTACATGTCATAGCTCTTTCTAATATTGATGAGAGTTTCCTTGCAAACCTTTTGTTTTTAGTATTGTGGAAAGTTAACAGCTTGATTATATAATTATCCATTTTTGTTGTGGTTGAAAGTGTTCAAGTGATGTGGTTTTTGCTATTGTCTTCTTTAAGACCTGCAGGTTTCATTCACTTGAGACCAATTTTAATCATTGATCTCAGAAAGCAGTTATATATAGCTAATAGATGAGACATTTCTGAACAAGTTGGGCACCAAGCATAATATATTGGAGCCAAAATATAATGATGTTTTTTTTTTTAAATCATTACTGGAGTTTTCAGGTAGTTTCTTTGAATGGTGGACAATCTCCGCAGAGAAAATGAAGAAACTTGAAACAACTGAAATACGGCTCTACAGAAGGATGTTGAGAATACCAATGAACTGAACATGTGAGCAATGAAAATTTTTTAGAGACAATCACAACAAAGGACCATTGACAGTTGAAATTTCTAGGGTATATAATGAGGAAAGAGGGCTTGGAAAAATGTGATACTCACAAGATAGATTTAAGGTAAGAGGACCAGAAGAAAGCAACACACAGCCTAGCTGGTGAGCTTGAGTTTAGGAGTGATGGGAAAAAGGCAAAAGTTATTAAGAGCTACAAAGGACAGGAAATTGTGGAGGGCCATGATAACCAACATCGTGAAAGAGCATGGCACATAAAACACTGAGAGATGCAGTACAAAGTCTGTCTGGTATATACCTAGCTATTTTGAATATCTTGAAAAACGGTTGTGGAGCCTTGATGTAACTTGGTCCCCAGTCAGAGGGGTCCTTACTGCACATGCAGGTGAAGACATTCTCTCATAGTCTTATTGGATTTGGCTGTAAGCTTAGCGAGCTTATATAGGCTTAAGTCTAATGCATTCTTTTTTTTTTTTTTTTAGAGGAGGGTGGAAAATATTGCAGTATCAAAGTCTATCAGTTCCCAATCCCTATACCCAGATTTGTTTATCTTTGACTTCTAAGTCCTTCTGAAGCTAAAGTTACCATTGGTCAAAATTAAGTAGAATTTGATGAGGTAGCTCAAGATGGTATCGAAGATAGTCCTGAAAAAGCAAAGGAGAGCTTTTGAAGAGGATAAAAGTGATATTGCCCTAGGTAGGCCACTTATCATGAAAATTGCTTTCTGGACAGACCTTGTATATCAAAGATTTTGAAATGACAAAAAAAAAAAAAGAACATTCATCACTTTTGAAAAAAATATACAAGAGTCCATTTTCATGTTTTCAGATGAGTAAACGATAAATATAACTTGTATATAAAAGTGTGTAATCACAAAGGAGTTACTCTTGAACATCTCAGCTTAGCTCAGTGGTTGGTGTAAGGAGTAGAAAGTGAAGGTGGTGAAAGGCTGGGTGTGCCCATCATGGTCACCAGTGTGGAGGGTGGTAAGGTCTGAGTTAGCAGAGAAAGAAATGCCTTCAAAGAAATGGTGGAATGCCCAAATATAACGAAAGGAATGTCTTCAAATCATTGATAAGAAACGGCTGTGGAGAAAATCTAAAGTTCTTCGCTAAAGCAGAATCAATACAACAATTTAATGAAACCTAGATGTTGACCAACATGTCACCTGATCAACATTTATGTAACCTGAGCTGCACAACACACACACACTCATATACATATGCATGCATATATACACATGATATCTATGTATATACATGCATGTATATATACATATATATATATATATATATATATATATATATATATATATATATATATGTATATATACATGCATGTATATACATAGATATCATGTGTATATATATGTATATATAGATATATATAGTGTATATATATATATATAGATATCATGTGTATATATATGTATATACATATATATCATATGTATATATATGTATATATATATATACATACATATATATATATATATATATATATATATATATATATATATATATATATATATATATAAAAAATAGATCTTTGTATACGTATTAGCAGTACCTGAGAAAGATTTCAAGGCTGTTCTATACATTGCGTTTTCCGATAAGTCATAATACTTAATTTAAAGAAGGAATACATTCCTTGCATTTTCTATGATATTGCAATAGCAATCATAATTTTGAATGTTGGTCATTATTTAAAGAAGTGATTGTGTGGCTAGAAATTCACTTTCTGAGACTCAGGTTCGAATCTCACTATGGTCAATATGCCAGGAGGGTAACTTCTTGAGGTTGTTAGCTTGAGGAAGAGATCCCAGCATGCAACACTATTGAAAAGTGCTTGCAAAACCTCTCACTGGTTGACCTAAACCTTCTATGTGAATTTGGTTAGACAGAACTGTTCAGAAACTATTTATGATTGTGCTGGCATGAAATCGTAATTCACCATGACCGAGGGTTTGAGTATACTGGCATTGTTCAAATTACTGATCATGCCAGATTATGCACTTTTTCATAAAATCTCTAACTAAAGTCTGCTCAGTGTAGTTGCAGTATAGATCACAGGTGGGCTCTGTAAGAGTAGAACAAAGGCAAATGAGCCTGAGCAGGTATCTTCAACAGGGACTGGCTAGCCACCTTAGCAGATGGGTCTACTAGGAAAATGAGTAACCAGTCATTATTATTTAAAGAAGTAAGAGGGTACAAATGAAAATATTCCAAATTAAAAAGTTTTCTATTTCACTTTTCTTTCTTTCTTTCTTTCTTTCTTTCTTTCTTTCTTTCTTTCTTATAATTATGTATGCTTTCTTTATCTCCCTAAAAATAAAACCATCGCTTTCATATTTTTCTTTTGTCTTTCCTTACAATCAAAACGAAGTGGTCCATTATTTATCTGAGACAATGGCAGGGCATAACATGCAGAATTATAATATATGTTCATTTCTATAAAGTAATGTCTGAACTCAAATGGCACAGTATGAACATTTGATCATCTTGCTTGGTTTCCCACCCTGTTCAATTCCCTGGCTATAGATCTATCACTTCTTGCAACTTCACAGGTGAGTTCAACCCAATAAGGTGTGATAAGGTATCAAGTAAAAATTGACTTCCTTACACATGCTGATTTGTGAGACTTGCTTGTTAACTCTTATACCACTATAGGCACTCAGTGAGGCTCAAAATCACTGCAGCAGAACATGGATTAATGTGATTTGATTTTAAAATATAAAAAACGGTCTAGCATAGCTAACTATGGTGCTCTCTACTGGTGGTCTTGTGAAGTGTCCCTTAAGGACGTGGGTTATTATGGCTCTCCACAACTTCCTGTCCTTTGTAAAGTTTGTACTTTGTTATCACTTCTGATCCCTGTTCTAACTAATCAAAAAAAGCTCATTAGGTAGGTTATTTACCATTTTCCTCTGTCTCTCTCTTGCTTTTAATACCCTGTGTGTATCAAATTCTACAAGCCCTCTTTCCTCATTATGTGCTTATCTCTTTCTAATTCTAAGTATAAATGTTCTTCTTGTTTCCATAAGGAAATGGACAATATTACCATTACCATTTTCCCTAAAACTTCCTCATTACTAAGGCCTTATGGTACTTGTATGAAGTTAAGCAGCCTTGAGCCTGGTCAACACCTACATGAGTGACCACTTGGAATTACTAGGTGCTATAAGAGAGTGGTATAATGGATAATGGCTTGGAATTGTTATTCTGGAAGCCAAGTTCCAATTCCAGTTGTGTTCATTATATTCATTAAAAGCAAATATCCTTGGGAAAGGTATTTATCTATCTCTTCTTCCCACAGCTATGGGTTAATTAGTAAGACTTGTATTACTAAACCATTATTATCTGACCCCTAAAAATATTTTCTGGCTTTAAATAACCTGCAACTGCAAAGGCTTGATAAACTGTAAAAAGCAAATCAGTCCCTTAATTGAGATGTAATTGCCCCAACCCTCCGAAGGAACACTATCTAACAAGAGCCAATAACCCCAGAAGTGACTGGAGTAAAAATAAATCTGTCCACAAGAGAGCAATATTTAACTATTTTTTTATCCCCACATCCCATGTGACAGACCCCGGTTCAACTGCAGACCTGATCAAATTATCAGTTGAAAATGTATTAGCACAGGTCGCATCCCAAATCAATGACTTCCTCATTTTAAAAGGGAAAATGGAAATGCCATCCGGCTGCTTTCCATCCCCACGGTTGAGGTTTATGGGTTTGATTTAGGAGGGGAACCCAACTGCATCCAGACCTCTTCTGATGATGTCGTTTATTGCTGCATGCCTTGGAAAGCAGCCAGAACTACGACGACAGGAGAGAGGATGCAAACCAAGCTCATCAATGGAAGCTCCATATTTTAGAACCAGGACAGATAAGCTATTTGGCAAGAATATTGGAGGCTGTCAACTGCACAGTGTGATAGAGTAGGAAGTAAGATCTTGATAAAACACTTCTGACTAACTTACTGTACACTTATTGTACACTTATTGTACACTTATAACAGATCGATAGAAATAATGTTAAAGTGTAAATGTGAATAAAATGTTTTGATAAAATATTTGTTTAGAACTGGGTTATTTTGTGTTCCATATGTTGTCATTCACAAGAATTTATATATATATATATATATATATATAATTATCATGGCACTCCACAACTTCCTGTCCTTTGTAATGCTTAGTAAAGTTTGTATTTTGTTATCACTCCTGATCCCTGTTCGAACTAATCAAAAGAAGCTCATTAGGTAGTTTATTTACCATTTTCCTCTGTCTCTCTCTTGCTTTTAATGTCCTGTGTGTATCAAATTCCTCAAGCCCTCTTTCCTCATTACGTGCCTCTCTCTTATGAATCAGCTGCCAGGAAGAGCCAACTAACCAATAGTTCTGGGTCTGCTATTGCTGAGCATATAATAAATAGTAGGAAATGTGTGGTTAATTTTAGTGCGGACTGTTTTTTTTATTTTATCTAGGTCCCACTCCACATTTCACCTCAAGGTTCTAGAGTCCTTGTATATCAGATCCCATGGGCCTTCCCTTTGTAAACAGAGGAAATGTTTACTGGGTCTGAATGTTATTGGACTCTAGTTTCTTGAAATTTTTTTTTTTTCTTCCATTCCATTCGTTAATTTAATTTACACCCTTTTATAAATTTTATAAATTTTCTATTCCCAGAAAAATAAGCTTGATAAGTCCTGGGACGAAACAGGTTGTTTTTTTTAGCTTTTTCTTTTATAAAAAAAAAATGCCTTATAAATTTTGTCTTTTCCTAGATATTATTAAATTCTGTACCACAAAAAACTTATTTAAATATATATATATATATATATATATATATATATATATATTTCAAAACAATAGCTGCCGCTGCTATGAATGCACTGCTCTTCATTAGTGAATTGAGCCCTGTGGCTGCTGGCATTTATATACATTCCATATATAAGACATTAAAATTTCCCTTTTTCTGCTGTATACTAATAGCTAAGGTGTAGGATCTCTGACTGATGCCAAATCAGTCAGATTTCATTCCTGGCTTGAAGCAATTGGATATCTAGCCACACTGATGAGCTGTGATACATTGAAACAGGCTTGTATGTGGATGACTATATATATATATATATATATATATATATATATATATATATATATATATATATATATATATTATATGCATGGTACTTAGTGGAAAGTGCTCAATATCTGTGATAAAGCAAACATATTCAGTTGTATGAATATTAGTTTGTAACCTGGTTTCATGCTTTTGCGATCATCAGACAAACTGATTTATTTTTAAGTAAAACTTGAAAAAAAATTTTTTTAACAAACCAGTTTTTCTGATGATTGGAAATTTTATTTTTAAAATAGACCAGTTTATCTGATAATTGCAAAAGCATGAAACCTGTGTTACAAACTAATATCCATACAACATAATATATATATATATATATATATATATATATATATATATATATATATATATATATATATATATATGCACAATGCTGCACTACCCGGGTTTCAACCTAACAATCTTGTCAGGGCAGTTACTTGTGGATATATATATATATATATATTGTGTATTTAGGCAGCAATCCCTCTATTATACATGTTTCATTAAAGACGACAGACAAGGTACTGCGATTAAGCTTTTTATTTAATTTTTCTCATGTTCATATGAGTATTTTCTTTGCTGGACACAAAGTGTGTAAAACTTTCCAAATGTCCTGCATTTAAGAGCGCTTTCAGCTATATTTTTAGCCATTACCTAGGATGATTTTATTTTTATTTTTTAACTGAATGTATGAGTTGTGTTTATTGGGATGTTTTATTTTTCAAACATGGCCAGCACATTGTGGCAATGTTTGTAGTTAATGTTATTGGGTGTTGGATTTTTATTTTTTATGATTAGGGCTTCCATCATTCTTAATCTTTTTTTAACATGTGGATGAGGGTATTATGCTTGTCTTTTCTACTAGGATGTTTCGGATGGAGTCTGGTAGGTTTCTGGTGGGACTTTTCTAATTGTCTCTATATTTTCGATATATTGGGTCTATATCAATCCTTCAATATCTGTCTATATTTCTGACATGAGGTATTGCAATTATTTGCACTATTTATATTATTTGGACTGTTTTTATCTTCATTGCCATATTCATGACTTTTCAGCTGTTGTATTCTCCAGCCTTCTTCAGGTGATTGGAATTTCCAACGGAACCCTTTATTTCATCTACCATGGGAAATTACTCTAGTTCCACATGCCATGCCTCTTCTGTATGTCTTAGTTATCTCCCTTTAACTCAACTCTCCAAGGTGTTCTTCTGCACTGAACTAGGCAGGTATTAAACAACAAAAATTGCAATATGAGCTGTGTTAAAAAAATGGTTACTGAGACATTTAAGTCCCAAAAATTCATCAAGGACACATGGCCCAGTGGATAAAAGTGTTGGTTGAATCCAGTGACTTGACCCAAAGAGTCTTTTTGAGTTCATATATATGAAAGGTGCATATATATATATATATATATATATATATATATATATATATATATATATATATATATATATATATATTGCATGTACACATATCTATTTATCTCTCGCTCTCTCACTCTCTCTGTATATATATATATATATATATATATATACCCACACATCGTCTGAAGATTATCATCTTGTCATGTTGATTCCTATGTTGATACTATCTTTAGCTAGAAGCACACTGATATTGAGCACTCTTGTAAACTTTCCCCATATATATATATATATATATATATATATATATATATAGATATATGTATATTTGTGTGTGTAATACTCACTTGTCACTATTGACCCTGATGATGACACAAGAAAGTCGAAAGCTTGGGCCATATTTCTCCTGATGGAATTTCATCCTTAACTGAGAAGGATTATTAGTAATGTGGAAAAGTCACCCAATAAAATTAATTGATATAAAATGTCTGTTGTCTCCAATATATATATATATATATATATATATATATATGTTTGTATGCATGTGTGTACAGTTAAAACTTGTTAGGATGTGTGTGTTTGTGTTATATATGTGTTTTGTCTTTGTGTTATATGTGTTTATGTATATATATATATATATATATATATATATATATATATATATATATATATGTATATATATATATATATATATATATATATATATATATATATATATATACCCAATTATAGGATTGGTGTAATGGAATAAATTCCAATAACCAACAAATACTATTCTTAAAAGAGTGCTCAATACAGAGTAGAGCAAATATAATTATTTATTCGAAAAAAATATAACATAAATCACTATAAAAATACCCATTTTGTTTCAACACTGCTGGTGTCTTACCAGAAGTGTTGAAACAAAATGGGTATTTTTGTAGTGATTTTATAACATATTTATGCTATAATTACCAAATAAATCATTATATATATATATATATATATATATATATATATATATATATATATATATATAAGGCTCAAACACTAATATTCCATGGTTATAATTTATTACATTGGAATCCAATTCATAATTTATTACATTGGAATCCAATTCATCAGACCTACAAATATATATATATATATATATATATATATATATATATATATATATATTTAACAGGATTACTCTTTATGCCTATAAATTTTTAAGAGAGCCTATCAATAATATTCATTCAAATATTTATAAATTTTATTTTATTTATTAATTCTGTGTTGGCGTGTGTGTCTGCATATAAATACATATGTATTGAAATTTGATATTCATGTATTACATACATATAATGATATTTATGTATGCTGAAAAAGTATGAAAGTAAAAACAATTTTCATGTTGCTCATCAATATTTATGTCTAGTTTTCTTTATATTTCATTGTTTATTACTATTTTCCTATAGAAAAGGAAAATGCAAGCAAACAATTACCCATGGCTTTTGTTTATTAACTAAATACAAGATCAGCTCCAAGTCTGTTTTCAAAGTAATCATCAGCCCTTATATCTTGAGAGTGTTTAATGTTTTTGTTGTAAATATAAATTTAATAGAATTGTATGTATTTCTTCGTGGCATCACCGGTCGTCTAATAAAATGTTGGATGTATCACTTGTGGACTCAGTTGGATGTGGAATAGAAGTAACTTTGTGGCTTGACAAGTTTTATTTTTGAGTGACAGTCCCTGGTACAGCTGCTGCACATGAAGTTTGATGGCTACAGCAGGGTGGTTGCTGGTATGGTTATTGTCTCTCTCTCTCTATTTTCCTCGCCATTTAAATGCAGTCAGGTTCATTTCCCTTGCCTGCACGTAAATTCTGCCCCCTGTGTTGATTTTGCTGAGAAGTACCACACAGAAATCTCTAGTGTGTAGACTTAAGCAACAATTATGAAGAATTATCTTCATAATCATTGTTTGTCGTACATATATCAGCATTACTCAAAAAAGTAATTTCTTCTTTCCTTTAAATATAACAGATTTAACAGAAGAAAGACTCAGAATTGCAAATGTCATCTTCATCTCTTTCCTTTTCAGTTGTGAAATTGCACTCTTGTCTCTTGAATAAATGGTAATAGTAATATTAACTGTTTCCTTCTAAGGAAACATTTGGCATTCATTGACCAAACAGTCAGTGCTGCTTTTGGTTGAAATTTATAAAATCTTTCTCTTAAAACAATTTTTCAGGAAAATAGGTTTCTCAAGTCCATTGTTATTTTTCTTTCCAGTTAGCATTCATTGATCAAGAAGCCATATACACTATAAATAAAAAATCGGGGGCCACCCACTAGATTTTGAAGAATTGAATAAAAATTAAATCTACCTCTATTTCAAAATTAATTAACTAATTAATTATTAATTAATTAACTAGCTAACTTCAGATCAGAGGGACTTTCTCTTGCTGAAGAGTTTTATCATATATTCAATAATAATAAAAATAATAATAATCACGAAATTTTTTTGTGCCTGTTATATATTATTTTCCTTATTATAGCTTGGATTTTAAAATTTTATGTAACCTCTTTTCTTAAAAAATAATGCACTAATGGGTCAAACAACTTTAGCCAATTATACTGCATATCCGCCTCTGGAGCCTATCAAGAACCCCGAGGCAAACAGAGGGGGCACCAAACCATATATAGCAGCAATCTTTCTACTCATTTGGGTTTTTTCTTTGGACTAAAGACTTTAAGCACTTGGCAATTTGTTTCATCTTGTTCTGATGGTTTCAGTTCTTTTTTTATTTCCAATTTTTTCCTCGGGTGCTGATTTGTCTCAACATATCTGCAAGTTGAACTATTCAAGGTTTTCCAAACGAGTACTACTATTAATATAATTTTAGCTCTATTGAACACTTTTTAAAGTCAACCATTATGGAACAAGTAGATGTTGGTTATTCTTTTAGAAAATATGTATATATATATATATATATATATATATATATATATATATATATATATATATATATATATATATTAAAAAGAAGAGAAGAGAGGTGCTGCAAACATTTTTGGTTGTAATGCAGATTTATTTAGAAAAAAATATTATGCTTTGTTTTCCATAATTGTACTACACATGTTTCTGGTCTCGTGACCTGCTTCAGGTAAAAGCGGAGATTTCCACATATTATTAAAAATAATTAATTTTTTCCTTATGTTTTTCAATGTTAAATATTCTCGATATGAGACATTTTCTGTTTTTGTGTTAGTAATCCGAATTTCTTTCTTGAATTGGCAATGAAGAGTTCTGCATGAAGGGTCATAAAACAATTAAGGTTGGTCAAAGCGAAATGAAATTCAGATTTTTTTCTAAATAAATCCACATTACAACCAAAAACGTTTGCGGCACCTCTCTTCTCTTCTTTTTAATATACATACTTTTCTCTCGTTGGAACCACTACAACCTCTTTCTTTTATATACATATATATATATATATATATATATATGTATATATATATATATGTATGTATGTGTGTGTGTGTGTGTGTGTATGTATACACACACATGTATGTGCATATTTAGTTATTTATACATATAATCACAATTTTTATGACTTAAACCATTATTATAATCAATACTTTGCATTTGAAACAGGCTACATTTTTATTCATGAAATCATATGTACTACAGTGTAACCTGGATATAAGAGACCTGGATATAAGAGAAACCCGGATATAAGAGAGATTTTCTCTGGTCCCAAATTAGAGCCATACTTACCTAAACAAATGTAGACCAAACACGGATATAAGAGAAACCCCGGATATAAGAGACTTCTTCTCCGATCCCAACACACTCTTATATGTTACACTGTACATTTATTCATCTGTGCATTTGAAAAATCTTAGTAAAGAAAATCCGTTCCTGGGCAGACATTGAACTTGCATCCCCCTTTGCAGGAGAAACCATCATTTGATCAATTGTTCTTTACTACTCAACCAATTAGATCGACATAACAAGCAACATTCAATTTACTCGGTTTAGTGAAAGCCCATAAATTAATAAAAATGTCAGAATGAAAATAAATACATTTATGCTTTAAAAATATAATCACTATATATTACAAATAAAAAAAAAGTATATATATA
>OZ010573.1:17304588-17307088 GCA_963932145.1 Acanthosepion lycidas
TCATAAGTGCAATGTGGTTATGGATCTAAAGGTAAAAATGTCCCCACCCCTGAGAAGTACAGATGTGGGTGACTCACACCAACAATGGGGGCTCCACCTACATTTACCTACTTGTACCCATCCAGCTTCATCATCCTTTTCTTAATGGGGTGACAAATTACTTTTTTTTTTCCTTCAGAGTAATGCAATTAAAAAAAAAAATATTCAAGCCTTGTGTTTTCATTTTGTTAATAACAAGAATAAGTTTGAGTAAAAACTAATATATTACTTCTTATAAACAAACACAAACACACGTACACATATGGGGTGGTGATACAGTGTAAATACTAATGTTTTAGTGCAATGTAAGCATTTTTAGCTACAACAAAGTGGTGGAGCATGGTACTGTTGCATTCCAAATCTAAGGTTCTATTGTAAATTGGTATAGAATGAAAAACAATGTTTTGAAAAGATAAAAACAGCCAATATTTAGCAATATAATAATTTTTATATTTTTTCATTAGTTTTCTGATAATCTATCTGTGTTCGTCTTGTCTGGTCTGGTCTGGTTTTGTTTGGTTTGGTCTGGTTTGGTTTTCTCACATCTGCATGGTTAGAGCACTTCTCTTGACTGAGAAAAACACTGGTGTTACATAGCTCACCCAGTCCCAGACCCATGCTGACTATTGGCTAATACCTGCCCGCTAATGTTCATATGCAAATAGTCATCATCACTTACTCTAAGTATAAGGTCTTCTCTCAAAAACGTATTGTCGAAGAGGACATAACTCCTGGTGCTTTCAGCACTACATACAACCAACATGGAGTCTTCTATCGGGTTGACCCAATTCTCTGATACACTAACTAGCTACAGTTTTTCATTAAATTTAAAAAATATTTCCAAAAATTCTTCATTCATTTTCTAAACATTAAGAAGAAGAACATTGTGTAAAAACAGGAAATTACATAAAATTTAGATAAATTTAGTAAATGGTAGCCAATAATAATAGCAATAATTGACAAAGAATATAAAAATGTTGTTCAATCTGAAATTAACCGCAAATTCTATCATAACTGTTTCTTCTCTCACACTTCTCACTTGTGGAACTCTCTTCTGGCTTCTTGCTTCCTAGTCAACTTTGATCTTCAAAAATTTAAATGCATTGTCAATCGTTATCTTCTGTCTTCTTAATTCTTCTTCTTTTCTTCTTCTCTCTCTTTAAAAATGTTTCCATGTTCTTGCTTCTCAGTCAACTTTGATCTTCAAACATTTAAATATCTATCATTATCTACTGTCATCTTGATTCCTCTTTTTTATTGTTCTTGCTCTTTAATATTTTCTTTTTCTTATTCTTTCACATTCAGTAACCCCTTGTGTCTTAGTGTCATTATTGCCTTGCTTGGGAGGAAAGGATTAAAGAAAAATTATTTGCTTTAGAATAATTTTTAACAATATAAATTTTAAAATATTTTTTTATAAATTTATTTCACTTCCCAGGTGTGCAAAAAAAATTAACAGATTTTATTAATTCATTTGAGTCAATTTGTATCAAGCCTTGTTGTTTGAAGCCAATGAATTCAATTTTAGAGACACTGACACAGAGTCCAACATCATTAGCAGCATTTTCTAGATGATGTACGAGAGCTGTGCCATTGGTAATGGTATCTGCAGTAATAGTTAGATCATCTGCATAGTTAATATTGGTCAATTTTTCCACATCACCCCTTATATCTGGCCACCTAACTCTCCAGACTGCAACCCCCTTGATTATTATGTGTGGGATGTAGATGAGCGAGAGACCAACAAAACTCCTTGTAACACCAGAGATGAACTGAAGCCAAGGATTATGGCAGCATTCACCAACTTAAACAAGAAGACCGTCCAGAAGAGATGCAGGAGATTCCAAAGTCATCTGCAGGCCGTGGTTGAAGCCAATGGCGATTTTATGGAACAAATTTACTCTTTTGTATTTCAATATATTTTTTTGTAATCTTGGTAAATATATCTGTTAAAATGAGAGGTCAGTGTTATTTTCATTTTTGGTGTCATTTAGACGACAATTTATCCATCGCATCCTCTATATCTGTTACAATGAAATGCCAGTGTTTTTTTCATTTTTGCATAATTTAAACGACAATTTATCCATCGCACCCTGCATATCTGTTAAAATGTGATGTCAGTGTTGTTTTCATTTTTGCGTAATTTAGGCAACAACTTATCCATCGATCTCTGTATATATATATATTTTTTTCTTATTAGTCAAACTATATTTTAGTGGATATGTATGTTTGAGTGAGACAGCCTGATTTTTTAAACATTGTGAATTACATCTACCAGCTTGTGCATTTGAGAGTCTTAATAAAGAAAATTTGCCCTCTGACAGGGCTTCGAATCTGTATCCTGCTTTGTAGTGAAAACCATTGTCTGACACAGTATGATTTAGACTACTATGCAGATATACTATCAGGATAGAAATATGATCCTTAAAATGAACCCAAGGAAAACAATTCAGAATTAAGA
>OZ010573.1:17312088-17319588 GCA_963932145.1 Acanthosepion lycidas
TAAAATCCTGTTATTTGCCTTGATAAAGTCCTCAGAGAACGAAACACGTCAACTAACATATATTTTCCTTTAATCCTTATTCATATATATATATATATATATATATATATATATATAAAAAACACTGTTATGATTAGACTAAAAATAAATATAATAGAAATATAAAGTAAGTGTTTGTGTGTAAAATATATACACATTCACTCTTCTGTATATAATATGCAAATAATATACAGGCAAAAGTCTAATCGTAAGAGTTTTATATATATATATATATATATATAACACTTACTATTAGACTTATGTGGATATAATTTTTGTTACATATGTATACTGTTTTTCAACTTTTGCCTGTATATTATTTGCATATTATATTCAGAAGAGTGAGTGTGTGTGTGTTTTACACACACACACTTACTTTATATTTCAAAAGAACAAGGCTGGATGGCTTTTGAAGTCCAGTCAGGCATTATTTTTGATACCATCTCAAATTTCGTTGCCCATCTCCAATTACAGGCTTGTTTGGTTGCCTGTGGGTCAGGGGAGTATTCTCTCTTATCTAACTAGGTACACTGGGATTAAATTTCAATTAATATATCTTCTCTATTGAAAAGATATCAGTTTTCCTTCCTGCGACCCTCATAATATCATGAATATATATATATATATATATATATATATATATATATATTTAATATATTGAACCACAGGTGCCAGAATTTCATTTGGTTACATTGATTAAATCCCTGAGCTTACATAAATGTATATATTTACTTATATTTTATTTGCTGAATACTTATAAATATAATGCAAATGTTAACTCTAGTCTCTATATGTGTGCATACATATATTACTAGTACCATCAAGATGCATATATATATATATAAATATATATATATATATATATATATATATATATATATATATATACACACACACACACACATACATATATACATTCATGATGGCTGTCTACCCTATATATATACATACATGCATCTATATATATATATATATATATATATATATATATATATACACACACACACACATATATATATGCATACATATATACATTCATGGTGACTGTCAACCATATATATATATATACATACATGCATATATACATATATATATATATATATATATATATATATATATATATGCACACACACACACACACATATATATATATATATATATATATATATATGAAGAAATATAGTCTTAAGGTGTGCTATATTTACGAGATAAAGTGCTCAACATCAGAGATAGGGCGTGTATAAAAGTGAACATTGAAGTCAACACTTAGAGGCGACAGTCTGTTTCATGCTAGACACAATCGTCAGGCCACGAGTACTGTTATTTTCCTCAGCTATTTATTTATATATGGGTCAGTGGTGCATTGTGGGTAGTCTATTTTGGTGGTTATTTTACCAGAAGTCATTTATTTGTTCATTTATTTATTTGGGTTAAATTATTTTACTTGTCATCATTTTTATTTTTTATTTTATTTTTTATTTTTATTTCTTGTCTTATATGTATATATAATTTTTTTTTTTAAATAAATATATAAGCCTACTACTCCATTTTTTATTTTAAACTATATTTATTTCATATACATGTCTGCACATTCAAGAAAACTTATTAATGAATATGTGTCACCTGACAAGATTCAAACCTGTGTCCCTTTTGCAGAAGAAACCACTGTCTGATCTAATATGCTTTAACCACATGAAGAGATTCACAATCCAGACAATCACAATGAAAGCAAATAAAATCTTGTTTGCTTGTGAAGCTCATTGTGGCTTTGCATTTAAAACATGCTGGAGCAAATGATGTTTTTTCCTGCAAAGTGAGTCACATTAATTTTAATGCTGGATGGTTAGTTTTTTATGGTTAAGAATTCTTTTATTTATAGTGGCAAGGTAACCAGAGTGATAGTGCAGTAATTGTGTAATCAACATATGCATTATTTGAATTTTATTATTATTAGAGAAACATTCTCAAATAGGAAAATGAATTCATTGACAGCATTGGTTTGTTTAAATTTATTTTTGTACTATTGTTGGTGGTGATCATGTTAAGAGTGTTTTTTGTTTTTTTATTGCAAGGGTGGTGTTTTTGTTGTTAGGTGATATGCATCTATGTAATAGGTGCCTTAGAACATGATCACCATCAGTGATAGAACAAAAAGTCAAATTTTCAATAAACCAATATATACAATTGTGTGTGGGTGTGTGTACAAATGCACACACACACACATACACACACACACGCACACACATTCAATCAATATAATGCTCCAAGCAACTTTATATATGTTGCAAGAAGCCCCCAAATGACATTATCAACATGGTAAAAACAGGGTTCAAATTTGTACCACCCTGTCAGCCGGGGCTTTAGAATATGCTGACTGTACCTCTGCAAGCATCCTGGATAAGACAATAAACTACATCTGACAGCAAGACCTCTGATCAGCAGGTTTTGAGGAGTGTGGAACCACCTCTTAATTGTTGCTGGCATTCCCAGGGCCACACTGACCTGGAGTGGTAGCACCTGTTAGGGTCCCAGCTATGGGCAAAAAGTTAACCCCAAACTGGAGTCAAAACATTATGAAAATATAAAAATAGGTTTTAAATACCAACAATATATTTTTGAAAAAAATATTACCAGCAATAAAAATCTTGGCATTAATTAACCATTAAGGTTGATATGCCAAAAAATGAAAGAAAACAAACAAATTAAATTTGTAACATTTTAAAAAGCCAAATATGATGAGAAAAAAATACATTTCCTTTTTTATTTTCAGAGCCATTATATAATTTCGATTCTTGCAAATGACTGACAATTTTTACACATCGTAATACTAAACTGCTAAAAAATATAAATAAATAAGTAAATTGCAATCTTTTTGTGTGGTCACATTCCCAATAGACATTACATATGTCACACTAGATCATTTCAAGCATCCAGCTTCCCAAAGAATATCAGGATGCAGACAAAGACTTCTACCACACCAATTTTTTTGGTAATGACTGTGAAAGTTGAAATTACTTGAACAAGAATAACAAAATATGAACTTTGGACAGTTTATCCACATCTTTGACCATAATACTCAACACTTTATCTGAAAATTGGAAAAATGCAATAAAAAATTAAACAGACCAACCTTGTCAGTTCTGTTTAATCAAACTTGTTTGGATGAATGAATACTTGCTGCTTGACTATAACAATGTAACTATATATATATATATATATATATATATATATATATATATATATATATATATACAAATATAGAATTGGTGTATACAGAATAAATTCCAATAACCGAAAATACTATTCTTAAAAGAGTGCTCAATACAGAGTAGAGCAAATTTATTTTATTCGAAAATTATAACATAACTGTTATAAAATCACTACAAAAATAGCCATATTTTTCAACACTTCTGGTGTCTTATCAAGTGATGGTAGTAATTTTATAATATGTTTATGTTATAATTTTTGAATAAATTACATATATATATATATATATATATATATATATATATATATATATATACATATATACTTATTTATTTTAAAATTATAACATAAATATGTTATAAAATCACTACAAAAATAGCCATTTTATTTCAACACCTCTTGTGTCTTATCAAGTGATGATGTTGAATACAATCTACATTCAACATCATCACTTGATAAGACACCAGAGGTGTTGAAACAAAATGGCTATTTTTGTTGTGGTTTTATAACATATTTATGTTATAATTTTTAGATAAATAATTATATTTGCTCAACTATGTATTGAGCACTCTTTTAAGAATAGTAATTGTTGGTTATTGGAATTTATTCCATTACACCAATCCTATACTTGGGTATATATATATATATATATATATATATATATATATGGTGGACTCTCCCATTGTATTTGATGTATGAGGGTCAAGCAACTCAGTTCCTAGGAATCAACAACCCAAACACCATCACACATGATTTGACTATAGTGCTGAAGGCTTTGTGCAGAACCAACCAGACATTTTGAAGGGCTAAATACGGAGACCAAGTGCACTACGTGCCACAAGGTCACCAAACGACCCTCTGCAGGTTTTGAATTTAGAGTTGTCCTTCTCCTAGACCAGTTGCCATCCAAGGCTATAGAACCCAGTCTGTCCTGCTATTTACCCGTAGCTGGAGGGAGAAGAAGAGGATTAATATCTTTCCCAAGGGTATTAGCATGTAAGTGAATGTAATGGCTTTGACTGGAATTTGAACTTCTGAGCCACTATCCACTACTCCACTATATATATATATATATATATATATATATATATATATATATATATATATATATATATATATATATATTTATACAGAAGACCAGATTGCATTTCCTGTTTTAGCAACATTCCAAACAAGAATAATAAAGTATTTATCAAAAGTGATATTAAGGATTTCTATCTTTAACAGAAAAAAGTTTATTGGAGCCTTTGATGTTTTCCAAGGACTTCATATATTTAAAGCCCAAATAGATTAAAGTCATCCTGCATTGCCATAAATCAGTGTTATTTCATTGTGCTGAAGCATGGATTAAGAAATCCAAAGCTGGTAATTTTGATGCCCCCCCCCCCTCCCAAGGATCATTTGATTGAGCAGAGGTGTCTGAACTGTTGGGAATCTAAAATAACCTTGTCCACATCAATGATCACAGAATATACCAGGATGATGGACTGATGGTGGTACTGGATAATAAAAGAAATAACGATTCCATCAGGAAAATGCTATGCTGTTTTTCAAGGACCAAGCAGACCCAAGAACAAATGTCAACAGAAAAAGAAAAAGGAACATCATCTGGTTCAACTCACCCCCCTTCAACATGCACGTAAAAATAAGTATAGGGAAAATGTTCTTTAGCCTTCTAAATAAGCACTTACCAAAAATGTCCAGAATGTACAAGACATTTAACAATAGTACAGTCAAGTTGAGCTACAGTTGCATTAGCAATCTAAGCAATATTATCAAAAGATTGAACAAAACAAATTCAAATCTTAAAGCAGATGTGAGAGGTGGAAATAAAGTCCTTTGTAATTGTAAGATAAAAAATAATTGTCCCTTAAATTGAGTATGTTGTACAGAACGGATAGTGTATTTTGCAGAGGTAGCAGTGTAAAAAAATAAATTGTTTGCACTGAGGGCCAATTTTAAAAAAATGTGGTATAATCATGCCTCATCATTTAGAATACCAGAATGCAAGTTCAATACAAAGCTGGTGAACTACTATTGGAAATTTAAGAAAAAAAATGAAAGAAGGCCGTTCATAAAGTGGAGTATTTTATGGAATGTAAAAGCTAGTAAAGTGAATGGCAATTCATGTAAGATGTGTCACGAGGAGAAGTTAGCTATTGCAACATACAAGGCTAGTGCTTGAATGGGAGGTCTGAGATTATGGCCAAATGTAGGTGCATCATTAACTTTGGGGCTATACAAATCTGAATGAAGTTGTAAAAATTTTTCACTCCCTTTATTATTTTTTCTTTTTTGTTTCTTTCCTCCCTATCATTTTTCCTACTCCCACTCCCCACATTATTTCAAGTGCCACATTAAGATATTTAAGTCCTTGTGTTGTTTCTGATTAATTTGCCGAGTAAACCACCTGATGAGACCTTGGTAGTGTGTTCCAGTCAGCATTTTATCTTTTTAAGATATTATTAGGTTGGTGCAAAAATAATGATGTAATAATGTCGTTTTGTGACGTATTTTTTAACGTCAAAAAAACGACATTATTACGTCATTACTTTTGCACCAACCTAATAAATCATTCTACAGGTTTGATTTTTCTTACTTGAAATTGAGGACATTTTTAACATGTATGATTTTAACAAATAGTGTTTTTCTTTTTATTTCAGTGTATATATATATATATATATATGCATATATAATAAAAATATATATATAAAAGTGGACACTTTATGACCTGAAGATTGCATTTAAGTATGAAACAGACTGTCACTACTCAGTGTTGACTTCAGTGTCCACTTTTATATTATGCACACACACACATACACACATACATATATATATATATGTATATATGTATGTATGTATATATGTCTATATTTCTGAGATGAGGTATTGTAACTATGTGGAATCTGCTCTGGTGGATGAAATAAAGGGTATGGCTCAAAGCTCCAACATATATTACCGGAAGAAGGCCAGAGCTTACAACAGCCAAATCGTTGACAGATCATTCTTTATGAATATGGCAGTAATGATGAGGACAATAGTCCAAACAAAGTAAATAGTGTATATATATATATATATATATATATATATATATATATATATATATATATATATATGTGTATATATATATATATATATGTGTGTGTGTATATATATATATATATATATATATACACACACACATATATATGTATATATATATATATATATAAATATAAAAGTGAACATAGAAGTCAACACTTAGAGGCGACAGTCTGTTTCATGCTATATGCAATCGTCAAGCCACGTGTGCTGTTATTTTTCTCGGCTATTTATATATATACGGGTTAGTGGTGCATTGTGGGTATTCTATTATGGCGGTTATTTCACCGGAAGTCGTTTGTTTATCTATTTAGGTCAAATTATATTGCTTGTTTTTATTTTTGTTTCGTATTTTATTTATTTATTTATTTATTAACGTAGTAAAAATTTGTTTATATCACTTATTTAACAGTTTTGTTTTGGTTTGGGAATTTAATTTAAACTATTTGTTCAGTTTTGGGGTTGATTGTTGTAGTTCTTTCTAAGTATTATTTTGGCGGGAACAGGTTTTAATTGATTATCTATTTACTTGGATGAATTTAGGTTAATTTATTTTACTTGTATATTTTCTCTTTTCGGTTTTCGATTTTTAAGTAACATAGTATTTCTATATTTTTTTTTTTTTTTTTTTTTTGTTGTTATTTTGTTATTTTTGCTTATTAGTATATTTATTTGTTTTTATTTTATTTTTTCCGTTTTTTAATTTTTTAGGTTACGTAGTAAAAATTTATTTTCATGTCTGCATTTTGAGATGAGTTCGGATCTTTTGTTTAATAATTTATTTTGGTCGGGAAAAGTAATGATAGCTATTTTTTCCTCCGAGCAAAGTTTGCAAGTTTTTGATTGGTTATTGTAGGCTGATGATTTTTTCCTTATCTTCCAAGATATTTTTGGTGTGATGTTCGTTTTGTTTTTAATTTCCCAGATATACTTAGAAAGCATTGTACTGTTTGCATATTTACTATTTGTGAAAGATGTTTTGTGTGTATAATTTCTTTGTTTCCAGGGTCCTTCAGTTACTCCTATGTATACTTTTTCTTCATTATCTGGTGATTTTATCGTGGCTTGGTATATTACGTTGTTTTGTAAACAATTTCCGTTTAAGGGACATTCGTTCTTTATTCTGCAGTTGCACGTGGGTTTAATTTGTTCGTGTGGTTTGTTGATAATTTT
>OZ010573.1:17324588-17387088 GCA_963932145.1 Acanthosepion lycidas
ACTATGTGAGAAAATGACATTATTTTTTTTAATACTAAGGGCATACTATTTTGGTAAGCAACTACCCGTCTGAATGGCTTATAGGAGTTGGTGAATATGTAAACAAAAAGAAAGAAAAATCAGGAAATTGCCAAAAGGCATCAATTTATGTCTAGTATCTGTCTATCTCTTATTCGGACTATTATCCTCATCTTTGTTGCCATATTTATCACAAAATTTCGGCCCTTCAGTATCTGTCTATATATCTGGGATGAGGTATTATGTACACTATTTACATTATTTGGACTATTGTCCTCATCTTTGTCGTCATATTTATTACAATGTTTTGGCCCTTCAGTATCTGTCTATATTTCTGAGATGAGGTATTATGTACACTATTTACATTATTCTGACTAATGTTCTCATTTTTGTTGCCATATTTATCACAACGTTTTGGCCCTTCAGTATCTGTCTATATATCTGAGATGATGTGCTTGGAATGTAAAAATATGTTTATATGCAAGCAGTTTACTTCCAGTGTTAACTATGGTGACACTTGTGGTCCTGCCTAGGAATGAACTCATCATCCTTGGTTAACAAATTTCAGAAGATATTGGACTTCCATTCCTCAGCTTAATGGACGAGTTCTAAGCAGTGGCAGTAGCTTGTCTTCCTTCCTGCCAAAGTGGATTTAGCCTTTAGGCATTATTTAAATTTAGTGAAATTTCTCCTCAGTGAGCCTTTTTCTATTTGTATCACGTTCTTGGCCTATTGGCTGGGATGGCTTATCATCTCTCAGTTGCGTCTCTGTCTTTGGGCAGAGTGTGCTCAGGGGCTTCTCTGTCAAAGGACAGAGGGGCAACTGGGAAAATTATTCTGAAGAGGTGCCCAGCCTTGGGGAACAGCTGCCTGAGGACACGCCTTTCCATTACACCAGAAGGAGGGATCAGTGCTTGCATCGAGGCCAGTGCAACTGACGCCTGTGGGGGTTGTGGGAAATTTTTGTCCCTTGCTCGGGTGTACACGCTTGGGTCCCCACTTTAAAAAGACTTTGTGTCACATCTTATCCTCATGGGGGAACAAGTAAACATTGCCTTTTTCTATTTGTGAAGTCTGCTGCTGTCAGGCAGTTTGCAGTCAGGCAGTTTGCTGTCAGGCTTGTCAAACTCTGCCTTTGGGCATGGAGGAACCCAGATGAAGCTATGCCTGTGGGCAGAGTTTGGTTTAGGGATGTAGACAAACCTGACACCGTGTTTGTGGGGTCCACAGGCAATTTTTGCTCGAGCGTACTGGTTTGGATTTGCTCCACATAAAAATCAGCCTTGTGCCACATCCTCCCTTGTGGCGAGGTTGGTAAGTACCAGCCTTTTTCTATTTCGTATTTTATATTTCTGAGATGAGGTATTATGTACACTATTTACATTATTTGGACTATTGTCCTCATCTTTGTCGCCATATTTATGACAACATTTCAGCTGTTGTATGCTTCAGCCTTCTTCAGGTGATTGGAATGTCAAACTGAACCCTTCATTCGCTCACTGGTGTAGACTGTTCTAGTTCCATGTGCCATGTTTAATGGATGTCAGTTATCAGTTATCTCCTGTTAATTCCGCTCTCCAAGTTCTTCACTGCGTTAACCGGGTATTGAACTCACGCTCTTTGGGTCCTTTCACTGGATCTAACTAACGCCTTTATCCACTGTGCCAGGTGTCCTTGGATAGACAGATTCTCTGATTCCCCACCCAAAAAAAATATTGCCAACATATCAAATAGCTTTTGCAAACAATTGCTATCAACACCTTTCTTTGTGTTTAATTGTGTTTAATTTTCTATTTTGGTAACCAAGTTAATTTGTGATCTTGCTGTTTCAAATAAGAGGTTTTTTAAGCTGAGTAAAAATTTCCAAACACATACTTGCATATAATATGACACCTACTTTTTTTCCTTTAATTTTGATTAAAAATGTGCTCATAGCAAAGATACAGTACCCTCCACAAATTTGGGGGGACAGTAGTCAAATATTTGGATATTTTGAGTATGCTGGCATCGCAATTCTGTATCATTCTCCCAAAAATATAATGGCAAGTTTCAGTGGAACCATTTCCTTATGCTAAGCCTCTGCATTGTATCAAGATGGATAAGATTAATTTAGGAATAATTGTATCATGTCAAAAAACAAAACTGAGGTAACTAAATATATTTTTTATCCACATATATATATTTAAGTTTCCCAATTTAAACATGAACTTGTTGATGTTCCACACTACTTCAAACAAAAGGTTAGGAAGGAAACCCCATCAATATTGGAAAGTGCAATAACAGTTAGTGAACTTGAGGGACGTACTTTCCTAAGAAATTGTTTTAAGAAAAAGATTTTATAAATTTTAGCTAAAAGTAGCATGTCCTGGGTATGACGCTAAACTACATCCACATCCTGGGTAAGATGCTAAACTACGTCCAACAGCAAGGCCTGTGATCAAGAGGTTTTGAGGAGCGGGGAAGCACCTCTTAATTGCTGGTGTTCCCAGGTCCATCCTGATCCCAGGTGGTAGCACCTGTTAGGGTCCCAGCTATAGGCAAATAGTTAACCCCAAAACTGAGGTAAAAAGCATTATGAATGTGTAAAAATAGGCTTTAATACCAGATTTGTCAAAAAATTATAACCAGAAATAAATTTTTGAAGAAACAAAATACTACTACCAGCAATATATTTAAAAAAAAAAATATTACCAGTAATACGTTTTTGAAAAAAAAAAATTACCAGCAATATATTTTTTAAAATAAAGTTACCAGCTATAGATTTTTGAGGAAGAAAATATTACTAGAAATAGATTTTTGACAAAACAAAATATTACTAGGAAAAAAAGTTGTCAGCATTAAATAACCCATTAAGGTTGATATGCTGTAAAATGAAACAAAACAATAAAAAGTAGCACTGGCTGCTCAGTCAATGAATGCTGAATATTTCCTTATAAGGAAATGATTACTGTAACCATTACCATTAAAGATGAGGAGAACAGATACTACACTGGTTCCAACTTGATAACCAGGGAGTGAAGAAAAGCTTAACATGGATAGCACTAGCTTCTCAGTCAATAAATGCCAAATGTATCCTTATAAGGAAATGGCTACCATTATTATGTTCCTTCATAAGGGCATTTCCTCCAAGCAATAGATTTCAAGGAGAAGGGCTAGGGTTAATCCCTGGTGACTGAAGCATTCCAAAAGGGGAAGTGATCAAGTCCCATGTTCGCATATAGCACCCACTTTAAATTCGGCCTTGTGCCACACTCCATTCGGGTGGATAAACAGACAAATCACAAACTGCATTTATTTGATACCACAGTTCATATATTTGTACACACAGTCAGACAACAAATTTTATACATATAATTTTCAGTGCTTTGAGCAGATACATACACACAAACTTTGAACTTTATATATCAGATTATGAAAGTAATTTTAATATTTACAGTACTAAGAAAAGGCACTTTTAAATAAATTTGTAAATTTTTTAATCTTTTTAATGTACCGGCATAGCTCTAGAATTGACACTGATTGTGGAGGGGCCATCATGTTATGTGTGGAAGAAACTGTTAGATTAATTATTCAAGTTGTTTTCAAACAAACCTTAAACCTAAGATCTATCTATCTATCTATCTATCTATCTATCTATATATATATATATATATATATATATATATATATATATATATAATATTCTGCACTTTTTTTCATTCATAGCTGTTTTCTGTTTAGCATTGCACAAAGGTGTAAGGTAAAGGTCTTGTTGTCTGACTGAATTACAGACTCTGTATCATCCTCCCCAAATTCCCTGCCAATTTTCTTGTCCCTTACCCTTCATGCCAAAGTTCTTATCCTCAAGCCCAACTACCCGACTCCTCTCCTAAAAAAAAATATACCCCTTTTTCATCATTCTTCTCTCTCTGCTTCAGTAAGATGGTTGGGGTGGAGGAAGTGGATAAGTACAGCATCAGCCAGCTAGCCAGGCACCCCTTCAATGTTCCACAGGTGTTTAATTATATTCCAAGGACATTTCAGAAACCCTAAACCAAGGCAATATGACACCATTTAATTCCGCAGATCTATAAAACGGTTGACAAGGACTTAGGAAGTAAGTGACATGTAATCTGCAGACAAGAACGAAGAGACAACCAATCAGGCTTGGTTAGTATGCTGACATTCTTAAATGAAATGCAAATTACTAAAAGAGGACAGGACAGACGCCCACCCTCCAACACTTGTGAAGTGGTATAAGGGTATGATTACTTGGAGGCTGGGGAATTGAAGTAGAGTAAAGGGAGGGTAATATATACTTAAAGACATAACATCCCTCCAGTTTTGTGGACTTTATATATATATATATATATATATATATATATATATATACATAATTGATTATTTGGGCAGCAATCCCTCTTTTATACAAGTTTCATTAAAAAAGACCGGCAAGGTACTGTGGTTAATTTTTTATTTGATTTTTTCTTATAATTTTATTTCTTTTCCGGACTTATATTAGGTTGGTGCAAAAATAATGCCGTTTTTTGACGTATTTTTTAACATCAAAAAACGGCATTATTTTTGCACCAACCTAATATTATGTAAATAAAATGTCCAAATGTTCTGTGTGTCTGAATGCTTTCAGCTATTCTATCAAGGATGATTTTATTTTTACTTAAAAATGAATGTATATATATATATATATATATATATATATATATATATCTTAAAAAGATAAGAATGCTGACTGAAACACTACCGTGGTTTCGACTGCCAAGGTCTCGTCAAGTGGTTTGTTCAGCAAATCAATCAGAAGCAATACAAGAACTTAAATGCCTTCATAGTGTTCCAGTTAGTGTTCTTATCTTTTGTAGATATTAAATTCTCTCTGCAAGTTTAGTTTTCCTACTTTAGATTGAGAACTTTTTAACGTGTACGATTTTTAACAAACATTTCAGTGTTTGTTTATTTTAGCATATATATATATATATATATATATATATATGTGTGTGTGTGTGTGTGTGTATTTAAGTAGCAATCCTTCTTTCATGAACATTTCATTGAAAACAACTGACAAGGTACTTTCATTTAGTCTTTTATACAATTTCTCATGCGATCTAATAATTTTTTCTTTTCGGGTGATAAATTATATAAAAACTGTCCGGATGTTCTTTTTATCCGAGCACTTTCAGCTATACATTTAGCCATTTTCAAGGATTATAATTTAACTGTTAAAATAAGAAATAGTTTGTTGTATATATGTTTTATAAAATGTTTTCATTTTTCTAAACCCGGTCAATATATTGTGTCCTTGTTCGAAGTTAATATAATTAAGTGTTGTTTTTTTATTTTTATTAATAAGGCTTCCATTATTTTTAGCCTTTTTTTGCATGTAGATGATGCTATTATATTTGTGTTGTCAACAAGTATGTTACGAATAGTGTCTGGTAGGTTGCCATGAATATTTAAATAAGATCTAATTGAGCTATGGGCAGAAAGATGTAGAGTGAGTCTGCATGTCAAACATGTTGTAGTGTGGCCTATATAATTATTTATGAATTTTGATTGATCAGGAATGCAATTCCTTAATGGGCATTATAATTCGTAAATAATATTTGCCCTATTTAATTTTGTTCTCGGAGGTGAATTATTATTTTTCACTATAAGGTTAGTGGTTTTAAATTTTTTGGTAATAAATAATTAATCTAATTTTTTTGCTATTGTCAACTGGTGTTATGTATTTTTTGTAATGTTCTTAATTCTAAATAAAAGCACCTTGTCTGTTGTTTTCAATGAAATATATATATATATATATATATATATATATATATATATATATATATATAAATATATATATAAAATATATAATATATATATATATATATATGTATACATATATGTATATATATATATATATATGTATATATATATGTATATATACATATACATATATATATATGTATATATATATGTATATATATATATGTACATATATATATATATATATATATATATATATATATATATATATATATATAATGTAATTACACATACATAATGGCTGTCTGCTTGTATTCAAATATGTTTGCTTAATGGCATATCAACTTCTTATGGGTCATTTAATGCTGAAATTTAATTTTCTTGGGAGAATTAGTAATTTTTTTAAAAAAATGTATTGGTGGTAATTTTTTTTAACTATGAAAATGTATTCTTGGTATTTTTACTATAAAAATGTTTTTATGCCTTTATAGTATTTTGAACAACACCAGTTCTTGTCATGATCAACAATTTGAACAAGGTCAGTGCATTCAAATCATCGGTCACAATGACTTGTGACTTCATGTTACATTGATGAACAATTCTGTCTATCCAATTTCACCTTGTTAAGCTGAAAACAACAGGGACAGTGGAAAGCAGTGAACGACCAAAGCTAACAGAAACAGAACAGGTATTAGGAGAGATAGCAAAAAGACATACTCTGCTAAGAGCTACAAAGGGCAGGAAATTGGGCAGAAATTTGATCGCCCACGTCCTGAAGGGACATGGCACATGGACAAAGAATATCAGGAAGAATATGTAAAATATGGCTAAACTGTCTAACATAAAACAATTATTAGTGGATAAGATGAAAATCCTACACAGCACCCAATGCAAGGAAAGACACAAAATCCTCGAGGCTACCATTAGATATAAAAAAAAAAAAACCCTCATCAAATAAAATATATTTCACCACAGGAGATGGTGTCATGAAGTCGTTATAAAATATTTAATGTGTATTAAATAAAAATGTGTAATATTGATGCACTATTTTTTGATGCGGTTTAGCTCCCCTTAACCAGTACTCATGACATCATCATCAACTATTTTAAACTTTCAGCTTTCTAAAAATTACCAGAATGTAGCCAATGGAATCTTGCATACTGAACAGACATAACATGGTTCTTGAAAATGACTGAAATGGTCAAAAGTACTTAAACAAAACATGAACTTCAGAGAGTTTATCCACAATTGTCATCCCAATATACAAATCTTATTTGAAAATTGGAAAAATACAAGTAAAAATGAAACTTGGTGACCTTGTTGGTTGAATTTAATTAAACTTGTTTGTGTGCATATATGTATATATATATATATATATATATATATATATATATATATATATATATATATATATATATATATATGTGTGTGTATGTGTGTGGATGAAATTATATAGGCTCCTGAAAAATTAATTTCAGTTGAGCTCTCTGGGGAGGAAAAGTGGGTTTGTAAACAGTGACTATTACGACTGATATAGCGAGACTCTTTGGCAAAAGCAAATTGAGCCTGTCGGTCACTGTGTGTTTATCTAAAAATAAATATGCTAAAAGAGAATAATTAAAAAAACAAAAAAGCAGTAAATTATATATATATATATATATATATATATTTTTTTTTTTTTTTTTTTTTTAAGCATTCAACCCAAGCAAGGTGGGAAGCCACAAGCATGCAAAGGATTACAGAGTTGGAGCGAGAACAAAGATGAGTGATAGAGGAAAGGATGAAGAGACAGTTAGGGAATACATCAGGGCATCTGGAGACATCAATTGACGTTACATTTGAATAGTTAGAGATTATAGCTATCAGGAAAACAAGAAATGGGGAGAGAGTTCAAAACATAGAAACTGAAATATATAATGAAAGCTTATTCTGTAATATACTTTGATCATTTTAATTATGAAATAATAATGCAAAATGAAATTTGAGTTCACGTTTGTATAGTAAGCCGAAGGGTGCACATCCTACATATGCCCCACCAAAATATTACCATGACCTACTAGTGGGACATGTGCCCCATATTGGGAATCATTGCTCTTGTGCAAACCAGACCTATGTCTAACTTTGAAAATGTTGTGCAAACAGGACCTATGATTACCTTCTTCATCATTCATTGTATATTTATTCTGTGAAAGTCACATTCAACATCAAATATAAGTTAGGATAAGGATTAAAATGTCATTAATCCCACTAAGCTATTTTAATCTATCTCAATCTATTCATTTAACCCATAATAGCAGGAAAACTCAAAGACACTCATCATCTAGTTGGTATTAGGTTGGTGCAAAAATAATGTCGTTTTCTCACTATGTGAGAAAACGACATTAATTTTGCACCAACCTAATACTAAGGGCATACTATTTTGGTAAGCAACTACCCGTCTGAATGGCTTATAGGAGTTGGTGAATATGTAAACAAAAAGAAAGAAAAAACAGGAAATTGCCAAAAGGCATCAATTTATGTCTAGTATCTGTCTATCTCTTATTCGGACTATTATCCTCATCTTTGTTGCCATATTTATCACAAAATTTCGGCCCTTCAGTATCTGTCTATATATCTGAGATGAGGTATTATGTACACTATTTACATTATTCCGACTAATGTTCTCATTTTTGTTGCCATATTTATCACAACATTTCGGCCTTTCAGTGTCTGTCTATATATCTGAAATGAGGTATTATGTACACTATTTACATTATTCCGACTATTATCCTCATCGTTGTTGCCATATTTATCACAAAATTTCGGCCCTTCAGTATCTGTCTATATATCTGAAATGAGGTATTATGTACATTATTTACATTATTCGGACTATTGTCCTCATTTTTGTCACCATATTTATCACAACGTTTCAGCCCTTCAGTGTCTGTCTATATATCTGAAATGAGGTATTATGTACACTATTTACATTATTCGGACTATTATCCTCATCTTTGTTGCCATATTTATCACAAAATTTCGGCTCTTCAGTATCTGTCTATATATCTGAGATGAGGTATTATGTACACTATTTACATTATTTGGACTATTGTCCTCATCTTTGTTGCCATATTTATGACAATATTTCGGCCACTGTATGCTCCGGCCTTCATCAGGTGGTTGGAATGTCGAACTAAATTCTTTATTTCGCCCACGTGCCATGTTTAAAGGGTTCAGTTTGACATTCCAACCACCTGATGAAGGCCGGAGCATACAACGGCTGAAACGTTATGTCTAGTAATTGACAAAACGAAAGAAAAGTTTTAAATAGATTCTGAAAGTTAGTATTTCCAAGTTTTCAACAATTTAGAATAAAGTATTTTATCTCTGGAAAAGTTGAACAAATGCTTGTAAGGGATATCCTCTTTCCAGATGTTGGAAACAAAAGAACTATATAAGTTTTTATGTGTTGCTTCTCTAACTTCAACATATAAAAAGCACAGATGGAATTTTTTGTTTTCATTATTTGGTTAAATAAAATCCTTATTGATTTATATTGAGAGCAGCTTACTACAATCAGTCAGTTATGTGCCATGCGTGAGTCATGTTTTGGTGATCATGTATCTTTTGATACATCTTTCGATACATCTTTCGATACATGATTGACGAGGCAGATTTTTTCCCATAGTAGGTTGCCATTTCTTTCTGCGGTAGACCAGTTGCCATCCAAAGCTATAGAAACCAGTCTGTCCTGCTATATTCCCAGAGCTGGGGGGAGAAGAAGAGGATTCATACCTTTCCCAAGGGTATTAGCACATAAGTGAATATAATAGATTCGAATGGAATTTGAACTCAGCTCTCCGATTCCTCAATCCAAGCCACTATCCATTACTCCACCATGCCTCCTTACTACAATATTATTATAAAATTATATAAAGATGATAATATTAATAAGATGATAATATTAATAGCATTTTTGTTAACTCATGATATCACTGGTAGTATATTAAATAAATACCTCAAAATTTTCATTCACTCTAATGACTACATATATTGAGACAATATGAAAGAAAAAATGAAATTAATATTAATTTTATGTAGATATCCTTGAATAAAATCCTAGAAACCCTAATCAACTATCAATTAGCTTAGCATCTTACTAGGTCTCTGATCAGACAAACAATATGGTTTCTACTTATATAGGTCAACAGCTGATGTGTTAATGGTTATTGATGAAACAGTTTGTCAAGCTTTAGATAAGATTGTGAAGCTTGGGCTGTTGCTTTAGAAATCTCAAAGACATTTCACAGGATTTGGCATGCTTGCATTCTTCACAAGTTAAGGTATTTCTGGCCAAATTTTTGATCGGATTCAATCCTTCTTATAAAATTGCAAGATGAAAGTCATTTCAAATGAACATGCTTCTAGATTTTTTAAAATTAATGTGGGTGTACCTACTAGGACTCTATCCTTGGACCTTCATTGTTCTTACTTTTCATCAACAATCTTTTTGATGTCATCAGTTCTCAACTGTATTTATGGTGATGACACAGTCATTTATTCCTGTCTTCGTGGTAAGTCTGATAGGTGGGTTCAATAATGTTAAATTGGCAGCTGATATAAAAAATGATCTTCATTTTGTTGTTAACTGGGGCAAGCAATAGCTTGTTAATTTCAATGCCTCCAAAATGAAACTACTTTCTTTTAATCATCTTTTTTGTCTTCTATCAGCATGGCTGATGCTAACCTCTGGAAGAGTGACTTATTGTGCCTTCTTAGGCTAACATTTTTCACTGACATAAAATTGCAATTTCTTCTGCTAGGAAAGTTGGTTCACTGTGTCATGCCAGACAATTTTTCTTGCCAGAATCTATTTTACACTTTTATAAGTTTACTGTTCATCCATACATTGAACATTACTTTTACATCTGGTCTGGTTCTTCTGCTATGCACTTAGATATTATTGATAAAATCCAAAGAAGAATCTGCAATGTTATTCATCTTGATCTGGCATCACAGCTTCAGTTTCTTTCCCACTGCCATGATGCCGCTTTCCTGTGCCTTTTCTGTAAATATTTTCATAATAATTGTTCTGATGAGCTTTGCTTTCTGGTATCTCAACAAATTTAAGTGCAGTACTAGATTGGCAGCTAGGTCTCATCATTTTACAGTTAAAATGACTAGATGTAAAAATAAGTTCTTTACTAACAATTTCTCTCACACTTCTTGCTTGTGGAAGTCTCTTCCAGTTTCTTGCATCCCAGTCAACATTGATCTTCAAAAATTTCACTGCAATGTCAATTGTCATCTGTCTCCATACATCCTCTTCTTTATTATCCTCGCTCCTTAATAATATTTTTTCAGACCCTTTTTCTCTAAGTAACCCCTTGTGTCTTAGTGGCTTTTTCACCTTGCTTGGGTGTGAAATGATTAAAATAAAAAAATAAAAAACAGCAGTTCCAAATGAGCTTGTTTAAATGGATGGCAGAACAGGAATTGTGAGGGTTAGTAAGGGGTTAAACATTATTTTATATGACATAGGATAGGAAGTTGAGGAGAGCCATGATCGCCTAGGGCTTAAAAGTGCATATAGCATATAAAAGAACTTCATACAATGATATCATTATAGTAACTATATAATATTACCTAATCCAGACTTAATTTCCATCGACTTTATTCTTTTTTTTTGCTATGGAATCTTTCTTCTGAACTTAATTACTCCATATACCCGGAAGCTCTCCCTTTCACGGTGAATGCAAATAGACACAGATGGCTTCTTGCAGATGATTGAACATAGAGAAACATCAGTTCTCTTGACCTTTGTCTCTGGAATTGGTTACTAGGATTGCTATGGACATGTAATATCCACATGTCTCAATGATGAGAGTGTCCATCATCTTTCTTGTTCCAAAATTGGATTTTTCACAGTTCTATGTCACTTTACTTGGATGCGAAATAACGATTTTTGATAGAAGAGAGCAAGTCAGAAAATTCTAATGAAGTAAAATAATAGTCAGGAAGTGGGTAGGTTTATGAACAGAACATCAATCAACCTTGTGGGGGAAAGTACACACACACACACACACAAGCACAAACACAAACACAAACACGAACACAAACACACACACAAACACATGCATACACAAACACACAGACACAAACACACACACACACACACACACACAAACACCCACAAACACACACCCACAAACACACACACACAAACACACACAAAAACACACACACAAACACACACACACAAATGCGCACACGCACCCACACATATATATATATGGGAAAATGATGTATAGATTTTTAAATATCAGAACAAATTTTCGAAAATCTAAGACAAAGTAGAAAATTTTTTGTGTGATGCATTTCAATATTTACATTATTGTGATTACATATATGCATGAAGGAGAGGGATGCTGAAATTCTAGATCTAAATTAAATTTTATTTTAAAATTTGTTTGGGTGTATAGTCTAGCCAGTTTCATTTAGTTTCATTTTTTATTTGCGTATGTTTTGACAATTTTGTTATTAAATACTTCACATTGTGATAATAGAAGATATATTTATATATATTAAAAAAAAATTGAATTAAAAATTAAAATGTCAGCTTCCCTACTCCTTCATGTACAAGTGTAATCATATCAACATCATTTTAGTCCATTGATATATTAAGGGATAAAACAAAAAATTTTAAAACATTTGTCATAGTTTCTCCTAATATATATATATATATATATATATATATATATATATATATATATATTTATAGATAGATATATAGATAGATAGATAATATTAGTGGTCAATATATATATATATATATATATATGGAACAAATTTATGAAAAAAGTCCTTTAAAAGGACTTCATCAGACTAAAATAATATTACTGACGGAATTATATGTAGGTTTGGTTGTTTTTGTTTAATGGTCTATGTTGAAAGGCCAAATCTAATTATTTTGTACACAATTTTCATTTTTTTTAGATAATTGTGATTTAGTGATACAAATCTTACTAAATGACCCATAGATGGGGGGTTTGAAGAGGTACATTCATACCTTTCCCAAGGATATTTGCACATAAGTGAATATAATGAACTCAACAGGAACAGGAATTTGGCTCTTTGATTGAAAATCATAAGTCATTATTGATTACACCACCCACACATCCAATCTTACCACATCTGGTATCCCCATGCAGTCATCCATCTAAGTGCTGACCAGGCTCAACACTGCTTAAATTTGGTGATCAGACAGAAATGGTATTTCAGCGTAATGTGGCCATATGTAGGTAGAGATGGAAAAATATAAAAATAATAAATAATAAAAGCAAGAGAAAATGCTGAAGGTATAGGGACACTAAATTTAAAAATGGGGCTAAGATGTCTAGACACAAATGCCTGTCTCATTTTATTTCGTATCCGAAAGCTTTTGTTTTTATTGCAGTTGATTTTAAATATCCCAGACTGTGACAATTTCTTAAGAAAGGTTATTATGAAATTCATTATGAAAATTTTTTTCTATGTTCTACTCAGCCTTGTTTTGATATAAAATAAATACTCCATTTTTATTTTAAACATTGTTTATTAGATGGCTTGACATTTGGCCAATGGACATTTGACCGAGAGACATTTGGCCAAATGTACATTTGACCAACGGATATATCACCAAAAAAATAAAAGGAAAAATAGTAACAAGCAATACTTTAAATATTTTAATTAGTAATATTATAAGGTAGAATAGGACTAATAATTACCACTGAATTTTAAGTGATTAAATTACTAAATCTAAATTTAAAGTTAAAAGTTTTCTTATTTCAATATTTGTTTATTGAAATTAGTATTTTAAAAAATATTTGAGTGTATTTGGGTAAAAATTAGCACCTAATTATTTAAATTCGTATTTAACAGTAAGATAAAAGCTAGTTCATCTCTTTAAGATAATGATCATTGAAAGCGAAAATGAAAGATTTTTCATATCGTAAAAGCTTAAGATTTTTGTTGTAGTAAAATGTGCTTTTTCTCAAAAGTAATATTTGAAGTAATCTATAATACATAAAGAATAGAATTTAAAAAAGGCCTGTAAAAAAAAATGAAAATTTATAAATTAATTCAGTAAATAAATATAAATATATGTAGCACATTACGATAAAGAGTGTGACATATATGTAAGTACACCACTACATTTTCAGCTAGATGTCCGTTCGGTTAAAAGTCTGTCAGCCAAATGTCTGATTACCGTTTATTATTTCTATCAGCCTGTGTATTTGGGAAATCTTAATAAAGAAATAAAGATTCCAGTAAGAATCAAAACTTTATCCCTCTTTGTAGAAAAAAAATACTCTTTGATCTGGTGTACTTTAACACTCAGCAATGAAGACTATCACAATTAAATAAGGCTCTGTTTGCCCTTAACTTCTATATAGGAAGATGATATTACATAATAGTTCAGTACTGTTTTTGTTTCAAAACTTTAAAATGATGTACAGATACACACATTAACAGAAGGGACGGATATATAAAACAACTGCATTAACACATTGCATAAACATTCATTTATTTTACTCCAACCTAATACATCATCCTCAGGGTATTATGAATGGAAATGACAAGAGGAAATTCTATACTGCATCTATACAATTTAGAATGGATAAAAAACGTAATTAATATTACACATATAGCAATTATTTCAAGAATTGTTCAGTCTTTTGAATACATTCTTCAGTGACCTTCAGGGACATGGCATATAAATTTTTTTTCTTTTGTTTTACTAATGGTCACCTAATACAATGCCCAAGAGCCACTCAATGTAGAAGGTTAGTGGGTGGTGTTATCTGAGCATAAGAAAAGGCAAGAATTGAAGTTCATGATGTAATGTAGGGAAGATTACAGTTAACCCTTGACTTGAAGAGGTCAAGATTGTAGTGATTGGAAAAATATATTGCCAGGACTCTGTTCTATGAAGATACTTGGAAAATAGTTTGTTTTCTTGTACTGTTTCATTAAGTAACTGACTCTTCCTGCTCTCCTCTACTTTTACAAGAGCTAGAGCAGGCTGAAAATGGAGTTCTGCTGCCATATATATCTTCATTTTCTATTATTGATAGAGTTCAAAAGCATCTCCACATCTTTGAAGAGGTCAAGATTGGAGTAATTGGGAAAATATCCTGCTGGGATTCTCTTCCACAAAGCAGCAGTTCTTGAGAAGAAGCTGTCCAAGTGGAACTTTTTTTAATCCTTTCACCCCAAGCAAAGCAATAAAGTCACTAAGATGCAAGAGGTTACTGAGTGTGAGAGAATATGAGATAAATAAAACATCATTAAGGAGAGAGTACAAGAAAAATGGAGGAATCAAGAAGACAGAGGATAATGACTGACATTGCATTTAAAGGTTTGGAGATCAAAGTTGAATGGATAGCAAGAAGCTAGAAGTGAGTTCCACAAGCGAGAAGTGTGATAGAAGAAACTTATGGATACATCTAAACATTACAACTGTAAAATGATGAAGCGTTGCTGCCAATCTGGTACTGTGCTTAAATTCATAAAGTCTAGGTATCCAAGACAAATGTTTATCAGAACAATTACCATGAAAATATTTCTAGAAAAGGCACAGGGAAGCTACGTTATGGCAGTAGGAAAGATTAAAATTAACACTCAGCTTGAAGAGGTCAAGATTATAGTGATCAAAAAAATATTCTGCCACAAAAATACTTGGAAAATAATTGGTTCCTTGTACTGCTTCATTAAGTATCTGACTCCTCCTGCTGTTCTCTACTTTTACAAGAGCTAGAGCAGGCTGAAAACAAAGTTCTGCTGCCATATATATCTTCATTTTCTAGTATTCAAAAGCATCTCTGCATCCTTGAGGGCGATGAATTACCTTCCACCCTACAACCCCTTTTCTACAGTTGAACCGTCACAAGTCTCTTGCTGCTCTATCACTATTTCCATGGAAAATCCTCAGACGAACTCCATTGCTTAGTTCCACCAGTTCTAACCTTCACAGCTAAGACCTGCCATGCTATGATCATTATAAGAAACCATGACCCAGTTCCTTCATATTCAATTCATGAGATGCAAGTACCATTCAAGCAGTTTCCTCCCATGAACTACTGATTTGTGGAACCGACTCCCAAGTGCATGTTTCCCCAATCACTATAATTTTAATATTTTCAATTCTAGGGTTAACCATTATCTACACCATATATTTCCATGAACTGTGCCTCTTACTCTGTAACCCTCTACCTCGAGTGGCTCTTGGGCCTTGTACAGAGTGAATACCATTGTTAAAAAGATTATCTTTGTATAAATATACAAATTTATATCAAACATTTCAGTAACTATATAATATTATCTTTATATTTTAGTAACTATATAATATTAATTATATAACTATATGCTTCCTTGTATTGAGAGAACAAATATTAACAATATAAAAGTCCTAGTCTGTCCATAAGGTTTGCATTAACTTTTGACCAAACAAATATTTTAGCATTAATTCTCTACCTTGAGCGGCTCTCTAGTTTCGAATTAGGTGAATTTGCTGTAAGAAATATTTACTCTTAGAGGCCTAACAGAAGTTGGGGCAGTACATTTACTTTTTTGAGGAAATTTTCTGTTAACACTCTCCTATGAATAGAAAGACCATTCCATTAATTCAGTTTGTAGTTTTTACCTTTTTAAATGTTTTTTTCAACCAAAATAAAAAGGAAGATAATTCCAAGTGGTAAACTTAAATAAATAAATAAATAGGGTCCAATAATAGTCCCAGAACTTAAATGATTGCACTCGAGTTTCAAATAGAAGGGTTGGATGGAATAAAATGGATTTTTCTTCTTCGATTTGCCGTGTCCCTTCATGACATTGGCAATCATGGCTACACACAATTTCCTGGCGTTTGTAGCTCTTAGTTAGAGTTTGCCTTTATGCTGTCTCTCCTAAAATCTGTTCTGCCAACCATATACACAACTGCTCTGGGTATGACGGTAAACTACATCCACGTCCTGCGTAAGACGATAAATTACATTCAACAGCAAGGCCTGTGATTGGGAGGTTTTGAGGAATGTGGAACCACCTCTTAATTGCTGCTGTTCCCAGATCCACCCTGACCCGGGGTGGTAGCACCTGTTAGGGTCCCAGTTATGGGCAAATAGTTAACCCACAAACTGGGGTCAGAACACTATGAAAGTGTAAAAATAGGTTTTAAAACCAGCAATACATTTTTGTAAAAAATTATTACAAGCAATGAAGGAAAGATTATTATGAGTAATACATTTTTGAAGGAAAATGAATATTGCCAGCAATACATTTTTGAAAAAAATATATTACCAACAATAAAAATCTTGTCGGCATTAAATAACCCATTGAGGTTGATATGACATAAAATAAACCAAACCAAACCAAACCAAACCAATATCTATCTATCTATCTATCTATCTATCTATCTATCTATCTATCTATCTATCTATCTATCTATCTCAACATCTCTATCTATCTCTCTCCCGATCTCCCTCTACCTCTATAACTCACTCACCCTATATTTTTCTATCTCCGCCCATCTATCTATCTATCTAATTAAAAAAAAATTACCAGCAATAAAAATCTTGTCGGCATTAAATAACCCATTGAGGTTGATATGCCATAAAACAAACCAAACCAAATCAAACCAAACTAAACCATATACACAAGCGCCTTAGGCAGTTCTCTCACTGATTTCTTTTGTCCCTCTTGCCTTCAAAATGTTCTGTGAGTGTCAAATTTTCCAAGCAATATTGATAATGATTAAACTTTTTATTTTTAAATGGATTGTTGGAATTTTTTTAATCATTCTTCATAATTTTCAATCATGAAACACTTCGTCTTAGAACACATGCAGCCTAAATTAAAGAATAGCCAGGTATTTCCTGAATATTTAATAAAGGGATATTTTGAACAAGGATGTCTTGGGTGGGGTTTTCTCCAAAGAAGAATAAGTGTCCCAACATGTCTATTTGAAACTCAAAATATTTTCTCATCTTATGACAGAGCTCTTTTTTTTTCTCTTTTTTCTTTTTTAAATGCAAAGAATTGAGGATAAAAATTATTCAGCTCCCTGGCACTTCACTATGGGATGTCACAGTTATCAGAGATTGACCTTGACCTTACTCCTTTACATGCAATGAGGAGGCGCTGTCTGGGGGCAGTGTAGCAGTCCTTGGGGAAATTATCTATTATACTTGCTATATCTCAGACTGTGTGTGTAGATGTGTAAAATGAATATTTTGAGGGTTAAATATTTTCTGGTTTCAATTGTAGAAGTGCCTACTGTTACTATGGCAACAGATTAAAAAATCTTGTCTGCAGGATCAAGTTTCAAGATGGCCTATCAGTAACTTTGAGACCTGCTAGGGAGTGACTTAAAGATGAACATGACCAAGGGATGACCGGACAGAATTTGGAATGCAAAGGGATCATGTATCATACATCTGGGTAATTCATCTTTTGGGTCCCATCAAAACTCACAGCTGTTAAACTGTAAATTACTAAAAGTAATTTTTTGTTCATAAATTCCCCATCTTTTTTATACCATTGTTTACCTAGTATAAGTAAGGCCCAAGAGCCACTCAAGTTATAGGGTTACTGAATGAGGTTGTAAGTATATACAAGGAGCATATTATCAGAATATGTAGGATAAAATAGCTATTGACACTAGACTTGAAAAAGTTAAGTTTGTAGTGTTCAAGGAAGCATCCTTTCAAGAGTTTGTTCCACAATGTAACAGTTCTGGAGAAGAGACTGTCTGAGTTGAACTTCCTCCTGATCAATGGAATATAAAGGGAATGAGAAAAATTCAGTCAAGCATCTTACAGGGTGCGATGGATAAATTGTTATCTAAATTACACAAAAAATGAAAATAACACTGACATCTTCTTTTAATAGATATATTTACCAAAACTGAACAAAAATATCTTGAAATACTGAAGAGTACATTTACTCAGTAAAGTCACCATTGGCTTCAACCATGGCCTCCAGATGACTTTGGAATCTCCTGCATCTTTTCTGAATGGGATCCTGGTTTAAGTTGTTGAATGCTGCCATCATCCTTGCCTTCAGTTCATCTTTTGTGTTACAAGGAGTTTTGTTGGGTTTTTACTCAACTGTGCCCCACATATAGGTGGTGGCAGTCTGGGATTTAGGTGGCCAGATGTAAGGGGTGATGTGGTTGCAAATGACTGACAGCCATGACTGGGTTCTCCTGCTTGTGTGGCATAGTGCAGAGTCCCGTTGCCAGACAAAAGGTCTTCCAGCAGCCACTCTCTTGAAGCAAGCCAGCTCTACCTCCTCAAGGCACTTGATGTAGGCCTCCGTGTTGAGTCTGAGGCCCTCACTGACAAATTAATTATCAGAAAGATCCAAGGGAGTTTTCCGAGCTGCCGTACTTTCATAATCACCATTTGACTTATCCAACTCTTGCCGAATCTTCTGCACTGTCCTCAGATTGACACCCAAACACACTGAAATATTTGTATTGAAGCTTCCAGTGTGAATGCCAAGCATTACAGAATGCTGTTTCCAAATTCCTGGAACAGTGAATTGTGTCATGGGGCTTTTTTTCTCATAGACTGATCCTACTATAGTGTGCAATCCATAAAATCAAAAACAAACAAAATGTATGCACAAAATGAAAAATATAAAATGGTGACAATTTACTCATCTCACCCGGTCTATACAAAAACAATCATTAAGTCAAGGATTAGACTAATATAACAATATTTATTTTGTTATATCAGTCTAATCCTTTTAGGAAAGGCATGACTCAGACTGTCCCTGGAATGACCAGATTACACACTTGGTACTTGCAACATCATTATTTATAGTAAAAAGCATAATGACCAGCGACTACACATTTCTGACCCCAGCCCTCTGCGAGGGTGGCTAGTCAAACGCTATTACAGATGCATGCTGTATTGTTTATACTGCAACTATGTCAAGCAGACCTTTGTTACAGATTCTGGGAGAGAGTGCATAATAGGGTATGATCAATTTTTTAAAGAGGGCTAGTACAGCCAAAACCTCAGCCACAAAAAGTAGCATAAATGAATAAAAAACTGAGCTGAGTATTCTTCCAAGGTGTATTGAAACTGCTACTATATCCATTATCAGTTGTGACAAATCAAGGCTATAAACTAGAAGTTGTTGGAATTTTATGATTGCATCATTGCCATTTCAATTCTAGATTTCATTAAAAGTTGTTTTCCATTTTGGAATGATCTATGTATCATTCTTTCACCATCCATATATGAAATGAATTCCTACCCCACCCTCACTTAGATTACTAGATACTTTGGATATAAAGGTAATTAATATTCAGTAAGCAAAATTATACCTGACTTTTGTTTATTTGGAATATCTATCTATCTATCTATCTATCTATCTATCTATCTATCTATCTCATTCTGTTCTTTATCTATCTCATTCTGTTCTTTATCTATCTATCTATCTATCTATCTATCTTAAGGTCTTCACTATCTATCTATCTATCTATCTATCTATCCATCTATTTATCTATCTATCTATCTATCTATCTATCTATCCATCTATTTATCTATCTATCTATCTATCTATCTATCTATCTATCTATCTATCTTAAGGTCTTCACTATCTATCTATCTATCTATCTATCTATCTCATTCTGTTCTGTATCTATCTCATTCTGTTCTTTATCTATCTATCTATCTATCTATCTATCTATCTATCTATCTATCTATATCATTCTGCTCTTTATCTATCTCATTCTGTTATCTATCTATCTATCTATCTATCTATCTATCTATCTATCTATCTATCTATCTATCTTACTCTGTTAATTATCTCACTATCTCTCTCAGAATCAGTGATAGAGCTTGTTTTGATGGTTTTGTTGTATGGTGGTTTACAAACTTATATCCATAAAACTGAATATATATATATATATATATATATATATATATATATATATATATATATATATATATATATATATATATATATGTGTGTGTGTGTGTGTGCGTGTGTGTGTGTGTGTGTGTGTGTGCATACTGGGTGTAACAGCCAAATTGTCCAGTTGTTAGATTAAGCTTTGAACTGTTGTATTTTAGAATTGATTAAAGATGTCTTACTGGAATTCGCCAATGTTTTTATAACACTATTGGACTCTACTTTGAGCAATTCCAAGCTTAACAGAAGAATCGAGATGAAATTGACCATAAATGAAAATAACATATTCATCATTAATTAATCATAGTTAAAGTTCAGAAGCTCATGAAGGATTGAAAGTAAGTTCAAATATATATATATATATTATTCCAGGATCATTTTCCAACTTATACAAGATGATCTTAACCTTCTGTAACTTTCTTTCTATTCTGGAGTAACAAGTTTCCTCACATATGATTTCATTTTCAAGTCTTTTTTCACTGCTCTTTGGACTGTCATAGGTGAAAGTTCTCTCTCACATGCTTAAACATCTTATGGATTGAGTTGAATCTTTTCTAATTGGGTTCTTCAGTTTTAAGTTGAAAGGATGATCCCTCTTCCTGTTGTCACCTCCTGATCCAGTTTTCCTCTCTACTGCTCCCACTTTTTAAAATGTGTTCACTGTTCTCTTAATGGTTCTTGAATGGACTTTGAAGAAGGAAGTATGAATGTTGGTGCCCTTACTGAAAGCCTGAATGATTTTTTGACAGTGGTGCTGACACAATGCGATTTTAACCAGTTCTCTTTATAGCTGAATAACTCAAAGAGTTTTTTGAGTGACTTTTTTTTTTATTTTCAAAGTGATTCTTATGACAAATGATGGCTAAATATGTCTTATCTGAAAACCGGGCAAAAAGAATATCAAATAGTCTAGTTGTTTTTAAATATTAAACATTTTGTGGGATGGACAATTATCCCATGCAGTTACGATTTAGACAATTTTGCTGTGATACCCAGTACATATATGTGTGTGTGTGTGCATGTGTGTGTGAAATATTATTACTATTTTATAAGATTATCTCATTTAGGATATATTTTTCTATATACCCTATACACAGTTATGTACATACACAAGGTCATATTCACACACACATATATATATATATATATATATATATATATATATATATATATATATATATATATATATATATATGCATACACCCTCATTTATATAGCAGTATGGGGTATTATATTATTTGGTAAATAAAAAAATTTCTTATTTCTCCACAAAAGAATGAGGAAGAAATGAAGAAAAAAATTCTAGCCGTACCCCACACACCTACACAAAAAGAAGGCATAAAATGAAATAAACAAATCAAAAGCAATAAACAAATAAAAACTATGAAAAAAAAACAGCCACAAATAAATGAATAAATTAAAGAGAAGACATTCCTTAAAATGAGAAGAAACATGATCCGCTTAAATGAGTAACAAAGTAAAATACTAAAAAAGACAGATTTCCCTTTAAATTGCTTATATAATAATAATAATAATAATAACACTAATAATAATAATAATAAGTCTTTGTTTAACGTCTCTGTTTTCAGTTTTTTGTTTTCCGTGCTTTTCTGTTGTGTCAGTGTTTGCTGTGAACTTGGCTGATGGGGTTGCAAGTGTTGAATGTAATGAGGAAAGATATAGCATGGTGGCTGGCAAGGGATGCTAATATCTTGTTTTTTTTTTTTTCAACTAAATTCTTTTGGTTTTGTTTTTAAATTTTTTTTTTTTTGTTTAAGAGTTCTATGCATTTTTTCTTCTCTTCCTTCTCCCATTTCCTGCCTGTGCCCCCCCCACTCTCCTAATAACCCACCCACCCCTATTGGGTTGCATCATATTACAGAAAACTTGAATATCGAATTCAGATGTTGTTTTGGGAAAATTCATTCCAACTTTTTATACTTTCTCGTTCTCCTTTTTAAATTTGATTATCATTACAATAACAATAGTAATAATAATAATAATAATAATAATAATAATAATAATAATAATAATGATAAAAACAGCAATAATTTAGCGAGAAATGGTAGTGCTATAAGCCAGTTGGGATTACAACATCCAAACTGCCTGTGTCTTTGAGGCCAACAAATCCAGACAGCTGCATCTGCTGACAAAGAAACAAGGAAATACCTCCTCATTGACATGGCTGTTCCTGGTGACCATAATATTAATGTCAAAGAAGTTGAGAAGCTTAAGAAATATGCCAGGGTTGAAGCTGCTAGAATATGGGTCATTTACACCACTATTGTCCAAGTTATCATTGATGCACTTGGACCTATACCACCAAAAATGTCCTACATGAAGACAAGCAGAATATGGCCTAGTTTCCCATCATTTCAGACATTGGCATTGTTTGGCATTGTAAATATTCTGCAAAAGTGTTATCTGTCTGAAGCCATACTAGTTAATGCAGAACCCCCATAAATGAAATGAAGAATCTGTGAATGAAAATAATAACAACATTGATAATTTCCAAGCTGGATTCAGTTTTTTGATGTATTAGAGCAAATGATTCAGGATGTGGGGGAAGCAAATATATGGCATTTGGCAGATCTGAACCATAAAATACACCACACACACACACATATCATACCTGAAGTGTATCTTGCCTTCACTTTGCAGTGTATCCACTTTATATAACTACTAGCAGCCATACCCAGCTGGTTGATCAGAAAAAGCATTCAGTTAGAATGGAGCAAAAACAGCATAATATTTAAATGTAACAGAGTCTATCTTCTTCAATTACTTTAAAGTACTTCCATTAAAAAGACATTTTGAATTAATGCAGTTACTGATATAACAGAAGTAGCCGGTATTTATAGAATCAAAGTTAGCTGAGAACATGAAAGGGTAAAACAGGCAACATGAAGACCGACTTCAGACCAGAATTATTTTGGAGCTTTTGAAATTCAATTTGTTAGTGTGCTACCAGGGATGTAAAAGAGGATACATTTATAAAGCAATTGTTAAGTTTTACTGAAAATTGGTTGAAAGATTAACGAAAAATAAGAAAGAAACAAATAAAAATTGCCATTTTTCGTTATTTATGAGTGTTTTCACTATATGGGTGGACTCAGCTATCAAGTTAAATGACTGTTAAACAATCAACTTATTGTTGGCTACAATTGAACGAAGTTTGTATTAGATTTGTTTGAAAATTGAGGGAATTTTTTAGTTTAAAATTTGTGCTGAAATCTATTTGTGTTAAAATTGACTTTTTGTTTTTTACAGTTTCTTGCTAAATGCAGTGGCATAGAAATAAAAATGAGGTATCATTGAGATGATCATGATGCAAGTAACCCTACATTTCAAGTTTGAATGAAATTGGAGGAAAAACGTTGAATTTATCAATTTTTGATCGGCTTATCAAGTATTGATTTTTTTTTAAATTATTGATTTTTTACACTAAGAATCTAGCTTTTACATTTTACAATGTATGTGCCAAGTTCGATCAAGATGTGTTGGATGGATCTCAAGTGAAATGGTATCACACAGACAGACAGACAGACTTCCTCTGTTTTATATATATAGATCATTATGGGAAATACTAAGTCATTTAACATGTAATATTATCACCAAGAAAATTCAATCAAAGTTTGATTATACATTAGCAGGAGGGGGAACTTAGGTTTATGTTTTGGTATGCAAGTGGATGGCAATATCAAAAAGTTTGGGAACTATTTAAGAGCAGCTTAAAACTGTTTATAAATAAAAGCGATTTAGGAAACATTTATACATATTGTCAGAATCTGCTACCAGCACATTGGATTGGAGTTTGGAATCCAAGAATGTGTAATGTCAGCTACGCATAAGAAAACTGAAATGAACTGAAAGAATTCAAATATCCAATGAACTTGTTTATCTCATCATTGTCCAATGGTTAGCAAACTGGTCTTGAGGATCATTATCAGTTCAATCCTCACTGGATGCCCCATACCTGTACCAAAATTAAGCTTGGCTTAGTAAACAATAACTATAAAAAGAAATCTTCTGGTGATCGTGGTTCTCTACAACTTCTTATTTTTTACACTATTTGCATTGTTCTGACTGTTGTCCTCATCTTTATTGTCATTATCTGTCTATATTTCTGAGATGAGGTATTATGTATACTATTTACATTATTCGGACTATTGTCCTCATCTTTGTCGCCATATTTATTACAACATTTTGGCCATTGTATGCTTCGGCCTTCTTCAGGTGGTTGGAATGTCAAACTGAACTCTTTATTTCACTCACTAGGGTAGACTGTTCTAGTTCCACGTGCCATGTTTAATGGATGTCAGTTATCAGTTATCTCCTGTTAATTCCCCTCTCCAAGTTCTCCACTGCCTTAACCGGGTATTGAACTCACACTCTTTGGGTCCTGTCACTGGATCTAACTAACGCCTTTATCGACTGTGCCATGTGTCATATTCACAATGTTTCATCCATTGTACGTGCAGGCATTCTTCAGCTAATATGCATTGGAATTTTGAACCAAACTGTTTTTTTCCCACCAGGAGAGAGATTGTTCTAGTTCCACATGCCATGCCTTTTCTGGATCTCAGTTACAGTTATTTCTCTTTAGTAGCTCAACTCTCTAATTTTTTGCTCACAAATTGAACTCACAACTCTTTGAGTCCTTTATATCTCTTAGCAATATTTGTGTTTTCATCATCTCTCCCCCGCCCTCTCTGTTCTGCCATCCATTTGTACAAGCTCGTTAGGTTACTCACAGCTTTTCTCTGTCCCTCTTGCATTCAATATGTCCTGTGAGTGTACAATATTCTATTCTAATGTGTGTTCAGATTTCAATGTCATATTTCTTTCTTCCAGTAAAAAAAAGCATCCCAGATATTTAAGCTTTTGTACTTGTTTTTAATTGCTTTGAATCAACAACTCTGATAGAATCCAAATTCCTGGATCAACTAGAGAGTGTTAGTATCTTTCTGAAGCAGTTGATATAATGTATAATGAATTCATAGTGGTTTTATTCATTTCAAATATTTAGAAACTTGTGTTCTGCTACAAGTAAGATATTCCAAGGCAATTCTTAATGAGAAAAGAGTAGTAGCAAGATATTTGGATCAAAGAATGAGAACAATTATCGTTAGGAATAAAGTCTGACTCTCCAAAAATTCACAGAAATTAAGGAGGGGAATAATCATTTTGTTGGTCAAGGGTTTTTAGGATTACACAATGCAGATTAATGGAGGAGTGATTATGATGACCAAAAGTTGCAGAAAAAGAGCAAGGGAGTTACTAAGAAACCTTGGTGTTCTTTCTAGAGAGAAATTAAAGAATTTGAAGATGGATTGATGTGGACTTTGTTATACAGACATGAAGTGAGAAACTGAATTCCTATTAATCTATAGGATTAAGAAAAATCCTGTTTCTCATGATGCATTGTGAATAAATTCAATATACAACAGTGGTGAGATACCAGAAGACTTAAGTAGGTCTATTTTTATAGCATTGCCTAAGGAGCCAGGTGCAAATGAATGTGAACTCCATCAGGCAATCAGCCTAATGAGCCTCATAACAAAACATATAATCTGAATTCTGATGAATAGATAACACAACAGAATCAGAACTGAAATAGCACAAAAACAGTGCAGATTTATTAAAGACACTGGAACAAGGAATATAATATTTATGTTCACAATGATATCAGAAGGATGTGCACTTGTGTTTTATGGATTATGCAAAAGTGTTTGATAATGTCACAAGTAACTGTTGGAACTGCTAGGTAACCTTGACATATTTGGGTAGGATATTAGAATAATTCAGAATCTATACTGGCAGCAAACAGCATCAGGATAGAATTCAAATTCAGAAAATATGCTAAAATATAAAGGGGTGTAAGACAAGGAGGTGTCCTCTCACCGGACTTAGATAACCTATACAGTGAGGTGATTCTGAGAGAATTAGATAGTCCTACTAGGATTCATTATTGGTGGCTACAAAATCTTAACAACATAAGATGTGCAGATGACTCAGTGTTAATAGCAGACACAAAAAGGAAACTGCAGGACCTCCTGCAGTGAAGGAAAGCAAGAAGAAAAGACTAAGTATCTAACAGAGGATATTTTGAAGTAAGAAACGGAATTCCTGTTAATCTTTAGGATCAATAGAAATTCTGTTTTTCACAATGAATTGTGGCTATCTTACTATGAATATTACTGAATATCTTATGACGAGAAAACAATGTACAGAAGGTTCTCAGGTTACGTCGGACCCAACATATGGCATTTCATGGTTTCAGCACCACCTTCCATAATATAATATGTCGTTATGTGGCACTATATGAGGAAGACAGTGTTGTTTCTTCACCGACTGTACACAATATTGGATTATTATGGCTCCCAAGCATAAGGCAGACTCATGGCTGCTTATGTAGGTGAGTTTCGGCTTATGTTGAAAATCAGATTACATCACACTATAGGAATGAATCTCCAAGTCGAGGAGCCCCTGTATATATTTTTATATATCGAGAACAGTTTTAGGGAAAACTACGGCAAAGTGGGAAATGATTTTATCTGGTGGGTTTCATCCTTGATGGCTTCATCAGATTAAAAATGACGTTTACATTGATGAAACTACATATGCACATGAAGAAAAGCTGATGCTGATAATTTTAAATTTAAGTTTAAAATTTTATTATTTTTAAATGTGTTTGGTTATATAGCCTAGCTAATTTAAAAAAAAAAATATAATGTTTTGGTTTAGTCTAGATGATTTCATTTAGTTTCCTTTTTTGTTTATGTTTCTATCAGTTTAATTATTAAATATTCCACATTGTGATAACTGGAGGTCTACCAAGAAAGGTGAAATGCTTCAAGAACTTGAATGTAAATTTCCTGTGTATAATCTAGTGATTAAAGCACTTTCTATACATTTTCCTTTCAGTAAATTTCTTTTACTTTTAATTAAAGTACCATTTTTTTTAAATCAAAATTATGCTCAGACTCATTTTGGTGAGCAAATAATGCACTGAGTATGGTGTTCCCTTTTGTGTTCATATAATATTTTATTTTAATTTCTTGAGGTTTCTCCTACGTAATCCTTGTGGCAATCATTGCAGGAGATAGAGTAAAATTCTCTTTTAAGTTTTAGCTTATTATTGTTTTGTTTTGTGCTAATTAAGTCTTTTATTGTTTTAAAAGTGGTTGTAACAAATTTTATATTAAGCTTCGATAAATTATTTTCAATTTTATTTGTGATAAAGTTGGTATCTACAGGATGTTCCAAAAATCACATCGCCATTGATAACCTTGTAAATTTTATATTTATTTACCAAACGGAATCACGTTTCTGTACGTGACAAAATATTATTAAGAAATTTTATTGGATGAATTATGGAAGATGATGTCATAAAATTTTTCCCTGGTTGCTATTTCACAAGTGAATGTTTTCTGACAATTTTTGCATGGTTTTTGGAACACCCTATATAAATGTGTGTTTTTGTGTGTGTGTGCGTGTGTATGTGTGTGTGTGTGTGTGTGTGTATGTGTGTATGTGTGTGTGAGTGATGGGACAAAACAAACTATATAAAGACAAAGTTAGACAGCACATAATAAAATAATAAATATTAACTGTGTGAAGATTAGTGATGAGTCCATCAGTGAATACAAGAAATTGGTTCAGAAGGAGTATAAAAATATAAATGACTGGGCAGGAAATGTGGTTCATTGGGGAACTGTGCAAGTGTTTAGGATTTGATCTTGCTAATAAAGCTTATTGTTAACTTACTTATTTTTATAATTAATCCCACATTAATCCTATTTTTCTTTGTTTCTCTGTTTTCATGAAGTGGATTTTTTCTTTTGAGCTTTTTTTGGTGGCTTACAGTATTTTTGTTTACTTTTTAATTCCTTTTCTTATTTTTCTCTTCCAAATATGAAATGAAAGAAACTGACAAAAGGCAAAAAGAAATGAAAGGGAAAAAAATGAAGGAAAGGGGAAAGGACAGAAGCAAATGGAAAAAGATAAAAAGGAAAAAAGAAAGAATGAAAAAAGAAAGAATGAAAAAGGAAAGAAAGAAAAAAGGATAGAGAGAATGAAAGGAAAAAAAGAAAGAAAAAAGGGAGAAAGGAAAAAATGAAAGAAAAAACGGAAAAAAAGGAATGAAAGGAAAAAAGAAAGACAAAGAAAACAGAAAGAAAGGAAAAAGAAAAGAATGAAAAAGAGAAGAAAGGAAAAAGGAAAGAAATGAAAGGAAAAAGAAAAAGGAAATAATGACAAAGGAAAGAAAGGAAAAAGGAAAGAATGAAAAAGAGAAGAAAGGAAAAAGGAAATAATGAAAGGACAAAGAAAAAGGAAAAAGGAAATAATGACAAAGGGAAGAAAGGAAAAAGGAAAGAAAGAATGAAAGGAAGAAAGGAAAAAGAAAAGAATGAAAAAAGGAAGAAAGGAAAAAGGAAAGAAAAAATAAAAGGAAAAAAGGGAAGAAAGGAAAGAAAAAAAAAGAAGGAAGGAAAAAGGAAAGAATGAAAAACAGAAGAAAGGAAAAAGGAAAGAAAGAATGAAAGGAAAAATGGAAGAAAGGAAAGAAAGAAAAAGGGAAGGAAGGAAAAAGGAAAGAATGAAAAAGGAAAGAAAGGGAAAATGAAAGAAAGAATGGACAGAAAAAGAGGAAGAAAGGAAAAAAGAGAAGAAAGGTAAGAAAGAAAAAGGGAAGGAAGGAAAAAAGGAAAGAATGGAATAAAAACATATAAAAGAAGAAAGAAAAGGAAAATGGAAAGAAAGAATGAAAGGGAAAAAGAAAAGAAAGAAAAAGAAAGAAAATGGAAAGATAGGAAAGAGAAGTGGAATGAGCAAGCAACAGGAATAACTTAAAAGCAGAAAAGAAAAGAAGAATGAAAAAGTAGAATAATATACCAAAAATAAAGAAAGAAAGAAATGAAAAAATTGCAAAAGAGAAAGACAGGAAAAATAAAAGAAAAAGAAGCAAGGGAGAATGTATTGAAGAAAATTTTCATTGAAAATTTCTTTCTGCCAAAATAGAAGCAGATGGGAATGTAGGATTTGTCGGTGGGGTGGGGAGAAATGGTTGGGCAACAAGATGGCTGATAAATTGCAAAAAGACTTTAATTAAATCTTCGTACACTCTGAGCGATTGAGTTACAAGATAAGTTTTCAAAAAAGCAAGCAAAACAAAATGTATATGTATAAAATTTGGGCTCAGTAAGAAATCTGCTGGTCGGTACAGAGGCGTAGGATGCTACAGGAAGAAATTCTTTTTTGTCTTACAGTGAATTATGCAAAAAAAAAAAAATTCCTCTAAACACTTTGCCTTTTATCTTAACCATATCTATCTATTCATTTACCTATCTTTCCTGAATTTATCTATATCCACAGATTATAAACATTGCACATTGTTGGAAACATACTCTTCTTGCTAGTCAGAGTCATCTGCACTTTTGGGTGTTCCCAAAAATTAACTAAACTGGAGTGCAATGAAAGCATCCCATTTTAGGACAATGTTACCTCCAGGGGTAACATAAATATCAGATTTCTGTCATAAGAGCTTCTTTTTTTAATCATTTCACCCCAAGCAAAGCAATAAAGCCACTAAGACACAAGAGGTTACTGATTTTTGGTCTGGTTTGGTTTGTTTTACGGCATATCAACCTCAATGGGTTATTTAATGCCGACAAGATTTTTATTGCTGGTAGTATGTTTTTCTTCAAAAATCTATTTCTGGGGATATTTTTCCTTGAAGAAATCTATAGCTGGGAATATTTTTTTCAAAGAATGTATAGCTGTTTGTATTGCTATTACTTTTATTTTTAAAGTATTGCTGATAATAATTTTTCCTTCAAAAATTATTGCTGGTAATATTTTTTTTTATTACAAAGTATTTCTGGTATTAAAACCTATTTTTACCTGGGAATGCCAGCAATTAAGAGGTGGTTCCATGCTCCTCAAAACCTCCTGATCAGAGGCTTTGCTGTTGGACGTAGTTTATCGTTTTACCCAGGGTGCAGATGTAGTTTATCGTCATACCCAGGACAGCAAGAGTTTACTGAGTATTAGAGAATATGAGAAAAAATATACTGTTAAGGAGAAAAGGCAATAAAAGAAAAAGAATTAATAAGACAAAAGATAACAATTGACATTACCTTTAAATTTTTGAAGTTTAAAATTGACTGGGAAGCAAGAAGCCGGAAGAGTGTTCCACAAGCGAGAAGTGCAAGAAAAGAAACTGTTAGCATAAAATTTATGGTTATAAATATCCATTTAGATTGTAAAATGATGAGACCTTATTGCCAATCTAGTACTGTGCTTAAATTCATAAAACCTATGTACCATAGAGGAAAGTTCATCAGAACAATTACCATGAAAGTATTTATAGAAAAAGCGGTGGGAGGGTGATGCCAGGTCATGACCAATAATAATACAGATTCCTCTTTGTATTTCATCATGAACCTCTAAATATATATCAGGAGCACCAGACCAGATATTTAAAGCAAAGACAAATGGTAGACTTATAAATATCTGAGATAAATCCTGGCGATTTTTTTTTTAATTGAAATATTGCAGAATGATACCTGTAAAAACTTTATGGTTTTTCTCTTTGAATTTTCTGATGAATCATAATTTTTAAGAAATGATTGAATGACCTCCATGCAAGTTACATATTTTAAATAATAAAAAATGAAGAAACTAACTCTCAGTAATATCAATTATGAACATGGTCTCAATGTTCTGTTAGTATTCTGGAATTAAAACATTTCTATTGCTACAAAAAAAATCTACACATCCAGAAAGACAAAAAACATTTCTGATAATGGCTAATAGATTAACTGAATAAAAAAGTGTCCAGATCCCAAAGTCATTTAGACAGTTTTTAAACACTCTATATCCCCAAAAGAAATCCTTTGTATGAATGCAAGAAAAATATAATAAAAAGCTTAATTGCAGTGCCTTGTCGTCAATGAAACCCTGTATTAAAGATGTATTCAGTCAGTTATGTGCCATGTGTGGTACATGTTCAGGCGATCTGTATCTTTTGATATATGACTGACGAGGCAGATTTTTTTCCCACCGTAGGTTGCCATTTCTTTCTGTGGTAGACCAGTTGCCATCCAACCCTGTCTGTCCTGCTATTTACCCATAGCTGGGAGGAGAAGAAGAGGTTTCATACCTTTCCCAAGGGTATTAACATGTAAGTGAATGTAATGGGTTTGACTGGAATTTGAACTTGACACTCTGAGTCCTCAATCTGACAAGCTATCCATTACTTCACTGTACCTCTTGCATTGAGGTACTGCTGCCCAAATTCACATTTATTTATATATATATATATATATACAAGTATATGATTGGTGTATATGGAATGAATTCCAATAACCAACAATTACTATTCTTAAAAGAGTGCTCAATACAAAGTAGAGCAGATATAATTATTTATTTTTAAAAGAAAAAAAAAATTTATAACATAAATATGTTATAAAATCACTACAAAAATAGCCATTTTGTTTCAACACCTACGGTGTCTTATCAAGTGATGACGTTGAATGTAAAATAAATGGTTTTAAAAGTTTCAAATTAATTAATATTCTACGTAAGGGGAAAACGTTGTTACAGAGGCTAGGTAGACCAATCAGAACACAATTACAGGAAAATTCAAAAAGCTCGATAACGAAGTCATGTTATAATATCTATTCAGATGTTTAGTATTAAAAAATAATTTATTCCAACGAATAATTACTAAATTATATGATAAAATTTAATATTAAAATTTAAAACTGCTAATTACAAAACCAAAATTTAACATTTATTCGCTATAAAGTTTACAACTATAAAATTACTGAGGAGAAAAGAAGAAATATATATGTTATTCAATTTATTTTTTCATTGAAGTTACTTTAGCTATATTTAATATCCGGTCTTTTTACAATGTATACATTTTAATCCTCATGATGTGTAAATGGGGTCCCAAACTCACGCGTAAAACAAACGCAGTCAGATTCTAATACATAAGCACCAAGACATATACACACACAAAAAAGGGGACAAGACAGAGAACATCTCCACCGTCTGTCATGAAAAAAAAAAAAAAAAAAAAAAGGGGGGGAAAATGGGAGAAGGGAAACCAACACACACGTACATACATACATAATTAAAAGTGGATGCACTTTCCATACACATAGATACATATAAATACATGCACACACATCCACAGACATTGACCCAGACAGTTGCATACCCCAACCGATAAATATTTAAGACAGAAAATGTCATTGCATGAATGTTAACAACCTATTGAAATCTAATTTAAGCGAGTAAATATACAAAGATAAAAATGATCAAAATTAATATTATTTAATATATTAAAATATAGTGTATGTAAAAAAAAAACAAAAAAAAACGGACATTAAATTCAACACCCATCGGTAGCTACGATGTCCACCTCATATACATATAAGTATATACACACACACACACATACACACACATATATACGCATACAAACATATATATATATATATACACATATATACATATACACACATATATACATATATATACATATACACATACATATACACATACATATACATATATACATACACATACACACATACTCACACATATACATAAATATACATACATACATACACACCGAAACATCTACACATACATACATAAACATATACATACGTATACATTTCCATGGTATCAAGTACACATACACATACATACACATATACCTATATGTACCCACAAATATACACACAAATATGTGTACACATATTTACAAATAAATATATATATACACAGCAATACACAAAAATAAACATATATACACACATATATCCTAACTCATGTGGCCGTAATGACATACCCAAGTTTCCCTACCTACACGTACACATAAACAATTTCATATATAGTAGGTGTCAACATACATATATACAACTGCAAACCTACATAAGTAAACACACACACACATATATACACATATATACATACATACAAACATATACACACACACATATATATACATATATATATATATACACATACATACACATACATACATGCATACACACATACAGAAATATACATACACATGAATATCTACATAAAAATACTTATCTATAGTAATAAATACACATATATACGTACATACACATAAATGCAACGACATTTGACCAAAAACATATATAAATATACAGACATACATACACATACATATGCATAGACATACTTCGATATACATGCAAACACAAAAATGCACGTATCCTAACATACATGTATATAAAAAAAAAAACAAAAAAAAAAAAACCTCCATATCAACATAAATATACGTAAATAAAATTAGGTACACAATATAACAATACACATACAAACATATACACATATATATATATATATACATACATACACATACACCTACATACATTCACATATATACATATATACATATACGTACATATATACATATATATATACATATACATACATACACATACATATATATACCCACACATACATGCACACATACACATACATGCACACATACATACATACATATATATATATATATATATATATATATATATATACACACATCCACATACATACACATACACCTACACACACATATATATATATATACACATACACACATACATATATATACACAACTACATAAACATGCAGACACTTACATATATACACACATAAAGAAATATATATACATGCATATAAGGATACATACTCACATATATATACACACACATACCCACATCCACAAATACATATACATACTCATACACACCAATATTTTTAACCTCTTTTCTTCTTATCCTCCTTTTCACCTTCTTACTTTATATATATATATATATATATATATATATATATATATACACATACACACATATATATATATACATACATACACACACATACACACATATATCTATAAACACACAAACAAATACACACACATACATATATACATATATATATATATATATACAAAACTTAGCAACATATTAATACATTAAAATACAAACATACACATTTCGCAGTACAAACACACATAACTACACATAAATATATACATATATATACATACACATACAGAAAAATTAGTAACATTATGTAGTTATATCATACACATTCATATCGTCAGATTGACCATCAGGTAATAAAAGTTATAATCTATTCAACTTACAGCTACGTATCATTATCATTTAAAGTATACGACCCCTATAATAAGTTAAATTTATAACGGTGTTTACAATTAACCGTTAGTTCATATCTCTGATTTAAGAGATCAGCCTTGTTTTTAAATCTAATAATTTCAAACTTTTCGTTAAGACACAGGTAACACGGGGAATATAGGGATTTACATGTCCGGGCTTTCTTAATCAATGTCCAATTAACCGTAGGTGTTTTGTTCTTTTCTTTTAGGTTCCAAAAGTACTTGGACAATGAAGTCATGTACCTATTCCATCTCATTCTTCTGATAAGGTTTTCCGTTTGCTGTGTTAGATGGACGAAATAATCCCTTTTGTTCGTGGTGGGAATATTCTTAATATATATATATATATTGTTATCCACAGACAGACTGTTTAACTGTCTCACAGCTCATCTATGTGGATAGACATCCGATTGCCTCAAGCCAAGATCAAAACCTAACTGATTTGGTATCAGTATGGCAGGGATGAAAGTGAATTTTGATGTATTTTTTAGATAAACATGCCAGTGACTGAGAGAACTCACTACGTCTTAATAAAGAGTCTTGCATCAGCAGCAGTAATAGACACTGTTTACAAATTCATTTTTCTCCCTGAGAGCTCAACTGAAATATTTTTTCTTATATATATATATATATATATATATATATATATATATATATTTTTTTTTTTTTTGAATAAAATCAGACCACGTTAAGGTTCCATGTAATAAATTATTTCACCATAACCCCTTTAACAGGGCTCTGGATCATCAGACTTTAAAGTCTGATATATATATATATGAGTGTTTGTGTGTGAATTTCATTAAGTTTCATTAGGTGACAAGTTGACCTGCAAAACTGTACGATTTTTGTGCAACCAATGATGATATATGCACCAACACTCCCTCATAGGTTAACTTGTCAATTATCAAAACATAGTACAGTTCATGCATATGTTCACATTGGTAAAACATGCATCACATTCTCTTGCAGATTACCTTGTCACTTATATATATTTCTGATCACATATGTGCTAGAGGTATGTGGCATTTTAAAAAAAAGGAAAAGTCAAAGAAAAATGTCTTTTTGTTATGAAGATATTGTTTGAATACAACATAAAAGTTTTCAGTTAGTCAAGTTGGTCACTGAGCTGGCTTGCCATTTTAAATAAACTGATACTGGCAAATTTTAAACTTTATAATGAATCAGAAAAATGACAACAAAGAAACAAGAAACTTATTCTTTGGCAAACAAGGCTAGGGTCAGGGTGGGTGTATCTGTCTTTTTCCTTTTTCATTTCATTTTGTTATTGATGCATCATAAAACATAACCAATCAGCTCATTGACTAACTTGCAATATCAGAAACTTTCAAGTCTTATTTTTGACAACTAATCATTTTTTCTCTCTCAGACCTGTCGCTTAACAATTTTCGACACTCACTGTTCTTTCTGTGTCAGATTTTGCTTTTTCTAGGCTCTATTTTCCAAGTGTGGGCATTGTCTTATTATCCAATTATTGGAACTATTTGCCAATGTAGACATATTTGTAAGTCATTCATTTCCAGATTTGCATATCACTAACCAGTATAAAATAAAATTATGCAAGTTTTGAAAGCATTTTTAGAATATTTCTACACAAATATAACAACTAAAACCATTATCCCTAAATCTGATCTTTCCCCTTTATTACAATAAGAATAACATTATCTTTAAATGTTATGAAATTTCAGCATGCTGGAATTTAATTCTTTAAGAAAAGAATGATATTAAAATACAACTAAGCGATAACATAGCAAAAAAGGCATTGGAAATATTTTATGTAGAAGAGAATTAAAATCGGCAAAAAGTTATATTTGATTTTATAACTTTATGTATTTTGTCAGAACTTTTGAGATGAAGAATTGCGATCATTATACATAGATGAGTTCGACACCTGTTGCTTCACTGAAGGTAAGACAATATAATTTAAAATCCAAATATAGATGGCCTGTTATTACATAATAGTTCAGTACTCTCTTTGTTTCAAAACTTTAAAATGATGTACAGATACACACATTAACAGAAGGGAAGGATATGTGGGGGGAGAAACAACTGCATTAACACATTGCATAAACATTCATTTATTTTACTCCAACCTAATACATCATCCTCAGGATATTATGAATGGAAATGACAAGAGGAAATTCTATACTGCATCTATACAATTTAGAATGGATAAAAAACGTAATTAATATTACACATATATCAATTATTTCAAGAATTGTTCAGTCTTTTGAATACATTCTTCAGTGACCTTCAGGGACATGGCATATAAATTTTTTTTCTTTTGTTTTACTAATGGTCACCTAATACAATGCCCAAGAGCCACTCAATGTAGAAGGTTAGTGGGTGGTGTTATCTGAGCATAAGAAAAGGCAAGAATTGAAGTTCATGATGTAATGTAGGGAAGATTACAGTTAACCCTTGACTTGAAGAGGTCAAGATTGTAGTGATTGGAAAAATATATTGCCAGGACTCTGTTCTATGAAGATACTTGAAAAATAGTTTGTTTTCTTGTACTGCTTCATTAAGTAACTGACTCTTCCTGCTCTCCTCTACTTTTACAAGAGCTAGAGCAGGCTGAAAATGGAGTTCTGCTGCCATATATATCTTCATTTTCTATTATTGATAGAGTTCAAAAGCATCTCCACATCTTTGAAGAGGTCAAGATTGGAGTAATTGGGAAAATATCCTGCTGGGATTCTCTTCCACAAAGCAGCAGTTCTTGAGAAGAAGCTGTCCAAGTGGAACTTTTTTAAATCATTTCACCCCAAGCAAAGCAATAAAGTCACTAAGATGCAAGAGGTTACTGAGTGTGAGAGAATATGAGAAAAATAAAACATCATTAAGGAGAGAGGACAAGAAAAGTGGAGGAATCAAGAAGACAGAGGATAATGACTGACATTGCATTTAAAGGTTTGGAGATCAAAGTTGAATGGATAGCAAGAAGCTAGAAGTGAGTTCCACAAGCGAGAAGTGTGATAGAAGAAACTTATGGATACATCTAAACATTACAACTGTAAAATGATGAAGCGTTGCTGCCAATCTGGTACCGTGCTTAAATTCATAAAGTCTATGTACCACAGAGGAAAGTTCATTGGAACAATTACCATGAAAATATTTATAGAAAAGGCACAGGGAAGCTACATTATGGTGTGAGGAAAGTGACTGAAGGCAAGATGCCAGGTCGGGATCAATAATATTGCTTACTTCTTATTAATAGAATAGAAGTGAATGAGGCTGATTCATCGTTTTGCACGTGGTGTGGTGGGTCCAGGCTGCAAAGGTCATCGTTGATGGAATCAAAGAATGTAGCTCCTCAAGACACTTGTCATAGAAATAGAGACAGAGTATTTATTTACATTTTATTTAATAACTTCATATATTTTGTCAGAACTTATGAGATGAAGAATTGCTATTAGTATTCACAGGTGAGTACGAAACCTGTTGCTTCACTGATCGCACGACAATCTAATTTCAAATCTAAATTGTTTGCTAATTTAAAATAAAATATTTATTAGAAAATATACTCAATTTAAATATAGACAAATGGATGACTTCAAAGTGTTGGCTTGTATTCTTTTCCTGATACGCAGTGTTGTTGTAAGATAAAAAGGGGAATTATCCTTTGCAGCACAAATGTCCATTTTAATTTCATTCAAATTGTGTCTGTATGTACAATTACTGTGGTTTTCACATGTATATTGTAATTCAATGACATACCGAAATATATTTCTAAAAAAACGCTTTAAAAATAATTCCATTCCACTACTGAATACAGGGGTGATGGGTAAATTGTCGCCATTTTATATTTTTCATTTTATGCTTGCACAGTCTTTGTTTTTGATTTTGTTGACTGCACAGTATAGTAGAGTCAGTTGGCCACCGTCTTTGACAAAAAGAGCACCATGGTGAAATTCACACCACCAGAAATTTAGAAACAGCATGCTGTACTGCTTGGCATTCACACTGGAAGCTCCATTACAAACATTTCAGAGTGTTTGGGTGTCAATCTAAGAGAATAGTGGATTTGGAAAGAGTTGGATGAGTCTAATGGTGATTATGAAGGTGTTTAGACTGATCACTAGTGATGGCAACATTATGCCTCTATTCATCATCCTACAGGGCCGCACATTCAACACAATGCCTATATCAGATGTCTTGAGGAGGTAGTGCTGCTCTGGGTGAAGATGGTGGCTTGCTGGAAGACCCTATGTCTGGCAACAGGACTCTTCCCCCTGCCACACAAGCAGAAGAACCCAGTCATGGCTGTGAGACAATTTCTGCAACCAGATCACCACTTAGATCTGGCCACCTAACTATTGTTAATGTTATTTTCATTTTTGCATAATTTAGATGACAATTTATCCATTACATCACTGTGGTTTACTAAAGTACAAATAAATCTTATAATTATCTGATTTTTTAATCTTTGAAAAATAATTTTTTTCTGTTTTCTAACTTTAGGATTTTATTGCTCAGCCCAGAGTAGGAGTTGTCCAAACTGAGTGGGAGGCTAATGTATTATGCCAATATCTGATTTCAAACTCAATGAAGTTGTGTGTGTATGTGTGTGCCTATGCTTTATGAACAGTGACAGGTTCCTGAAGAAGGCAATGGTACAAAGGTTGAAATGTCTTGAATGTAACTATTAAAATATGAACACCAGTTAGTGTATAAAATCTTTCTAATTTATCTCAATTTTTATTTTTCATAATTTATTAATTAAATTATGCATTGATAGAATAATTTTGAATTAATTTAAAACTAGCAGTACTTGGGAAAATTCCATTGTTTTCCTGCTTTTAATTTTGTGAAGAGTCCTAATTGTTAATTAAGGAATACATTCCTTGTGATTTCTATGATTTTTGCATCATTAAATATTGGAGTTTAACAACTTTAATAAAATATTGCATTAAAAATCATAATTATGAACAGATCATTATTTAAAGAAGTAGGGGGATACAAATGGAAAGATTAAAATTTAACACAGTTTTGGATTTCATTGAAGTAGATGTTAAGCATCTGATAGCCTTATTACTGGCTTCCTTTCTTTCATTCTTACTCTTTCTTTCTTATGTACATCGTCTTTCTTTCATTCTTTCTTTTCTTTCTGCTTTTTCTTTCTTATTTTTTCTTTCTTATGTATACTATTTCTTTCTTTTGCATACATTCCTTCTTTCTTTCATATTCTTTCTTTCTTCCTTTCTTATGTATACTTTATTTCATTCATTTGTATTCTTTCTTTCTTTTGTATTCTTTCTTTCATACTTTTATATACTTTCTTTCATTCTTTTTATTCTTTTTTTCATTCTTTTGTATTTTTTCTTTCATTCATTCATATTCTTTCTTTCTTTTTGTATTCTTTCATTCTTTCTTTCATTTTTGTATTTATTCTTTCTTTCATTCTTTTTATTCTTTCTTTCTTTCTTTTGTATTTTTTCATTCTTTCTTTCATTCTTTCTTTCATTCTTTTTATTCTTTCTTTCTTTCTTTTGTATTTTTTCATTCTTTCTTTCATTCTTTTATATTCTTTCTTTTATTCATTTCTATTCTTTCTTTCTTTTATTCTTTTGCATTCTTTCTTTCTTTTTTTGTATTTATTTTTTCATTCTTTTACATTCTTTCTTTCTTTCATTTGCATTCTTTCTTTCTTTCTTTCTCTCTTTTATATTCTTTTGTTTTTTCATTCTTTTGTTTTCTTTCTTTCAGTTTTTCTTACTTTAGATAATTGTACACTTTCTTTCTTTCTTTTGTATTCTTTCTTTCTTTCAATCTCGTGGATTCTTTTTTTTTTTATATAATTTTTCTTTCTTTCTTTCTTTCTTATGTATATTTCTTTTTCTTACTAAAGTATCTTTGATGTATCTTTTATTTTCATCTTTCCTCCCAATCAAAATTGATTTATCTGAAGTAATGGCAGCCTGTATTGCCTGTACTAACTCACAACTTTACTCCATCTTGTTAATGCTGCTTTTTATTACAAAAATGTTGATTAAACATTTTGCTCAGGAAAACAAAGACTGAAATCGGAAAGAAATGAGTATTGCCTCATAGGATTTGACATCCTATACCATATATTGGAAATTTATATTCCATGGATGTTGCATTAGCCACTTCAGGCATGGAAATTTCGGTGATTAGACAAAGCAAAAATTTGTACTTTTCCTGCCACCAATGTTTGTAATAGTATTGTTTTTATAAAATGATAAACAATAACAAAATGGCAGTAAACTGGTAAGAAAAAATAATAATATTAAAAAACACTATTAGTACTAGGTAGCAGAACTTAGCTGTATGCAATCAATTTCTCAGATCAAAGGTTAAAATAGCTTTGGGCAAATTAAACCATCTCTTAGAAAGGGCCAGCCTTCTTTGAACCTTGTGAGCTGGTGCTATGGAATCACAAAGAACTGTACCAAATAGCAGACATCACATCACTTGAGGACTTTCAATAACACTAACAGCCAAAATGGAGAGTACAATTCAAAGAGAAAATAATGACATAATCATGATGTTGACATTCCACTTCAAGCAAAAGGTTAGGAAGGAAACCCCCATCAATATTGGAAGGAGCCTTAACAATGAATTTGAGAAATATATATATATATATATATATATATATATATATATATATATATATATATATATATATGTACATGTTTTAAGCAATAGTCTAATGACTTAATCCAAGCAACTGGATAATTTTCCTCACCATTTCTCTCTTTTCAGTGTTTTCAGAAAATGCAGTGTTTATTTGTTTATCCTCACTTTTTCTATCTATCTATCTATCTATCTATCTATATATCTATCTATCTATCTATCTATCTATCTATCTATCTATCTATCTATCTATCTCAGTCTCTTCATGTCTGTCTAATAATCTACTTAACTCTCTGCTTGCACTATCTATCTATCTATCTATTTATCTTTTTCAATCTCTTCCTTTCTATCTAATAATCTACTTATCTATCTGAATGGTTAGAGTTTGGTAGTTGTCCATACAACACCTTTTTTGGAAGTCTGTGCTCATCCATTCTCACAACATCACCAGCTCACCTAAGTTGTATCTTTGCTAGAATATATATATATTAATGTGCATGTGTGTGCGTGAGATAGAGCAGAGTGAGAAAATGGTTGTTTATAAATTTGTGTATTTGACCAATGTGCACCTGAGAGTTGCTTAAAAATTTTTAGATATAGAAAGCAAAGCCTGTGAACTGGCGCTACATAATCACAAAGAACTGTACCAAATAACAGACACCACATCATTTGAGGATTTTCAATAAAATGGATAGCACATAGAATTTGAAGAGAAAATAATGACATCATCAAGATGTTGACATTCCACACCACTTCAAACAAAATGTTAGGAAGGAAACTCCCATCAATATTGGAAAGAGTGATAACACTTACAGCACTTGAGAAACCTATTTTCCTGAAAAATTGTTTTAAGAGAAAGATTTTAAATATTTCAACCAAAAAGCAGCACTGGCTTCTTGGTCAGTATATGCTGAAAGAAATGGCTAATATTACCATTATGACTAAACAGGGAGTTTGATCTTCATCAGGCACCCATAATTGTGACCTTGTGCCAAACTAATTAGCTATTTCTTTAATTTTGATTTTGTATTGTTTACACTAGTGTATTGGCCCAGAGTAACAAGCTTAAGTTGAATCAATAGTAGTAATAAAATAATAGTAATAATGAAAATATATCATTTAAAAGTTCAGAATAAATAACTCTACAATAATATATATATATATATATATATATATATGTAATACATACAACAATATATCTGTATATAATCTATATGATAATATGTAGAATAATATAGGGGACATGAATTGTAGCCAATTTATCCACATGCAAGAACTATATTTGTGTAAAGACATATATTTATATTTATATATATATATATATATATATATATATCAATAAATATAATATATATATCTATATATATCTATATATATATATATATATATATATATATATATATAAATGTGAACATTGAAGTCAACACTCAGAGGCAACAGGGTGTCGCCTCTGAGTGTTGACTTCAATGTTCACTTTTATATTTATATTTACATACGCTCTATCTCTGATATTGAGCACCTTATATCATAAATGTAGCACAACTTAAAACTATATATACAGGGTGTTTCAAAAAGAATACACCAAAATCATCATGTGATGTGTCAATAACAAAAAAATTTACAAACCTCTTGCATGAACACATGTGTTGTATATACATTCAAGTTTCATTTCATGTTTTATAAGCGCTCAATGTGGCCACCACCGGCAGCGTGGACAACATCAAGCCAATATGAGAATTCCTCCCAAACACGCCTCAGCATGCCATGGTCCACCGTGTTGATTGCAGCTGTTATTTGATCTTTCAAGTCATCAATACTTGCTGGAAGTGCTGGAACATAAACTTGGTCTTTAACATACTCCCACAAGAAAGTCACACACAGTGAGGTCCGGGGATCTGGCAGGCCAAGCACAGAGAGCAAGGTCTTTAGCACCTCTCCTCTCAATCCATAGCTGAGGCATGTTTTCATTCAGATAAGCTCTAATCTCAAGATGCCAATGGGGTGGTGCTCCATCTTGCTGAAAAATGAAGTCATTCGAATCTGCCTGCACTGTGACAATGGCGTTTGTTTTCGCGAACTCAAGCACGCAAAACACCACCTTCTGCTGAGGAGTTGCGATTTTGATTGATCTTCCCACAATTCAGCTGCATCGGAAGTTATACTAATGGCAACGGTAAAACTGACACCCAATCAAACTTTGATAACTACTCTATCAAATAAACACTGATTGAGTCCACTACAATGCTATAGACCTGAAAAAACAGCGTAATCATTTTGGCGTATTCTTTTTGAAACACCCTGTATATATATATATATATATATATATAATTATTTATTTAAAAATATGATTCCAACACGCTACATAAGAGCTCTCATGTTTCAAAACAAGAGCCCAAAACTTCAATATAATTATTTGAATTAAATTGAATTAAAGTAAGCTCTGTTCCATCTTCAAGCGAAATTTTTTTTTGAATAACTTATTTCTGAAATTTACGTGTTTTAATAGCATATTCATTATTGAAATCAAAATTTCCACGGTAACGGCTAGAGCGATTGTTTAAATAGCAAGGGGTGTAGGGTGTTAATAATTTGTATCAGTATAGAGTTACATTCACAGATGTCAAGTCAGGGTAAGGTTGGGGTGTCTAAATTTAAAACGGAAGATGATTTCGTCTAGTCTGGTTTACGTGCCTATGAAGATATATATATACATGCAGTACAGTTCAAAAGTTTCAAGTAACCCCCAGAATTAGCATGGGATTAACTTGGCAGAAGAGGAACAAAAAAATGAAAAAAAACTCTTAAAGTCATTGAGAATAGAATAGAAACTTTTGCAATGAATGCCAAAAATTTGTGCTGCAGTAATCAAGGCTAAAGGTGGATATTTTGATGAGAGCAAAATTTCTAAGAAAATCTTTGTACATGTCTCACTTTTTTTTTTTAAACAGGTACAATATTTTTCTCCTATTCAAAATACAAAACAACTATGTTTTAGCCCAATTTCAAAAATTACCAGAGCTGGCCTCAAACTTTTAGACAGTAGTATATATATATATATATATATATATATATATATATATATATATATATATATATATATAATAAAAAGGCTTAAACACTAATATAGAATATTAGTGTTTAAGCCTTTTTATTATATCCTTACTCTGTCCTGGACATTCTATCCTCTTGGAATTATTTTTTATACAAATATATATGTATGTGTATGTATATATATTTATATATTTTAGATATATGATTGCATATGTATTTGTATATTTACCACTAATATTATCTATATATATATATATATTAATTATTTTACCCCAAGCAATGTGATGATGCCAGTAGGACATAAGGGGCTACAAGAAGTGAATGAGAAGGTTGAAGTGAGAAGAATTGATAACAAAATAACAGAATTCAGGAAGACAGAAGATGCCGATTGACACTGCATTTCAATTTTTGAAGATTGAAGGTAGCTGGGAAGTAAGAAATCAGGAATTCCACAGGTGAGAAGTGCAAGAAAAGTAACTATTAGAATAGGACAGATGGTTGCATCTAGCTAGTTCAATAGTAAAGTGATGAGACCTAAGTGCCAATCTAGTAGCATGCATAAATTAATGCATTCAAGATGTCAGGAGAATTGCCATATTTGTAGAAAAGATCAAATGGAAGACACATGTCAGTGAGAAAGAAGCGACTGAAGTCAAGATGTCAGGTCAGTATCAATTACATTACAGACCTTTTGAATTTTGTCAAGAATCTCAAGACAAATAGTAGGGGCCCCTGACTAGATATGGCAGCAATATTCAATGCATGAATGAATGGTAAATTTATAAATGTGCAAAATGAATTCCTTTGAGAACAAATAGTCATTAAATTTAAGAGTTATAAAATGCCTTGATCTTAACAATACCTACCGACATACCAACATACATAGTTATATGACTACAAACAAGAAAGACTAGATCATGCACAAGATATTGTCTCCCACATCCCATGTCTCTACTGACAAAGTATTTCAGGCATACATTGACTTACTGACTATATACACTTGCATGAACAGATCCAGTCATAAAATAACCCTTACTGATTGAACTGATCATCTAGTTTTAGTTACCTAGCAAAGATTGCACTTTGTACAGAAGTAATGGCTTGTGATACTAATGTTAAGTAAAAGGTAATGGAAATTAAAATATTTTATTCTGTCAAAAAATATGCACTAAAATTTTATTAGAGTCAGCAGAAAATTGGCACAAAGAATTTTCTCATTGAATACCAAATATTTCTGATAAAAAATACAGCAGATTTTTAGGCCATATTTTGTAATTTACATGTCAACAAAATAAAAGGTATTCATGCTTTATCAAGAAGATAACAAGAGGTACAAAAAAAAAAAAATAAAACTAACTATAGAAAAACTTTTATATTGTAAAATCATAGCTAACCTTGTGGAATTAATAATGCTACATTTGCTTAATATGCAAAGTTTCTATTACTAACATTCTGTCTGTGTTTGGAGGCTCAATTAAGAAAAAGCCATTATCAGCAGCTTATTCATCAACATTGGGTGTTTAAGCAGATTTTAATGACACTGGTAAGCTTAATTTTTTTGCCAGTTACCGATTAGTAACCAAGTAACCTTTAGGTTTCACTTAGCAATGGAAATTTTAAACTATGCAAGCTTCTGAAATATTTGTTCTTGTTTATTTGAGTTTGTTTTTGGTTTTTCACAGATCAAGTGACATTAATATATCTTGAGTTTTTGGCATTTTTTAAAAATTTTGGTACATTTTTTCTTTTCTAGTTAATGTATTTTCATGAAACCAATACATGATGAGAAATAAAATATAATAAAAGAAGAAAAGAAATTTAGAAAAATGGAAGAAAGCAGACAATAACCAAACCTTGATGAAACAAGATCTGTGATTGGTCAAAAAGAAAAAGAGAAAATAAAGATGGAGGAAGGATTTTGTCATTGATCTATGATGAGCAGATTTCTTTATGGCTGGGGTAGATTACAGAAGCAATCTTATATGAGTTGTGGAAGCCTTACTACCACTATTGTTGGATGATGTTACATGGTGCAAAGGGTTTTTCAGCTTCTTCATTATATCCCCCTGGCAGTTTTCATTCTTTGCACACCATTTTCCAAACAAGGAACCAGAGAAGTTGATTAGAAATTTGAACTTATGACATAAAATAAAACATAAGAAGAAAATATGATAAGGACTAAAACCAGCTGTAAACATACATGAATATGTCATCATATGTGCTGCCATGAATATGTGTAAATAAGTAAGGATAAATCTGGATAAAAATAAAATTCATAATTTTATCAGATGATACTGGTTTATTTTAAATTCATAGATTAATACCATCTATTATTTTAAGAAGAGTTGCCTGAACTAATGAACTTATTCCTTGAGTTGATTTAGTTTGTTACCAGAATGTTTTGAATGATTCATTCTACAATCTTCTGCTAATATCCAATCTATAAGGAAAGAGATCAACCTGAATATATGAGAAAAGTGACACAAAGAATTTGTCGAATTGTCCAAAACACAACACATATATGTTCATAAAATACCTCTCTACATATGCACCCACACATTCACATACATATGCATGCTTCTACATTGGAAAACACCTGAAAATCACTCCATGGGTTAACCCAAACCTTGTCATATGTTATTAAATATAAGAGACAATGAATATCTATTATGAGCCATTCCAAGCGTCATATAGTGGCTTTAGTTTCAAGAGAAAATAACGACAAAAACTATCCAACATTTGGATATTTCTTTATTACACTGGTCATCGATCTAAGCTTTTGGCTCAGATGTGCCAACATCAGAGTGATTATATGAACATTACAACAGAGATATTCACTGTCAAAGATGATATCCTGTTTTGTTCACATAGAAGTTTCCTATGTGACAATAATGGTTGCAAAACAGCAGACACAGGTTGTAAATTTGTAATGTGGTTCTATGACATCATACATGACCATGTGAGAGAAAGAATTTTTATTAACAGAACCATATGTTTAAATGCATTGTAATATATTGTGACTGGTTTGATTGACAACCAATATAATAAAGAAATATTCAAATGTTGGACAGTTTTTGTCTTTATTTTCTCTTGAAACTAAAGCCATTACATAATGCTTAGAATGGCTCATGCTAAAACATAATAGACATTTGTTGTCTGTTATATTTAATAATATGTGTTTGAATAATGATCTGCTGCCCCTATACACTATCTATCTATCTATCTATCTATCTTTTTCTCTCTCTATATATATATGTATGGGAAAAAATACTTGAATGGAAATTAGTTGGAGGCCCAGTACAAAATCCTTCTGTTTGCACAACAAAGGTCGCAAGGACAAAATATATATGGCCTCCAAGACTTTTAAGTGGGATTTACTAAGAATGGTAAATGAGTCTATACTGAAATTAGCAGCACAGTTATGATTATTTATTAAGTGATTCATGATGGAAGACCCATATGTGTTGGTCAGAATGTCTGACGGAGAATACTTAAGATTTCAAATTTTTGTTAGTACATGTTTTATTCTGACATCCAATCTTTGAGTCGTTCTCCCTTGATAGTGTGAACCACAACTACATTAAAATGAATAAATCAAGGAACTGCTATGATATGGAGGAAGAATGTCTTTCCACATAGATGGAAGGACAGGTTTGGCAGAAAATATATATATATATATATATATATATATATATATATGAAAAGAAAGAGCACCATGTATTTCTATTCTGTCCCTTTTTCTCTTTCTCCCTCTTTATATATATATATATATATATATATGAAAAATTTCTCAGATTTAACCTGTAGAAAAAGACAATATGTATAAAGATAAGACACAATAGAAAAACTGTATTATTAGTTAACGCGTTTCATCCAATGTGAACTTTTTCAAGTCATGGTACACAATTGTATCAAGAAATCAAAAGAAAATGTTTGAATCAATCAACACAACAATAAAACCAATATTTCTTCACATGATAGTACTTGACATAATTTTCAGTTGATATTATGAATACAATAGTGTTTTCTAAATTCTTCTAGTTGCTAAGGACATTTTGTTTTGTTGTTAATAGTTACTTTGTTTTTAATAAATTCATTTTGATTTTTCCTTGAAAAAGTCCACATTCGATGAAATGCATTGACTAATTATACAGTTTTCCTATTGTCTTTTGTCTTTATGCATATATATATATATTACTAATAATCTTATAAATATAAGCAGCTATACTTGTCTGGCAAAACCTTAGGTGTTTTAACTTGTAAATGAACAAACCAATACCCAAGGGGAAAAAAAAGAAAGAACTAAGAACATGTATTTCCGGTGAAAATAATAGTCTAGAATCTAAGTTCAGAGTCCAAAGAAAAAACTTTCGACATGAGTAAAGTAAAAATAACTAAGCAAAGTGCTCAATACGCTAAGTAGAGCAAACTAAGTAAACCTAAAGTGCCAGATAAACCCCAGATAGGTTTGTCTGGCTCTTTAGGTTTACTTATATATATATATATATATATATATATATATATATATATATATATATATATATATATATGTTTTTGCTTATCTTATGTCTGTCTCTGCTCTGACTTTTTGCAGAATTACATCCACTCTTCTTGAGACTTAATGTTTCCTGAGGAGTAAAGGTAATTCTGTGAAAGTCAGAGTAAAGACAGGTAAAAGGTATACAAACAATTTTCTCATTGTTCAGACTGTTATCTTCATCTTTGTTGTCATATTCATAACGTTTCATCCATTGTATGCTCTGGCCTTCTTCAGGTGATATTTGTTGGAATTTTGAGCTGAACCCTTTATTTAGTCCATTGTTCTAGTTCCACGTGCCATGCCTTTTTTTTTGGGGATATCTCAGTTATTTCATCTATCCAAGTTTTGTTCAGCTCTGCTATGGTCAGGTACTGGATTACTTAAAACTTGACTCAAAGAGTTGTAAGTTCAATACCTGGCCACAGCAGAGGTGAACAAAAATTTGGAAAGTTGAGTTACTAAAGGGAAATAACTGAAACTGAGATATCCAGAAAAGGCATGGCATGTGGAACTAGAACAAGCTACTCCAATGTAAATAGTGTAAATAGTTACAATACCTCATCTCAGAAATATAGACAGATATTTAATTTATTTTTATTATTATCGCTTGATATAAAGCACTATAATTATGAAATCTGTTTGGTTTAAAAATGTTATCTTCCAGAATTATCTGGGTTAACCATTTTTTTCAAAATTCAATCTTAATATTTGATAGCTGGTCCTTAATCCTACCTGGATGTAATACTATTCTAAATTTTTTTATTTTTCCAAAGAATTTTTTGTCAGCACCTATTAGCTATAGCAAACATCCGCACAAACTTTTGAAATATGAAACAAGAGATATCTCTATCTATAAAAGGCAGGATGTGTGTGTGTGTGTGTGTGTAACGAATGCACGGCCACAATTTTTGACGCATTTGCACCAAAATTTACATGCACATGATCCAAGTTAGTGGGAGGGCCAAGACCAACTTTGCATTTCCCAACTCCCATCGATAGTGGAAATAATCAGTTTTCTCATGCTTCTACAGCAGTTTTCATGTAGTTTGCGGCCATTTTGTACTGGCCAGAGTGAGAGCCTATAGCTGGCTGCCACGAATAGGCAGGAAGATTCTATTGGCCAGCGGGAGAGCCAACAGCTGACTGACATGAATGTTAACTAGCATGCTAGCATGCAAAAAAAATTGATAGCTGTATTCGTCACAATTGGGAAAAATTTAAATCTGCATGGAACTTTACTCCAATTGGCTCATTCGCTTGCTTAAACTCGAAGTTGATTCTGATTTTGCAGAACTGGGTTGGGTGTGAAAAAGTATTTGTTGTTAACATTCTTTTTTCATTCGATTTTTCCAGTTACGAGTCGTTTTTAAAGCTGATCATTTTTTGTGTTCATTTTGTTTAGTTCTTTTTTCATAACAGATTTAATGTTTAGTATAGAGCTTAAAAAAAAAATCGCAGTGTGAGATAGGCAAGAAGTAAGGCATGTAGCAACATCAGCATGGCAAAGGGCACTCCTTTAAAGGCAAGGAAAGGCAAAAATATTTTAAGTCAAGTGTGATAGCGATTGCTGTATGAGTCATAAGATTTTTGAATCAAGCACGGGCAATTTCCTGTATCTTTTCATACTTTATAGGATTTATTTTGCCCAAATTCAGGATTATATTAGCAAAATGTTGAGTTATATTATAAATTTACACAGCAAATCAAACTTCTGCAGGCATAAAAGTGGACATAAAGTCAATGTTTAATTTTACCTTATACATATTTTATAAACGAAAATTTTAGATCCAATTCTACTTTAAAACTTCTTTCTATCTAAATTTCTTGGATAGGAGTCATCAGTATTGAAATTATTTACAATTGGACTAAAATCCTCATCTTTATTGTTATTATCACAAAATTTTGGTGGTTGTTCATTCACTACCTTCTACAGGTATCTACCAATTCAGGTAACTTTCAAGGAATTTTGAACTGAACTGAACACATTATTTAATCTATGGGGGTATGAGCCCCTTTATAAGATCCAAAGAAGAATCAGCAATATTATTGGTCCTGATCTGGCAGCATGGCTTCAGCCACTTTCCCACCACCATAAGGTTGCCTCTCTGTGCCTTTTCTATATACTTTCATGGTGATTGTTCGGATAAACTCTTTGTTATGGTGGCTAGACATTTTGAATTTAAGCACAGTACTAGACTGGTATCAAGATCTCATCAATTTACAGTTGAGCTGGCAAGATATAGCCATAAATTCTATGCTAACAGTTTCTTTTCTTGAACTTCTCCCTTGCGGAACACCCTTCCAGCTCCATGCTTTCCAGTAAACTTAAATCTGCAAAAATTTAAATGCAATATCAATCGCTATCTACTGTCCTCCTGATTACCCTTTCCTCTTCTTGTTCATTATTAGTGTTTCTGTTCCTAATTCTTCCACATCATGTGACCCTCCTTTTGTTTCAGTGGCTTTATTGCCTTGCATGGTCTGATACCGATTTAAAAAAATAAGATTTTTCTGTTCATGTCTAGGGATATCTCATCTTATTCATATTTAGTACTGCTCAGTTACTGCTATTTCTATCTCCTCTGAGTAAATCTCCTTCAGGTTTTAGCCTATATATATATATATATATATATATATATATATATATATATATATATGTATATATATATATATATATGTATATATATATATATATATATATATATATGTATATATATAGGTTGTATCAAAAATACTTTTACAAAATTTGAGGGAAGGTTCTTCATGCCAAAACAAGGAAAAATGTCCATATATGACATATGTCCACAAATCCTTTGTTTTTGAGTTATTAAGCTTAAAGTAATTTTACAGGAGATGGCACTGTGTTACCATATAGTCTAGATTACATTGGTCATTCGTGTACATTCATGGGTAGTCTGTCTTCAATGTTTAACTTGTATGTTAGTGATTTAACTGAGAATTGTTCTGTTTAACAATGGCAGGATATTCATGTCACTAACAGACAGATTGAGGGATACCTTCTGACATATAAAGCAGGTAATTTATTCCGTATATACCAATTCTATACTTCGGTATATATATATATATATATATATAAAGAGAGAAATTTGATAACAGATATTCAACAACCATCCACACACACCCATGCTCCCCACCATATATATATATATATATATATATATATATATATATATATACTTTAAAAATCAGGAGGTCAGCTGACTCCACTACCTTGGTTTCAGCGTTATGGTATCTTCAGGTGATTTTTATCAATTGACCTCTTAACGCTTTATTTTTTTTTTAAAACTAATGAACGCTATATTATTTTTAAAAAAATAAATAAATAAATGTACAATGTTGGGTGCAATAGAAAGGGAGGAGGTGGATATGAAGAAGGAAGGAGAATTAAAAGAAAAAAGGGGGGAAGAAAAGAAGAGCAACAGTATTATAAAAGTATGGGTAGGGGGATTAACTGAAATGTACATTTTTCATTTTTTTTTTATTTTTTAAAAATAATATAGTGTTCATTAGTTTTTAAAGAAAATAAAGAGCTAAGAGGTCAATTGATAAAAATCAGCTGAGGATACCGTAAGGTTGAAACCAAGGTAGCGGATTCAACCGACCTTTTGATTTTTAAAGTTAAAATCTCATTTTATCATTTTTACTTTTATTTCATTTTTTACACATGTGTATTGAGAACTTTTTAATACCACTGTTCCCTGGTCTGATTCAACTCTGACCATTAACTTTTTGTGTATTATATATATATATATATATATATATATATATATATATATATATATATAGAGAGAGAGAGAGAGAGAGAGAGAGAGAGTGAGAAATATGATAACAGATATGAAATTCAACATCTAAATATACAGTTCTGTAAGATCAGTTGTGAATTGAGTTACTGTTTTTCTAGTGTCTGATCAACAGACAGGAGAACCCCATTATGAAGGGAGGTAAGTAAGAGGAAGTTGGCTCTCTGTGGCCATGACAGTTGTTATCAGCTGGTGATTTACTGTCTATTATTGTAACAAAGAAACTATGGACACTATGGATTGGATTCTCTTGCAGAACTTACCAATTACCAACCATCTCTGGTTACCATATACAGCCAAATGTCTCTTGAGTAAATACAACTTTAGGAAAATGACTCAGTCTTAAACAATGTAGTCAGGCTTTATGTTATAGTGGCCATCTTACTTTGATGTCAAGTGTGTGTGGGGTTATTCTTTGTATGCTATCATATCTACATTTTCTTTTTTTAGCTATTTTTTCTTTATCTTCAGTTGTATGTATTTTCTTACAGTCATTGTTGTTTAGTGGGTGGGGGATAAGTTTTTTTTGTTTTTTTAAAGAATTTAATAACTTAGACAGAAATGTTGAGGGGCCCCCAAAGCTCTATATCTTCCCTCCTGTGATATATATAATTTGAGGAGAGTAATAGAAAAAAAACAAACCCTAATAGTCTTTAATTGACAATTCATCCATACTTGACTGGGCATTTTTAAATATTTTAACTTTATTATCCCCCTTGCCCCTACTTGGTAGCTGGAGGTCACTAGTTGGGTCAATAGTTAGAGGTCAATACCTGGGTCAATAGTGACTGAAGTCAAGATATCAAATCCAGATAGATTACATTGCAGATCCTTCTTTTTATTTTGTCAAGAACCTCAAGATAAATAGAATATGTGGAGAGCCATAATCTCCTACATCCTGATATGACAATATAATAAAAAAAATAGAATTTAATTCTGGGGTGTCTAGAAAGTAGTCATCCATATGCAGGTGTTTATATGTTAGTCTAATAATGGTAGCCTCAACCATTAGTTTATAAGACACTAGGTTTTAGAGGAGTTTATTTTGAAAAAATATGTGCCTAATATATATCGTATATATGCCTATATATATATATATATGGTATTTTACTTTTACAGAATGTGGAAGCTGGGCCAGAATAGCAAGTGATTGGTTAGAATACCTCATGGACATGGAATTCTGACAGTGATGGATTGTCTTTGCCTAAGTTCTGGATATAAGACCAAAACAGCACGGAGTTGGCAGAGAGCCATAATTAATTTGAAGCGTCAGCATGATTTCCGCACCAGTATATATATATATATATATATATATAAAACAGAGGGTGTCTGTGTGTCTGTCTGTCTGTGTGATACCTTTTCACTTGAAATCCATCCAACTGATTTTGACCAAATTTGGCACATACATTGTACAATGTAAGAGATAGGTTTTTAGCATAAAAAATCGATATCAATAATTTTTTTAAAAAATCAATAATCGGTAGAGCCGATCAAAATTGATAAATTCAACTTTTTCCTCCGATTTCATTCAAACTCGTTATGTAGGTTACTTACATCATGACGAGCTCAACAATACCACATTTTTATTTCTATGCCACTGCATTTAGCAAAAAAATGTGAAAAATGAGAAATCGATTTCAACACAAATTTTAAACTAAAAACTCCCTCAATTTTCAAGCAATCTAATACAAACTTTACTCAATTGTAGCCAACAATAAGTTGATTGTTTAACAGTCATTTAACTTGACAATTGAGTACACCCATATAGTGAAAACCCACATAAATAGTGAATAATGGCAATTTTTACTGGTTTGTTTCTTATTTTCTGTTGATCTTTCAACCATTTTTCATCAAACTTAACAATTGCTTTATAAATGTATCCTCTTTTACATCCCTGGTAGCACACTGACAAACTGAATTTCAAAAATTCCAAAATAAGTGTGATCTGAAGTGTGTTTTCATGTTGCCTGTTTTACCTCTTCGTGTCCTTAGCTGACTTCGATTGAATAAATACAGACGACTTCTGTTATATCAGTAACTGCATTAATTCTAAATGTTTTTAATGAAAGTACTTTAAAGTAATTGAAGGAAATAGACTCTGTTACATTTAAACATGATGCTGTTTTTTCTCTATTCTAATTGAACTTTTTTTCTGATTGACCAGCTGAGTTTGGCTGCTAGTGTATGAATAAAGACAAAAGGAAAACTTATCTTTGTTGACATGTTTCCTTTCGTCTTTATTTGTATATACTATATCTGAAATTTTAAACATATACATACACACACATTTTTTATGGATACACTAATTTGAGTAAAATGCTTTGTTTTTTAATTAAACAGCATTAATTAAATTACCAGCTTGAATGAAAATATGCATTCTCTGACAGGAATTGAACCTGAATCCTATACAGAACCACCATTAAGTGTGGTGTGCCATGACCATTCAACCAGAGAGAACTTCCAGTTAAGCAAATCTCAAATTACTGCTTTTCTTGTTTGATTCCTATTGGAGAATACATATTTTCAACCAAATTTCTCAAACATTCAGGCCAATAAATGTGATTAATACTGTTTAATTAAAGAACTCAAATAAATGTATCTATAAAAATAACATATAAACAGAAAATATATTAAATATTTGTCTGATTTAAGCCATTTCCTATGATATGTTGTCATATATATAGATAGATAATATTAGTGGTAAATATACACATACATATGGCTTAAACACTAATATCCCAGGGTCATAATTTATTCCATTGGAATCATAAATAGGGTCCAATTTATCAGACCTACAAATTCAAAAAGAAAACAGAAACGAATTTTTTTATTTCCGGAGTTGTTCTTTTCTGTTTACTTTTTGAATTTGTAGGTCTGATGAATTGGATCGTATTTACAATTCCAATGGAATAAATTATGAGCATAGAATATTAGTGTTTAAGCCTTTTTATTATATATATATATATATATATATATATATATATATATATATATATATACTACTTTTTTTCTCATATTCTCTAACACTCAGGAACCCCTTGTATCTTAGTAGCTTTATTGCCTTACTTGGTAGTGAAATGATTGAAAATATACATATATATATATACATATATATATATATATTTTTACATATATATATATATTTTTACATTCAACGTCATCACTTGATAAGACACCGAAGGTGTTGAAACAAAATGGCTATTTTTGTAGTGATTTTATAACATATTTATGTTATAAATTTTTTTTTCTTTAAAAATAAATAATTATATCTGCTCTACTTTGTATTGAGCACTCTTTTAAGAATAGTAATTGTTGGTTATTGGAATTCATTCCATATACACCAATCATATACTTGTATAGATATATATATATATATATATATATATATATATATATATATATATATATATATATATATATATATATGTATGTATATATAAATAAAAAGAAAGAACAGTAAGATATATAATCCCGTGTTCTTATAGATATTTTTATTTTTACAAAATAGTGCTCAATGTAAATTTACAGAGCATTAATATTATATATATATATATATATATATATATATATATATATATATATATATATAATCAAATTATGTAAATGTGGGAAAATCAAAAGGGGAAATCATTGATCCAACAATCTATCAATTTACATGTGATGAGTGTGATAGAGTATGCCTCTCCAATGCAGACTTTGATAGCCACAAGAGATTTCATATTGGTAGACGTTTCACAAATTATAATCACTAATATACTAGAAATTACCTGCAAAAACTGCTCTGTTCTCACTTGCCACATAAAAACCTGTGGGTAGTTTAAACATACCTTACAAAGCAGGCCAGGCCCTATACAAAACAAACCCACAAGCAAATTGAACAGAAATTACAGAACCCAAACTGTACAGAACTTAAACTGCTATATCTTTCTGTAAGTATTATAAGACACTTGCTGTTCTAGCAAGAACTAAAGCCATTGCTCAATGATTGTTGTGCTTGAGTTGATAGCCATCATGTATGTATGTCAAAATTTGTGCATAGCTGCGTGGTTATTACATTAGCCTTTTGACCATGAAAATTGGGTTCAAATCACGCCATGCTTGATTTGTCAGTTAAGTGAGACAATCACTGCAATTAGTACTATGGAAAAGTGCCTTAAAAAATGTGCTAAGGGTTGACCCAAATATTGTGAATGAAATAGGGTAGAAAAAACTGTTCTGTTATCGTGACGGATGGTTTAAGAGTACTGACCTTGTGCAAGTGTTGATCACACCAGATTTATGTGTTCTTTCCAAAATGTAATTAAGGTTTGCTCAACATAGTTGCTGTATAAACCAATGTTTGTCTCTGTGAGTGTTCAACCATCACAAATGTGACTGAGCAAGCATCTGAAACAGGGATTAGGTAGTCACCCTAGTCGCTGGTAGTATTGGGAAATGAGCACTCAGGCATTATTATGTGTGTGTTTGCACATGCATATGTGTGTACATCTATCTATCTATCCATCTATCTATCTATCTATCTATCTATCTATCTATCTATCTAATGTAAATCTACTTAAACTCGGTGGGTGAAAAAACCTGGATAGAACAATTTTCAAATAAATTGGCATCTGAGGAAAAATGGAGAAAAATAATGAAAGAACCAGAAGCCGCTGAAGAGGGTGAAAGAAATCATGCAGTCCCTTAAATCTCTGGTAGAAAGAAAAAACCCCAACGAGTAATAAGTTAAAATGAAGAGTTCTCAATACACCAATATTTTGCTTTTATTACTTTTTTTTTATGTATATATATATATATATATATATATATATATATATATATATATTTTACTTTTCTCTCTTCCTCTCTCTTTCTCTCTCTCTCTCTCTCTATATATATATATATATATATATTTTACTTTTCTCTCTTTGTCGCTCTCTCTCTATATATATATATATATATATGTATATATATATATATATATATATATATATATATATATATATATTGTGTGTATTTAGGTAGCATCTTTTCATTCATACATGTTTCATTAAATAATATAGACAAGTGTTGTCTATTTATTTTATGTAAATTTTTTTCGTAACATCTGATAAGTTTAATAACATTATCATTGAACGAAAGCTTAGATTGTATTAAAAAAAATATGGATCAATATTGTGAATTTCTTTCTTCGTTCAACAATAATGTTATTAAACTTATCAGATGTTACGAAAAAAATTTACATAAAATAAATAGACAACACTTGTCTATATTATTTAATCAAAATGAATATATATATATATATATATATATATATATATATATATATATATGGTACATGTAATACTTTCATGGTAATTGTTCTGATGGTCTTTCCTCTTTGGTACCTCAACTTTATGAATTTAAGTGCAGTACTAGATTGGCAGCAAGGTCTCATCATTTTAGACTTGAAATGGCTAGATATGACCATAAGTTCTATACTAACAATTTCTTCTATCGCACTTCTCACTTGTGGAACTCTCTTCTGGCTCCTTGTTTCCCAGTCAACTTTGATCTTCAAAAATTTAAAATCAGTGTCAATCCTTATCTTCTGAATTCTTGTTCTTTTATTGTCCTTTCTCTTTAATAGTATATATTTCTCATACTCTTTAACACTCAGTAACCCCTTGCATCTTAGTGGCTTTATTGCCTTGCTTGGGGTGAAATGATTAAAAGAAAAAATGTGGTTAGAACATTCACTTTCAAATCATGAGACCCAGGTCTGAATTATTTTATGGTTGGTTATCAGCCTGGGAAGATGAACCCAGTATATGGAGCCATTGGAAAGTGCTTGAAAATCATAACATTTTTAATCCAAGCCTTACAGAACTTTTCCAAAGTTATCGATAGTTGTGTTAGTCATAAGTCATTGTGACTGTGAGTTTGAGGATACTGGGCTTTTTCAAACTGTTGATTATAGCAAATATTCTCTCTCCCAAAAACTATAATTAAGGTCTGCTTAAAAATAGCTGGTGTATAAACCACAGGTGGGCTCTCTGTGTGTTGAATGCATCATAAAACTTTTCCAGTTTGTCATATTTTTATAAATACTGTTTGTGGATATCTAAAATTATACAAAATGATATATCGTTTTGCATATATATATATATATATATATATATATATATATATATATATATATATATATAGTTAAACATAGAGCGCCAGACAAACCTACCAAGGTTTCACCTAAGCGGATTGTCAGGGAAGGCCAGCTAAAAAGGTAATGTAAGAATAGAATATTTATAGCCTATAAACATAAAATCATAACCACGTGACCAACAAAGAAAAAAAATGGTGGGGGGTGAACCATTTATTCAAATCGAGATAAAACAACAAAACAAAACAAAAAAAAAGGTGGGGCAAGAAAACTCATATTGAGCATTTTATTTAGTTATTTTGCTTACTCGTATCGGGTTTTTTTTCTTTGGACTCTGAACTTGGATGCGAGATGATTGTCTTCGGCTGACGTACATGTTCTCTATTCTTTCTTTTTTTTTATACCTTTTTTTTCCCTTTGGTATTGGTTTGATTATTTGCAAATCAAGACACCAAAGGTTTCTGGACGAGTATAATTTCTCTTACTTATAAGATTATTACTAGTATATATATATATATATATATATATATATATATAGGTAAGATGAGAACAAATAGAGTACAATTCCAATGTTCGTACAATTCCAATGTTGAAAGAGGGCTCAATACAAAGTTGAGCAATATTCTTTATTTTAGGATATTTCATTGAAAACATGTCAAAATTGCTAAAGGATTGCAGTTGTGTTTTGATGCATATCAATGTATCTCATCAGGCAACCTGATGAAATGCATTAGGTGTCTTGAAACACATTGAAACAACACTGAAATTGTGTAGCGATTTTGACATGTTTTTGATGTAACATCGTAAAATAAAAAATAAAAATGTCTATATATATATATATATATATATATATATACAGATTTATGTATAAAATTTCAAATAGGATATATCTGTAAAAGAACAATATCAATAAAGACAAAAAGGAAACTTACCTTAGCCAATGCATTTATTCCTCTAAAGTCCCTCAGAGAATGAAATACATCAGTTAAGATAATTTTTCCTTTTGTTTTCATACAGATTTGTACAGGTTTATATGTGTATATTAAACTTTTTATTACATTTTTCTTGCATCCATATAAGACAATATATTTTTAGTTCGGACATAGAGTGTGTAAGAACTGCCAGAATGATGTTTGGGTTTAAGCACGTTCAGCTAATCCATTTGCCATTATCAAGGATTTCTTAATATGTAGTTTGTGATGGTAATTTTTGAAAACAGTCAGCACATTCTGACCTTGGCAATGATGGTCATACTTATTTTTTTTTTTTAAGCATTTCACCCCAAGCAAAGCGGGAAGCCACTAGCACGCAAGGGGTTACATAGGATTTGGAGCGAGAGCAGATAGGAGTGATAGAGGAAAGGATGAGGAGAAGGATAGTGGATAGATCAAGGCAACTGGAGATGTCAATTGACATTACATTTAAATAGATGGAGATTATAGCTCTCAGAGAAACTGGAATAGGGAAGTGGGTTCCACAGGCGAGAGGTGCGAGATATGAAGCTATTAGAGTAGAAGAGACGGCTACATTTAACAGTTTCAACAATGAAAGGGTGAGAGCGGGATGCCAGCCTCGTAGGACGCTTGAATTCATGAAGTCTGGGAACCAGTGAAAGCAGCTCATCGGAGCAATTATCATGAAAGTACTTGTAAAAAAAGACAGTGAGTGTCGACGGCACATCTGTGAGAGAGTGATTGCAGATGAGATGCCAGATCAGGGCCAATTACATTGCATATCCGTCTCTGGATCTTATCAAGAACCTCGAGAGAAACAGAAGGGGCTCCAGACTATATATGGCAGCAACACTTCAGGCAAAGGCGAATCGTTGATTTGTAGACTTGAAGGATCAATATATATAGAACTTTTTGTATATCAGTATTTTTGTCTGTATGAATTTTTGAAGTATATTGAAAACTTATAAACTGTGTACATACAAAATTTCACATGTTGATTAATTGTCAGATTTTTATTTAAAATTGTAAATTTCATGAGAATTTATTCATAAAGTTATATTTTATTGAAATAAATAGAATTGTTAAAAGAACAAATAGGAGATTGTGACCATAAGCAAGTTATTTTATTGCTAATGATACATAAAAGCAATCTTAAAAGCAGCAGCACCTATTATAGTGAAACATACTACCTTACTAGTGATGCTTGGTGGTAAAGTGTCTACATGCGTTAAGGTTTGCACACAATTCTGGGCAGGAATTAATCTTGTGTTAAATTACAAATTTATTGATCTTCTTTTCAAGATTATATATGAATTATTCTTATTTCTTTTCAGATTTAATTCTTTAGTTCCTTCATTTCTATCTTTTTCCTTCTTACAGTATTCTTCTTTTCTTTCTTCTTCTACTTCCTCTTCTCCATTCTCTCTTTCTTCTTCTTCCAACCTTCTTTCTTATTTCATCTTCTTGTTCTTGTTCTTCTTCTTCTACTCCTTTGTCTTCTCCTTCTCCTTCCTCTCTTTCTTCTTCTTCTTCTTCTTCTTCTTCTTCTTCTTCTTCTTCTTCTTCTTTTTCTTTTTCTTTTCCTACATCATCTTGTTCATCTTCTTCCTCTCTTTCTTCTTGTTACTCTTTTTATTCTGGTTCTTCTTCCTACTCTCTTTCGTCTTCTTCTTACTCTATTTCTTGTTCTTCTTCTTCTTGTCATTCTTCTTTTTCTTCTTCCTACTTTTTCTCTCTCCCTTCTCCTTCCTATCTTTCTTCTTTTGCTTCTTCCTACTCTTTCTCTCTCTTCTCCTTGTCTTTCTTCTTCTTCTTCTTCTTCTTCTTCTTCTTGTCTTTCTTCTACTTCCTACACTATTTCTTCTTTTTCTTGTCTTTCTTCTTTTTTTTCTTCCTACTGTTTCTCTCTTCTTCTTCTTGTCTTCTTTATCTTCTTCCTACTCTTTCTCTCTCTTCTTCTTCTTGTCTTTCTTCTTCTTCTTTTTCTTCTGCTTCTTCTTCTTCTTCTTGTCTTTCTTCTTTTTCTTCTTCCTACTCTTTCTCTCTTCTTCTTGTCTTTCTTCTTTTTCTTCTTCCTACTTTTTCTCTCTTCTTCTTGTCTTTCTTCTTTTTCTTCTTCCTACTCTTTCTCTCTTCTTCTTCTTCTCTTTCTTCTTCTTACTCTATTTCTTCTTCTTCTTCTTCTTCTTCTTCTTCACAATTTTAAAATTTTAATACTGGGTTGTATTTTAGAGAACAGTGGAAACATGAATATATTTTCATGTCAAGTGGGATATACACATTTTACTCTTGAAAGTGTAAAAGCCATAAATTCAGTGTGCACTTGCATGTGTGTTCGTTTGCGTAATTAGGAATTAAATAGAAGAAAAAATCTGTAAGACAATCATCTTCATGTAAGTTTCCATCTACTTTATTTATTATTTACTTATATATTTAATTCACTTCTCGTATGTAATCCAGACT